>CM038231.1:3673567-4873567 GCA_021442155.1 Cymbidium sinense | reverse complement strand
ATTTATTTTTTTCTAAGAGCCTAATCGCATCCAGACCATTCAACAATCATCAAGCAATTAAAAAACCAGGAAAATTATGCCATCCTAATTGCGCAATCTTAAACATAACATCAATCAATTTATAAAATTTGCACAAAAGGATAAGAGACCAGTGCGGTCGGGTATCGCTGTACAACCTGAAAAAAAATGTGGGTAGCTGAGCTCTACCCATATACAACCCAGATTACAAATGAATAATTATAATTAAAAGGAATTCATGTTATGGGGGTCTTCATTTCTTCATTTTGAACTGCATCTTTCCTTTCTTCCTTTTGGCTTGATTGGAATATGGTTGCTCCAAAGGCATCACATGGTACATAAGATTTGATCTTATAACCAATGTTCATTGAGATCCCCCATAACATTCATTCCAAATCTTAATTTTAAAATTTACATCAACATGGGAAGGGTAAATCTAACTAAATCTACGAAATAAAAGTTAGCTATACATACCATACAACCCAAGTAGTTATATGAATAATTTGGACTTAACACCTTACACATAGGTAACCAAGCCCACCTGCCCTAATTTGGGTTATGCTTTGGAGTATAAGCAACCTGCACAGTAAAAAACTATTTTTTATATTTTTGTTACAACGCCCCTTAAGCACAACCTCTTGCAGAAAACATGATTAGGCTAAGATCACCCTATCATCCAGTCTACGCACATACACCTTAACATCTAATCTAAAGTAATACATCACAAAACAAAATCATGCATCAAAGTATGCACCGCCCTAACATAGAGCTAGAAGTGATAACTTAGCCTAATGTGTGTGCCATTTAAGGCTTGTGTGGCATGTCTTAGATAGGCTTTAAAGTTGGAATTTTCTAAGTGTGAAAGATTTAATTTAGGTGGTGGTTTCATTTCAAGTGATTTAATTAACTTGTCAAATTTAGTTGGTAATTTGATTTGGTTTGAATGAACCTACACTTAGTGACTAAATATTATGAAGAGAAGAAAAGAGAAGAGAGCTCTCTTTCATCCCTACCTTAAAGCATTTCTAATATAGATTCATAAATTAAATTCTCTTTAATGAATGATTTATTATGTGTTTTAATTGGTCATAAGTTTGGGTTGTCTTTAAATAGTCCTATTCCGTAAGAAAGGAGTATTATGATTAGTTAGGGTGGGTTACTACCACATAACACACACCCATTCATTTCTTTCTATCATGTATACCATGCATATGAATAATCCCAAGCATACTTATACATGCAATGCAAATCTTAGCACATTTTGATGATGAATGCAAAGAGATGTGATTTAAAAATTTGGATATTCCATTTATTAATTGGATCATTAATGCATGTCTTTGTTATGTAAAAAATAGGGATTTCTCATCCATTAGCTAAATGCACATCCGCATGTATAAAAGTTATGAGTGAGTATGACATCATTAATTTCTATACCAAGGGTGTAAGGTACAAGACCTACTTGGGGCTACTTAAAGCCTCGTAGCCCCAGGATATCCAGACTGATATATCACTTTTTTTAGATACATGTAGAAGTACAAAAAGAACCAAGTGGGTAAAGAATCATGCAAGAGATTATGTTTGATTTGGTTGTCTGATTTACATGTGTAATATGAAAGTCCTTTCTAAGTCTTAACATAAAAATGCATAAGAATAGATTTAGGAAAGTGTTGTGTTCTTTTTAAATTAACAATACACTTGAAAATTTTATGTGAATCCATGTTAAGAGAAAGAAAGAGAACATCATAATACACATTTTATGCTATAATCACATGCAAGCTTATAAATATTTATAACTAGCATCACTTCATTCATAATCTTTGATTTATAGGTTTTAAAAAATAATTTTTTGTTTAACAGTGATAATAGCCACTCATATTCTTAATTTTAGCCAACACATGCAATTTAACATATAAAGAAATATTTAATTAATTAATTTTTAAAAGAAATGAATGCATGATTTCATATAGAAAATAATATTTAGCATGCTTGGGAAGAAATAAACGAATGTAAGAACATGAATTCATTTACCTTAATTAATCCCTAAGGGCAATCATATAAAATAAGATCATTTAAAAAGAATCCAAAATTCTTTAAGGAGATTTTTATCTTTGAATTTGATTTGACTTAGGAAATATGAGAAAGGTTTGCTAGTCATAACCTATTCCCCCATGTGTGAATTAGTTTGGTTTAATTTTATAACAATTAGGTTGACTTTTGCATTTTTGCTTAGGTTAAGGTATGAATTAAATGGATTAATTATCTCTTACAAATATCACCTTAAGTTAATTAACTAATTAATAATAAGCCAATATGATATGTAACCACATGAAAACTAAATTTGTAATGCTCCTGAGAAATGAAAGGGGCCTAATACAATTGGTTATGATTAATAGTTAATTAAACTTAAGGGATCTCACTTAATTAGTCTTATGATTTTCTCACATATGTGAGCCAATCATAATTTCATTATCTATGACCTTGGGTTATTGAACACCCAAGGAGCTACCCAAGACTAATTAAAGATTATTTAGGTTGGGTGAACTGATTTTTAATTTTGATTTCATTAGGCCATTAAAGAATTCATTAAATACTTTAATTATGCTTTGACTTAAATGATAACATTAACTTAGGGGAAAGCATGAAGGTCAAGGCCTCAGTCCTAATCCCTAAATCATTCAATCATTCCATTAGATTTTGATTCCCTAATTTTGAAGATCTAACCACTTGATTAATCAACTAATCATTCTGTTAAACCATTCATTAATTTAATTTTCAAAGGTAAAGGAAACTTAGAAAATAAATTAGGAAAAATGTCCCCAATCATATTCCCTAAGTGATCTTACTATTTAAAAGGGATAATTATGTTCAAGTGAATAATCAAGCTATTAATTATCCCTTAATTATAATTAATTTGATTAATAGAGTGATTAGGGCTTACTCAAATGACTTCCTTAATTAAGCAATCAATAAAATCTTAAAAAAAATAGGGGAGGCAGAGGTCATCCCCCTAAATATCCATAGAAAATTTGAGATTAATTGAGTGCTCAATTAAGGTATAATTAAACTAATTAGATTTTAATAAAACCATAATTAAGTAAAGTCATTATTCAAAATCAATTAATTATACATTTTCTTGATTCTCCCTTGAAATATCTTCAAAATGAGCCTGAGTTTGCATTTTTTGGATTTTTCTACAATTAGTTATGTTTTTAGGAAGTTTCACCATTAAAGTCAAATTAATTAAGCCTAATTAAACTCCTAATCCCATCGGGCCACATGGCGGTTGATGTGGCACACTTTCCAAGTGGCACGATGGGATTGGTTATTTAAGTTATCACATCCATCGACTAAGTGGTGGGACGCTTCTCTGCGTCATTTTTTAAGATCTAAAGATTAAGTGTAGGCTTAGAATCTAAGTGGATCTAGTGTGATCTGATCACAAACATCCATTCCAATCACGCAGAATGGACGTAGTATGATCCTCCTCCTTCGCAAGCGATGAGAGATAAGCACCGTTCATCTTTACTCATTCAATTTGAGCTCACCCAAGCTCGGATTGGGATCAAAATGATCCCATACCTTCAGAAGAAAGGGGGATGCATATCCAATGGCCAAAATTGTATGGGATGATAATTCCCTTTGAAAAGGACCAATTGAAAATTCCCTATAGCTATAGTTTCAAGCAATTACCTCATCGGTGGCTATCACCGGTGCTTCCAATGGAGGAGGTAGCTTCGTCTAGTAGAGGCAAAGCCTTGTTGAATAAATATGGTCTTGATTTGATGTGGTTTTCTAGGTCGACCAAGCTCCTCTGCAATGGTGATCGATCTTGATCGAAGTGGCACTTCCTATTGCTTAGAGGCTTGAGAAATTATTTGATCAAGCTCGATGAGGTGTGGTGAGAGTGTGGGTAAAAGGAATTTGGGTTTGGTGAAGTGAGGAGGGAGTATTGTTTGAAATGGACTTGCCTTATTTTGGCTCTACACACAAAAGAAGAATTCCAATCGAGGGAGCTTTGGGAGACATTGGGAAAGCTCTAGGAGTGTTTAAAAAATGCTTCAAGAGCTCTGAGGAATCATTTTCTTGTGGTTTGAGTGAGAATGAGGGGGAGTATATCTCCCCCTCATTGGATCAGACGGTGGAAGGTTGATTTATCATTTTTACTCAATGGGTTGGAATGGTTGATCAGTTTTAGTTGCAAAACATCCCACATGGGTCATTTTGGGCAGAAGAGTGAGGGAGAGTGGCTACCCATGTGCTTGGTGAGTGGATTTGGTGTGCCCAGTGTTCAAAAATGATTGGGCAGGTCAGTTTGGCCTTGCTTTGGGTCATGGCTGACCCAAGCTCATTGGGTCATGTTCACCACCCTCCTTGGTGCCCATGCGGACCAATAAATATGTGCCAAGTGGCATTGGAAAAGAAATGGTCAAATTTTAAGTGAATTTGGTCATGGGATACCCTTTGACCTAAGGGAAAAGTGGTCATTTGGCTATGAGTTTGATTTGGACATATCTGAAATGATTGAAAAATATGTTGGGCCAAATTTTAAGTAATTTGTAGTTCATTTGATTTGAATTGGTTCAATTTGACCCATTTAGGTCAAGTTGGGTCAAATTGGGTTAGGTTGACCAATTGGTCAAATTAGGTTAAGTTGACCAATTGGTCAGATTAGGTCAAACCATGGGTTAGGTCAAGTTCAAATGATCATTTGGAGCATATGGGTATCATTTGTTTAGTTTAATTTGTTTTAGATTTAGTTTTGGTTCATTTAGGTCAAATGGGTCAAGTTGACCAATTTGTCCCATTTGACCCAATTGGGTTAGGTTTGGTTTAGGCTTGGTTGATCATTTGAAATGTATTGCAAGCTTTGGTTTTAATCACTTTTGATTTGGTTTGATTTCAAGTTGATTTAACCTTTTGGGTCAAGTTAGGTTCATGGTCAATTGGGCTAGCTTGGGTCTAATTGGTCAATTATTGCTTTGGTCAAGTTCAACAATAAATTTGGAATGAATTTGACCCATTGGTTGCAATCAATTTGGCTTAGATCAAGATTTGATCCATTTTGATTTTTTAGGTCAGTTTGGGTTAACTTAGGTCAAATGGCCAATTGGGCTTGGTTGAGCTAAATTGATGACTTGGTCATGTTCAATCATTAATTATGAATGGGTTTGAGTCAATGGTTTTAATCAATTTGGCATATGGTGGATTTTACCTAATTTGGATTTCATTTGGGTTAAATGTTGACTTGGTCAAAGGCTATGTTTGACTTGGTTTGACCCAATTTGAGTGATTAATCGATGATTGTTGATCACAATGTGAGGCTTTGATGGGATTAGTTCAATCTAATTTGGGTTGGATTAGAACTTAGCTCAAAAAGATCTTTTAAGTCACTTTGGGTTAAGTGAGCCTAAATGGGTCAATTGACTTGGTCAAGACTTGATTTAAGTTTGGTTGAACTTACATATGGACTTATGATGAAAATATAAATCTTCATTTGACAATTTCAAGTAAAAAGAATGAATATGGGTTTGACTTGAGTTAATTTGATTTTGGCTTGGTGATTGTAGTTTATGTTTATATTTGGGCATGTGATTGAAGGAGTGATTGTTTGAAGAGAAAATCCAAGGGTTTGGATTGATTTGAGAATGATTTGGCTAAATCCAAAAAATTAGCTTAAAGGATATAAATTGGGTTTGGATTTGAGTTTTGAATTTATATTGATTTGATTTTGGCCATTTGAATTTTTATTTCATTTATAATTATGAATATAAATGAGAATATAAATGATCCTTGAGAGAATCATGTGAATTAGGAGTGATTTGAATGTGAATTTGGCTAAGGTAGGTCAAAAGTTTAGAAAGGAGTTTTGATTTGGTTTGATTTATATTCATTTGATTTGGATGATTTGGATGGCAATTTCATTTATTATTGTGAATATAAATGATGGAATAAGTGATTTATAAAGAAATCACTTGGCTTTGGATTGATTTAAAGGGTTTGGTTAAGCTTATGGATGTCACTCATAAGGCTTAGGAAGATTTTGGGATTGGAATTAATCATGGATTTCAATCATCTAGAATTGGAGTTAGATTTGGAATTGATTTTGGATTTGAATCATTTAGGTTTGGAATTGAATTTGGAGTTGATTTTGGATTTGAGAAACTCAATTGAGTTGGGATTGATTTGAGATTTGAGAAAGTCAATTGAGTTGAAATTGATTTGAGATTTGAGAAAATCAATTGAGTTGGAATTGATTTGAAATTTGACTTGGATTGGTTTGAAGGAGTGTACATGGGCTGGATTTAGGCTATAGGGTAAGTGGTTGCCTTAAGTCCCTAATGCATAGCCTAATCCTATGATAAACCCTTCTAAGTCTCTAAGGTTAGGTTAAGTGTTCACCTAATCACTAGAAGTGTCTTAAGACTAAGGAACTCTTAGTATTTAGAGGAGTCTTATATCTAAGATGGAGAAGTTAAGAGCTCACTCCAAAAGTGAGGTCAACAAGAACTTTGTAGGACCCAATGAGAATCCTCGAAGATGCTGATGCTCTGGATGCATAATGTAATGACTAACTCCAGACTGGTAATCAGAGCCTCATATTCAGCTTCGTTGTTGGTGCATGGATTGGATATATGATATGAGAATCTCATCACATCACGGTCCAGAGTTAGGAGAACTATTCTTACCCCTGCCTTCCTTGAAAGAGTAGATCGTGGTCATTCTCCTTTTCAAGAAGAAGTTGCACCATCGAAATACATCTCCCAATGGTAGTGTCCCCTAAGTTCATGATTTGTTCATCGGGGAGGTCATCACTAAGCGGAGAATCAGCAGGAAGTGGGTGTGCGGCTAAGAAATCTGCCAGTGACTATCATTTCACAGCACAGAGGGGTATAAATGTGATGTCGAACTGCGATAAAATCCTGGACCATCATGCCAACTGTTCATATAATGTTGGCCGTGTTATGAGATATTATAGTGGATTGATTCCAGAGATCAGATTCATCTTATGAGAATGCATGTAGTGTCATAGCTTTTGGGATGCAAAGTTTAAAGCTAGGAAGTGCTTTTCAATAGATGGGTAGTTTGCCTCTACAGGAATTAGACAACGACTGAGATAGTATAGAGTATTTTCTTTCCCTTCATCATTGGTTTGAGCCAACAAAGCGCCAAGGGAATCGTCTAATGCAGTGGTGTAGATGATTAATGATTTGCCCGGGCTAGGGGCTGCTAGAACTAGCAGCATCATCAGGTGGTGCTTGATGTCTTCAAAGGCATGCTGACATTTGTCATCCCACTTGAACTTGTCATCCATTTTGACAAGTGCTGAGAACGGCTGGCATCTCTCTGATAAGTTGGATATGAAGTGTCTTAGATACACCAACAGCCCTTTTAATGATTTGAGTTGAGTTAGACTTTTAGGGGGTGGCATTTCTAAGATAGCCTTGGTATTCTCTAGGTCGATCTCTATTCCCCGGTGTCATATAATAAACCCAAGGAATTTTTTTGAAGTTACTCTGAATGCATACTTTAGGGGATTCATTTTGAGATTAAATTATCTTAATCATTCAAAAACTACTCTTAAGTCAAATAGATGATCTTTCTTTTCTTTACTTTTAACTACTGGATCATCAACATAGCATTCAACTTGATGATGAATGAGTTCATTGAAGATCTGAGTCATGGCCCGCTGGTATGTAGCACTGATATTTTTAAGATCAAAAGACATGACCTTATAATAATATATTCTGACTAGGGTTTGAAAAGCAGTGTTTCTTTTATTTTCGGGGGCCATCTTGATTTAGTTGTAGCCAGATGACCCATCCATGAAGGAGACTACTGCATGAGATGAAGTAATGTCCACCATCAATTCCGGTATAGGAAGTGAAAATTCATGTTTAGGACATGCCTTGTTTAGATCCCTAAAATTGACACATATGAAAATTTGGCCATTCTTTTTCTTAACTTGGATGACATTGGCTAACCAAGTATGGTATTTTCTTCCCTGATAAAGCTGGCATCGATCAGTTTCTTAATTTCAGAAGTGACTTGTTGTTTAATTTCTAATCACATGCGTCTAGGAGCTTGCTTGATAAGGTTAGTATTATGGTCTATTGCTAGCTTGTGGACTACTACATCAGAAGATAAACTAGGCATTTCTTCATAACTCCATGCTAAGTAGTCCTTAAACTTAGTTAATAGCCTAACTAAGTCATTGGTTTCTTCTTCATTTAACAAGGACCTGATGTACGTCGAGCGTGGATCTTCTTTTATTCCCAAGTTCATTTCTTTGAGTTCATCAATGATTGATCTGACTTCTTCTTCAAACTCTGGTGGTGCATCTTTGACTTTAGGCTCATTTGGGTTAAACATGACTCCTCGTAAGAGTCAGCAAGATTTGACAAGGACCTATCAGACCCCAAATGAGTGGTGATGACTAGGCAATAGTTGTCATCATCGACTAGACTCACTTTGCTGAATCCTAGTCTTGATCTTGATTGAGTGTGTCTGCTTTGGCTATCCAATAATCTTTCAAAGTAGTTCAATCTATGTTTATACCTAGTATGTGGGATTAATCCCTTTTTTGTTAAGTTGATAACTCAAGGTGAATACTAATCAGGAGGCAGTTGTATCAAATATTTATATGAATCATCCTCAAGTTCTACATTGACTTCTTGACTTGAGGATGATGATCCCAACAAAAACCTCTTCGGTCTAACATCTGTGGATGACTTTGGGGCCTCCTTAACTAACAAACCTTTGACTTTCTGGGGGAAAAGTGAGGTCTAAGGTTCTTAACTGTTGCCTAACTATTCTACAAAATGATTCATATATATTCATGCTTTGCTTAGAGGCCTGTTCTTCACCACTGTCTGGCTCGAACGTCACCTCCAAAAGGACCTATTGAGAGGGGTTGGTTGGCATGCTAATCACATGAGAATCATCCTCCGAGATAGACTCTAAGTTTATGTGGATAGTAGGGGTACTCCTGTGAGCTGGAACATAGCTCCTACTGGTTGGCCTCCATGAAGGAGGTCTTCCACCTCTAGAACTGCCTCTTAATTTGCCTCTTCCTGCACCTGGTGGAGGTTGAGTCATCCTACCCATGTGTTCATATGGAGGAACAAATTGTGGGCAGAATCTAACATCTGGCTCTACCTCTTCCTTGGTGTCTAATTCTCGATCACTTGTGCTTTCTTTTTCTTTCCCCTTTTCTTTTCTGTTTCTTTTTCAATTTCTTTTTCATTTTCTATTTCTTTTTTCTTTTGATTTTGAACTTTCACCAAGTTCATGTAAATAGACGTTTTGGTTTGGAGGAAGATAGTAAGCTGCATCTTCATAAATCTTGACCTCTCTAACTGAGAATGGCTTCAAGTCTGACACAATACTCGATTCCACCTCTTTCTGAATTTCATGCCCTGATGCAAAGAAGATGAAACCATATTGTTTGCATGTATCCAAGACTTACCGAGCAAAGTAGTGAAAGTTGTATCTAAATCTATTATGTAGAACTTGGCTTCTATCTTCTAGTCATCTATCTCTAGTGATAACACTATGGAGCCTAAAGCCCTCTCCCCTTATTCATTGAATCCTCTCAACATCATCTGATCTCCCTAGAGTTCAGAGATGTCGATCCTTAAGTAGGCAAGAGTTTTTAGACTTATAATGTTCACTAATGCACCTTGATCAACTAACACCCTGGAGAGCCTCAATTTGCCCATATTGATTATGATGTAGAGGGGACAGTTGTGCTCGGTTGTCCCTAGAAGAAGGTCTTCATCGGTGAATGTAACTCCCCGAGCTTCTATTGAAAAACATGCCTCATCTCCAACAATGGTTAGCTGAGCTAAGTAAATTTTTGGATCAATAAGTGCTTTCATCAATGATTCCCTCATCTATTTGGATAAGATAAGCACATCATATATGCTTAGTTTAGCTGGTAAATTTTATAGGTGAGCAAGGACATTTTAGTCAACTCTGGGTTGGTCCTCCATAAGCACATCTATAGGTGGAGCATCCTATGGAGGAGCTTCTTGATTGCTAGAACTAATAACTTATTTACCCTTATCCTGAGGCGCTACCTTAGGAGGTAGAACTTTGCCACTACGAAGGTTGACTTCGGTGACTTCATGAGATGGTTTAGTGGAAAGTTCTACTTGCTCATCAAGTTCACCTATAGCTTCTTCGATGAGATCATCAAGTTCACCTATAGTTTATCTCGATGAGTGAACCCAGCTGATTTAGAAATGGCAATCCATTTCAAAATCAGAAAGTAATGGATCAAAATTGTTATAATTATTAGTACTTGGAGAGCTTTCTACAAGAATAAAATCATTAAGATCATCAAAAGTAGAGAGAATGTAAGCAAAATCAATCTTCTTCTTTATTGATTTCTTAGATTTGGATGAAGGTATAAAGTAGAAATCAAGTAAAGTAAGAGGAGTGAGGGATTTGGCACCCCTTCACATACAACAACGCTAAGAAGAAGGAAATCAGAAGCAACTATGGTGGGACTCAATTCGTGGTTGCACTAATGTGCTATCCCGGGCAAGTGGAAGCTGTCACTGCTGTTGCTAGGATTCTACCTCCCTCAAGTTGGCTTTAGCAACATGCAAAGCTTCCTTAGAATTAGAAGTTTGAGCTTCTTCAGGCACCTGCAGGGGTAACCTTTTGAACTTAGAAATTATTTTCTTGGAGCTTCAAGATTGGGAGATATCCTAACCATCCTCTATCTTGAGGAGATCGCATGTATCCCTAAGGATTACTTTAACAAAACTAGAGGGTTGTTCTAATTGGTATTCCTTAGGTATAACAATGGAACCCGACTTATAGCTATGGTCAAGCTAGCCCTTAAAGGTAAAGTAATCTTCTAAGACATGTCCTAGCATGTGGTGGTAGGGGCAATAGTTTGGAGCATGAATCTTGTCCAAATCCTTCATATTCCTAAGCTTTGGTAACTAAAAATTAGGCTTCTTTGGGAGGTTATTGAAGATAATCCTGACTACCTCCCTTTTAAATGAATAAGGTTTATTCATTTTGGCATCAAAAGTAGGTAAGTGATAGTTACCCGATGGTGGATAAGAATGCTACTGCTGATGTTGTGGACGGGGATAATTTTGAGAAGGAAATGGTGGAGGACGCTGTGGGAGCTGAGGTGGCTGATATGATGGCTGAGCCGGTGGCAAAGGAGGCGGTTGAGGAGGATGTTAAGCTCGAGGTCATTCTGATCAACCGCCACCGCTTATCAATCAATGTGACTACCCTAACTTTTTTTTCAAATGCACCTTGTTAGGCTTGGCAGATTGATCTTGGAAAGGTATCTATTTTGCCTCTCCTTGTAGACTAGCTGCCTTGTTGATTAATTTCTCAAATATCTTAATGGTGAACCCTTTAAGTATGAAGGTGACCATACCATGAATATTCTTGAGCATAATTTCAATGACATGCTATTCAGATAACTATGGTTCACATATCATACTTAAATTATGCCATCTAAGAATGTAATCAATAAGAGACTCACATGAGTGTTGTTGAGCTACAACGAGATCTCCCACAGTTACCCTTTGTTGGGCTCCATCAAATCTATTAATAAAGAGTTGCTCCAACTCAGCAAATATCTTTACTGAACCATTGGGTAGTTCAGTGTACCAATCGAATGCAATGCCCATCGAGCTACTGATAAAGAGGCAAAATAAGAGTGCATCATTGCCACCAGCATTGCAACATCTGACTCTGAATTGTGCTATGTGTTGCCAGTGATTCCCACTACCATCAAAAATTTTGAAGGATGGATTAGGGTATTGAACACCAACAAATTCCTCTGAGTAGGGTCCACCCTTTGGAACAGATGAGCCACTTCGGGCTTAGACTAACACATCCCTCACTTATTGCTCCACCATGTGTTTGATGTATTTTTCATGCATGGAGGTGCAATCCACCACCTTCCTATGCAAGCTACCACTATCACCATCTACAGGAATGCATCAAGGATGATCTAGAGTGTGTGCCAACTATGCTCTATCATCCACTATGGGAGAAGGCTGTGAAACCAGAGTTGAATTTTGCAATGTTGACACTGCTGCCATTAACTCTTCGATCTTCTTCCCCATTTGACCAATATGATCATCCCTCTATCTAAGTTGGTGGAGGAGGTGTTGAGTTGAATGGATAGTGTCATTCTCTTCAACTACAATACCTTCCTGGATGTGTTGATCCCTCTAAAGGGACCCCCTAGTATCGACCATGTGAACTTCGATCGAATCCTCAAGGAGATCATCCTCATCTGGATTGAAGCTGGCCTTTCCCTCCTCACAATCTGATCGGTCACTCCCTAGAAGTTACCTCTTTTCTACAAAGTATTATGCAAAAATATCATCTAGGGTACGATCTAACCATGCCAGTACAAATACGCACTGCTGACTAGTGGAGGGGCTATGCTCACTGACAGAGATGCACCTAACATTGCCTATCACTGGAGTGTTGGCTATGGGAGGGTCATGATTGCTAGAGGAAACATGCTTGTGACTGCTCATGGGTGGAGTAGTGTCCCTAAGGAGATCCACTTCCATGGGGATTGCTGAACTGTCCCCTTCTCCTTCTACAACTGTTGCTATCACTAGCTCTGGTGGTGGTGGTATGACTACGACACTGTAGGGTCACCACTCCTTCTTCACCAAGATTGAAGTAGGAGGTCGAGTAGGTGAACTCATCTTCACCTCAATTGATAGAGTAGATGAAGTGGGATCCTTTGGCCATAGCCGGATCACCAAGGGGGCTTTCTTCTCCCTATATACTATCTTATGTGCCATTGTAGGCATAGTGGATGGTGGGACCGGAACAGGTGATGGTGGGCGAGGAGTGGATCGGTGTGGTGGAGACAACACCACCACTACTCTCCGGGCTTTCCCACTATCCTCTGGCGGCGATGACTGGAAAATTAAGGCAGAGGGCCGACTTGGAAAATCTCCATCACTCCTTGCTCCCTGACTGAACTACTACCCGGGTCTTTGATGCTCTATTACTATGAATATGGCTGGTAAAACTCCTGAGGTTGACAGATCTCAAGTAGAATAATGTACCAGACTCAGAACGTCTATGTACCCTACCTACCTGTCGTAATATCATACATAGATTGGCATAGGATTTCCTCCTCTCCCTAGCCGGAGCCTCATGGTATGTAGGAGCTGGAGGCAATGCAACTATCCTTCGATAGTCCTCCTCTCCATCTGATGCTGAGAGAGAGTGGAACTGGTTGCTAGTTAGCAATGGGGAAACCTCACAGGGGGAACCTTTCTCTACAATGTGGGATGCAGCATCCATCTCCTGGCGACATGGTCATGGTGTTGTTTAATCTTGTGGCTCCTATTCCATTGCTGTGTGTGGCGTTGTGTATGACTTGGCAAGATGGTGGGAGAGCTAGATCCTACCTCGAAGGTAGGGGAGGCTATCTCTGAAACCAGGATAACCTTCCCCTTATAGAGGACCATCGAGGAGGTGGTAGCATGCACCCAAGTGGCAGTGAGAAAAAAGCCGTAGAGTGAAATGGTGAACCTCAACCGCCTTCCCTATTCAAGGATACCTGGATGTTAAGGTCGTAAGGATCGCTTCTACCAGCCCACCATCCTCAAGCACAAGAAGGTGAGGGTCCCCTGCAAGTGATGCGGCACCCTCAATCCCTCGCCAAAGAACACTAGATGGGTGGAGTTAATTGGTGGAGGTCCTGATCCACCCAAATGTATCCCAACAACAAGGTGAATACAACTTTGAGAGGCCATGTGTGAAAACTGCAAAGACTATGCTAACTGCTCTGAGCTGTACGTCTGCATTTGTTGAAACATAGCTTGTATTAAATTTCTGCTTTGATATTTGTTCCATACAAGTAACAGAAGTTTGGAGTTTTGAACCCACACTTAACAATTTAAATTTGTTAAGTGGGGTTCATTGGAGAGATTTAGATGTTTTAGAGGAGTGTCTTTTGCTATTTTATTTTTGAGTTTAGAACCCACACTCAATCGATTTAGATAGGTTGGGCAGGGTTCAAAAGTTTGAGGAGAGATTTCTTTTTTTTTTTTAAAGAAGATTGTTTGTGTTTTATGTTTCTTGTTCGAAAATATGGATAGGGTGAAAGAACTTCTACTTAGAAAATTTAGGTATGCTAAGAAGAGGTTGTGATTTGTGTGTTTGAAATATTTTTGCTTGTGAAGATTTAATTGTGTGATATCTTGATTTGAGAATGGGGCTTCCTACTTAACAAATTTGGTATGTTAAGTACAGGCCAAATGTGTTGGATTTGTGCTTGAAGATGAGACATTATCTTAACAAATTTGGCAAGTTAAATGAAAGCCCAATGTGATTGTGAGATAGATTTTGTTTTCTTTGAGGACGGGAATCCCACTTAACAAATTTTGTATGAACAAATTTTGTATGTTAAGTGAAAGCCCCAAATGTGTTTGAGATATGTTTGTTTTCTTTTGAAAATGAGACTCTCACTTAGCAAATTTGGTATGTTAAGTGAAAGCTCTAGTGTGGTTGATATGAAAAATTGGATCCTTATTAAACAAATTTGGTATGTTAAAATAGGGATCAAATGTGTGTTGAAAAGAGACCCTCACTTAACAAATTTGGTATGTTAAGTGAAAGCCTAAATATATTTGATATGTTTTTTTTTTTTTTGAAAATGGGATTCCCACTTAATAATTTGGTGTGTTAAGTGGAAATCAAAGTATGATATGACTTGAGAATGGAATTCTCACTTAACAAATTTGGTTATGCTAAGTGGGAATCCAATATGGCATGGTTATGTGGTTCTTACTTAACAATTTTGATGTGTTAGATAGAACCAAACATATGCTTTGAAAATGAGACTCTTTCTTAGCGTCTAAGTGAAAGCCTAAATATCTTTTTTTTTTAAAAATGAGGCCCAGACTTAACAAATTGGAATTATTAAGTGAAAGTCAATTTTTATGTTTTGAAAGTGAGATTCTCACTAAGAAATTGGAATTGTTAAGTGAAGATCCCATTCCTAATTGAGAATGAGACCCTCTCTTAACAAATTGAAATTGTTAAGTGAAGTCATCATGTTTTGAAAATGAGACCCCCACTTTAACAAATTGAAATTGTTAAGTGAAAGTCAAATTTTATGTTCTTGGAAATGAGAATTAGAATTGTTAAGTGAAAGTCAAATTTATATTTTTAAAATGAGACCCCCACTTAACAAATTGGAATTGTTAAGTGAAGATCAAATTTTGTGTTTTAAAAATGAGACCCCCACTTAACAAATTAAAATTGTTAAGTGGGGGTAAAATTCATTCATTAAAAAAAATTCAGAGGATTTGTTAAGTGAAGGTCAAATTTTATGTTTAATTCAAATAAAGATTCTTACTTAACAAGTTTGGATATGTTAAGTGAGAACTAATTATGGTATGATTTGCTCTTGAAAAGAACCTCCATGTAGCAATCATGGAGGGGTTTTGATTTTGTGATTTTATGAAAGGTGCTTTTGGAAAGTGTCATTTTTGTGAAAGGAATTATTTTCTTTAAATTTTATGACAAACCTTGGTTCACCAAGCTAGTGGTGAGGAGGTTCTAAATTTTATCATCTCCCTTTTGTTGATAAATTATATTTTCACTTATTGGGGAACCTAACAGGGGTTTCAAGACCTACACAGAGTGGGATGTAGTTTGCTTCAAAGGCATCACATGATATATGAGACATGGTTTTATAACCAATGCTCATCCTTAATCCCCACAACACTTATTCTGATCCTAATGCAAAAAATTACATTAAAAGGAAGGAAAGTAAATCTAGCTATAGCTGAAAAATAAATATTAGCTAAACACACCATACAACCCAAGTAGTTATAGGAATAATTTCGACTTAGCACTCCACATATGGGTAACCAAGTCCACCAATCCTAACTTGGGCTATGCTTAGGGGCTAAGCAACCTGCATAGCAAAAAAGTATTTATATTTTTATTACAGTGGCCTCTTAACTACAGCCCCCTACATAAAGCATGATTAGGCTAATATCGGCCTAACATTTAGGGTATGCACATACACCCTAACATCTAGTCTAAAATAATACATCACAAAATTAATCACTCATCAAACCATGCACTGCCTTAACCTAAAGTTAGAAATGGTGACTTAGCCTGATGTACATGTGTTAGAGATTGTGTGGTATGTCCTAACTAGGCTTTAGAGTTATGACTTGCTAAGTGGAGGGATTTAATTCATAAAGAATTGATTTCTCTTTAAGTGGTTTAGTTGATTTGTGGATTTTACTTAATTTTTTTTATTTCATATAGCCTACACTTAGCAACTAAGTGATATAAAGAAAAGAAAGAGAGAGAGAGTCCCTCTTTTATCCATACCTTATGTAATTTCTAAGGTAAGTTAATTAATGCATTTCCTTTAATGAATGGTTTATTATGTGTTTTAATTAACCCTAAGTTTAGACTCATTCTAAATAACCCTATTCAATAAGAAAGGCATCTTTGGATTAATTAGGATGGATTACTATCACATAACACACACTCACCCATTTCTTTTATCATGTACATCATGCATATGAATAATCTTAAGAATACCTATACTTGCAATGTGAATCTTAGCATACTTTGATGATGAATGCAAATAAAAGTATTTAGAAATTTAGATATTTTATTTGTTAATTGACTTATGAATGCATGCTTTCATTATGTAGAAAAGAGGGATTTTTCATCCATTAGTTGAATACACATTCACATGTACAAAAGTTATAAATGAGTATGATGCCATTATTTTCTATACCAGGGGCGTAAGGTACAAGACCTACTTAGGGCTACTTAAAGCCTCGTAGCCTCAGGATGTCTAGACTAATATACCACTTTTCTCAGATACATGTAATTGTATGAATAACTATAATGATAGGAAAATCAATGCAGAAGTTATATTTTATTTATTTGATTTTTGATTATCATTCATTGGCCAGATCACACATACATGTGTATGAGAGTTTTAAGTGAGTACAATGCCATTATTTTCTATACTAGGGGCATAAGGTACAAGACTTACTTAAGGCTACTTAAAGACTCGCAGCCCCGGGATGTTCAGACTAATATACCACTTTTCTCAAATAGACATGAATATACAAAAAGAACCAAATGGATAATGAATCATGTAAGAAATTATGTTTGATTTGGTTGTATGATTTACACATATAATATGAAATTCTTCCTAAGTTTAAACATGGAGATGCATAGGAATAGATTTTGGCAAGTGTCGTGTTCTTTTCAAATGAACTATACACTTACAAATCCTATGTGAATCCATGTTAGGGTAGAGAAAGAGAACTTCACATTACACATCTTATACTATCATCACATGCAAGCTTATAAGTATTTATAATTAGCATTACTTCATTTATAATAATTGGTTTATAGGTTTAGAAAATAATTTTTGGTTTAATAATGATATTAGCCAAGAATATTCTTAACTTTAGCCAACACATGCAATTTGACATAAAAGAAAATATTTTATTTAATTAAGTTTCAAAAGAAATGAATGCATGGCTTTATATGGCAAACAATATTTAACATGATTGAAAAGAAATAAAGGAATGTAAACACATGATTTCATTCACCCCAATTAATTCCTAAGGACAATCTTATTAAATAAGGCTCTTTAAAATGAACCAAAATTCTTTATAGGCATTTTTATTTTTGAATTCAATTTGATTTAGGAAATATGTGAGAGGTTTACTAATCCTAACCCATTTCCCATGTGTGAATTAGTTTGGTTTAATGAAGAATATTTAAGTTAATTTTATGTTTTGATTAGGTTAAGGTATGAAATAAATGAATTAATTATCTCTTATCTATATCAACTTAAGTTAATTAACTAATCAATGATAAGCTAATATGATATGAAACCACATGAAAAGTAAATTAGTAATGCTCCTAAGAACTGAAAGGGGCCTAATGTAATTGGCTTATGATTAATTGTTAATTAAACTTAAGAGATTTTATTTAATTACATTTATGATTTCTCACACATTTGAGCCAATCATAATTTTATTATCTCTTACCTTGGGTTATTGAACATCCAAGGAGCTACCAAGATCAATTAAAGATTGTTTAAGTGTGGATGAATTGGTTTTTAATTTTAATCACATTAAGTTTTTAATAGATTGATTAAATGTTTTGATTATGTTTCAATTTGAATGATGAAATTAACTTAGAGGAAAGGATCAAGGGCAAGGCCTCAATCCTAATCCCTAAATCATTTAAACATTTAATTAGGTTTTGATTTCCTTATTTTGAAGATTTATTACCTAATTAATCAATTAATCACTCCATTAACCCTTTAATTAATTTGATTTTTAAAGCTAAGGAAGACTTAGGAAATGAATTAGGAAAAACATCCCCATTCACATTCCCTAAGTGATCTTACTATTTAATAAGGATAATTATGTTCAAATGATCAATCAAGTTATTGTTCATTCCTTAATTACAATTAATTGGATTAAGAGAGTGATTAGGGCTTACTCAAATAATTTTTCTAATTAAGCAATCAATAAAATCCTAGAAAAATAGGGGAGATAGAGGTCATCCCCCTAAACATTCACAAAATTGAAATTAATTGATTGCTTAATTAAGGTGTAATTAAGCTATTTATATTTTTGATAAAACCCTAATTAAGCCAAAATCACTATTCAAAATCAATTAATTATAATTTTCCTAGATTCCCCTCTAAAATATCTTTAAAATGAGTGTAAGCTTGCATTTTTGGATTTTTCTACAATTAGTTATGATTTTAGGAAGTTTTAAGATTAAAAACTAATTAATTAACTCTAATTAAGCCCTTTATCCCATTAGGCCACATGATTGTTGACGCAGGTGCGCTTTCCACGTGGTGCGATGGGATTAGCTATTTAAGTAGTCACATCTGTATGCTGACTCAGCGATGGTGGATGTGGTTTTTCTGTGGGTCGTTCGATCTAAGATCGGACGGCCATGGTTGAATCTCTGGGTTAAGGGAGAAATCAAAAAATCTATCACGGGATTTGATCAGAACCGTTCATCTCAATCACACAAGATGGATGGCTCATGATCTATCCTATTTGGGAGTAGCGAGAGACTAGCCCCGTTCATCTTTCTCTATTCGATCTGAGCTCATTAGAGCTCAGATTGGGACCAAATGGATTCAACACCATGTAAGGGAGCATACAATCACATTCAATGGCTGAAATCTCTCGACATGAAGATTCCTTTCACAAAATACCAATGCATAGAGGACTAAAGCTATGGTTTTGAGAAATTATCTCACTAGAGCTAATGTCCGGTGGTGCAATGCCGGAGGTAGCTTCGCTTAGTTGAGACAAGACCCTGTTGAAGGAGTTTGAGCTCAATTTGGCCTAGGGTACTCGATTGACCAATCCACGCATGCGCACGCCTCAGCTTTGATCGAACTCACACCTCTGGTGCTTTAGAAGGCTTGGAAATGGTTTGGTTGGCTTTGATTGGGTATGAGGATGGTGGGGGTGCAAGGAATTTGGATTTGGTTTAGTGGAGAGGGAGTATTGCTTGAGGGAATGGTGTCCTATTTTGATTTGCGCACAAGAATGGAAATGACCGATCAAAGAGGCTTGGGGATCCTTGGAATTACTCTAACAGAATTTGAAATGGGCTTGGGGACTCAGTGAATGCAAGCAATGTCTTTCCTCACTCGAATTGAATAAGTATATCTCTGAAATGAGATAGGTGGACGGGCGAGATTGAATTCGCAAATCCCATCAATTGGCTCCCATCAGGCCATCAGAGGTTTTCCGTTAGTGCCATGTGGCTCATCTGGGTTGGTTGAAGTAGTGACAGGAGCTCCAAGGAAGGACATGGAGTGGTGGGGTGGGATTACTCTTCCTTATGTGCATGGGTTCGACCATGGATGAGAGGGAACAAGCATGGATCCATTGGTTCATGGAAAAGGCTAGGTGGGGGGGGGGGGGTTAGGGTGGGCTAAGGAGCTCTAAGGATACCTCATTCTGCATCTTGATGGATGTTATGTAGATAGCAAAGTAAACTTTGCCACTTATGGTAATGATCCAATGTAAATGGCTTTGCACATTGGTCAATCCCCTTTGGCTTGGTTTTAAATGGGTTTAGGCAGATTTGAGAGTGCTTTAGGGCTGATGTGGAGTGGGTTTGATCGATCAAAGAGGTTCCATAGGATGGCTTGAAGTGGTTTAGCTCAATTTGGGCAAAAAAGGTTTTAATTGGGTTCACATTGGGTTGGGTTGACTAATTGGCCAAATTAGGTCCAACCAAGGCTTAGGTTAGGTCTAAATCATGATTTGGAATGTTTTGGTGTGACTAATTTGATATGGTTTGGCTTAGGTTTGAATTTGACTCATTTGAATTCAAAAGGGTAAAATTGGTCAAGTTGACCAATTTGACCAAATTGGGTTGGGTTAGGTGTTGAGTCTAGTTCAATTGGTTGATTGAAAAATTATTGTAGGCTTTAGTTCGGCTTAATTTAGAATTAATTTGAATTTTAGTCAATTTGACCTTTTAGGTCAATTTTGGCTTGGTAGGGTGAAGTTGGCCAATTGGTCAACTTGGGCTCAATCATGGATTTGGTCAAGTTCAATAAGTGATTTGAAATGAACTTGAGCCATTAGTTATAATCAATTTGGGTTTAATTATGATTTGACACATTTTGGATTTTTTATTAATTTGGGTCAACTTAGGTCAAGTGGTCAATTAGGCTTGGCTTAGCTCAAGTGATGACTTGGTCATGTTCAATCATTGATTATGAATGGGATTGGGTCAATGGTTTCAATCAATTTGGCATATGGTGGGTTTTGGCTAGTTTAGGTTTCATTTGGGCTAAATGTTGACTTGATCAAAGGTTAGATTTGACTTAGTTTGACCCAATTCAAGGTGGTTGATCACCCCATGATGATTGTTGAACATGATTAAAATTTATATGGGCTTAGTTCAATCCAATTTGAGTTGGATTAGAACTTGGCTCAAAAAAGATTCTTTAGGTCACTTTGGGTTAGGTGAGCTTAAATGCGTCAATTGACTTGATCAAGGATTGATTCAAGTTTATTTTAACTCACATATGGGCTTAGGATTGAAATATAAATCCAATTGTAATTAGTTTGGAGCCAAGTGGGTTTTGGTTCATATGACAATTTCAAGTCAAAAGGGTCAACTTGGGCTTGATTTAGGTTGACTTGGTTTTGGTTTGATAATGGTGGTTTATATTTATATTTGGATCAATGATTGAAGGAATACTTGAGTCATGAAGAAATCCATGAGTTTTGATATTATTTGGGTTTCATTTAGCCAAGTTCAAAAATTTATCTAAAAGGGCTAAAATTGGGAATTTGGTTTAATTTGAGTTTAGTTTTGGTCATTTAAATTTATATTTCATTTATATCTGTGAATATAAATGAAGATATAAATGGGTCATGAGAAAATCACTTGAGTTTGGAGTGATTTGGAATAAAATTTGATTAAACTCAGGGATGTAGGTTGAAAGGGCTAATTTGGGTTTTGATTTGGTTTGATTTATTTTTGGTCATTAGAGGGTGAGTTTCATTTATATTTATGAGTATAAATGAAGGAGTGATTTATTTATAAAGAAATTAACCAAGCTTGGGTTGATTTGAAGAAATTTTGGCTAAACACATGAAGGTGGCTCATATGGCTTAGGAAGAGATTTTTGGAATTTGGAATTTAGAGTTGATCTTGGATTTTCGTCATTTGGAATTTGGATTTAATTTTGGGGTTTGTAATTCAATTTGAAATTGGATTTGATAATTGAGAAAATCAATTGGGTTGGAGTTTATTTGGACTTGGTTAAGGCTAAGTCCATAAGATAAAATCAAAGGGGCTTAGGAAGGGATTTGGAGTTTGAATTTAGTGATGGATTTCAATCATTGGATAGTTGGATTTGATTTTGGAATTTGAATTTGAATTTGAGGTTTGGCTTGAAAGAAGGAAGTAAGGATTGGGTTTGGGCTATAGGTTAGGCAAGTTTTCCTAAATCCCTGAGACACAATCTATTCCTATGGCTAACTCTTCTAAGTTAATAGGGTTAGGTTAAGTGTTCATCTAATCATTAGAAGTGTCTTAAGACTAAAAAACTCTTAATGTCTACACGAGTCCTAGACCTATGATGAAGAAGTTGAAAGCTAACTCCAAAAGTGAGGGCAACAGTGTGTTAACCATATAAGACTCATCCTCTGAACTAGATTCTAAGTTTATATGGATAGCAGGTGTACTCCTTATCGCTGGGACATATCTTTTATTGGGTGGCCAATAAGGAGATTTTACACCCGTGGGACTACCTCTGAATAGACCTCTTCCTTTGCCTGGTGGAGGTCGGGTCATCCTACCCATATGTTCGAATGAAGTAACGAACTGTGGGTGGAATCTAATCTCAGGCTCTACTTCCTCTTCCAAGTCTATTTGTTGCCCCCTTTTATTTTCTTTTTCATTTTCTCTTTTCTTTTCTTTTTCTTTTTCTCTATATGTTTCCTTTTTGTTTTATTTTTGAACTTTTGCCAAGTTCACGAGAATAAACTTGTTGATTTTGAGGGAGGTAGTAAGCCGCATCCTTATATATGCTGACCTTGTGAACTATAAATGGCTTGAGATCTTCTTTAACACAGTAGATGATCCCACCTATGACAAATTTCATACACTGATGTAGAGAGTATGGAACCATGTTGTTCTCGTGTATCCACGGTCTCCCAAGAAAAGCATTGAAAGATGTATATGAGTCTATAATATGAAACTTGGCTTTAGTCTTCCAACATCTATCTCCAATGGCAACACTATGGAGCCTAAGGCTCTCTCGTCTTGTTCATTAAATCCTCTCAACATCATTCTTTCTTTTTAGAGTTTAGAAATATCAATCCTCAAGTAAGCAAGGGTTCTTAGACTCATAATTTAGATTGATGCACCTAGGTCAACCAGAACTCTGGATAGCCTGAATGTGCCAACATCAATTGTAATGAAAAGAGGACGGTTGTTCTCGATCATCCATAGAAGTAGGTCTTCATCGCTAAATATAACCCCCAAGGTGTCCTTTGAGTAGCGTGCCCCCTCTCCGATAGTGGTCAAGTGAGCTAAGCATATCTCAGAATAAAGTAAAGCCTTGAATAGTGATTCCTCTGATCTCTTTGGATAAGATAAGGGCATCGTATATGCTTAACTTAGCTGGAAACTTTCTAAGATGAGCAAGAATGTTGTAATCAACTCTAGGCTAGTCCTCCATAAGTATATCCATAGGTGGAGCATTCTGTGGAGGGGCTATCTGTTCACTGGAACCAATGACTTTCTTACCCTTATCCTTAGGTGCTACCCTAGGAGGTAGAACTTTGCTACTACATAGGTTGACTTCGGTGACTTCATATGGTGGGTTGGTGGAAAGTTCTACCTGCTCATTTGGTATACTTACAACTTCTCTTATGGGATCCTCAGAGTCAGATGACTCCAAGTCAATCTCAATGGGTGAACCTGATTGATTCAGAAAGAAAAGTTTGATTCTGAATTAGAAGAGAAAGGATCAAAATTATTAGAGCTACTATTATTATTATTTAGATTTGGAGAGCTTTCAATAGGAATAAAATCAGGACATCAGAAGTAGACAAGATAAAAGTTGAATCTGCTTTCTTCATTGATTTCTTTTTGGCTGGAGGTACATGATAGAAATCAAGTAAGCAGAGTAAGGGATTTGATGCCCTTATTCACTGATACAATGCTCCTGCCAATAGAAGAGGAGCTAGTAGAAGAAGTAGCTACATAGTGGAGAGTCTGAACTCGAGATAGTGGTGTCTTCTTGGCCTATCTGCAAGTATGGACTATTCTTTGTTCGTTGAGCTCCCACCTTCCTCGAGTTATCCTTAGCAACTTACAAACTCTTTTTGGTGTTGGAGGTTTGAGCTACCTCAAGCACCTACAAGAAAAGTTTCTTGATCTTAGAGATGATCTTTTTAGAGGTTCGGGATAAAGAACTATCTCAACCTTCATTTGTCTTAAGAGGATCATAAGTATCCCCAAGGATTACTCTAATAGAACTAGATGATTATTCTAATAAGTATTCTTTAGGGATAACTATGTCACCTGACTTGTAGCTACACTCAAACCAGTCTTTGAAAGTGATGCAATCCTCTAATACATGACCTAACATATAATGGTAGGGGCAAAAGTTAGGATTATTGCTCTTGCCCACTTCCTCCGGCCTCTTAGGCTTTGGTAGCCAGAAATCAAGCTTCTTTAAGAGATTTTTAAATATCTTCTTGACTACCTCCATCTTGAATGAATAGGGTTTGTTTAACTTGTTTAGAAGAGTAGATGGATAGTAGCTACCTAGCACTAGATATGAATACCTCTACTGATTGTACTATTATGGAGGCGGTCGCTGTGGTGACCGGTATGATGGCCGAGGAGGTGGCAAAGGGGGCTGCTGAGATCTTGGTCTCTCAAACTAAACTCTAACTGGCTACTTCCCCTTATCCACTAACACCATTGTCCCTGGCTTCTTCTCTAATACCTTCTGTGGCTTGGGATGATTGGTCTTGGAAGGGCAACTATTTGGTTTCCTTTTACAGACTAGCCGCTTTGTTGATTAGTTTCTCAAATATGTTAATTGTAAAGCTTTTGAGCATGAAGGTGATTGGGCCATGGATATTCTTGAGAAGAATCTCAATGGCATGTTGTTTAGATAGTTGTAGTTCATATTTCATACTCAGGTTATGCCATCTGAGAATGTAATCAATAAGGGACTCATTGGGCTTTTGCTTCACCACACCGAGGTCACCCATAATAACCCTCTTATGGACTCCAACAAATCTCTTGATAAAGAGTTGCTCTAACTCAGCAAAAGTCTTCATCAAACCATTGGACAATTCGATGTACTAATCAAATACAACACCTAACAGACTACTAATGAAAAGGGGAAAGAGAAGTGCATTACTGCCACTGGAGTTGCAATAATCAGCTTTGAAATGTTTCATATGTTGTCGTGGGTTCCTACTACCATTGAAACTTTTGAAGGATGGTGGCATGAACCCCTTGGGGTATTGATCCACATCGAATTCCTCCGGGTAAGGTCTACCTTTGGAATGGATGAGCTCCTTTGGGCTTGAGCCAATGCTTCCTTCACTTGTTGTTCCACCATCTGCTTGATGTCCTTCTTGTGCACGAAGGTAGTGTTTATGATCTTCCTATGCAAACTATCACTATCTTGATCCACGGGAGAGGTACTCTTAGGAGGATCTAAGACTTGTAAGAACTCAGGCCAATCACTCTATGTGACTAGGCTGCAAAATTGGAGCTTGGTTTTGGTGTGCTAGAACTGTTGCTAATAAATCCTCAAACCTCTTCTCTATCATGTTAATCTGCTCGTACTTATGCCTGAGATGTTGAAAGAGGTGTTGGGTTGAATGAACTGCATCATCATCTTCAACCACAACAACTTCTTGACTTTGATGGTCTATGTCGAGGGATCCTTGAGTATCGACCATATGAACTTCTGTTGAATCCTCTAATAGGTCATCCTTATCGGGGCCAAAATTTACTCTACCCTCTTCCCGATCAGAATGATCACTCCCACCCATCTGTATGATCTCAGTAGAGTAACTATTTAGGATGTCATCTAGTGAACGATCACCTACTCTATCCGGCTATACTGGTACATAGACCTACTGATGATTGGTTGTAGGACTATGCTAATTTGAATCTATATGTCGTACACTGCCTATTGATGGAGTGCCCTCTCTAGGGAGATCAACTGCCATGGGGACTGCACTGACATCCGCTTCTTCCTCTACTACTAGCTGCAGTGTGGAGCGATTATGATGCTTTTGGGTTGCCACTCCCAATTTACCACGGCTGAGGTGGATGGTCGAATGGGAGAGCTCGACCTAATCTCAATGGGTGGAATAGGTGGAGTGAGATCCTTAGACTGTAATTAGATCACCAATGGAGATGCCCTCTCTCCAGATGCAAATGTTTGTACTTTGGCAGGGATTGCAGAAGGAGGGACCTGGATAGGTGATGGAAAATGATGAGTGGAGCAATGTGATGGTGGAGACACCATTTGCCTCTCTGTCGGAGCTCTCCTCCTACGGATAGTGGTTCCTGTAAGGACTATACTATAAGTATGATCAGCTCGGGTAGCACATCGATCGAGGAAATCAATCACAAAGTGGGGGACGCCGACTGTCTGACATACCTCTTCCTCTCCTTTCTACCTGCTTGGGCTGTAACTCTAGCCTCTAAGGATTTGTCTCTACATATCTGATCCCTAACACTTCTAGGGAAAAGAGTCCTCAAATCAAATAATGCACTGGACTCCGAGCGTCTGTGGGCTCTGCCGACCTGGCAAAAAATTGATCGTAAACTAGCGTAGGGCTACCTCATCTCTCTTGTTGGTACCTTAAACTATGCTGGTGATGGAGGCAATGCAGCAATCCTCCTATAATCCTCTTCTCCATCCAAAGTTGAGAGGGGGTGAAACCTGTTTCTACTCATGAGTGGAGATGTCTTATCAGGGAAACCCTCAATAGTAATGTGAGAGGCCTCATCGACTTGCCTGGCCCCATGCTCATAATGATGCTTGATCTTCCTATTCTTATTGTGGCACTGCGTCCTAGTGAGCGGAGCAGAATGAGAACTAGAACCTACTCAAAGGTAGGGGAGACTATCTTGGAGGCCAAGATAGCTTTCCCCTTCAAAATGGGGGAAACTAATGCGGAGGTGATAGCCCTCGTTGGGACTGTAGTGGGGCGACAACTAACTGAATGATGGGCACTGTAATAGCTAGAACTACAAGCACTAGCACTGAACCTGAAATTAGCACCAAAATAGATGGAACTGATACTAGCACTACCATGGGAACCTCAACGGCCTTCCTCTTCTGCAAGGGAAACTCAGAATCTGATAGAAGATCAAAATGAAGGAGTGGCTTCTGTCCTACCACCTCCTCTCTACTAATGGTTGTGAGGGCTAGCCCCTTGCAGTTGACTTTAACAGCCTCGAAGCCATGCCCAAACTGAATGGCATGTGTGGTGGTGTTGGTGAGTATGGCCTGAAAGGCCAAATTCACACCAAACAAGAAGGAGAAGATCATCTTTCCAGGAGACATGATGGAAGACTGACTGAAGGATCAAACGAAGGATTGAACTACTATTTATGCATTTATTGAAAATAGAATTGAATCAGACCCTTACTTTAATAGCTGCCTTCAATCATTGATTCTTGATTTTGGAATTTGAACCCACTCTTAACAAATTTAGGTATGCTAAGTGCAGTTCATTAAATTAGAGAGATTTTGAGATTTGAGGAGAGACTTTGTCATAGATTTTGATTTTGGTTTGGAACCCATATCCAACAAATTTGGGTGTATTGGATGGGGTTCGTTCATTTGAAGAGACCTTGGAGATGAATTTATTATTTATCCTTTATTTGATTGTTTAATTTTGGAAACTTCACTTAGCAAATTTAGGTATGCAAAATGAGATTTAAATCTATATTTGAAAATAATTTGGAAACATTTTGCTTGTGAGGATTATTGTTATAAGTTTGATATGTTTGATTTGATTTTGATTTGAGAATCAAATCCTTACTTAACAAACTTAGGTAAGTTTAGTAGGTTCCAAATGTGTTTGATATTTTGTTTTTATTTTAAAATGAAACCTTTACTTCATAAATTTAGGCATGTTAAGTAGGGTTCAAATGTGTTTGATATTTTGATTTGTTTTGATTTGAAAGAGGGAAACTCTTATTTAACAAATGTGGGTATGTTAAATGGAGTTTAATTTATTTTATGTGTTATTTAATGAAGGAATTCTTATTTGATAAATTTGGGTATGTCAAATGAAATTCAAATGTGTTTTGATTTTCATAATTTTGGAAAATGGAAACCTATTTATCAAATTTAGGTATGTTAAATAAAGTTTAATTTGTTTTTATTTTCAAAAATGGAACCCTCATTTGACAAATTTGGGTATGTCAAAATGGAGTTCAAATATGTATTAATTTTTAATGATTTTGAAAAGGGGAACTCTATTTAACAAATGTAGGTGTGTTTAAATAGAAATCAATTTGTTTTTATATTGAAAAATGGAACTCTCATTTGACAAATTTGGGTATGTCAAATGGAGTTCAAGTATGTTTTGATTTTGTGTGTGAACTCTCACTTAACAAATTTGGGTATGTTAATTGAATTTTAATGATATGTTGATTTTTTTTCATTTTGTTTTGATTTTGAAAATTAAACTCCATTTAACAAATTTAGGCACATCAAGTAGAGTTGGTTAATTTTTTGAAAAATGTGTTTGAAATATTTTGAAGAACTCTTATTTAATAAATTTGGGTATGTTAAATGGAGTTAGTTGGTTGATTGATTTCATTTTGAAAAATATTCTTTTAAAAAATTCAATGAAAAGGATTTTGATTTTGATTTTTGAAAAGGATCCTCATATATATATATATATATATATATATATATATATATATATATATATATATATATATATTTATATAAGATTTGAAAGTTTCATGTTTTGAAAACTTTATATTATATATAGTGAATTTCAAAATGATCTTATTTAGAAGAAGTGCTTTTGAAAAACATTTTCAAAAGACTTTACTTGTTTTAAATTTAATTTTCTTGAATATGTGATGAACCTTACTTTACAAAGCTAGTGGTAAAGATGTTCTAAATTTAGTCATCTCATTTCATTAGTTAATGTATTTTTTTACATATTAGGGGGCCTGATAGGGGTTTTAAGACCTACATGGAGCGAGGTCCTAAAACCTAAAAGATGTTGGCTATCTTTGCTTAAGAATGAAATAAGCTAAGTGCTAATGAAAAAAAAGATAGTCTTGGGCTTACATAAAATATAAGTCCACTATCGATGCTTGGAGATAATAATTATCTACTAAAGATGGAGAGAGGAACTCATCCCCAGTGGATTCAACAGAAAAATCTATGGTGTTTGGATGTATGCGGGGACATCAAGCAGATAGTACGAGGTACTTATTGAAGTGATCAGGTACGACATTGAGATATAATATATTATTTTGAAAGATGGAGGCATTACCCTTCAATGGACCTAATCACCTAATAAAGACTCCTAAGGCATGATCAGTCTTCGAATATACCAAAGATTTTTTTCCTACTTTTCATGGATGAATAAAGTAGGGTTTATATTAAATCAGATTCTAAAATTCCCTATGGAGGCAAGCCTCTATAGTTTATTACATCTTAGGAAATAAAATTCCCTAAGAATACTCTCGATTAAAGTAAAAAATTAGGGTCTCCAAAGATTAGAAGGTTAGATTATCAAAGGATCGATTATATTTGGAAAATCAATGTGATAGATCAAATGGAGAGACTCATTTTGGAAGCTAAAGAAGATGAGTAGGAAATGCTCATGACACTAGGAAGCCTAGTGAGCATTCTGATCTATCCTATAATTGGGCTTTATATATTTGAAGTTGAAGAGAATTATTTTGTTTGAGTTGAAATTTCATTAGATTACTGGGGCTTATAATCAGATAACACATAAATATGGAAATGCCTAAGAGTTAAGGATTTATGCTTGTATCTCAAAGAAAATAGCTATCTCAAATCCTAAATCTAGTGTGCTTTAGTAAGAGCTAAAGAATGACCTAAATCTAACCGAAGATGGGCATAAGGTTTACCTCCATAAGAGAGAATAAACTGCCCGACTTCTAGACCTATAACCGCCTAGAATGGCTGCCAACTAACTCCTTGTACAATTTTAAAACTTTGTGGTCTAGTCATATGAAATTGTAAGATAATTGGGCTGTTATTTATTTAGAAAAGAGACTAAAGTCCTTAGACCCACTCCCTAGGAGACTAGAGCATGAGTGGTATGAGTAATGACTTAATCTAATGCAAATTTTTTTAAAATTTTATTTAAATTTTTGACACTTCATTTGGACAAAGGCTTTAGGATTTTAATGCCTACATGAATGATGAAGTAAAGTTATTGGCTAAATCAGCGAGAATGAGGTATTTTTTAACACAAGGGATTCCCTCATAGGTCGAGCATTTCCTTATCGTGCAAGGATGAAAATCTCCTATTTTCAAGAGCAAAGTAATATGCATGCATAATGTGAGGCATACAATATTTAGCTAAGGGGTTCCTAAATATTTTATTTATCTTATTCAAGACCTAAGCTTTATGGTGAGGTTATGAGTTGTGAAAAATTTTAGTTATGAGTGATTACTTGGGTAGAAAATTTATTTTATCCTAAGAGCCTAATCGCATCTAGGACACACATTAAAACATCAATCATTTAAGAACTATAAAAAAATCATTCCATTTCTAATGCACAAAATAAACATAACATCAAACAATTTTATAAAACTAATGTAAAAGAATAAAAGGCCAGTGCGGTCGGGTACCACCATACAACCCAAAAAGAAAATAGGGGTAGCTGAGTTTCTACCCTTATACAACCTAGAATATGAAGGAATAATTATAATTTATAAATGAATAAATACTATTCAAGTGCCTTTATTTTTTGTTTTCATGTCTTCATGTATCTTCCTTCCCCTTTGATTTGGTGGACTTCAAGGCATCACATAACACCCTAGGACTTCAAGGCATCACATGGCACCCCAGGACTTCAAGGCATCACATGACACCACACATTAAAGCACCCTAGGACATGAAAACCTATACGTATTCATAACAACTATCATGACACATATTATTATTTATTTATAAGCTTTTGAAAAAAATACATTTGGATTTAATAGTAATAATAACCCACACATACAAGCTTACATAAAGGAAATCTATTTTTGCTTTACTTGATTTCGAAATGATGGTTGCATGAATTCAAATGACATACTAAATTTAACATGATTGCAAGGGAATAAATAAACATAAACACATGATTTCATTTAATCAAATTAATTCCTAAGGACAATCATATCATATAAAGCCATTTAAAGTAGACCAAAGCTTTCTTAGTATAATTCTTTTTAATTTCATATTTTGATTTGATTTAAGGATGTGAGATAGAAGTTTGCTGATCCTAACTCATTCCCATGTTTGTTAATTAATTTGGTTTAATGAAATATAATTAAGTTGATTTTATGAGTTAATAAGTTGTGGTATGCATTACATACATTAATTAACCCTTTTTTATGTCACCTTAAAGTAATTAACTAAATAATTATAAGCCAACATGATATGCATGGAAAATAAATTTGCAATGATCCTTGGAAATAAAAGAGATCTAATTCAATTGGCTAATGATTAATAGTTAGTTAGATTAAGGGACTTAATTAATTACTCTTATGGTTTTCCCATAAATGTGGACTAATCATAATTTAATTAAACTCCCTTTGTTTATAAAACACCTAAAGATCTACCCAAAGATTTCATTAATTAAGTTCTAATTTGATTATGATTTTAATTTAATTAATTAAGCCATTCAATTAATTAATTAATTAAAACTTAATTGATTTGATTTTAATTGATGGAATGAACTTATGGAAAGAGGCTAAGAAAGACATCTCAACCCTATTCCATTAGTCCATTTACTATTGAACAATGATTAATAAATTTAATTAAGCAATTTGTTATTATTCATGGAATTAATTAACCATTAATTAGATTAAGAGAGTAGTTAGTACTTAGTTAGTCAATTCTCTTAATTAAGTAAGCAATAAATCCCAAGAAAATTATGGGAGGCCGAGACCATCCCATTAAATTAACCCACAAAATTTGAAATTAATTACTCAAATAATTAATAAGTAATTAAGCTAAGTAATTTTATAATTAAACCTTAATTAAACCTTAATTATTATTTAAATTTAATTAAGATATTTTTTAGTTAATTCTCCCTCGATCGCCCTGTGGACCAAACTTCACCTCAAAGCTCGTTGGAGTTGGTCTTGATACATTTTTCAATGGTCGAATCACTCGGTAAATGATTTGTTTCGATTCGCCAAAGTGAGGTGAGGTGTGGGAAGAGTTAATTTGGGTTTGGTGGAGGTTTAGGAAACTTGAATGGATGAAGCTCTTGGGTTCAATAGAGAGCTAGTCTTTCCGGTAGTGGAGTGCATGAGGAGCTTGGGAGAAGGTATGGGATTGTGCATTATGCTCTAGGGAAGGTGTGTGTTCGGTTTGAATCCATGGGGAGAAGTATACTCTCCTTCCCAACTGAACCAAAGGCTGATATTGGTTCAGCCTTTGCCAGCCATTCGATAGGGATATGTGGCCAAAGATGGAAGGGGATTGCTGAGATGGCTGAGGTTGAGAGGCTGAGGGAGTGTAGTGGGCTGGCATGAGGTGTATACTCTCCCTTATATGGACCAATGGGTTGTCATGGGTGAACTCACCCTCTCTTGGCCAAAGGCTGAGCTCAACAACTTTGGGTTAGGTTGGGTCCGTGGTACTCTTGTCGAAAAAGATCCATATGGGGATTTTGTCCCATTTAGCTGGCAGGTCCATGGTAACTCAAGGATGAGTCATGTCAAGTTTGGTTGGATTTGGACTTGGTTTAGTTGGGTTTGACTCAATTTTACCCATATGGGTCAAATGGATTCAATTGGGCTAAGTTGACCAATTTGACCAAATTGGTCAAAATGATGATTTGGGTGAGTTCAATTGTTCATTTAGAGTGAATGAGTATAGTTGGTTTGATTCAGTTTGGGTAGATTTGAATTTGGCTCATATGGTTCAATTTGGGTCAAATAGGTCATGTCGACCAATTTGACCAAATTAGCCTAATTGGCTTGAGCATGGGTTAGGTCTATGTTTAATTGATCATTGGTGATTGATTGGAATGGTCGATTTTAATTAATTTGGATTATGGAGTGAATTGGTTCAATTTGACACTTTAGGTCAAATTGGGCTAAGTGGGCTAATTGGGTTAGGTTGACCAAATTGGATCTAATTGAAGGTTGGATTATGTTTAGCACTGAATTAGTGATTGGTTGGAAGCATTGATTTCAATCAATTTGATTTAGGATTTGATTTGGTTCAATTTGACCCTTTAGGCCAAATTGGCTCAACTAGGGTCAAAGGGTCCAATTGGCTTGATTAGGTTCAATTGATTATAGTGTAGCATCCAATAATTATATACAATCAACAATGAAGGGATTGGATGGCGTGATTTGATATAATGAGAGTATCATTGGAGTTTGGTTCAATTACCCTTTGTATGTCACTTTGGGTCAAGTGACTTGGTCAAGCCAACTTGGACCACTTGGGGTTATGGATGATTGGGGTGTGTTTAATGGTAAATTTGAAGTTGATAGGTGGCTTTGATTGCAATTGACTTGGGCTTAATTAAGTTTTGACTCATTTGAACCTTTTATGTCAAATGGGCTTACTTGGGTTGATCACTTTTTTTGCCTCAATTGGTTTGATTGCTAGTGTTGAAGTGGCTTGCAATGATCAAATGAATAACTGGAGTGATTGAGAAAGTCAAATTGGATTTAGTTTGCTTGAATGGGTTTGGATTGAGTTATAGGATCGTGGTGGAGTTAACTTGGATTAAGGTCCAAGTTAGTGTGGCTTAGAGCTTGGATTAGAAAATCAAATTTAATTAAGATTAATTTAATAGGTTTGAGGTTGGTTTAGCTCCATCTACATGAGTTTAAGTTTGGATGAGTGAATAGGTATGATTCTTGGAATAGGCCATAGGATAGGTGGAATCTATTTGTCCTAAGGTGGACTCTGAGCTTAGGGTTATGCCTTCTAAGTCTCTAAGCTTAAGTTTTATTGTCCCCTTAATCACTAGAAGTGTCCTAGCACTAAGGAAATCCAAGTGTCTAAAATGTTCGTAGATCTAAGATGGGGAGGATTAATCCTCGTTCCAAAAGTGAGGTCAACATGGATATTTATTGTTCTCGTGAATTCATAGAATCATAATCACAATACCCTCACACATGAACAATATTATCTAATAGTTTAAAGTGATGCATGCATTTATAAATAAAAAAATTGTAAAACTTTCCAAATTTATGTTATCCCTCTCATAATCAATCCTATGTCTCTTTACTTTATCAATACCTCCAAAATTATCACTTTGATACCATCAAAAATGTTATAGCTAGGATTGTCAAAAAAGCTCATTGTTCATGAACAACTCTTATTTGGCTCATTTGTTAAGTAGGCAAGCCAAACACAAACAAATATTTTAAGCTTGATTTATGAACAAGTCAAACATGACAAATCCTTCATTCGATCATGTTTGGCTCATTTTAGTTCGAAATAACACACACACACACACACACACAATAATTTTATAGTTACACGAATACTGAAATTTTGGGCCATTTTGAAAACGAGCCGAACATGAACAGAGTAATTTCCGAATGAGCTGAACACGAACAAAGATTTGTCTGACTTAAGCTTGGCTCATTTACACCCCTAGTTATAGCTCCACCCGATATAATATCTATATTATAGTAAATCATGTAAGTTTGAGTGTGTAATGATAGTTTACTCAAGTTCTATTTTTTTTTAAAAAAATTATCATCCAAAATTTGACAACATAGATACACCATAACATCAGCTTACAATAATAAAATAGAATTCATTATCGAATATAGGTTTAGAATCTCTTTAAAAAAATTGTGCTTTTATAGTTGCATGCCCTAACATCTTCGAGTTCCAGGATTATATTTTTCCATATTGTTTTTTTCCCTTTGGGTGGTCTAAAAATCACCTTCGATGATATATACCATTAATAGGCCATGGCTTTAATGAAGAATGTTATTGGGGCTTAAGCACTTTAAGATAAAAATTATAATGGCTTGCTCTTATGGGGAAGTTAATCCCAAAACAAAATAAAACTTTCTAGCCTTTTTTATGCAAAACTATAAAAATCTAGGGAATATTTTCTTAATTTTGCTTATACATTTCTCTTATGAATCCATAAGGTGAGCTAGATGCAGTACAATATCCTCACTATAAAGTGTCCAAAATATAAATATATATGCAATTCAACTACCTTCAATCATCAAGAATAATTATCTCCATTTCTTGATATGGTATATTCGTTTTTCTCCTTATGATGCTCAATAGTTTTTCTTAACTAGCTTAAATTATTGAGGCATCACTATTTATTTTAGAACTTTATTTGGATTGAATGTGTTAACGATTTAAGATGCTAGAGTTATTTTCACTACCAATAGTCCTATTTTCATTGAATCAAAATGATTTTCTTATTATTGCATCTAAAGTTCCATTATTAAGAATAGACAATTAATTGCTTTTTTAAGTTTCAAAACAAAATGAAAACACTTCTCTTCTCATTATTATGAAAAGGACATTTACATACATATCACACAATTTTTATATATTTTCATCTCTAACATCTAAACTCAAAAATTTATATACATAGGACTTAAATCTTTACCATCACATTAAAAATACTACTTGTACTTACTTTTAAAAAATGAAATACACCTTTATATATCTAAATATACAAGTTTAAGTGTTAGATATGTAAATACATAAGAAATGTTTGTGGCAAGTATGTAAATGTTCTATTTTGAAAAAGAGTGATTAATATAATTCTACAGCCTTAAGCTCATCTAGCTTGCATTGAACCCAGTGATCTGGAGCTCCCAGTTAAGTGATCTATTGAATGAAAATCATTGTTTGTTCCGCCCGAAGATGACGATGATTCAGACGACACACTTGTTGGGTTCTCTCCTGTGAAGTACGCCGGCAAGGATGGAGCTGGAAGCATTTCAGTATTAGTGCTCAACATGAGCACCACAGAAGCCATGCTTGGCCTCTCCACTGGGTCTGCCTGAACGCACAGCAGTCCAATGTTGATGCACCTCAACACATCCTCCATCTGATACTGACCACCAAGTTCTTGATCTATGACTTTTTCTGATTTTCCTTGATTCCAATGTTGCCAAACCTATGAAACAACCAAAGAAGATCAATATGATTTTAAAGTAGAATTGCAGTTACAGAACAAATCAAGATTAGGCTGAGAGTTCTTGAGATTTGCTTACATATGTCTGAAGGTTCAAGGCATTGCCCACCTCTATGAAACTGCCATTTCTCCTCCCCGTTATGATCTCCAGCACCACCATTCCATAGCTGAAAACATCCGATTTAGTGGAGAACAATCCGCGCGTCGCATATTCGGGCGCCATGTATCCACTACATCAAATCAAATGCTGCAACATGAGATCATCGATACAGATATTGAGCATTGTTTCACATGCTGTGGAACATTTAATATGCTTACAATGTTCCGGCAATTTGTTTTGTGTTCCATTGGCTCTCATTGATGCCCACAAGCTTCGCGAGGCCGAAATCCGAGATCTTGGGGTTCATATCGCCGTCCAATAAGATGTTGTTCGCGTTTAGATCTCGATGAATGATTCTCAAACGCGAATGGTTATGGAGATATACGAGGCCTCGAGCGATTCCTTCGATGATCATATGCCTCCTTTTCCAGTCTAATTGTGCCCTCCATGCTGGGTCTGTTTGGATCAAACAAGATTGCTCAATGATTAAGAAAGTTAAACTTATGATTTCTTGTCCCCTCAAAGAAGAGGGAAAAGAGTTCAAAGTTTTCTAATTCCATCATATGTGATTGTATAAATCAGCTCACCATATAAGTGCTTGTCAAGGCTTGCATTGGGTAGGTATTCATAGACAAGCAACTTCTCATCCTCTTGCATGCAACAGCCCAACAGCTTTACGAGATTTTTGTGCTGAAGCTGAGCAACCAAAGCTGCTTCATTCCTCAATTCCACCAGGCCGTGCCCATAAGTTTTGGAGAGCCTTTTCACCACGATTTGCCGCCCATCCCACAGCACCCCCTGGTGACAATATCAAATCAAGAAGCATAATTTGTTAACAAATGTGGATCGGAAATCAATTGAATTCAGGTTTAGCATGCCAATCTCACCTTATAAACAGGACCAAATCTGCCTTCTCCGAGCTTATTTTCATTGGAGAAGCCGTTTGTTGCAGCTTTAAGTCTTACAAAAGGAAGCAGATGAGATTCAATGGTCTTTATATCGTCTTCCGCAGCAAGCTCTATGGAACAGCAGCCATGAAAGCAAATATGCTCGACTTTGTCAATTTGCACAAATTTAAGGATACTGCTGCTATGATGAAGGACAGGTTATTAAACTTACTGGATGTTTTCTGACTTCCCAGTCTCGTTCTGCAGACGAGTAAAATGCAGAAGACAAGGACTGCTGATAAAATGCATGCGCTGATTGAAGCTACCATAATTATCTTCTTCGTTTCCGTACCTCTGCTGGTACCTATTTCAAATAGGCCCATTCATCAAGACGTAAATTATATGCCTTAAATAAATGAAAATCAAATTATTTGTTACGCAATACAAATCAGATCATCAAAAAGTTTTGATTGTTTTATTTTACTCTTCAAGATTTAGGTTATATCATTGCAAAAAAAAAAAGAAAAAAAAGAATACTATTACATATGGCAAAATTCTTATATATTTACATACCTAATGCCTAAATTTTAATAATATATAAGATATAAGTGTTACCTAAAATTGTATCTTTTATTTTTCGAATTGTCCATCTTCTTAAGCTTGATGTTCTCTTCAAAATTCTAAAAAAAATTAGTTGTCATATGTGTTATTTTTATCTTTATAAAAATAAAACAAAAAATTTAGAAGTATTTTGACATAAATTAAATCTTAATAAAGTTAAAAATTATAAAATTTATTTTAAGAATATTTTAATACAAACGAACACCTCTTGTCATTATTTTTTATTTTTTATTTTTATTTATTTTTTTTTTTGGTACGAGGTGTCTGATCCCATCATTTTGTGGCGTGTGGCTCAGGCTAATCGTGGGAGGCAGGAAAACATCTTGAGTTCCGGGACCTATTTTCCCATGGTGGCGCGCCGAAGGGGAATCGCAGAGTTAGAACACGCCTCACCAACTGAGCTAAGCCCGGTGGGTCTTGTCATTATTTCTATTTTGTTTTTCTTAAAGTGAGAGGATCGAAGAAGTCAAATCGTTTTAATTTATGGTTTTATCCTTTCAATTTCCTCAGACGAGCATAAGAAACGGCTGTTGAAGTTGACGTCGGTCCACGCACAAACTCACAAATGCTTATATGTAAACAACCGTTTGACAGGCTTACGGTCTATGCCAAGAGGTAATTTTCCAGATATTATCAGTAGTGTTTTAATTTAAATAACATTTTAAGATTAATATAAATATATAATATTATTTAATCATATATTATATTTATCATAAAATATATGTAATTTTATATTAAAATATTATAATATAAACTTCTCTTTCAAGCTGTTAAAGAAAAAAAAAAAAAAAACACCCCAGCCATTGCTGGCCTGTATTGCTTACCAGTTCCGGCTCTAGGAGGAGGAGGAGGAGGAGGAAAAGGAGGTTCAGCTGCCTGAATCAACGAAGCATCGAAGAAATTAAAATTACTGTAACTAACGATGCAGCTCGCGGTCATGGATTGTCCCCCTATCTTATACCCACAGCACCCCTCCAGATTATTGAGCACATGGTCCAGACACTGGTAACAGGTCGTCGGCTCCAAATCATTTGTGCACCACGCCAAGCCATAAATCTTATTGTAATCCCGTTCCCCCTGGACCGACGTCACGCCTGCAGCAATCCTCAACGAGCTTCTCTTCGTCTCCAGCAAGAGCCCGGCCAACATGCCCCCCACCTGCTGCCGGAACACCGACGGGTTCGACACGCTCTCAGGCTGAGTCGTTAACGCGAAACTACGATAGTCGAGCACCGATGCGAATGGATAGTCGGCGTAGCGAAGCACGCAGTAGTCGTAGCGTATTGATGCGGACTTCTGCACGGGACAGCTATCATTCGCAACTGAGGCCGCGGCGTGGGTGAGGCAATCGGTGCAGGTGGAGGGAGACGCGTCGGGGCGGCACTGTGCGAGGCCGAAGGCCTGCGGAGTGTTGGGGGAACCGGCGGTGTGGACGAAGAAGTGATTTTCGGTTTTGGGAGTGGTGTAGATGAGCATGGCTAGGAGGTCGTCGAGGTTGGAGGCGTAGGAGCTTGGGGAGGTGTAGTTGCCACCGGAGGAACAGTAGGTCAATAAGGGGGCGTCGGAGGAGAGGCTTGGGGCTGAGAGAAGGGAGGAGAAAATTGAAAGAAGGAATAGAATAAGGGGAGCGGAGAAAACTCTCATGACTTGTCGCTTCGCGTGCCTTTGTTTTGTAAGTTTGGCATTCGGGGGTTTTATAAGGGATAAAGTGAATATATATATATATATATATATATATATATATATATATATATATATATATATATATATATATATATATATATATAATTAAAATAAATCAATTTTTAATAAAGTCAATCAAAATTTAAATAATTATCAAATAAGTGGGTTTGAAATATAATATCCCTAACAATTATGCTTAAATTTAAACATAAACTAGCTACTTGGTTGAGATTTTAAATTGATTGTTAAACTCTTATATTTTGATGATCATCTCTCTCCTTCTTGATTTCATGATGTTAGCATGATTAAATCATCTTTATTTTTCATTGCTGATTATTGCCATCAATAATTGTTATAAATGCTACATTTTTATGGTCAATATTGCACCTACATGCACTATTAATTTTAAGTCATAATTATTTGTGATGGCCATTGAGACTCGAAATAAACTAATTTGGTAGCTCATTTTTCTACTTATTGCTCTTAATCCCTAATTTCTCCCTCAAATTATTCATCTCCCTAGAATTGTGATTATATATCGTACCCTTCTACTAATTATAATTGATCTTGACATCAACAATTGATCTTAAATGGTTCATTGATCATGAGCTCTTAAAAAAAATCTCTTTTATTATTGCTTTTTGTTGATGTCTTGTCATTCCTAATTTTCCATTGAAGCATTCTATCATACTTCACTATTGTCTTTGAGGCATTGAATTAGAAAATAGAAGTACCATCAAGGTTGTAGTAAAATATTATTTTGGTGACTATGCTTGAGATAATTTATTTGGTTCTTTTTTTTCTACATCACATAGACTTTTAGAAAGTCAACTTAAGGGATAATTTGTAATGAGAGAGATGATCATGGAGATTATGCATTAAATAGTGAGAGAAGATGCCTTGAATGATGCAGATAGATGTATAGAGAAAGATTCATAAGAAAGAGAGGATAAACAAGAAGATGAAGATGACGATAATGACATTGGTGATGATAGTAGATCTATATATATTTTTGTTTGGCCAAATTTTTTGAAATTATTAATTGGGTGATGTGTCCTATAATATTGTTTAGTTGCCCAATAAAATAACACTATTTAGTTAGCTTGAATTTTACTCTTTTATGGATATTTTGGTTTCTAATTATTTAAGATTATTTATTTTTCATATGCATATTTGTTGAACAATGATGTTATTATGTATAATTTTTGGTGTTATAATATGATTTGATAAATTTTTAATTTTTTAACTTAAATTACGTGAAATTATTAATAAAAAATTTCTATATCTATTAAATAAATCTAATTATCTATTAATATGGATGGACTACCTACCTTCTATCCTTGACTCCTCTCTAACTAAGAACTAAGTCATGGCAAAAGTTAAATATGAAGCAGTGATTTTGGCTATTAAAAAAAAACCAAATTATTAAAAATATTCTTTAAAAACAAAAAGGGTACTAGCCGGCTTTCTCTTACCAGTTCCATCAGGCGATGGAGGACGAGAACGAGCTTGAATCAGCGAGATGTTGAAGAAAGGGTAGTTATTGTATGTCACGATGCAGCTCGTAGTTATGGATCCTCCCCCGAGCCTCTGATCCCAATTGGCCTCCTCATAACTCTTAAGCGCCTGATCCAAACACTGGTAACAAGCGACTGGCGCTAGATCCATCGTGCACCACGCCAACCCGTAAATATCACCATTCAGGTCGTTCGTCTTCATACCAGCTGCAATCCTCAATATACTATCCTTAGCCTCCAGCGACACCCCTTCCAAAAGCTCCCCCACCTGCTCGCTATACGTGGCCGGATTCGTAGACATATCCTCCCGGAACACGTTTCTAAAATACAGATCCGGGAGCAGAGAGGAGAAGTGGTGGTCATCGTAGCGGAGAACACAGTAGTCGTTGCGCACCGTGGCAGATTTCTTTCCCGGGCATTCGTCTTTGGTGGCCGTGGCAACTGCTCGAGTGAGGCAGTCCGCGCACATGGCGGGGGAGTTGTCGGGGCGGCACTGAGCGAGACCGAAGGCCGTCTGATTGCCCGCCTCTCCAACGGTGTCTTCGAAGAAGAGGTTTTCAGTGTTGGGAGTGGTGGAGATGAGGTTTGCGAGGAGGAGTTGGAGGTTGGTGGCATAGGGGCTTAGGGAGGTGTAGTTTTTGCTGGCGGGGCAGGTGCTGAATAAGGGGTCCGCGGCAGTGATTAGGGACGGTGTGGTGAGAAGATGGGAGATTATTAAAAAAAGGAAGAGGATTGGGCAAGTGGAGGGTGTTGTCATGTCATGACTTGCTGCATGGCATGCCGGGGATGGATCTTGCGCCGGAAGGAGCGTTATAATGAGTATTGGGGTTTTATAAAGGCCGTATTTGGAAAAATAAAGGGAGGAAAAAGAAGTACTAGCTGGGTTGATTTGTTCCGCGGGAAATACCTCGCCATAGTGCTGGAGGTTCTACCTGGTATATAAAATACTGTTCTAAATATTGTATAAGATGATTTTCAATAAATTTTAGAATTTTCAAAAAAATAAAAATAAAGATTTATATATATTTCACATAATTTTTAGATATTTTTATATATATCTAATATCTAAATTTTAATTTATATATATATAATATCTCAATCTTTAATATTATATAAAAAATTATGGTTCAGTTTTTAGAATAAAATGCACTTTATAAGTATTACAAAAGTGTTAAATAAGTAAATACTAAACTTTAGGTATCAGATATGTAAACACACAAAAAAAAATACCCTATGTATGTAAATCTTCCTAATTTCTAAGGAAATAAAAAAAATACTTTTTGAAGATTTTACTATTTTGATTGTTGCATGATAACTTAAAGGAAAATTTATATACATAGCACATAATTCTTATGCATTTCTCTATCTAATATCTAAAGTTTGATATTTATATGTATAACACTTATCTTATGCATGAAAATGTATATTTCATTTTCAAAAGTTAATGATGAAGTAATATTAAAGATTTGAATACTATTTATGTAAATGTGAAAGTTTAGGTGTTATATGTAAATATATAAGATTTGTCTCCTATTTATATAAATGCTCCTAAATTAAAGGTCATCTAATAAAATTATAATAATTATTAGGTAAGTTACAATATAGGAATATTATTTATTGTAATTAGCAATCATATTTAATGATAAAGATAGCAACCAAAACTATCTTGTTGTTATGGGCCTAAGAAAATTGTGATGTTATCCACATTAGTTTAGACAAGTCCAAAGTTTAAGTATTCAAGTTGATTTATTCTACTAAGATGAATCATGCTATATGATAAAGAATTAGTGAATAGATTAATTCTTATTTATGCTAAAGATCATATTGAAAGTGATTCAATGATTCGAGTTTGCATTCGGGGTAGAAAAATGAAACATTATTGAAGGATAAAATAAGAAGAAAAAAAATAAAAAGATTTCTCTATTATCCCTTCATAGAGTTTAGTTTGAGAAAACTTAAGATCTCCTCTCCTCATCTGGTCCCAACAATATTTCACATAAAATAAAAGTGGTTAGTTTGTGATAATTGATCATATATGAATAGCTTGACATAGATTATTAGAGCTAAGAAAGGCCACATGACAAGTGATTATGATATAAAGGTCATCTTAATGCGACATGAGATCTTCAAAATATTAGTTAAATGATCAATAAAAAAAAAAATCTAAGTAGCTACCATCATCCAAATGAAAAATGACCATAACAAGCTATAATTAATCATCCAACTAGGGGTTCTAAGTATCAAATGTCATCGATTACAAGAGTTTGACTACTATAATAATCTAGCAAGGCCTTTCTTAAGAGCCAATTGTTGATCCATCATGTAAGTAACAATGATAAGAATAGAGGAAGCATGTTATACACTTCCCCTTTATGCTAAAATATTGGTGCATATGAAACACTCTAGATGATGAGATAATTGAAAATTTGACACCCTCCTTCACATAAAAAAGGCTTAATATCTACATATATGCTAGCTTCTAATTTGGCAGTTTTCTAATTAAAGCATAATTGAATTAGAGAAGATTATATAAGTCATATTTATATGCACATTTGAGATGATCGGAACTCTACTGTCTTGTGATGTCAAAGTAAGGCATTGGAAAACTCAAAAAAAATGTTATGGTAGTAGAAGCAAATTAAGGGATAAAAGGTTACTAAGATAATGGCTTCCACAAAAATCAAGAAAGAAATAACAAAGGAGGCTACCGTAAATGCAATATTGGAGTTTGTTTTTAAAGACAAATTTAAGGTTTAGCCATTAACGAAGGGTACTCTAAACTAGAAGCATGATGTAATTTATTTTTATTACAATCAATTCTTCCTTAATCTAAGCATGCCTTTGTTCCCTAAGATGTTGAGTATTTTCTAATGTTTTGGTATATAGCTGACCCATGTTATTTAGAACTTTATTATTTATAGTAAGATATTTATTATATATCTTTGAGAGTAGAAAGTGATGTAGATCATAAATCTTTTTTTATTTATCATCTTAGTCAATACATTCAATGAAGGCATTATGTTTTTTTTTTCATTATATTTATATGAGGTTTAGACAATAAGATAAGTGATTAGAAGATCAATTTTTTTACTAGTAGGTCATAGACTAGGCTACCAATAGATACTTAGCTAGGTCGGATCTCCATTATTAAGTTGGCACTAGTTTACTTGAGTAAAGAATAGACAGAGTTTTTTTGATAACTTCCATTAAATGGAGCAAGATTACATTGTATACACCTCTCAATCAAGCATCAATATATGCAGGCTTAAAAGGCTTAAAACTTTGCTATCTTATATCATGCAACTATCCTTATAAGTTATTTTCTCACTGTGATTGATGGTTTTTAATTTTTTTCTTTCTTAAAATTTTTTCATTCATTCTCCTTTAAAACAATTCCTTTGAGATAAGTTCAGATGATGAGAAACTTATCATTTTTTATGATAAGATCCATGATGATATCTTTGAATCCCCAAATAAGAAGAAGAAATAAAAATAAATGAATCATTCATAATATAATGAGGATGTGTCAGCAGTAGAGTTGAGTTCTTATTAAGGTTATTTAAGTGAGAGCACATCTTTAATGATTCCCATCATGCAAGTTTCTTTTGATAACTCACTTACCAGGTTAATTAATCAAAATAATGGAAAAATGATGGTTGTTTAATAGACCATAGGATAAGATATAGGAACAAAGAGAAGAAGTTAGCCTTTCATAGAGAACAAAAGGATCGAATGACTGTTGCTTCACCTTTGTCAAAAAATAGGCTATATTCGATGGATTTATACCTTGATCTCGCCATCATTACTAAGTTATTGTATGAGGATTTAGATAGATTGTATTTTGATTAGCTTTATATGTCTATGATGAGGTACTTTGAATCTTTATATTAGAGCACTTTTTTTTTTTGGAGAATTCATTTGAATGATTGCTAGCCAAGAACATTGCAATATGAGCTATGCTGAGGAGAAATAAGAGTTATTTGGAAACTCCATCAATCCATTTAATTTGAGTTGAGTATCAAAGCTTACTATGCATGGTTTGTCATAGAAGCCAAGACCTACCTATTGAGTTTTAAGTGGCACTTAAGAAATAATCGGAAGAGTTGAAGGTAGACAATGTGATAAAGATTACCAAGTTGTAGAACTAAAGCAATACTCTAGAGTCATTATTAGCTAAAGTGCATTTAAGAGAGAGAGAGAGAGAGAGAGAGAGAGAGAGAGAGAGAGAGAGAGAGAGAGAGAGAGAGAGAGGATGCCCTTCATACAACTTTGAGCTTGAGGATGGTATGAGCAAGATTAATGTATAATTAGACTGGGAATCTATTCAAATCTTCTTAACAAGCATATAGTGACGAGTTCATTAATTAGGATGAGCACAAAGAAAATATCATAAACAATTGTCAAGAAATCATCACTTTTGCTTGCGTATGCTAGTCAATGGAACTGTAGTGAACTTAGAGGAAATAAGATAATTAGATTGATTCACTATGTAGGTTATTAAAGTCATGGTAAAGTAAGAGCGTCTTATGGTATGTATTAAGTTATTATGGCATATATGAAAACTAGATTGTTAGAGAATCAAATAATCTTCAAATCTTATATGCTTGTTGTTAAATTAATTCTCAATAAGAAGAATCCATGAGACTACTATCACACAATTTTGATAATTCTAAAGCACTCAAACATTTGAGAAATAGCTTCTAATTAAATTGATCAATTTTTATTGTTCGATTAAGTGCTTTGAATCTTTGATATGTTTATAGAAGATGCTACTCTCAATATATATAAATAGATTTTCACTCCCTAAATGATTAGGATATAAGATGGAGAGTAAATAGATCTTAAAAGTTTGAAGGATTCTTGAGCTCTACCAATGTGCCACAATTAGACCACAAGCCTGGAACTCCTATTACTTGTTCAATGTCATTGAACTACTACCTTTCGACCACTATAATCATAATGCTAGTGCTTAAGTACTCTTAGAAGAATTATTGTTGTATGTTTACTATTGTCAGACTGCCATTACCCAACCATTGATATCAAACCACTACTACCCTATTGCTAACATTAAATAACTATTCGACCACCACCATTGGACCACAAATGTTCAATAATCATCATCAGCTTGCTATCACTTAACCTTCATCATTAGATCATTATTGCCTGAACAATATCATTAGATTACATGACCTAATTATTATCATTTGGTTGGCACCATCATACTACTATCAGAACATTACTTGACATTCGCTAGTGAACCATTATCACCTAATCACATCAAAACACTCCTCAACCATCACACCACTATCTTATCACAATTATTAGATTGCTACCATCCAATCTCCACCATTAGATTATCGAGGCCCAAACACCACCATTAGACACTTACACTCGAACACCGCTATTACTCCATCATTGCTTTATTATCATTATATAGTTGGTCGAACACCATCATCTAACCATTGTTATTGGTCCACCATTAATTAACCTCTACCATCATTTTGTTATTGCTCGAATACCACAATTGAATCATTGTTGTTTGACCACCATTATCAAATTACCATCACCTAACCACAATCAGCAGATTATCATCATTGAAGCATCACCTTCCAATCATTATTGCCTTACCATCACTCTCTTGGCCACCCATCGAACTATGATTGTCTTACCACCATTACCCAATTATGATCATCAAAAGATTATCACTAACTACAAACTCTTGACACAAGTTTTTGATTACAGGCTCTTGGTTACTACCTCCCAACTATAGTCGATTGATTATAGTCTCTTGACCATCGTCTTTGGTCACTCGACCACCATTGCTTAATTATGGTCTTTTGAACTTTGTTGCATGCCTAAAGTTGTCTAACCACTGTTGCTCATAAGATTGATGTACACCATTGATATGTGCCATTACTTATAAGAGTAACGTACAATGTCGATGCATGCCATTGCTCTTAAGGTTAATGCATGTAGTAGAAACTTGCAATCACCTATAAGGTCGATTTATGTCATCCACATCAACATTGATGTTGACAACTTTGGTAATTATTGTTACTAACAACATTGATGCATATCATTATTGATAAGACTAATGCAAGCCATTAACACCAATGCTGACTCTCGCCGATCTTATTGCCCTTCATTGCAATTTCTATTTATACAAGCTATTGTCTATAAAGTTGATACATGTCATTGCATTAATGACCGATGCATATTATTGACACATGTAATCATCTATAAGGTTAATACATCCTATCAACACTAAGGCTAACACTAAATGGCTTTATTGCTTTCTTTCACAATTTCAACACACACTACTGCTAGTGAGATCAACACATGCTGACAATATGAACTGTGATTCATGATTTTAACTTAAAGATAATACTAGATTTCTTATTTCTTTGGTCTTTATTTTCTGAAAGAAAAATAGTAAGATCATAAAACAATCTTTTGATGATATTTCCAATGCTTTAAGATCCTTTCAACTTTTATAATGGAATCTATCCTTTACCACTATATTATATCAACACCTTTTACATCTACAAGAAATGAGAACATTTATAATCGATAACATTCACCAGCGGAATCATTTTTAATGGGACAAGCCCTACGAATTTTTTATACTTTTCAAAATTTTCACATAAAAATTATTGCATATTTTATAACTCTTATTTTCCCTACATGTTTAGGATTTTCAAATAAATCTAAGACTTTTAACACTATCTCCCTATTCCTGTTAATATTCTAGCTAACAATAATTTTATATTTATTTTTATAATTTTAAAATCCAACTTTATCAAAATTGAATTGAAATATTCTCATCCAAATTTTATTTTGGCAGATAGTAATACTTATTTTTCCATTGGCATTAATATTATATTTCTTCAATGGGGAAAAGAGGTTTGAACATTGCTTTGTTTCTTTTCTATTCTCTCTAACTTTGTTGCTTTCTTGTAATCTCTACGTAATGAACAAAATATTTAATATATATATATATATATATATATATATATATATATATATATATATATATATATATATATATATATATATATATATATATATATATATATATATATATAATTTTGAACATTTCTTTATTTTATTCCGGTTCATGTCTATTTAATGAAGACAGCTAATTTATCTCTGATGGAGTCGTTCGATGCTTGGAGTTAACGGCCAAATGGCAAGAGGGATTACTGATTAGGATAAACTTTATTTTAATAATTTCATTGAAGCTAAATTTGACGCAAAGAACGAGGTGAGATATAATTACTTGCAAATGCAAATAAAATGCCAATTGTCAATCTTATCAATGAAGTTGGTAACATTATTTCTTCATTAAAATATTGCATTACAGTTATCTAAAGACTAATTATATTTAATCTTATATATTATTAGATCTACCCCTGTGATATCTAGTAATAAAAATTAATTTGAAATCAAAATCTCGTGTTGTCGATCTTCTTATGCTACATTTGATGTGAATGGAATGAAAATTTTAATATGTCAAGGATGGGCATATGAATTAGGTAATAAATGAGATTCCAAAGAAAAAAAAATATTATATTCTTGAATTATAATTAAAATTTTGTTTGTATTATATACGAGTTAAAAAAAGAAGAAATTAGAGTAAGATCCAATGAAAGATCAAGAGGATTTATGATTTATGAGGATTAGAGAATATTCGATGGATTTCATGTGAGATTAAGAGAAAAAAATGAAGAAGGTGAAATGATTTCTCTTTTTTTCTTTGGATTGTTTGAGCTCTTGAACATGAGTCTCAAAATTAGAGAGAAGAGTTTCTATCATCTGCCCCTCAACTCAAGGGCAAATGCCTTGTTAGTTACACCGTACATTATATATGCCATAAATATATATGATAGATAGAGTATCATATTCAAAATGCCAAATAATATAACTAGTTTACATTATAAACAACACAAATAATAATAGAAGATAAAAAACAATAGGAAGAATTACATAAATGCCCTACAATGCTTATGTATTGACAAATCTAACACCCAAATTTTAAATATTTAATATCACATCAAAAATATAACTATCAGTAATTATTTTAAAGTGAAATACTCCTTCTCATGCATCAAAAAGTGTTGCATATATAAATACAAAATTTTAGATGTTAGATATGTAAATACATAAGAATAATGTGATATGTCACCATAGAATATATGTCACATGAATAATAGGAATACTTTCAAATCATATATATGTCACCATAGAAGATAAAAATATGGGTGGTTCCAACTTAGATTAATAAAAGTTAGAGAACTATGAAGAGTCATATTGAGTTTTATGCAAAATTATAGTAGGATACACATCATAGCTTTCACACCCTACCCATCGGGCCTAGAAGAAAGCCACAAAATTTGATATGATGGGGGTGAGTTGATAAATTTAATATTCATTTTAATACATAAAAGTATAATTTATAATAATATTTTTATACTAATAAGATTATCAAGGCATTTAAATCCAATGACAGTTATTAGTTTATCCATAAAAAATACAATAACAACAAGCCTTTATCCCTCTACATAGGGTCAGCTACATATATTCTTCTCCTCTATTCTGTTCTATTAAGTGTCTAATTCTTAATTAATTCTAATAAAAGAAGGTCATTTAAAATACAAATAGAAAAATATATAAATAGAATTTAATTATTATAATAACTCATTTAAAAATTACTTTTGAATCAACTAAATAAATTGTAATTTTAAATATCTTCCAATGATATAATTAAGCATAAGTCTAAAAACTTTCATTTAGATGATGCACAACTAATAACTAATAAATTAGAAAGTAGTAAATATAAGTTTATATGAAATATACTTAGTAGGTGAATTCCACAGATTAAAATATAAATGACAGAAACACATGACATTATTGACTTTATGAGCCCCACCTCAGATGAGATTGATTTTGATGATACAAACATATGTTAAAATGCTACTAATCAAGTTAAATTCAAGTGCGCACAAAAATTCTTCAACTCCAGGTTCTTCAGTCAATTCAGAATGCTAAAGCTATTGGACATGAACTAGGTGGATAGTTTTCTAGGAATTACTATATTAAGGCAAATTAAAAGCTCACTAAGATAAAAATAAATGATTCATTCAATTTTAAGTTTACCATTTTAAAATCATTTATATTTTCTATATCTTAAAATTACAATTATTCATTAAATTACCCATTTTGGATAATATGAACTAAGTGCATGAAATATGTTCTATTAAATGTGCGTTCAAGCAAGATAAATTATGTTTAAACTTCATTAAATCATTTACATGCCAAACACAATTTTTATTCATATTTTTATTGCATGAAAATTAAAAAATCCTAAAATTATCCTTTTATTCTTATTCTCTCTCATATTATTCTTTCTTCCCTCTCCTATTATCATATTCATCGCCACATTATTTTGGCCAAATTTTTTAATGCATTTCGTCAAATAAAATGTGTGAATTTCATTCAAAATATTTCCTTATAATATTCTCTTATTTTTCATATTCATTAATTTAAATTTTTGAAGTTGAATTATTTTGAATTATTTTTGAATTCAAATTTCTTCAGTCATGATATACTCTTGCCAAATTAAATCAGATATTTTATGGAACATTTTGAACATGTCAAGCATGATTTATTCTGATTATTTAGAGCTTAATTAAATTATTATAAGTTATTTTAAATTTAAATTCAAATCAACCCTTATTTAAAATAACTATTTTTAATTAAAATCCATTTTAAGAAATTGTCTTTAGGGTCTGATCACTTATATTTAAAATAAAATTAATTTTGATTAATTTAACATTCAAATAATACATGATATAATCAGATTAGATCCAATTTAATTCATTGCATTAATTTAAGAAATTTATTATTTATGGAAACCCCCTTGGTCGAATTTTTGAAGTAATTCTCTAAGGAGTTATTCTATTCAAACACTTCTCATTCATTTATCTTCTATGAACCTCCCTTGGCCGAAATATTCATAGGATCTTCCCTCTTGTTCAATCTGTGAATCCCATTCAAAATACTTCCATATTGGCTTGATTCAATTTTGCAAAGGAGCCTCTTGAATATCTCTTTGGCCAATCTAATATCCCTTGGATTTGAAATTCAAATTGATGCCTAATTAATTTCCCTCCCATTGTATCATGCTTTGGCTGACCCTAGACTCCTCCCTATTCTATTTAAGAGCCTTATTTCAACTTAAAAAAGGTTCCCTAAATCTACTATTTGCTCTTTGTTGACCTCACTTTTGGAGTGAGGGTTCAATCTCCCCTTCTTAGATTTAGGAGTCTTCTAGATATTAAGACTTCCTTAGTCATAAGACACCTCTAGCAATTAGATAAACACTTAACCTAAGCCTAGATACTTAGAAGGGTTAACTATAGGATTAGGCTATGCCCTAAGACTTAGGGAGACAAACCTACCCTATTACTTAAACCCAACCTATGTTCACCTTCTTAAGCCATCCAAGTCCAAATCCAAATCCAAATCCAAACCCAAATCCAAATCAAGCAAATGAAATATATAACCAATTTTATATTAAATCCAAACCAAACGCAAGTCTAAGCCACATGATTCAATCCCATGGACTTAGCCAAATTCATATCAAGCCAAATTCAATTGATTTTCTTAGAATCAATTTAACCCTTACCAAATATACAATCAAACTCAATCATACCAAATCAATCATACCAAGTATAAAATCAAATCAAGCCCAAGCTTAAGCCATATAATCCAATCCCATAAACTTAGTAAAAAATCCATCCAATTTAAACCAAAATTAATTGATTTTCTTATGAGTCAATTACTCCTTCAATTATCATCTCAAATGTAAACCAAATCTACAATCATCAAGCCAAACCAAAATCAATCCAAATCAAACCTAACCTAACCCATTTAACTCAAAATATCCAAATGAATCAAAACTCATTTGAACCCAAATCAATTGTAATCAAAGCTATATACCAATCCTAAATCTATATATAAACTCAACTAAATCCAAATCAACTCAAAATCAACCCAACTAAACCCAATAGGCTCACTTGACCCAAAGTTACCTAAAGGACCTACTTGAGCCAAATTCCAATCCAATCCAAATTTGATTGAACCAAGCATACAAAAACCTCCTATGATGATTGTTGATCACCCTAAGTTGATCAATTGTCATCAATTGGGTCAAACCGAGTCAACTTGGTAATTTGACCAAGTCAACACTCTTAACCTACATGAACCAAACTATCAAAATCTCAACCCAAGCTAAAATGATTGAAACCATTTATTCACACCAACCTATGATCAATGATTGAACATGACTTGACCATCAATTGAGCCAAACCTAACCCAATTGGCCCTTTGACCTAAGTTGACTCAATTTGACCTAAAAGATCAAATTGGGTCAAATCATGATATAACCCAAATTAATTGTAACCAATAGCTCAAGTTCACTCTAAATTGATGGTTGAACTTGACCAAAGCCATTAATTGAACTCAATTTGGCCAATTGAATCCAATTGACCCATTTAGCCCAAATTGACTTAAAGGGTCAAAATGGCCTAAAAATAAATCAAATTCAAATAAATGTAAATCAAAGCCTACATTCATCTTCAATTTACCAATTGAACATGATTCAACCCCAAAGCCAATTTGGCCAATTTGGTCAAATTGGAACAAATTGGCCAAATTGACCCATTTGACCTACATGAATCCAAATGAGCCAAAATTAAATCTAAGCCAAATTGGTTCAAACCAATTGAACCAAAATACTTCAAATTATCATTTGAACTTGTCCCAAGCTTTGGTTTGCCCAATTTGACCAATTGGTCAATCTAACCCAACCTAGCCCAATTTGACCTATAAGGGTCAAATTGAGCCAAACCCACTAAAACCAAGCCAAAACCCAATGCAACCTGATCTAACCCATCTTAAACCCACTTAAGGTCACCCCAAAACTAGCCCAACCTGAATTAAGTTTAACCTAAGGCAAATCCCCCTTAGATTCTCCTCCCCACATGGGATTTTTATAAAATGAGCAAGTCCACTCCCCTCTTTTCCCTTGACAGCCCTCAAACACCCCAAATGGAGCTTGACCTACTCACCTAGCCCAACCCATGTGGGCTAGGTCAGCCATGGACCAAGGGGAGGTGAGTTAACCCACATCCCCACCATGGCCAAAACCAATAGTCCCAAAGAAGAAGGCAACCACAAACTAAGTCGAGCCACATGGAGGTGACACCGACCACTCCAGCACCCTGGCGGCAGTTGGCCAACTAAAATTTGGGAGCCAATCCCGTTGTCCAATTCAAGGGAGAGGCTGGGATAGACCCCTCATTTTTATCCAAATCACACACTCACACCCTTAGCAAGCATCGTAAGGCCATTTGGAAAGCCCTTGAGCCCTCTCTGAAGCAAACTGAGCTCCCCCATTGCCGGATTTCCCAAAGCCGAAACAGGGCATCCGTCCATCCTACCCAACTATACCTATACTCAACCAAATCCAAATTAACTTGACACACACCTTCCCCACACCACGTTGAGCAAGAACGAATCACCTCCTGAGCCCTCGGACCACCAGAAGTCCAAGTTTGATCAACGTCGATCACCAAACCAATGGTTCATGACCCTCCGAGAGAACAGGAAGAAATCTTTGGGCGTGCGGATCAGTAGGGCCTCGTCTCCACTAAACGAAACTTTCTCAACCGATTTTGCTACCGTTCTTGAGCTTCGGTGAGGTAATTCCACAAAACAGAGCTTTTGTCAAAATTCTTTGGAGCTTTGAGAATGAAACTTGCATCCCATGCGTTTTCCACCATTGGATCCCCTCAGATCATCATTGTGATAGTGTGCGATCCATTTTGAGTTGATTGAAGCTCGGGTGAGCTCGGATTAAGCAATGGAAGGTAGATCGTGTTCATCTTTTATCGCTCGTGAGATGATGGATCACGCACCATCCATTCCATGTGATCGGAATAGATGATCATGATTACTCACTAGTTTTGATCTAATTTTATCCCTTAAAGAACCATGGGTTTGATCTACGTTGTCCGATCTTAGATCGGACGACGGAGAGGGAAGCCTGTTCACTGCCAGCCACGTCAGAACTAAGTTGGACGCGCTTAAGTGCCCAATCTTGCTGTGCCATGTGGAAAGCGTGCCACGTTAGTAGTCTGCGTAGCGCTGACGGGGTTAGGCTTAATTAAAGCCTAATTAATTGATTTAATGGTTGAAACTCCTAAATTTTATAACAAATTATAAAAAAATCAGAAAATTACAAATAAATACTTATTTTGAAGGTATTTCAGAGAAGATTTATTTAAAATTAATTTTGAATAGTGATTAGGTCTTAAGTAGGTTAAGTAAAAACTTAATTAGCTTAATTACTCTTTAATTATTTGAGTAATTAATCTCAATCTTTGTGGGTTAATTTAATGGGATGACCTCTGCCTCTCATAATTTTCTTAGGATTTATTACTTGGTTAATTATGATAATTGACTATTTAATCTCTAATCACTCTCTTAGTTAGTTTAATTAATTAATTAACATCCTAAACAACAAAATTAATTAATTGAGCATATTGATCACTATTGAACGGTGAATGGGTAGGGGAAATGGGATTAGGACCTCTCTCCTAATCTTTTTCCTAGGTCCATCTTCTTTTTAAAGAAATTAATTAATGAGACTAAACCACAAATAATTAATGGAAAGGGAATTATGTGTTTAATAACATAAAGACCTTTAAGGAAATTATGATTAACCCATAAGTGTAGGAAAATCATAAAAGTACTTAATTAGGTTCTTTAATTTAATTAGCTCTTAATCATACGCCATTTGCATTAAGTATTGGTAGAAGCATTGCAATTTTATTTTCTCACATATTCATATCATTTGTGGCTCATAATTAAGTGGTTAATCAAATTAAAGAAGCATAGGTAGGGGTAATTAATTGATTTAATTAAGGATCCAACTTAATTAACTAACATAAAATCCATTTAATTACCTTTGCTTAAACCAAATCACCAATGTGGGAATGGGATTAGATAACAAGTGACTACTCCTCCTCCTCTTCAAATCAAATCAAAGATTTAAAACTAAATTGATAAAGGACTTTAGTTTTCTTTAAATGGGTTTATTTAATGTGATTGTCCTTAGGAATTAGTTTAATTGAATGAATCATGTGTTGATATTTAGTTATTCCTTTCCAAGCACATAAAATATTGTGTGCCATTTGGTTTCATGCATTCATGTTTTAAAATTTAAATAAATCAAATGAATTTCTTTTATGTAAGCTTGCATGTGTTAGCTTAATTAAATATATGTGTGGCTATTATCGCTAATAAATTCAAAACTATTTTTCAAAACTTATGAATTGATTATAATACTTAGAGTGTTGATAGTTATGAATATACATAGAATTTGTATCTGTTTATAGCTTAAGCATATTAAATAAAGCTTTCTTTCTTATAATTCATATATAGATTTACATGAGTTTGAACAACAGTTGGCATATAGTCTAGACTTTACGAGAATACGAGGATTAAAGTATCTCCAAGGAGGTCATTTGATTACCTTACTTTCTTGGTTTAACAATAACACGTACTCATTTGGTTTCATCCTTATGTATTTTTGATATTAGAATTTAGATAGAGCTTTAATTCATATGCTTAAATGATTTAATTAAAGAAAATATAATTTTTGCATTATTCTCATCTTCATAGTTGTGTATGCATTCATATGTATCTAAGATAACAAGTGTTTAGTCTGGACATCTAGAGAATACGAGGCTTTAGTTAGCCTCATGGAGGTCATTTGATTACCTCAGTTCCCTAGTTAACAATGGTATGTACTTGCTTAAATCTTTTATACATGTGTATGTGTGCTTAATTAAAAGATGAAGATGCCTTTTTGTTACCCAAAATACATGCATCCATATTCACCTAAGTCATTAGCATGTGTGATATATAAATTAGTCCTCTCTTTTCTTTATTCATGTATAAATTTACTTAGATTTGGACTATTAATAAGTACATAGTTTGTACATCCCAAGAATACGAGCCTTTAGCTGGCCCCAAAGAGGTAATTTGATTACCTCACTTCCCTGGTTAACAATGACACGTACTTATGTGATTCCATCTTTATGTATTTTTGTATAAGAATTTGGATAGAGCTTTAATTTATATGTTCACGTAATTCAATGAAACTAAATTCCAAGCATACACATTCATTATCATTTAAGTGTACAGGTGTGATAAACATTAAATCATGAAGAAGCATTTCATATTAAATAAATGATTCAATATATGACATGTGATAGTAATTTAATTAGATTAATCTGAAGAAGCATTTCATATTAGATAAGATCATTTACCTAAACTTAGGAATATTGGAAATCATTTAATAAGCCATTCACTAAAGAGAACTAAATCCAATTAATATGCTTTAGAAGTGGCTTAAGGTAGGGATGAAAGAGGGTAATCCTCTTCCTTCTCTTTACAACACTTAGTTTCTAAGTGTAAATTACATGAAACAAAATAAATTATAAACTAAAATTCACAAATCCACTAAATAAATTAAAGTGAAACCAACCTTCATGTTAACTTAGAATATTTTTTGAACTTAGAGAAATACAACTCTAATGCTTAGTTAAGACATACCACACAAATCCTTAACACACATATTAGAATTAAGTCACGACTTCTAGCTCTATGTTAGGATGGCGTATGATGTGATGTATGTTTAATTTAATAATGTAATATTTTAGACTAGATGTTAGGGTGTATGTTTTGTAGATTGGATGTTATGCCGCTTTTAGCCTAATCATAATTTCTAAAGGGTATTGTGCTTAACGAGCTGCTTAAAAATAAATATAAATGCTTTATTTACAGGTTGCATAAGCCTCTAAGCATAATCCAAGTTAGGACAGGTGGGCTTGGTTACCCGTGTGGAGGGTACTAAGTCCAAATTATACATACAACTGCTTGGGATTTTATGCATATTTAGCTAACCTCTATATTTGCAGGTGTAGTTAGATTTCTTTTTTCTATATGAATGTAATTTTCTAATAGAAATTAGGATTAGTGCTATGGGGGTATAGGATGAGCAGTGGCTAGAAGGCTTTGTCCTGGGATACCCTATGATGCCTTTGAAGCAAGCACCATCCAAATCAATGAAGAAACCAAATCAGAAATGGAGATATGAAGAATGAAGACCCCTCATAACATGTACTCATTTCTAATTGTAATTATTCTTTCATATTTCGATTTGTATAAGGGTAGAGCTTGGCTACTATCTTTTCTTTTCGAGTTGTATGGTGGTACCCGACCATACTGACCTCTTATTCTTTTGTGGTAGTTTATAAAATTGTTTGATGATTTGTTTAAATTGTGCATTAAAAATGACATACTTTTCATAGTTTTTTATGATTGATATTTTATTATGTGTCCTGGATACAATAGGCTTTTGGATTAAATAATTATTTTATCCAATTAATCACTCATAACTAAATTCTAAACAACTCATAATCTCACCATAAAGCTTAGGCTATAATCAAGATAATTAAAAGATTTAGCAACCTTCTTAGTTATATGGTTGTATGTCTCACATCACACATATCATCTTGAATCACTTTTGCAAAATGAGGGCCTCCATTCTTAAATGCATAGGGACTGCTTGACCTATGACCCCTACTGACGGAGCTTCACCCTCTCTCTTTTGATTTGGCCAATAATCTACTTCGTCATGAATTTAAGCATATAAAAATCCCAAAGCCTTTGTCTAAATGATGTGTTAAAAAATAAAATAAAATTTGATAAGAATTTTACATTTGTAGATTAAGTCATATGCTCATACTACTCATGCTCTAGTCTATGCTTGTAGTTTCTTTATAATTAAGTAACTACTATTGCTATCTTGCAATATATAAGACCAGACTACATGGCTTTCAAAATCATAGGAGGAGTTTGCTGGAGGCCATGCTAGGTGGTTATAAGTCTAGAAGTCGGACGGATTTACCCTTTCTTGTGGAGATAAACCCTTATGCCCACCTGTCACTTAGATTTAGGTCGTGCTTCAGCTCGTACTAAAGCCCCCTAGATTTAAGATCCGAGGTAGCTATTTCCCTCAGGTTGCAAGCATAAATTCTCACCCCTTAGGCATTTTTACAACCTTGTGTTGATGGATTATAAGCCCTAACAATCTAATAAAAGTCAACTCAAATAAATAAATCTCTTCACTTTCAAATATATAAAGCCCAATTATAGGATAGATTGGAATGCTCACTAGGCTTCTTAGTATCATGAGTATTCTCTACTTATTTCCTTTGGATTCTAAAAATAATTTTTCTCCTTAAACTTTTCCAATTAATTTTCCAAATATAACTAATTCTTTGATAGTCTAACTTTGAAATATTTGGAGATGATAATTATCTACTTTAATTGAGAGTATTCTTAGAGAATTTCATTTGCTATGATGTAATTAACTATGGAGGCTTGTCTCTATAGGGAACTTAAGAACCCAATTTATCATAAATCTTAGTTTATTCATCCATGTAAACAAGAGAAAAATTTATAGTATATTCGAAGACCCATCATGCCTTAGGAGTCTTTATTAGGTGATTAGGTCTATTAAAGGGTGATGCCTATATCTTTCAAGATAGTATATCATATCTCAATGTCGCACCCAATCACTTCGATAAGTACCCCCTACGATCTGCGTGGTGTCCCCCCACATCCAAAAATAAACACCATAGATTTTTCTAGCGACTCTTCTGGGAAGAGTTCCTCTCTCCATTATAGTAGATAATTATCATCTCCAAGCATCGATAGTGGACTTATATTTTTGTATAAGCCCGAGACTATCTTTCTCTCCGTCGGCCCTTTGCTCATTTCATTCTTAAGCATATGTAGCCAGAATCCTTTAAGTTTTAAGACCTCACTCCTGTGTAGGTCTTAAGACTCATATTAGGTCCCCCAATAGGTAATAACAAACTAACTAAAGAAAGGAGATGACCAAATATAAGTCAAATAAAAGTTGGAACTTCTTACCACTAGCTTGGTAATGCAATGATTCATTTCATACTTGACAAAATCCTAAAAGAATCTATGGTAAAATAAATAAAATCTTTTGCAAAAGTTTTTTTAAATATTTTTCAAAAAAAAATAAAATGAACTTCACTTATAATAATTGGCTAAATAAATGTCTTCTTTCAAAATCAAATAAAGCAAAGTCAAAACCTTTCAAAATTAATTGAACCTCACTTAGCATACTTAAAATTGCAAAGTGAGTGTTCTTCTTTTCAAAATAAAATCAATTAACAAACCTCTTTTTCATAAATGTATTCAAACCATCTTTCTAAAATTAAACTAACCCCAAATTAACATACTTAAAATTATTAAATGAGGGTCCCCTTTTCCAAATTAAAGCTAACATATCCAAAATATTTTCAAAACAAAATCAACTCCATTTAACATATCCCAAATTGTTAAATGAAAATTTCATTTTTAAAACTAAACTAAGATCAAGATAAAACAACTTATAATTAAACTCAATTTGACATATTCATATCTTGAGAGTTCCTTTTTTTTTTTTCAAAACCAGAATCGAAACAACCAATATATAAATTGGCCTTCACTTAACATACCCAAATTTGTTAAGTGAAGGTTCCCCTTTTTAAAATCAAAACAAAATTAAAATAAAAAAAAATACAATTGAACTCCATTTAACATACACATATTTGTTAAATGAGAGTTCCATTTTCAAAATCAAATTTAAATCAAAATATCCAACTCACAATTTTGAACTCCATTTAATACACTGTTGACCTCACTTTTGGAGTGAGTTCTCAACTTCCTCATCATAGATTTAGGACTCTTTATAGATACTAAGAGCTCCTTAGTCTCAAGACACTTCTAGTGATTAGGTGAACACTTAACCTAAGCCAAGAGACTTAGAAGGATTAGTTATAGGAATAGGTTATGCCTTAGGGACTTATGAAAATTTGCCTATCCTATAGCCTAAACCCAATCCATGCTTCCCTTCTCAAACCAAACCTCAGATTCATACCAAAACAAAATTCCAAGGCTAATAATTAATCTCATGATCAAATTCTAGTTCAATATTTCTCCATAAAATCCCATGAATAAATTCAAAACTCTTCCTAAGCCCTTTGATTTCATCTTATGGACTTAGCCTTAACCAAATTCAAATCAATCCAAATTCAATTGATTTTCTCAAAGATCGATTCAATCCTTAATCATTTACCAAATCCAAATTCAAATTCCAAACTAAATAATTCAATCTCAAATCAAATCCAATTTCAAAATTTCCCTCTTAAGCTTTATGACCCACCTCCATAAGCTTAATCAAATCTTGACCTAAATTATCCCAAACTTGATTGATTTATAAATTGATTATTCACTCATTTATATTAATAAATATAAATGAAATCCATACCCAAATACCCAAAACCAAATCAAACTAAATCCAAATCCAACTAAATCCCTCCTTAAGCCCTATGGACCTACCTACATAGGCCTAATCAAATCTTAATCCAAATAAACCAAGAATTGATTGATTTTTATATAAATCAATTATTACTTCATTCATATTCACAAATATAAATGAAATACACCCTCCAATGACCAAGAATAAATCAAACTAAATTAATTCCCCACTTAAGCCCTTTTGACCTACATCCTTAAGCTTGGTCAAATTTATTTCCAAATCACTCCAAACTCAAGTGATTTTCTCATCACCCATTTATATCTTCATTTATATTCCCAAATATAAATGAAATATAAATTCAAATAGTAAAAATCAAATCCAAAATTAAACCAAAACCCAATTTAAGCCTTTTTAGCCAATTTCTTAAACTTGGCCAAATCCTATCCAAATCAAGCCAAAACCAATGAAATTTCTATGAATCAATCATTTCTTCAATCATTTAGCCAAATATAAACATAAACTACAATTACCAAATCAAACTCAATTCAACCCAAGTTAAACCCAAGTTAGCCTTTTTGACTTGAAAATTTCAAATGAGCCAAAATCCATTGAACTCCAAAGTGATTATAGTTGGATTCATATTTTAATCCTAGGCTCATATATAAGTTAGACTAAACTTGAATCAAGCCAAAACCAAACCAATTGATCCATTTAGGTCCATTTGACCCAAAGTGACCTAAAATACCCTTTTGAGCCAGTTCTAGTTCAACCCAAATTGGATTGAACTAAGCCCATCCAAACCTTATATAGTGATCAACAATCATCTTAGGGTGATTAACTATCTTGAATTGGGTCAAACCAAGTCAACTTGGTCCTTTGACCATGTTAACCTTTAGCCCAAATGAAACCTAAACTAGCCAAAACACACCATATATCAAATTAATCGAAACAAATTCATAATCAATGATTGAACATGATCAAACCCTCAATTAAGCCAATCCAAGTCCAATTGACCATTTGACCTAAGTTCACCTAAAGTGGCCTAAAAAGCCAAAGTAGGTCAAATCATGATTTAACCCAAATTAATTGCAACCAATGACTCAAGTTCATGCCAAATCTTCTATTGAACTTGACCAAAGCCATAATTGAGCCCAATTTGACCAATTGGTCAACTTGACCCAATCTAGCCCAAATTGACCTAAATGGTCAAATTGGCCAAAATTCAAATTAAACCTAAATCAAATCAAACCAAAGCCTACAATATTTTTCAATTAACCAATTGAATATGAACTAATACCTAACCTAGCCCAATTTGGTCAAATTGGTGAACTTGACTCATTTGACCCATTTAATTTCAAATGAGCCAAAATCAAACCTAAACCAAACCAACCCAAATCATTTGAACCAAAACTCTTCAAATCATCATTTGAACCTAACCTAAGTCTTAGTTTGACCCAATTTGACCAATTGGTCAACCCAATCCAACATGAACCCATATGAACTCATTTGACCAAATGAAGCCAAAGCACCCAAAACTAACCCATAGGGATTTGATGGCTGACCAAAAAAAACCGAAATTAACCTTAGATCATCCCAAAGTCATTTTAAAAGCCAAGTGGGTCTCACCCAAGCAATGGACCACTGATTAAGCCTTCCTTCCATTGGATTCTCCCTTTAAGAAGTAAAGCCAACTCCCCTATCACCATGGAAGCCCCCAAAACACTCAAGTGTGGCTCCACCTGACCCACCTAGCTCACCTAACCCACCCTAAGTCGGCCATGGACCAATGGGAGGTGAGTTGAATCACCTCCCATACAAATTGAGCAACCTATGGATTCAAGCTAAGAAACCATTGTACACCAACCTTTAGGAAGCTTCCTATTACCTCCTCCACTCACATTAAGGCACATGGACTTGAGTGTGATCTCTCCAGCACCCTGACGGTGGCCTGCTGGATGAAAGAAGCAAGCTCATCCTATCCATCCTCCTCTACCAATTGAGGCATATACCCCCTTAATTCAAATAGGGGATTCAATCATTCACTTCTTTTGAGTTTCCAAGTGAGAAACGAAACCCCTCAGAGCCTTCCCTAGCCTTCCCAAGCCTACCTCAATCAAAATTTCCCTCTCTAGTGCGAAATCGAAATAGGGGAGGGTGCCTTCGATCCAAACTCTTCCATTTCTCAACCAAACTTAAATTCCTCTTGCACACACCATCATCGTGCATCATCAAAGCCATTCAAGCCTTTCCCCAAGCTTCTAAGCCTCTAAAAGGGGAGTTCGATCAAGATTGAAGCTCCAAAGCACGTGGATTGGTCGTCTAAGGGATCCACACCAAATAAAAGCCCAAGCTTCTCAACAGGGCTTTGCCTCAGCTAGGCGAAGCTACCTTCATCAATCCTACTGCCAGTCTTGAGCTCCGACGAGGTAATTACTCAAAATTATAGCCTGGGTGAAAAGTGGTTGGTCTTTTTTGAAGAAAATTTATAAGCCATGCAATTTTGACTATTGGATATGTTTCTCTCCTTCTTTTGATGGTGTGAGATCATTTTGGAAGCAATCTGAGCTTTGGTGAGCTTGGATCGAATGTAGAAAGATGAATGACATCCATTTTTTTATCTCTCACGAAGGAGAAAGATCACGGGCCCTCCATTCTGCGTGATCAGAATGGACGGCCGTGATTAGATCACGCTTAGATCCCTAATTTTTTCCTCTAAATTGTAGGATTAATCATGGTTATCTGATCTCAGATCAAACGGTCCATGAGAAATCTCGTCCGCCGTCGATTGACTCAGTCACGCGATATGATAACTTAAATAACCTATCCCATCGCGCCACATGGAAAGCACACTGCGTCAACAACGATGTGACATCAATGAGATTAGGGCTTTAATTAGGATTAATTAATTCATTTTTAAGATTGAAACTTTCAAAATTTATAATTAATTATAGAAAATTCTAAAAAATGCAAATGAGGGCTCATTTTAAAGGTATTTTGAAAAGGAATTCATTAAAATTATTATTAATTAATTTTGAATAATAATTCAGGCTTAAATATGATTGAATTAAAAATTTAATTAGTTTAATTATTCTCTGATTAATTATCCAATTAATCCCAAACTCTTAGAAGTTATTTAGGGGATGACCTTTGCCTCCCCTATTTTTCTTGGGATTTATTGGTTAGTTAATTAGAGAAATTTATTGACTAATACTTAATTACTCTCTTAGCTTAATGATAATTAATCAAATGAACATTGAATTGATCATTTAATTGAGTTCATTAGCCTTTATTAATAGTGAGATAATTTAGGGAAATGGATTGGGACTCCTCTTCCAATCTTTTCCTTAATCCTTTTTCATTTCTTTTTTAAAATTAATTAATTAAAACTCATTAATTAATGAATTAATTAAGTCAATCAAAACCCAAATCATATAAGAATTAAATAAACTATTTGAATAGATTTAGGGATTGAGACTTAGGCTTCCTTCTTTGTCTCTTTCCCTAAGTCCATTTCATATTGTTGATTAAGGTTAATTAGGACTTAATTATATAATTGGTGAACTTAATTAACTTAATTAAACTTGATTTCTTTATTTTAGTTCTTGGGTAGCTCTTTGGGTGTTCAATAACCTAAAGAGAGAGCTAATGAAATTATGGTTAGCTCACATGTGTGAGAAAACCATTAAAGTAATTAAGTGAGTTCCTTAAGCTTAATTAATTAATGATCATGAGCTAATTGCATTAGGCCTCTTTCATTTCATAAGAGCATTTCCATTTACTTTTCAATGTATTTGCATATCATATTAGCTCATAATTGTTTAGTCAATTATCTTAAGGTAACTTAGGTAAGGGTTAATTAATTGACTTAATCCATGCTTAACTCAATCAATCCATAAAAATCATCTAATTTCTTCTTATTAAATCAAATTAATTCACATATTTTGGGAGTGGGATTAGGGTTAGAAAACCCTTTCTCACATCTCTAAAATAAATTCAAACATAAAATCAAAAATGACATTAAGAAACTTTAGTTTATTTTAAAAAAAACTTGTTTGATATAATTATCCTTAAGAATTAGTTGAATTGAATGAAATTACATGCTTGTGTTTTTTTTATTTCTTTCCAATCATATTAAAATGTTGTATAGAACTTGTATTCATGCATTCATTTCTTTCAAATTAATTAAATGAAAATTATTATCTTTATGTCAATTTGCATGTGTTGGCTTAATTAAAAATATGTGTGGCTATTATCACTATTAAATCTTAAATATATTTTCAAAAGCTTTTTAATGAATAATAATACATGTTGTGACATTAACTATACATACATAGGAGGTGCATGTGACTATAAGCTTAGTGTATGAAGTGAAGTTCCTTTCTTTCATTCACATGTTGATTTGCATAAGTATGGATGTTTAGATATATTAGTCTGGACATTCCGGGGATGCACGGCTTTAAATAGCCCCAAAGAGGTTCTTATCTCATTCCTGGTATAGAATAATGGTGACGTACCCACTTGATTTTATTCTCATGTATTTTGACATTAGAATTTGGATAGAGCTTTAATTCATTCACACAAATAAATCAATTATATCAAATTATACTTTTGCATGAATCTCTATTATTATAGTTGCTTATACATTCATTTGTATTTAAGAATAACGAGTATAACTAGTATGTACATCCTGGGGACGCACAGCTTTAGGTACCCTAAGGAGGTTCCTACCTCACCCCCCTAGTGAAAAATAATGGCGAAGTACTTGCTTAGAACTTTCATACATTTGAATGTGTATTTAACTAATGAATGAGAATCCTCTTTTTTTACAAAAAACCATTTGTGCATCTTGCATTTAAGTGTGCAAAAAAAATGTTTGTATAGATATGTTTAGGACTTAAACATATTCATGTTACATATGATGGTAAGAAATGAACAACCATGTATTGTGTGATAGTAGTTCATTCCAATTAATTTTAAGATGCCTTTCTTTTTAAATGAGATCATTTAAAGTGAACCTAAACTTAGGGTTAAGTAAAATATGTAATAAGCCATTCATTAAAGAGAATTGATTAATTAATATGCTTTAGATAAAGCTTAAGATAGGGATAAAAGAGAGTGATCCTCTCTTTTATTCTCTTTATAACACTTAGTTGTTAAGTTTAGATTAAATGAAACAAAATAAAACACTAAGTAAAATTCTCAAATCAACTAAATCACTTAAAATGAAATCAACCCTTTATAATTAAATGTCCTTCATACTTAGAGAATTACAATAAAGCCTAGCTAAGGAATACCACACAAGCTTTAACACACACACCTTAGATTAAGTCACCATTTTTAGCTTTATGTTAGGGTGGTGCATGGTTTGATGTATGTTTAGTTTTATGAAGTATTGTTGTAGACTGGATGCTAGGCCGTGATTAGCCTAATCATATTTTTTGCAAGAGATTATGCTTAAGGGGCACTTAAAATAAATATAAATGCTCTCTTTTACAAGTTGCTTAACCCCTAAGCATAATCTAGATTAGAACAGGTGGACTTGGTTATCCATGTGCAGGGTGCTAAGTCCAAATTATATGTATCACTACTTGGGTTGCATGGTGTGTTTGGCTAACACCTATTTTGTAGGTGTAGTTAGATTTATTTTTTCTATTTTTGATGTAATCTTTCATTAGAAATTAAGATTAGTGTTATGGGGGATTAGGATAAGCAGAGGCTAGAAGGCTTTGTCCTGGGAGGCCTTTTGATGCCTTCAAAGCAAGCAAATAAAATGAAAGAAATAAAAGAGATATGAAGAAATGAAGAGGGTTGTTTAAATTGTAATCATTCTTTCATGTATCGGGTTGTATAAGGGTAGAGCTCGGCTACCCATTTCTCTTTTCGGGTTGTACGGTAGTACCCGACCGCACCAGCCTTTTATTCTTTTAACGTTAGGTTTATAAATTATTTGATGCTTTGTTTAAAATTGTGTAATAGAAATAGCATATATTTTCATAGTTTCTTCATGTATGGTAATTTAATGTGTGGCCTAGACCCGATTAGGTTCTTAGACAAAAAATAAACTTTTTACCCCAATCACAACTCATAACTAAATTTTTTTAAATAGCTCATAACCTCATTTAAAACCTATGTATTAAATCAAGATAATTAAAAGATTTAACAACCCTTAACTGAATGTTATATGTTTAATATCATACATGCATCTTCTACCACTCTTGTAAAATGGGGGCCCCCATTCTTGCATGCATGGAAACCGCTTGGACTATGAGAGCAACTACTAACGGGGCTTCACCCTCTTCTCTCTTGATTTGGCCCATAACTCATTTCATCATGCATTTAGACATATAAAAACCTATGGTTTGTGTAAAAATAAAGAGTCCAAAATTAAATAAAAATTGAAAAAATTTGCATTAGACTAAGTCATTATTCATACCACTCATGCTCTAGTCTCATAGGGAGTGGGTTAAAATACTTTAGTTTCTTTCTAATAATAATAACCCAACCATCTTACTAAATCATATGACTTGATCACATGATTTTAAAATGTAGGAGGAGTTAGCTGGTTGCCACTCTAGGCAGTAAGCCCACCAGTTGAGTGGTTTACCCTCTCTGGTGGAGATAAATAATAAACCCATTTTTGCCTTAGATTTAGGATGTGCTTTGGCCCTCGCTAAAGCTCCCTAGATTTAAGATTTGAGGTCGTTGTTTCTCCTTAGGCTACGAGCATAAATCCTTGCCTCTTAGGCATTTTCACAATCTTGTATTGTGGGATTATAAGTCCTAACTTTCTAAAAAAAATCAACTCAAATTAAAAAGAATCCTCTTCAATTTCAAACATATAAAGCCCAACCATAGGATATATTGGATTGCTCACTAGGTTTCTTAGTATCATGAGCATTCCCTACTCATCTCCTTTGGCTTCGATAATAAATCTCTCTCCTTTTGATCCATCCCACTTGATTTTCTAAATATAACCAATTTATTGATAGTTCTATCTTTAAAATCTTTGGAGATAATAATTGCCCACTTTAATCGAGAGTATTCCTAAGGAACTCACTTTTCTTAGGATGTAATTAGTTATGGGGGCTTGACCCTATAGGGAACTTTAGAACCCGGTTTACATAAACCTTACTTTATTCATCCATGTAAAGTAGGGGAAAAATCTCTGATATATTCGAAGACCCATCACGCCTTAGGAGTCCTTATTAGGTGATTAGGTCCATTGTAGGGTAGTGATTTCTATCTTTTGAGATAGTGCACTATTCCTTAATGTCATACCCGATCACCTCAATAAGTACACCCTCAGATTTGCATGGTGTCTCCCATATACATAAACATAAAAATAAACACCACACATACCCATGTTTGTTAAATGAGAGTTTCATTTTCAAAATATAATTAAAATCAAAATATCCAACACACATTTTTGAATTCCACTTAACATACCCATATTTGTTAAATGAGAGTTCAATTCCAAAATCAAAACAAAACCATATATCAGTAAACAAATAAGCATATAAGTGAGCTCCATTTAACATACCTAAAATTGTTAAATGTGAGTCTCATTTCCAAAATAATATCAAATCAAAATAATAAATATCAAACATATATTTGAATTTTATTTGAGATACTTAAGTTTATCAAATAAGAGTTCCCCTTTTTCAAAATGTCAAATCCTCAATCAATATCAAACACATTTTGAACTCCATTTTAACATACTTAAATTTGTTAAATGAGAGTTCTTCTCTTCAAATCAAATCAACATATCAAATCAATAAATAATAAACCATTAAGATAGAAAGCTTTCAAACATATAATTGAGCTCTACTTAGCATGCATAAATTTGCTAAGTGTTTCCAAAATCAAATCTCAAACAAAAATATACAATAAATATATCCCCATAGGTCTCTACAAAACATTTGAACTCCACTCAATATACCTAAATTTGTTGAATGTGAGTTCTAAATCAAAATCTAAATCTTATGGGAAAGTCTCTCCTCAAATTCTTAAATGTCTCCAATACAATGAACTCCACTTAGCACACCTAAATTTGTTATGTGTGGGTTCAAATTCCAAAAATCAAATTAAGAGTCAATGATTCAAGTCAATAGTTCAAGGCAAGGGTCTAATTCAATTCTATTTCAACAAATGCAGAGATACTAGCCCAGTTTCTTTATCCCTTCTGTGATCAATCTTCCATCATGTCTGTTGGCAAGATGATCTTCTCATTCCCATCTGGTGTGGAGTTAGCTGGGGATCAGGCCATACTCATACTATCACTATGCATATGATTCAATTTGGACATGGCTTTGTAGCTTTTAGAGACACATGTGAGGGCCAACCCTCACTACTGTCAGTTGGGAGGAGGTGGTAGGGCAGAAGCCACTTCTTCGGTTTGATCTCTAGTTGAGTTTTGAGTTTCCCTCACTAAAGAGGAAAGCTGATGTGGTTCCCAAACTGTTAGTATGCCGCCTTTAGCATCAAGTTTAGTCTTTGCCCCCACCGCAGCTTTGAGGTTAGCACCACCTGTTGTTCTTTGAAGGGGAAGGCTATCTTAGCATATGAAATAGTCTCTTCCACCTTCAAGGTTGGTATTAGCTCCCACTCTACCCCACTCACTAAGACATATCTTTGCAATAAGAACCACAAGATCCAATGACACTATGAGCACGAGGCGAGGAAGATTGATGATGCTTCTCATGTGGCTGAGGAGGGTTCCCCTCGTGAAACCTCTCCACTTCTGACTGGCAGTAGGTTCCACTCCCTCTCGACTTTAGAAGGAGAGGAGGACTACTATAGGATTACTGCATCACCACCATTGTCTACAGAGATTGAGACACAACGAGTGAGGGAAGCCAAACAATCTAGCAAGCCATAGAAGGTGTTTGAGAAGAAGCTAGGGACAATTGTGTTAGTGGATAGAGGGTAGAGTTAAGTATGAGAGACTATGAGCTTAGTAGCCTCCTTTTCTACCTCCTCTTCCACCACCTCGGTCATCATACCGGCCACCACAGCCACCACAACGGCTACTACAGTCGCCATAATAGCCTACCCGACAGCGGTATTCATATCCACCATTAGGTAGTTATATTTCACTTACTCTTATCGACAAATTGAATAAGTCATATTCATTGAAACAGAGGTAGTTAGGAAAATATTCAAAAACCTCTTGAAGAAATTTGATTTTTAGTTACCAGAGCCTAAGAGGCTGGAGGAAGTGGGCAAGAGCGATGATCCTAGTTATTGCCCCTACCACCGCATGTTGGGCCATATCTTAGAGGATTGTAACACATTTAAGGACTAGCTTGAGTGTAGTTATAAGTCAGGATCCATAGTTATCCCTAAGGAATACTTATTAGAACAACCATCTAGTTCTGTTAGAGTAAACCTGGGAGATACTTATGATCCTATTAAGACCAAAGAAGGTTGGGATATCTCCTTATTCCATATCTCTAAAAAAATCATTTCTAAGATCAAGAAACTTTCCTTGCAGATGCCTGAAGAACTCAAACCTCTAATACTAAGGAAGGTTGCTAGTTACAAAGGACAACTCGAGGAGGGTGATAGCCCAATAGCAGTAGTAACTTACCACACTTACCTGAGATAGTCTAGTAGCGCAACCACCATCCGAGTCCAAGACTCCCTCCACCATTGGAGCTGCTACTTCTTCTACTTGCTTCTCTTCTATCAGTAGGAGCATTGTATCTGTGAATAAGGGCAGCAAATTCCTTACACTGCTTACTTTACTTAATTTCTATCATGGACCTCCACCCAAATTAAAGATATCAATGAAGAAGACTGGTTCTACTTATATCTTGTCTACTTTTGATACTTCTGATTTCATTCTTATAGAAAGCTCTATGAGTCTAAATAATAATAGCTCTAGTAGTTCTGATCCATTCCTTTCTGATTCAGAGTCATATTTTCCTTCTCTGAATTAATTAGATTCACCTCTTGGGATTGACTTGGACTCATCCAACTCTGAGGATCCTATATGAGAATCTATAGTTACGCTTGATAAGAAGGTAAAACTTTTCATGAACTCATCATTCCAAGAAGTCACTGAAGTCAACTTATATAGTGGTAAAGTTCTACCTCCTAGGATAGTAATTCAGGATAAGGGTAAATAAGTCATTAGTTACAGTAAGCAGATAGCCCCTCCATAGGATACTCCATCTATGGATATGCTTATCGAGGATCAACCCAAAGTTTACTACAATGTCCTAGCTCATCTTAGAAAGTTGTGAGCTAAGTTAAACATATATGACGCCCTTGTCTTATCTAAAGAGATGAGGGAATCTCTAATCAAGGCCTTACTTGATCCTAAGATATGCTTAGCTCAACTAACCACTACTAGAGAGAAGGCACACTACTCAAAGGACACCTTAGGAGTCACATTCAATGATGAAGACTTACTTTTAGGGATGATCAAGCACAATTGTCCTCTTTACATTACAGTGGATGTTGGCAGACATAGGCAATGTAGAGTCCTGGTTGACCCGGGTGCATCAGTCAACATTATGCATCTAAGAACCCTTGCCTACTTGAGGATCGACATCTCTATAGTCCAAAAGGAAAGGATGATGTTGAAAGGATTCAATGAACAAGGTGAGAGGGCCTTAGGCTCCATAGTGTTGCCATTAGAGATAGATGATTGGAAGACTGAAGCCAAGTTTTACATTATAGACTGGGATACATCTTTCAATGTTTTGCTTGGGAGATAATGGATACATGAGAACAACACATCTCCATCCTCTCTACATCACTGCATGAAGTTTATGAGAGGTGGGATCGAATACCATGTCAAAGGAGATCTCAAACCATTTATAGTTCACAAGGTCAGGATATATGAGGATGAAACCTACTATCTCCCCCAAAATCAAAAATTTTATTCTCATGAACTTAGCCAAAATCTTCATGTAGGACAAAAAAAAAGAAAAGAAAAGAAAGAGAAAGAGAAATAGAGATAGAAAAAGAAAAAAGAAAATAAAAGGGAGCGAGAAACAGACTTAGGGGAGGATGTAGAGCCTGAGATTAGATTCCACCCATAGTTCATTACTTCATTCGAACAAGTGGGTAGGATGACTTGACCTCCACCGGGATGAGGAAGAGGGCAGTCCAGAGGCAGTCCTAGGGGTGGAAGACCTTCTTATTGGCCACCCAATAAAAGATATGTCTCACACAGTAGGAGTACACTTGCTATCTATATAGACTTAGAATCTAGTTCAGAGGATGAGTCTTATGTGGTTAGCACACTGGCTAGCTCTTCTTAGTAAAAGATTCCCTTGGAGGTGACACTTGAGCTGGATAGGGATGAATACTAGGCTCTAAAGAAAAGCATAAGTGTATTCAATTCTTTATGTGAAATAGTCAGGCATCAGTTGGGAACCTTAGCTCTAACCCTACTTTCCTCACAAGAAGTTGAGGGTTTGTTAGTTAAGGAAGCCCCTAAGTCATCCACAGAAGTGAAGACTCAGAGGTTCTTTCTGGGAGCATCATCTTCAAGTCAAGAAGTTAATGTAGAACTTGAGGATGATTCATATAAAGGTTTAATAGAATTACCTCTTAATTGATACTTGCATTGTGTTCATAATTTAATAAAAAAGGGTTAATCCCACATACTTAGTCTAAACACAGGTCAAACTACTTCGAAAGAATATGGAACAACAAATGCAAGAACTCGCAATCAAGACCAGGAGTAGGATTCAATACAGTGGGTCCACTTGATGATGATGATTGTTGTTTAGTCATCACCAATCATTTGGAATCTGATAGGTTCTTTTCCAATCACATTAACTCATATGAGGAGGTGTACTTAGAAACTTTAGATGATCTGGATGATTTTTAGGTTAAAGATGCACCGCCAAAGTTCAAAAAATATATAAAATCAACCATTAACAAGCTCAGAGAAATGAACTTAGTGATTGAAGACAATCCACGTCTGACATACATCAGTTCCTTACTGAATGAAACTGAAACCAATGACTTAGTTAAGCTACTCATTGAGTTTAAGGACTATTTTGTATGGAGTTATAAAGAGATGATTGGATTGGCTCCTGACGTAGCAGTCCATAAATTAGCAATAGAGCCTAGTGTTAATCCTATCAAGCAAGCTCTAAGACGCATGTGATTAGACATTGAACAATAGGTCATTACTGAAGTCCAGAAACTGATTGATGTTGGCTTCATTTGGGAGAAAAAAATACCCAACCTGATTAGCTAGTGTCATCCTAGTTAAAATGAAGAATGGCCAAATTTGCATATGAGTCAATTTTAGGGATCTAAATAAGGCATGCCCAAAAGACAAATTTCTACTACCGATACCAGAACTGATGGTGGACTTTGCATCATATCATATAATCTTCTCTTTCATGGATGACTCATATGAATATAATAAAATAAAGATGAACCCTAAAGATGAAAGGAACACTGCCTTTAGAACCCCGATCAAGATCTTTTGCTATAAGGTCATGCCTTTCGGCCTTAAAAATGTTGGTGCATGTGGTGAAAAATACCTATAAGGTGTCTCCTTTCAAATCTGTAGTGAGAAAAGAAAGAGGACACCTTATAAAAATTCATTTTTTAGGTCACCACGTAGATCCGTAGATGTACTTATTCAAGTGATCGAGTACGTCATCAAGGAATTGTGTACTATCTCGAAAGACAGAAGTCATTACCCTTTAATTTACCTAATCACCTTAATAAGGACTCCTAAGGATGATGAGTTTACATATGTTCTAGAGATTCTTTTCCTACTTTACATGGAAAAGCAAAACATGGTTTATTTTAAATCAGGTTCATTAAGTTCCCTACAGGGGCAAACCCCCATAGTTAATTACATCTTAAGGGACAGGATCCCTTAGGAAAACTCTCGATTAAGGTAAATGATCATTGTCTTTGAATATTTTAATATGGAAAGACTATCAATCGATTGGTTCATTTTTGAAGATCAAAGTGGGATTGATCAAAAGAGGGAGTTATTATCGAAGCCAAAATGGAAGATAAGTAGGAGATGCCCATGATGCTAGGAAACCTAGCGAGTGATCTTAAACTATCCTATAGTTGGGCTTTACATTTTAAATCTAGGGAGTTCAATGAGAAGCATCCTCAGAACCTAAATCTAGGGAGTTCAACGAGAGCTAGAAGCATAACTTAAATCTAAGGAAAAATGGGTAATTGGTTTGCCTCCATAAGAGAGGATAAACTACCTGACAGCTTAGACTTACAACCGCCTGGGGGTGGATACCAACTAACTCCTCCTATGATTTTAAATACATGTAGGCAAGTTTTTATGCTTTTGCGAGATAGCTAGGCTATTATTTGTTTAGAAAGAGACTAAGCCCTTAAACTTACTCCCTAAAGAGACTAGATCATGTAAAGGAACATGCTTCAAATGACCTAAATCTAATGCATTTCAAATTTCAATTTATTTTTTATTTTGGACAATTATTTTGACTCACGCTAATAGGCTTCATATGACTAATGCATGAGAAAGAAGGTTATTGGCCAAAATCAATGAGAAGGGAGGAGGAGAGTTTCCACCATGGCTCTCATAGGTCAAGCCAAGGTTCTCTAACAAAGGTGGACGTCCTCCAATCAAGAGTGAAATAAGATGCATTTATGCATGATATTATAAAAGAAATGCTCATCCAACTAAGGGGCTGCTAATTCTTTTATATTGATTTTAAACCTAAGGTTTAGGTGAGATTATGAGTTATTTATTTTTAATTTGAATTGTTAAGTTGGGTAAAAGATTTATTTTTTCCTAAAGAGCCTAATCCACATCCAAGACATACATAAAGCATGGAAGAAACTAGGAAACTAATGCCACCTAATGAAAAATCTAAACAAATCAACAAATAATTTATAAAGCTAATCGCAAATAGAATAAATCATAAACTAGGAAACTAATGGTCAGGCACCACCGCACAGAACCAAAAATATCAAATTGGGTAGCTGAGCTCTACCCTTATACAACTTGGATTACAAATGAATCAAATTATAATTAAGCAAGGAATTCATTGTTATGTGGGTCTTCAAGCTTTATTCTTTGTTCTTCTTACTTCTTTCTTCTTCTTCTTTTCTTCTTTCTTTCTTCTTTGGTTCTTCCTTTTGGATGGTTGGATGGTGGATGCTCCAAGGCTTCACATGGTGCATAAGATAGGAACTTATTACCATTGCTTATCCTAATCCCCATAACAATCATTCTAAAATCTTAATTATACAAACTTTTACTTGAAAAGGAAAACTGGAAATCTAACTAACACCTGCAAAATTAAAGCTAGCTAAAATACCTACACAAATCCCAAGCATGTATATTGTACCTATCACCCCACACATGAGTGACTAAGTCCACCTGACCTATGGATTATGCTTAGGGGTATTAAACACCTACAAGCAAAATCATTTATATTTTTATTTATGATAGCGCTCTTTAAGCACAATCCGCTGCAGAAAAGAATAGTTAGACTAAGAACATCCTAACATCTAGTCTAAAACATATATCATAAAATAAAATAATGCATCAAACCATGCACCGACCTAACCTAAGGCTAGATTTGGTGACTTAGGCTAATGTGTGTGCTTTGAAGGTTTGTGTGGTATGCTTAGCTATGGTTTTAGGTTTAAATTTTCTAAGTGTGAAGAGCATGTTCAACTTAGAGGATGGTTTCATTTAAGTTGTTTAGTTATTTTGGGTTGATTTAATTTCATGTTTTGGTTTAGTTCAAGTGAATCCTACAATTAATTACTAAGTTATGAAGAGAGAGAAAGAGAAGAGAGTTTCTATTTCCTTCCCTAACCTAAGTAATTTCTAAAATAGATTCACATTTTAGTTTCTTTAGGTGAATGTTTTGATTAGATCTTTTGATTAATCCTAAGTTTAGATAAACTCTAAACAAAATTATTCAAAAAAAAAAAGGCATTTTAAGACTAAATAAAATGAATCAAAATTCACATAACACATATTACTTTGATTCTTTCCCCAACATATATAACATGCATATGGATTGTCCATAAGCATATCTATACATGCAAATGAGAGTATTTAACACACTTTATGATGCATGCTAAGTAATCCATTTAAGAAAATTTAGAAGTTGAATATGCATGATTTTCTTAAGTAGAAAAGGTTTTCCTTATCCAAATTTTCACACACACACACATGAAAGTAAGAAAGGCATAAGTGAGTAGAGTGTCATTATTAACCTACTTAGGGCTACTTAAAGCCTCACAATCTCGGGGTTATTTAGACTAATATACCACTTTACTTAAATACAAACATGTGTATAAAAGAAATGAAGTGGAAGAAAAGATGCAAAAGTTGTTTAATAGATTTGTTTTATTTATGCAATTTATGTATGCAAGTGTAGGTAACCCTTCTTAGGTGGTAGCATAGGGATAAATAGGATATGAAATTGGGTGAGAATTAGGTCCTTTTCAAATGAACCATATACCTCACCAAATTCCTATTCAAAGCTATACCAAGATAAGAAAGAAAGGAAACCTATACTATGCATACCTTTATAATCTTCACATGCAAGCTTATAATTAAAGTATAAGTAGTATACTTTAAGATTTGATATTTCATTTATAAATTTTGAAAATATTTGATATTTAATAGTGATAATAGCCACTCATATTTATAGTTTAGACAACACATGCAAATTTGACATAAACTAAACCATTTCATTTTAAAATTTGAAAAATGAAATTATAAATGCATGAAATCACATGGAATACAACTTAACATGTTGGGGGAAAGATCCAAAGTAATGAAAGCATGTAAATAAATTCACTTTACTTAAATCCTAAAGACATTCTTATAGAATAAGAAAATTTAGAATAAATCAAAGTGAATTCATTATGACTTTTGTTTAGTTTGAAGTTTGATTTAATTTTGGAAAGGTGTGATGAGTTTGATATTCCTAACTAATTCCCACATGTGTTTTGTATTTTTATTTAATTTTTAGATAATTAAATCCATTTTTATGCATTGATTAGGTTAAGGTATGAATTAAGTAACTTAATTAACTCTTACCTACACCACCTTAGAAGAATTAACTAAATAATTATGACCCAGTGAGATGACATAAAACCCTCAAAGAATTTAAATTTGCAATGCACCTAATAATGAAAAAGGCCTAATATAATTTGGCTCATAATTAAAAGTTAATTAAGCTAAGAGGTTTAGCTTAAGTAATTTCAAAATATCATTTCATACTTATGAATGGAGTTTTGATTTCCTTAATTGAACTTAGGCTATTAAAAACCTAAGCATATACCCAAGGTAGATTAATTAAATTCTGAAACTTTTTAGAATTTTTAGACATTAATTAAGGGGTAATTAGTGAATCAACCCTTAATTAAGAGGAGATTAAGGAGAGAAGAGGGGGGTTTAGGGAATAGCTTAGGGAAAATGCCCCAAAAATATCCCATAAACCTCCTACTTATTGGATTTGACCTTAATCAACCCTAATCATAGGTTAAAATCAATCATACCTAATTTATGCTTAATAAGGAGGGTAATTAAGGAAGCCATATGCAATTCTTCTAATCAAGCCTTCAAGAAATTCAAAGAAAATTAGGGGAGGTACATATCATCCCCTAAAACTTACCCAAGAAATTTTGGATTAATTAGAAATCTAATTAAAAGTTAATTAGCAAAGTAAAATTTCTAATAAAACCCAAATTCAGAGAAAAGCATAATTAAAAACTCATCAAAATTAATTTTAAATTGTTCTAGGTTTAATTATCTATCCATAGGATTTTATTTCACATTGTTGTTGAATTTCTAGCAAGAGTTATGCATTTTAGAAGATCATTGGATTAATTAAAAATTAATTAAGCATTTTTAACTAATCTATAATCTCTACACGCGGTTCAGGTCATTGTGCTTTACAGCGCCGCACGTGAGGGGGTCACTTAAGTTGTCACCTCATCGGTGGCGGCGGTGGCCCACGGCTTTAAACCTCTACCATCCAATCAAAGAATGGATGACTAAGGATCTGCCCGCTTTTTAAAAAAGGTAAAAGGATTTTTTAACGTGCTAAATAATCTTAGACATCCATCTAAAATGCGCGGATGGATGATTGAGATCATCCAAGTTCTTCCCCTTAATCAACAAAGACTGTTCATGATCAAGGGGAAGATCCAAGCTAGATCTAGCATGAAAACAAACCACACCAAACCAAATTCAACCCAGATCATCTAAAGATAGAGAGCGGCAAATCCAATGGTCAAAAATCGATGGGGTGAAAATTTCTTTCACAAAGCTCCATTCCACATTGAGTTTAGTGATCAGAAAATCCCATACCTCACTGGCGTTCGATTGCCTTGGAGAAATTTTGTCTGGTTGAGATGAAGTGGATTAATGTATGGACCAACTCCTCCTTGCTTGAGCTTCAGCTTTGATCCAATTTGATCCTTCCTTGCTGTGGTAACTCTGATAAAAGCTTAGGTGCACTCAACTTAGCTCATAGATGAAGTGTGCAAGAGCAATTGGAAGGAAATGAAGTGTGGAAGAAGTTGGAAATTCACTCTTCTCCCCCCTATTCAAAAGTCGAGAAAAGAAAATGGGAAGAGCTCTAGGAGGCTTAGAATCAATCTTCAATAGTTCCTCTGGCTTCCTATCCTTCAATGGACCTTGAGTGAATCAAAATAGAAGTGAATTAGGGGGAGTATATCTCCCCTTTGATGGATCAGACGGTCGGCAATGGATATGCCATTTTGATTCAATTGATCATAGGATGAGGGCTATTTGATCAATTAGGAGTGTGCACATGGGCGGTTTGAGCCAAGGAGTGGATTGCCAACCTCCCATGTGCTTGAATTTGAGCTTGAGAGGGAGTTTGAAATTTTAATTTTATGACCATGAGGTTGACTTTGGTCTAGGGACCAAATGGGTTGACCCAAACCCATTGGGTTGGGTGCACCACTGATCACTATGTCCCCTTGACCTTTTAGGAAAGCCTTAAGTGATAGTGAAGAGGGTATGACCAAACTACTCATGGATTAAGCCAAAATTTGTTCTATGGCCTTGGGGTAGGATAGTCATTTTACTATTTTCTCACTTTTTACATGTTAGGTATGTGGAGAAACTAGGTTTGGCCAAGTTTCATGAGATTTAGAATTTATTTGATAGGGTTTGGCTCATGTTGACCCATTTAGGTCAAAATGGGTCAACTTGGGTCAAGTTGACCAATAAGTTAAATTGGGTCAAACCAAGGGTTCGGTCAAGTTCATATGACCATTTGAAATATTTTAGTGGCTTTGGTTTGATTCAATTTGGTATATATTTGGTTTTGGCTCATATGACTTCATTTAGGTCAAATGGGTCAAGTTGACCTATTTGACCCATTTGACCTATTTGGGGTAGGTCAAGGGTAGGTTTAGGTTAGGTTAGTCATATGGACTAGATTGATATCTTTGTTTCCAATCAATTTTGGTTAAGTTCAATTTTGGCACAACATGACCCCTTTAAGTCATGTTGGGTCTAAGGTTAATTGGGCTAGGTTGGGTCTAGTTGGCCAATTGAGGCTTTGGTCAAGTTCAACAAGTGATTTGGAATGAACTTGATCCATTGGTTTGGATCAATTTGGATTAGATCAAGTTTTGACACAAGTGATTTGGAATGAACTTGTTTATGGACTTATGATTGAAATATAAATCCATTTGCAAGTGGTTTGAAGTCAAATGGGTTTTGATCCATTTGAAAATTTCATATTCAAAGGAAGAATATGAAAGGGTTTTGGGTTTGATTTTTGATTTGGGTTTTGATTGTTTGATTGAAGTTTGAATTTATATATGAGCTCATGATTGTAGGGTTGATTGAGTCATGAGAGAAAATCAAGAGTTTGGCTTGATTTAGAATTGATTTGGCTAAGTTCAAGATTTTGACTTGAAAGAATTAGATTGAATTTTGAGTGGATTTGAATTTGATTTTTGGAATTGGTTTTGATTGTTTGAATTCATATTTCATTTATATATGTGAATATAAATGAGAATATAAATGGATCATGATAAAATTTTAAGGTTTTGAAATGGTTCAATCTTGGTTTAGGCTAAATCCATTAAAGGGAATTTAAGGGATTTAAGGAAATTTTTAAATTAAAATTTAATTTTTGAATTGGATTTCATTGATTTATTTCTATATTTCATTTATATATGAAAATATAAATAAGCTTTGAAAAAATCCCATGAGTTTGAATAAGTTTGATCATGATTTAGGTTAAATCCATTAAAGGGCATTTAAAGGATTTAAATAAATTTTTATATTGAAATTTAATTTTTGGGTTTTATTTGATTGATTTATATTTATATTTTATTTATATATATGAATATAAATGAGAATGTAAATAAGTTTTGAGAAAATCCCATGAATTTGAATAGGTTTGATCAAGGTTTTGGATAAGTCCTTTAATAGAAAATTGAAGGACTTAAGGAAAATTGCATTAATTAATTTGGAATTTTGAGTTTATTTGAATTGATTTGAGTTTGTGTTTCATTTATATATGTGATTATAAATGGATTATGAGAAAATCTCAAAAGTTTGAATAGGTTTGAATAGGTTTTGATCATGATTTTGGTTAAGTCCTGAAAGTAAGGATTAAGGACTTAGACAAAATTTGGACTTAGAAATTTTTAATGGATTTTGATCGTGGGTTTCAATCATAGATTTAAATCATGGATTTCAATCATTAAATTGATTTGAGGTTTAGATAAAATCAAATAGAATTGATTTGGAGTTTTACTTGAAAGAAGGAAAGTGAGGAAAGGTTTAGGCTAAGGGTAGGTAGATTTTCTTAACACCCCTAAGGCATGACCTATTCCTATGGCTAACTCTTCTAAGTCTTCTAGGGCTAGGTAGATTGTCCACCTAATCAGTAGATGTGTCTTAAGACTAAGAAACTCTTAAAGTCTAAGAGAAGTTCTATGCCTAAGATGGAGGGGTTGAGAGCTCATTCTAAAAATGAGGTCAATAAAGGGCGCTCAATAGGTGTGGTATGACTGACAAAGAACACCGCATGTATTGGTGTTGACCGAATGATCAACAACACTGAGATATCATAAGTACTAATAGACATAATCTATTCTTAATGCAAGAAAAAGAAAGAATCCAGAGCTTAGTGCAATGTGGCTCTACGTATGCCCAAGACATAAGAGAGAGGGAAAAAATCCACTAAATGATAGAGTATGAACTTTCCACTAGGGAAGCAGGTTCAAGTCATTCACAAGGGGATGAAAGGTTGGATTTGATTCTCACTGAGGAAAAAAAAAGATTTAATTTGTTCCGCTGGGGAAGAGGGTTGAACTTGTTTTAATTTGTAAGGTTTAAATTTTTTTGAGATAAACCCTGTTAGTTTGCGATGGACTGCACTTAGTAGGAGCCATGGAGGCTAAGACCTAACTCAAGTTTACCAATGCAAAGGGGTAGTCTACTAAGTACATGGTAGGACTAGCCAACCAGAGGGAATGCCTTTCGGTATGCAGCAGCTATACTAGGAAGAAAGCATTGTGGACTTACATCCTCCAAGGTAGAGACTAGTTACTGGGCTAATCTATTAACAAGACTATAGATTTAGCCCAACCTAGGGCTGACTATTGAGTGAATGCCACTGGGGGACTTAGATCAACTCAAAGATAGTCAAGATTAATTTCATTTTTAGATTTGTTTATTTTGATTATGATGGATCCCATAGGTTTGAGATGAACTGCACTGAGTAGGGGCTATGGAAGCCTAGACCTAACTCAAATTTACCAATCCAAAGGGAGTAGTCTACCAACCACAAGGTAGAACTATCCAACAAAGGGGAAATGCCTTTTGGTATACAATGGTCAAGTCTTAAGAAGAAAGCATGGGGACTCACATCTTCTAGAAATAAGGAACCATTGGGGTGATCGGTTGCTTTGGGCAACAAATCAAATCCGACCTAGGGTTGACTATTGAGTGAATGCCATTGGGGGACTTAGATCAGCTCAAAGATAGTCAAAATTAATTTCATTATTAGGTTTACTCATTTTGATGGATTCCATTAGTTTGCGATGGATCTCATTGAGGAGGAGCTTATATAAGACTATACTTATCTTAGATTTACTGAACTAAATGGAGTAGCTTCCAGACCAATAGGAGAACTATCCGACCAAAGGAGTGCCTTTCGGTTTGCAATGATCAATTGGAGAAAAGAAAGCTTGGGGACTCACATCTTCCACTAGAAAATATTGTTGGGGTGATCGATTGCTTTGGGAAATAAATTGAACTTGACTTAGGGCTGCTCATCGATTTGTGACAATCATGCTAGAAAGAATGCATCATAGTCTTAAATCTTTCAAAGCGAAATGACTACCGGGGTAACTTGCTTGTGGTAAAATAGATTGAACCTGACCTAAGGGCGACTACAGAGTGAGTACCGACATAGAGATTTATCTCAACTCAAGTAGTTAGGCAATTTCTATAGGGAGTTCTGCTGACACTTCCCTAAAGATAGGTTGCTTATTTGGGAAAAGGGACCCTTTGGGGGCTTGAATTCCTAATCCATAAGAGAATTAATTTTATTTATTTACCCTATTAGTTTGTGAGGGATCAAACTGAGAAGGACCTTATATCAGCCTAGACCTATCTCAGATTTACTGAACCAAAGGAGAATCTGTGTATCTGTTGAACAAATTATCTAACCATAGGGGTGGATACTAGGAAAGGGGAATTGTCCAATCCAAAAGAAATTCGAGTAGTGTCTAAATGGGGTCACAAAGGACTTGATCCAAATAGAGTGCCCACAGGGGATGGGGCCAGTAATGGCTTAATCTAACACCTTGGAGAAGATGACATGGCTAGTCATATATCCAATAAGTATTCGATGTCTAACTCAAGGAGAAAGCATGGGAACTCATATCTGCCAAGAGTGGTGTACTCACCAGGTGAGTCACTGTCAGCATAGCAAACATCAACCAACCTAAGGTTCCCGTCAATTTGCAACTATCAACCTAAGAAGAAAGCTGGGGACTCACATCCTTCTATAACAGAACTGGTTGCTAAGATAGTCTGTCTTCGGCTTGACAGGTGCCATCCAACCTAGGGTGACTACTGTGTGAATGTAGTGGTGGGACTTAGATCAACTCAAAAGTAGTCAAGAGAAAAGTTGCCTCTAGGGGACTTATCCTAAACCTTGAAATATACTCAACCTAGTTAGGACATGTTGGTCTGTTCAAGAAGAAAGCATGGGGACTCACATCTTCTTAAACGAAGTGAACATGAGATAGCTTACTAGCTAGGTAGTGAAGTGTACCATACTAATGAGGTGCTCATTGGCTTGTAATAGTCAAGTTAGGAAGAAAGCTCGGGGACTCACATCCTCCAACAAATGACCGCTGGGTTGACATACTAGCAAGGTAGCATGTAAACCCGACCTAGAGCAACTAACGAGTGAGTGCCACAGGGGCTTGCTCCCACATCAAATAGCTCGAGATAAAAGATTTGTGTTTATTGTTGTGCATGCATTAAAAGGAATAGGACACCACTGGGGGACTCTTACACCAACCTCAAAACATGCTAGGGGATTTGATGAAATGATGCCACAGATGGAAAAAGGATTCCCACTAAGAAAGGATGCTGCTTGGGTTCTGTCACACCTAACTTAGTTATGCTAATCAAAATAGGATGCCTCTTGGGTTCTCTTACACCTATTCTAAAAGCAATGGGAGATTGTATTTATGTTGTGAAAGAGGGATAGATGCCACTAGGGGACTCTTACACTTACCCTAAACATGTCACAGCGGATTCGCAAGACAAGCAAATAACACTTCAAAAGAAAAGGAGATTTGATGAATGGAATCAGATTTTATTCTTTTTATTAATGATTATTTTCAAATAAGTTTTATTTTAAGGTAATATTTCTTTAGATTAAGATAATTAATTAGAAGCATCGAGCATTCCCCTTTACAATCAATAAGCTGATAAGATCATCCTTGGTAGGCCTTGTCTTTGACATAGGGGCCTTCTTAAGTGGGTTCAAACTTTCCTCCCATCTTTCAACGGGCAACAATTGGTCTCCTTAGGACTAACACAAGTTCTCCTACTTGAAAAGACCTAAGGCGAACCATCTTGTTGTGAGCTTGAATCATTTTGGCCTTTTATAACTCGAGGTTCTGGCATGCCCGTAGGAAACTCTCCTCCAAACCTTCGAGCTCTTCAAACCGCAAGCTTGCATTCCACTCAGTGGTGATCTTGTTACCCAATGCTATCCTTAATGATGGGAGTTGAACTTCTAAGGGAAGAATGGCTTCAGACCCATACACTAAGGAAAATGGGGTAGACTGAGTTGAAGTTTGGTATGTGGTGTGATAGGCTCACAAGGCTTCAACCAACTACTCGTTCTACTATCTTTTGTTGCCATCAAGAGTCTTCTTTAGTATCTGGATGAGAGTTTTTTATTGAATGCTTCCGCTAAGCCATTTGCTGGGATAGTAGATGGTGGAGTATCTCCAATCTATCTGTCTTAGTAAAGCTGTTGATCTTCATGCTTTTGAATGCATACCATTATCGAATATAATTCATGAGGCACCGAACCTATATACATATGGTTCAAAGAAGCACATGCTGAGATGTTACCTCTCTGAGTGGGACAGCTTTCACCCACTTGGAAAAGTAGCCAGTGGTAGCTAAGATGAATTGATGCCCCTTGGAAGAAGAAGGATCGATTGGACGTACAATGTCAGTATCCTAACACTCAAATGGCCATGAGGTCAATGTAGGATGTAAATGTTGGGTGGTTGGTGGAGGACCACACCATGTACCTGACACGGATGGCATCTCCTAGCTACATTCATGCAATTTATGATCATTGAAGGCTAGTAGTATCTAAGTCACTTGATCTTCATCTTCATCTTTGGACCAGATTGATGTGCTCTGCATAGACTTGAGTGTACCTTGGTCACAATGCCATGGGCTTCGTGTTTGTCTAAATAATGTAACCACAACTGGTCAAATGACTGACGATACAGAGTGCCATCAACAAGAGCATAGGAGAGAGCTCTCTGTTTCTCCTGATGGGCTTATGATTTCTCTTGAGGTAGTTTGCCAGTGTTCAAGTAATATATGAAAAGTTGCCTCTAATCCAGCTCCTCATCCTTTTGGCAATGGCAACCTCTCCTTCAAGAGAAAGTCTCTAGATGATTTCAACATCAAAAAGGGAGAGGACTTGTCTATTTTAGACCCTTATTAAAATGGATTCATCTTCCGGACATGCTAGCTCTTTGGCAAGTTTGGCCAAAGAATCTACTACAACATTCTCTGCTCGAGGAACCTTGTAGATGGTGACTTCGAAAATCTGGGCCAACAACTTCATGGTATAGTCGTAGTGATGACAAAGCTTGGGTTTGAGAACCTGTTAAGACCTGATAGTCTGGTTGATGACCAACTAAGAATCCCCAAAGATGTTGATTCTCTTGACACTGATAATGATGTCTAACTCCAAACCGGCAATCAAAGCCTCATACTCGCATTATTGGTGCAAGGGGTTGGATGATAGTATAAGAATCTCATCATATATGGTTTGGAGTTAGAAGAACTATTCCTACCCTTGCCTTTCCGGAGAATAGATCATGGTGCTTCACCTTTAAGAAAAGAAGCACCCATCAAAATACATCTCCCATCGGTGGTTTTGGCCTCCCTAAGTTCATGATTTGTTCATCAGGGAGATCATCACTAAGCGGAGAATCAGCAGGAATTGGGTGTGCTGCTAAAAAATTTGCTTGTGCCTATCCTTTCAACGTATGGAGGGGCATAAAAGTAATATCAAACTATGAGAGTTTCATGGACCAGCGAGCCAAATTTTTGGATAGCATTGGCCGTGTCATGAGGTACTACAGTGGATTTGTTCGGGAGATCAAGTTTACCTTATGAGAAAGCATGTAATGCCATAGCTTCTGAGATTCAAAGATCAAAGCTAGGAAATGTTTCTCAATAGGTGGATAGTTTGCTTCAGCAGGGATCGAATGATGACTGAGGTAGTAGAGTGCGCTTTCCTTCCCTTCATCATTGACTTGGGCCAATAGAGCTTCAAGAGAGTCATCCAATGCAGCAGTGTAAAGGATCAGTGGCCTACCCGGGATAGGGGCTACTAGAACTGGCAGCTTCACCAAGTACTCTTTGATATCTTCAAATTCAAGCTGACACTTGTCATCCCACTTAAACTTAGCATCCTTTTTGATAAATGCTGAGAAAGGCTTGCATCTCCCTAATAGGTTTGAGATAAAACATCTTAGATATGTCAGTCATCCTTGAAAGGATCTGACATGAGTTAAACTCTTAGGAGGTGGCATTGCTAAGATAACTTTAATCTTTTTAGGATCAATTTCTATTCCCCAATGTCGAACAACAAACCCAAGGAATTTCTTTGAAGTTACTCTGAATGCACACTTCATGGGATTTATGTTGAGATTATATTATCTTAACTGTTCAAAAACTACTCTCAAGTCAAAGAGGTCATCTTCCTTTTCTCTGCTCTTGATTACTAGATCATCAACATAGCACTTAACCTGATGATGGATGAGTTCATTAAAGATCAGAGTCATGGTCCGTTGGTATGTAGCACCAGCATTTTTAAGGAAAGGCATGACCCTATAAGAAGATTATTCGAGGTTTAAAAGCGTGTTTCTTTTCATCTTGAGACATTTTGATTTGGTTATAATCACATGATCCATCCATGAAAGAGAATATAACATGAGATGAGGCAATGTCCACCATTAACTCTAGTATAGGAAGAGGAAACTCATCCTTAGGGCATGCCTTATTTAAGTCCCCAATGCTAATGTGAATTTAACCATTCTTCTTCTTAATTGGGATGAGACTAGCTAACCAGGTAGGATATTTTTCATCCATGATGAAACCAACATCGATCAATTTCTTGACTTTAGAAATGACCTGTTGTTCAATTTCTAATCACATGCATCTAAGAGCTAGCTTAATAGGGGGTAACGTTAGGATCTATTGCTAGCTTGTGGATAGCTACGTCAGGAGATAATCTGGGCATTTCTTCATAACTCCATGCGAAGCAGTCTTTAAACTCAGTCAATAGATTAACTAGGTCATTGGTTTCTTCTTCATTCAATAACGAACTGATGTATGTCGGGTGATAATTTTCTTCTATCCTGAGGTTGATTTCTTTAAGCTTGTCTATTATTGAATGAATTTCTTCTTCAAATTCTGGCGGTGCCACTTTGAGTTGGAGAACATCTGAAGTTTCTAAACACACATTCTCATAAGAGTTGGGGATGTGTGAAAAAAAACTATCAAACTCTAAATGATTGATAACACAATAATCTTTCATCATCATCGACCCACTATCAAATCACGCTATTGATTATGCTTCTTCTGTATTGTTTCCATAACTTTTCAAAATACTCTGACCTATGCTTAGACCACGTGTGAGGAACTAAACCTTTCTACACCAGATTTTGAATACAAGGAGAGTAAAAATCAAGCGGTAATTCCATTAATTCTTTAAAAGTATCTTCCTCAAGCTCTACATCAACTTCAGGGCTTGAGGAGGATGATCCCAAAAAGAAGTTCTTCTGCTTCATGTCACTAGAAGACTTTGTGACTTCCTTAACTATCAAACCTTTAACTTTTTGAGATGTAAGTGAGGTAAGAGCTAAGGTTCTCAATTGCTACCTAATAGTTTCACATAAACCAGATTCAAATACTTTACTTTGCTTGGAGACCTGGTCTTCGTCTCTATCTGAGTCAAAAGTTACCTCCAATGGAACTCATTGAGAGGGGTTGGCTAGTATACTAATCACATTAGACTCATCCTTTGAGCTGGATTCCAAGTCTATGTGAATAGTAGGGGTACTCCTATGAACTAGAACATGACCTCTATTGGTTGAAGGCCAACTAGAGGGTCTCCCACCTCTGGAACTGCCTCTGTTTCTGCCTCTGCCTTTACCTGGTGGAGGTTGAGCTATCCTACCCATATGTTTATATGATGGAATGAACTGTGGATGGAATGTGATATGTAGATCTATTTCTTCTGTAATTCCACTTTCTTGTTCACTTAAACTTTTATTTTCCTTTTCTTTTTTATGTTATCTTTTCTTTTGCTTCATTTTCTTTTTCTTTTATTTTTGCATTTGAATTTTTCCCAAGTTCATGAGAAAGGGTGTTTTGAGGAAGATAGTAGGTCGCATCCTCATAAATCTCAACCTCTCTAACTGAAAATAGTTTTTCATCTCTGTTGACACGGTATTCAATTCCATCTTTTTTGAACTTGATGCACTGATGAAGGGCGGATAAAATAATGTTGTTCTGATGTATCCAAGGCCTACCAAGCAATGCTATGAATGAAGAATTCAAATCAATGATGTAAAACTTGGCATCAGTCTTCTAGTCACCGATCTCCAATGGTAACACTATATAACCTAAAGCCCGCTCACCTTGATCATTGAATCCTCTCAACATCATCTTATCTCCTCAGAGTGTAGATATGTCGATCCTCAAATAGGCAAGGGTCATTAGACTCATAATGTTACTGCACACAATTCCAATAGAACCACGGTGAGTCGAACTGTCCATGTTGACTGTAATGTAGAGGGGACGGTTGTGCTCCAAGTCCCCTAGAAGAAGGTCTTCATCTATGAAGGTGATCCCTTGGGATTCTTTTGCATAATGTGCTTCCTCACCAATAGCGGTCAGCTGAGCTAAGCATATTTCAGGATCAAGGAGGGCCTTGATTAGTGATTCCCTCATCTCTTTGGATAAGACAAGGGCATTGTATATGCTTAGCTTAGATGACAACTTTCTTAGATGAGAAATGACATTATAGTCCACCTTCAGCTGGTCTTCCATAAGCATATCCAAGGGTGGAGCATCCTGTGGAAAGGCTTCTTGATCTTCAATACCAATGACTTATTTCCCTCTATTTAGAGGTGTTGCCCTAGGAGGTAGAACCTTACCACTACGGAGGTTGACTTCGGTGATCTCTTGAGGCAAGGTGGAGGATGGTTCAACCTGCACTTCAGGCTCACCTACAGCTTCTCCTATGAGACCCTCAGAATTAGATAATTCTAAGTCTATCTCAAGAGGAGAAACCGTAGTGTTCAGGGTTGGAAAGTCCAACTCTGAATTAGTAAGAGGAAGATCGAAATTGTTATAGTTATTTAGACTTAAAGAGTTATAGTTAGGAGTAGAAAAAGATAACTCATTAGAAGAGACACATGTGTAATTCAAACTAGCTTTATTCCTTGATTCTTTAGGTTTTGGATGAGGTACATAGTAAAAGTCAAGTAAAATAAGTGTGGTAAAGGATTTGATGCCCTTATCCATTGATACAAGAGTTTTACTAGTAGAAGAAATAGAGCTAGCTAAAATGGAAGAAGTCATCGGTGTGGAAGCTACAACTAAAGGCTAGAGGCTGGACACAGTCGATGGATGATAAAAGCTATGCTAGGCTGACATGCTATTGCTGCTGCTGCTGCTGAGCTCCCCCTTTCCAATAGTTGGCACTGGCGACTTGCAAACCTTCCTTGGTGTTGGAGGTTTTAACTGACTCAAGCACCTATAAGGAAAGGTTCTTGATCTTTTGAATTATCTTCTTAGAGGTTTTAGACAAGGAAATATCCCAACCTTCTTTAGTTTTGGTAGGATCACTAGTATCCCCAAGGATTACCATAATGGAACTGGAAGATTATTCCACAAGGTATTCCTTTGGGATAACTACAGCACCGATGAAGCTGTGTTCAAGCCAGTCCTTAAATGTGAAGCAATCCTCCAAAATTTGGCCTAGCATATGGTGGTAAGGGAGAAAGTTTGGATCATAACTTTTGCCTACTTCCTCCGGTCTCCTAGGCTCGAGTAGTTGAAAATCAGGTTTCCTTAAGAGATTCTTAAAGATTTTTCTGATTACCTCCCTCTTAAAAGAATAAGGTTTGTTTAACTTATCTAAAGGAGTAGGTGGACCATAGCTACTTGCGGCGGTATGCATGCCACCGCTAGTGGTATGGCGGTGAGTGTGTTGGCCGTGGAGTGGAGGCCTAGGTTGCCTTGGTGGTGGCAAAGGAGGTGGAGGATGCTGAGGTCATGGTTTCTTGGATTGATCTCTAGCTGACTGCTTCCCCTTGTCAACCACTGTTACTGCTCCTGGCTTCTTCTCATAGACCTTCTGTGGTTTCTGCTTGGGTAACTGATCTTGAAAAGGCAACTGTTTGGCCTCTCCTTATAGACTAGCCACCTTGTTGATTAGCTTCTCAAATATCTTGATAGTAAAACCCTTAAACATGAAAGTGACCTGACTATGGATATTCTTCAAGAGAATCTCAATGGCATGTTGTTAAGAAAGCTGCGGTTCATACTTCATACTCAGGTTACGCCATCAGAGAGTATAATCAACAAGTGACTCATTGAGGTGCTGTTGTACTACAACGAGATCACCTATAGTAACCCTTTGCTAAGCTCCAACAAATCTCTTGATGAAGAGTTGCTCTAACTCAATAAATGTCTTTACTGAACTGTTGGATAGTTCAACATACTAATCAAAGGCAATACCAGCTAGGCTATTAACAAAAAGTCAAAAAAAGCAAAGCATCACTGCCACTTGCATTATAACAACTGGCCATTAAGTGAGCTATGTGTTGCCTTGGGTTCCCACTATCATCACATCTTTTGAAGGAAGGAGGCACAAAACCCTTGGGATACTGGATATCATCAAATTCCTTTGGGTAGGGTACACCCTTTGGAACCGATGATCTTCCTCAAACTTGAGCCAAAGCTTCCTTCACTTGCTGCTCAACCATGTATTTTAAATCTTTTTCGTGTATGGAGGTACTTTCCACTACCTTTCTATACGGGCTAGTGCTACCTTGGTCAATGGGAGGTAGAGTTTTGACTGGGTCCAAGACATACACTAACTCAGGCTGACTGACATCGATTGTAATAGGATGAACTGGAGGGGCTTATTTCTGAAGCACTGACACTGCTACTAACAAGTCTTGTAACTGACGTGTCATCCTATCATTCTACTCATCCTTCTTCCTCAACTGATGTCAGAGGTGCTGTGTTGATTCTATGGTATCTTCTTGATCAACCTCATCACCTTCCATAGCTTGCTGTTCCCTAAGAAGAGATCATCTAGTATCAACCATGCATACTCCAGCTGAATCCCCCATCAAGTCATCTTCATTAGGATCGAAGCTGACTCTCTCTTCATTAGACCAGGTGTACCCCAAGATCTATTTTTTCTCCATGAAATAATGCACAACTATCTCATCTAAGAAATGATCCAACTCAGTAGGTACAAATAGTTTAGGCTGACTTATGTGATCATTATCATGAATAGAGAAGCACTAGACCTCACCTATCACTAGGGAGTCAATCCTGTGCAGACTGTACTCACTAGATGAATGATACTCCTAACTGCTATTGGCTATAAGAGGGGTAATAATCCTAGGATGTTCCTCTACCACTACTAATGCTGAACTATCATCTAGAATATCTATAACAATAGTCACCATCTCCACATTCGGCTATGGGCGGAGTTGGTGAAGGAACGACCATGATGCTTCGGGTCGCCACTCCTTACTCTTCCAGGAAAGATAGAGGTAAGAGTAGTTCTCCTAACTCCAGACCACGATATGATAAGATTCTCATATCATTTATCTGATCCATGCACCAATAACAAAGTCAAATATGAGGCTCTGATTGCCGATCTCAAGTTAGCCATCTTGCTAAGCATCCAAAACATCAACATCTTTGGAGATTCTCAATTAGTGGTCAACAAAATCGCTGGGTCCTACAAGGTCCTAAAGCCTAGGCTCCATCACTACCACAAGTACACCATAGAGTTATTTTCCCAAGTCCTAAAGGTTACCATCTATAAGATCCCTCATAGAGAAAATGCCATAGCAGATGCTTTAGCCAAAAATTACTAAGGAGTTGGCATGTTCAAAAGATGAGTCCATATCAATAGAGGTCCAAAATAGGCAAGTCCTGCCTCTTATTGATGTTGAACTCATCAAAAAGTACTCTCTTGAAGGGGAGGTTCCATTGCTAAAAAGGATGAGGAGCTAGATTGGAGGCAACCATTCATTGACTATCTAAATAAAGGTAAACTACCTCAAGAGAAGTCAGAAGCTCATCAAATGAAGCAAATGGCACTTTCCTACGCTCTCATGGATGGTGTCTTATACTGGCAATCTTTCGATCATATGTGGTTACATTATTTGGACAAGCTTGAAGCCCGTATGATCATGATCGATGTGCACTTAGGGTTATGTGGAGCTCACCATTCTGGTATGAAGATGAAATCCAAGATCAAGATACTAGGATACTATTGGTTGTTGATGATCATAGATTGCATGGATGTGGCTAGGCGATGCCATCAATGACAAGTACATGGAGTGGCCCTATATCGACCACCCAACATTCTGCAACCAACATTGGCCTCATGGTCATTCGAGTGTTGGAGCACTAACATAGTGGGTTTGATCGATCATCCTTCTTATAAGGGTCATTGATTCATGCTAGCTGCCATCGACTACTTTTCCAAATGGGCAGAGGAGATTCCGCTCAAAGAGGTTACAGGTCAGCATGTGCTCTAGTTCTTCCGGAACTATATTGTATATAGGTTTGAGGTGCCTCGCCGAATTATATTTGATAATGGTACTGCAATCAAGAGCATGAAAATTAACAACTTTGCTCTGAAACATATCATAGATCGGAGATACTCTACCATCTATTACCTAAGGGAAAATGGCTTGGCAGAAGCCTCAACAAAATTCTCATCCAAATACTCAAGAAGACACTCGACGATAACAAATGGTAGTCACATGAGTACTTAGTTGAAGCTTTGTGGGCCTGCTGCACTACATACAGAACTCCAACTTAGTTTATCCCTTTCTCCTTAGTGTATGGGTCCGCAGTCATTCTTCCATTAGAAGTCCAACTCCCATCACTAAGGATAGTTGTGAGAAGCAAGATCACAACAGAGCAGAATGCTAAATTATGATTAGAAAAGATTGAAGGTTTGGAGGAGAAACACCTATGGGCAAGCCAAACCTTGAGTTGTACAAAGATAGAATGATTCAATCTCACGACAAGTTGGTCTGTCCTAGAGCATTTCAAGTAGAAGAGCTTGTTCTAGTTCTAAGGAGACCAATTGTTGCCCATCGTAAGATGGGAGGCAAGTTTGAATTCACTTGGGAAGGCCCTTTTGCCATAAAGAAAGCCTATTAAGGAGGAACATATCAACTTATCAATCATAAAGAGGAGTGCTTGATACTTCTAATCAATGGGCTCGACCTAAAGAAATATTATCCATAAAATTATGTTTGAAAATAATTATCAATGAAAATTTCATTTCAAATTCAATCTCTTCAAAGTGAAAGTATTTTTGTCTATGAATTTGCCATGATATGTTTAGGGTAGATTTAAGGAATCCAAGTGGTGTCCTATCCTTCATCAACACAACACAGGCACAAACTACACATAAACACATAAAAAAATACATATCTTTTTTATCTCGAGCTACTTTGAGTTGAGATAATGCCCCTAGCGACCCTCACTCAGTAGCTATTATAGGTCGGGTTGATTCTCTACTTAGCTAGTGTGTCACCCTAGTAGTCTTCTTGCTTTAGAGGATGTAAGTCTGCTATGCTTTCCTCCTAGCTTAACCGTTGCACATCGATGAGCACCTTGTCAGTATGGTAGGCCTTACTGCATGGTTGGTAAGCATGGTGGCTTCATTTAAGAGGATCTAAGTCTGCTACACTTTGTTCTTGGATTAACCTTTGTGCACCGACTGGGTTGAGTATATTTAAGGTTTAGGGTAAGTCCCCTAGCAGCTCCTTTCATCTTGACTACTTTAAGTCTAGGTCCAGTTTATTCTCGGGACTCTTCGCTTAGTAATAAACTTAGGTTGGATATCATACATCCCACCGATGATAGACTATCCCTATGATCATTTCCATATGTGAAGATGTAAGTCTGATATGCCTTCTTCTTAGATTAATCATCACACACCGATGGGCACCTTAGGTTGATTGGTGTTCGCTATGCTGATATCGACCCACCTTATGGATACACCACTCATGACAGATATAAGTCTGCTACGCTTTCTCTTTGAGTTTGCCACCGTACACCTATAAGCTTTATTTTTTAGAGATCAAGATAACGTCCCTAGTGGCACCTCTCCTGTGGGCACTCTATTTTGATGATGTCCTTGCGACCCCATCTAGACACTACTCGGGTTACTACCGAATTGGACAATTTCCCTTTCCAAGTAGCCACCCCTATGGTTGGAGAGTTTGTACTATGGATGTGCAAATTCTCCCTTGATCTAGTAAATCTGAGATTGGTCAAGGCCGATATAGCGCCTTCTCAGTGTGGTCCCTGCACACCAATAGAGTCCACACAAACATATGAACAAAATATATATATTCATTTATGGATTTGGAGGACACCCCCACCGGTACCTTTTTCTAAGCATCCATCCTATCTTTAGGGAAGTGTTAGCAAGACTCTCTATAGGAATCAGCTGACTACTCTTGAGTTGACATAAGTCCCTAATGGCACTCACTCATTAGTTGTCCTAGGTCAGGTTTGATTTATTGTGCTACCAACAAGTCACCCCAGTAGCTGTTCCATGCTTTGGAAGATGTAAGTTAGCTACACTTTCTTCTTAGCACGTCCATTGCACACCGAAAGGCAACCCTTAGGCTGGTTAGTTCTACCCTTCGGCTGGTAGACTATCCCTTTGGATTTGTAAATCTAAGATAGGTCAAGGTCGATATAACTCCTTCTTAGTGGTTCCATCGCACCCCGATAGGGTCCATGAATTAAACCAAATCAAATTCAAACAAACCATATCAAATCAAATGAAATTAAGATAAAATTAATTATGACTACTCTCAAGTTGATATAAGTCCCCAACGACACTCACTCAATAGTCTTCTTAGGCCAGGTTTGATTTATTATGCATATAATAGATCACCCCAGTGGTTGTTCCCTAGTATGAAAGATGTAAGTCTACTATGCTTTCTTCCTAGCACAATTGTTGCACACTGAAAGGCAACCCTTAGGTTGGTTAGCTCTACCCTTCGGTTGGTAGAGTATACCTTTTAGATTTGTAAATCTGAGATAGGTCAAAGTCGATATAGCACCTTCTCAGTGGATTCATCACACACCGATAGGGTCCATGAATTAAACCAAATAAAATTCAAACAAACCATATCAAATGAAATGAAATTAAGATAAAATTAACTCTGACTACTCTTGACTTGATATAAGTCTCCAGCAACACTCACTCAGTTGTCACCTTAAGTCGGGTTCAATTTATTGGGTATCCAACAGATCACCCCAGTGGTTGTTCCCCGCTTTGGAAGATGTAAGTATGCTACACTTTCTTCTTAGCACGACTGTTGCACACCGAAAGGAAACCTTTAGGTTGGTTAGCTCTCCCCTTTGGTTGGTAGAGTGTTCCTTTGGATTTATAAATCTGAGATAGGTCAAGGCCGATATAGCCCATTCTCAGTGGATATATCATGCACCAACAGGGTCCATGAATTAAACTAAATCAAATTCAAACAAACCATATCAAATCAAATGAAATTAAGATAAAATTAATCCTGACTACTTCTGAGTTGATATAAGTCCCCAGATGCACTCACTTAGTAGTCGCCTTAAGTCTGGTTCAATTTATTGGGCATCCAACAGATCACGCCAGCAGTTGTTCCCCACTTTGGAAGATGTAAGTCTGCTATGCTTTCTTCTTAACACGATTGTTGCACACTGAAAGGAAACCCTTAAGTTGGTTAGCTCTACCCTTCAGCTAGTAGACTATCCATTTGGATTTGTAAATCTAAGATAGGTCAAGACTGATATAGCCCCTTCTTAGTGGATCCATTACACACCGATAGGGTCAATGAATTAAACCAAATCAAATTCAAACAAACCATATCAAATGAAATGAAATTAAGATAAAGTTAATTCTAACTACTCTCGAGTTGATATAAGTCCCCATTGACACTCACTTAGTAGTTTCCTTAAGTCAGTTTTGAATTTTTGCACATTTGATAGATCACCCCAATGGTTGTTTCCCGCTTTGGAAGATGTAAGTCTGTTGCACTTTCTTCCTAGCATAGCCGTTCACACCAAAAGGCAACCTTTAGGTTGGATAGTCCTACCCCATAGTCGGTAGACTACCCCTTTGGATTTATAAATTTAAGATTGTCCAATGCCTCTATGGCTCCTTCTTATTGTCTCCTTTTGAAAACTTCTTATGAATTTTATGCAAATCTTTTGTCATGTGAGTTTTTAATTAATTTTGAAAAGTGTTTTTTTTTTAAAAGTAATATTTTGCAAAGGGTTTATTTTCTTAAGTATGGGATGAACCTTGCCTCACCAAGAGGATGGTAAAGAGGTTCGAAATTTTTAGTCATCTCTTTTCCTTGATTAATTTATTTCTACCTATTGGACGACCCAATAGGGGTTTTAAGACCTACATGGATTGAGGTCCTAAAATCAGAAGGATGTTGGCTAGTTTTGCTTAAGGATGAAATAAGCTAAGTGTCAATGGAAAGAAAGATAGCCTCAAGCTTATATAAAATATAAGTATATTATGGATGCTTGGAGATAATAATTGTATACTAAAGATGGAGAGAGGAACCATCCCAAGTGGAGTCGTTAGGAAAATCTATGGTGTTTATTTTTGGATGTATAGGGAAGGGGGGACACAACACAGATCGTAGGGGGTACTTATTGAAATGATCGAGTATGACATTGAGGTATGATATAATATCTTCATTTTGACAAAGGCTTTAGTATTTTGATGCCTATATGCATGATGAAATAAGATTGTTGGCTAAATCAACGAGAAAGTGGCATTTTCCATCACAAGGGATACCCTCACAGGTCAAGCATTCTCCTATCGTGCAAGGATGGAAATCTCCTATTTTCAAGAGTGAAATAACATGATATGCATGTTATGGAATATTCAATCAATCAACTAAGGAGTTGCTAAGTCTTTTAATTATCTTATGTAATGCCTAAGCTTTATGGTGAGGTTATGAATTATTTAAAACTTTAGTTATGAGTTGTAGTTGGGTTAAAGATTTATTTTTATCCTAAGAGCCTAATCGCATCCAGACCACACATTAAAGCATCAATCATAAGAAACTATGAAAAGCATGTTGTTTCTAATGCACAAACTAAACAAATTATCAAATATTTTTATAACTACCGCAAAAGAATAGCAGACTGGTGCGGTCGGGTATTGCTGTACAACCAAAAAAGAGAAAAGATGGGCAGTCGAGCTCTACCCTTATACAACTCATAATATGAAAGAATAATTACAATTACAAATGTGTAAATTCTACGGGGGTCTTCTTTTCTTCATTCTTCATGTCTTCATATCTTCATTCCTTCATTTGATTTGATTTGCTCCACTTCAAAGGCATCACAGGGAACCCTAGGATAATGCCTTCTGACCACTGCTCATCTTAATCCCCCATAGCACTAATCCTAATTCCTAATATAAAATTACATTAAAAATAGGAAAAGTAAATCTAACTACACCTGCAAAATAGAGGTTAGCTAAATATATATACAATCTCAAGCAGTTATGTATATGATTTGGGATATAGCACCCTGCACATGGGTAACCAAGCCCACCTGTAGTAACTTGGATTATGCTTAGTGGTTTAAGCAACCTACAAAGAGAGTATTTATTTTTTTATTTTTAAACAACCCCTTAAGCATAATCCCCTGCAAATAATATGATTAGGCTAATATAGGCCTACCATCTAGTCTATAAAATATATACCCTAACAACCAGTCTACAATGATACATCATGAAACAAAACATACATCACACCATGTGCCATCCTAACATAAAATTAGAAGTTGTGACTTAATTCTAATGAGGGTATTAAGGCTTGTGTAGTAAGTATTGCTAGGCATTAGTGTTATAATTTTCTAAATGTAGAGGGATTCAATTTAACATGAAAGGGGGAATTTCACTTGAATTGATTTAATTGATTTGTAGATTTTACTTCGTGTTTTCTTTTCTTTTTTTTCATATGATTACACTTAACAACGAAGTGTTGTAAAAAAAAGAAAAGAGGATTTCCCTCTTTCATCCCTACCTTAAGCCGCTTCCAAAGTACATTAATTTGATTTGTTTTTCTTTATTGAATGGCTTATTAAATAATTTAATTAATTCTACATTTAGGTTCACTTTAAATACTCCTATTCAATGTGAAAGATATCTTAAGATTAACTTGATTGAAGTGCTACCACATGACATATATTAAATCATTCTTTTTCATCACATATAACATGCATATGATTTAATCCTAAGTGTATCTATACATGCAACATGTTTCAACATACTTAAATGATGAATGTATGTGTATGTAAAGTTTATATCATTTTTGTGTGACTGAATTATTTATTCATATTAGTTTAAAGCTCTATCTATATTCTTATACAAGAATACATAGGGATGAAATTAAATTAGTATGTGTTATTATTAACCAGGGAAGTGAGGTAATCAAATGACCTCCTTGGGGCTAACTAAAATCTCATATTTTCGGGATGTTCAAACTATATACCCATTTGCATTCAAACATATGTAAATTTATATGCTTGAATGTATGAAAGAAAGCTCCAAATCTCATGACCAACTAATTCATCTTAGTCAATTATGAATGCATGTATTCTTGATAAATGAAAAGGGGTTCCAATTCTATAATTAAATACACACATATATGTATAAGAGACATAAGCTAGTACATGCCATTATTAACTAGGAAAGTGAGGTAATCAAAAGACCTCCTTGGAGCTACTTAAAGCCTCATATTCCCAGGATGTCCTGACTAAACACTTGCTTTTCTCAAATACATATGGATGTATACATAAATAAAGGAAGGAAAACCATGCAAATGTTGTATTTTTGTTTGATTGAAACATTTACGCATATAGAGTAAAGTTCTATCCAAATTCTAATGCAAGAACACATGTAAATGAAATCAAATAAGTACGTGTCACTGTTAACTAGGGAGGTGAGGTAATCAAATGACCTCCTTGGGGCTAGTTAAAGCCTCGTGTTTCTGAGATGTTCGGACTACATACTTAATAACATTCAAATACATGTAAAATTACATATGAACTAAGGAAAAGAAAGCTTTACTTCACATGTCTATGCTATAAGCACATGCAAACCTATGTATATATTCATAACTACTATCACTCTAATCAATATAATTGATTCATAAACTTTGAAAAAATAATTTGAATTTACTGGTGATAATAGCCACACATATTGTAAATTAATCTAACACATTCAAGCTTACATAAAGGAAAACCATTTGATTCAATTAACTTTGAAAAGATGAATGCATGATTTCAAATGACATACAACTTTAACATGATTGGAAAGAGAACAATCAAATATAGGCATGTGGTGTCATTCAATCAAATTCATTCTTAACGACAATCAAATTGAATAAAACCATTCAATGCAAACCAAAGCTTCTTTAATGTCATTTTTAGCTACATATTTAATTTGAGTTAAGGGATGTGAGAAGAAGTTTGCTGAACCTAACCCATTCCCATGTTTGTGAATTAATTTGGTTCAATAAAATGTGATTAAGTTAATTTTATGGATTAATTAGGTTATGATATGTATTAAATTCATTAATTAACCTTTACCTATCTTACCTTAACATAATTATCCAAATATTTGTGAGCCAACATGATATGCAAATGAATTGAAAAGTAAATTTGCAGTGGTCCTAGGAAATGAAAGGGCCTAATGTAATTAGCTCACAATTAATGGTTAATTAGATCAAGAAATTTAATTAAGTACTCTTATGATTTTCCCACACATGTGGATTAACCATAATTTTGATAATTTCTTTAGGTTATTAAACACCTAAATATTTACCCCTCAATTAATTAATTAAGATTTGATGTAGTTTAAAATTTAATTTAACTAATTAAGTAATTAATTAACCTATTAATCCTTGATTAATTTTGAACTTAGGGAAAGAGATTTAGAAAGAGGTCCCAATCCTTTTCCATAAGTCTCCTCATTGTTAGACAATGACTAATGAGCCCAATCAATTGATTAGTTTACTGTTCATGTGATTACTTAACCCTTAATTAAATTAAGAAAGTAATTAGTGCTTAATTAACTAATTTCTCTAATTAATTAATCGATAACTCTTAAGAAAATTATGATAGGCAGAGGTCATCACTTTAAATAATCTCAAAAAGTTTGGGATTAATTAACTAAATAACTAAGGAGTAATTAAGCTAATTAATTTTTTTAATTAAACCCTAATTAATCCCTAATCACTATTCAAAATAAATTAAGGATATTTGTAATAAATTTCTCTCTGAAATACCTTTAAAATTAATATTTATTTATAATTTTTAGATTTTTCTAAGATTTGTTATAATTATTTGATGTTTCAGCCATTAATATTGATTATTTAAGCCTAATTAAGCCTATTCCCATTGGTGCCACATGGTGCGCTGATGTGGCATGCTTTCCACATGGCACCGTGGGATTGGCTATTAAAGTGCATCCAAGTCAGCGCTGACGTGACTGACGGCAGACACAATTTTGATCTCCGTCGTTCGATCTCAAATCGGATGGTGTAGATCGATCCCATGGTTAATAAAGGATTAAAATGGCTCAGTCTAGTGTATCTAAGCATGACTATCTATTTCGATCATACGGAATGGACGGCACGTGATCTATCATTCCATGAGCGACAAAGGATGGAAGCCGTCCACCATTGCACGCATGATTCGAGCAAACCTGAGCTTGGATACCTCCAAATGGATCTCACACCTTCATGATAATGATCAGAGGGGATCCAATGGTCAAGATCACATGGCATTCAACTTTTCTTCGAAAAGCTCCAAAAAAAATTCAAGGAAGCTCGATTTTAGTGGCATACCTCACCGGAGCTAATGGACGGTGGTTTGCATGCTTGAGGTAGCTTTGTCTCGTCAATACGAAGCCCTGTTGAGCTGCAATTGGATTGATTTTAGTCTATTCACTCGGAAGGCCAAGTTTCATCCTTTAGAGGCTCAATCTTGATCAAAGTGGTACCTTTGGTGGGCTTGGAGCTCGGAGGAAGATTCATTCATGCTCAATGAGGTGCGGGGGTATGTGGGTAAGAGAAATTTGGTTTTAATTGAGAAACAAGGGAGTTAGGATGAAAGGAGGCTTTCCCTATTTTGGATGTGCTTGAGAAGGAGGAATCCTATGGGGGGGAAGATTTAGGAAGGCTTGGGAGCTCGCTAGGGACTCAGAATTGCCTTAGGAAGCTCTTACGAATCAAATGAGTGCTTATGCTGTGAGAATTGAGGGGGGTATACCCCTGTGATGAAATTTATATATGAGAATTTCTAAATGAAGAAATGCATACTCCCATCTTCACTCTATGTGGAATAAAATGATGATAGAAATATACTTCATCTTTTTTATGCATTTTTGACACCACGTAGATCCGCAGATGTTCTTATTGAGAGTGATTTCGTATGACATTGAGGAGAGATGTACTATCTTGAAAGATAGAAGTCACCACCCTATAATGGATCTAATCACCTCAACAAGGACTCCTAAGGACAATGGGTCTACATGTGTACAAAAGATTCTTCCCCTACTTTAAATGGAAGAGTAAATTAGGGTTTATTTTAAGCCGGGTCTTTTTAAGTTCCCAACAGAGGCAAGCTCCCATAGAGACTATGTCCTTAAACTCACTCCCTAAGAGACTAGATCATATAATGATATGAAAATGTCATAAATCTAATGCAAAATATATTATATTTTATTTTTATTTTTGGACAATCATTTGACTCGGACTTATAGGATTCATATGCCTAATGTATGAGGAGTAAGATTATTGGCCAAAATTAGTGAGAAGGGAGGAGGTGTGTTTCCACCATAGCTCTTAAAGGTCAAGCCAAGTTTCTCTGGCAAAGGTTGAAGCCCTCTAATCAAGAGTGTAAAAATATTCTTTTAGGCATGATGTTATAAAAGAAATACTCATCCAACTAAGGGGTTACTAATTATTTTATCTTGATTTTAACTTAGGCTTTAAATGAGATTATGAGTTATTTATTTTTAATTTTGAGTTGATTAATTTGATAAAAGATTTTTTTTCCCTAAGAGCTTAATCATCATCCAGGCCATACATTAAGCAAGAAAGAAACTAGGAAAACATGCCATCTTAATGCACAAGCTATACAAAACATCAAACATTTTATAAAGCCATCGCAAAAGAATAAAATTCTATTTGTGGTCGAGCACCACCGTAAAAACTCGAAAATAAAATGGGTAGTTGAGCTTTACCCTTACACAAACCAGATTACAAATGAATCAATTTATAATCAAGTAAGGAAATTTTTATTATGGGGGTCTTCATTTCTTGTTTTCTTCTTTCTTCTTTCTTCTTTTTTCTTTTAGTTCCTTCTTTTGGATGGTTGAAAGTTGATTGCTCCAAAGGCTTCACATGGTGCATAAGATGTGATCTTATGACCAATGCTCATCCTAATCCCTATAACATTCATTCCAAAATCCTAATTACAAAAATACATGAAAAGGAAAAAAGTAAATCTAACTAACACCTGCAAAACAAAGATTAGCTAAACAAACCATACAAATCCCAAGCATGTATATTAGACATAGCACTTCACACATGGGTGACCAAGTCCACATGACCTATTAGATTATGCTTAGGGGAATAAGCATTTGAATAGCAAAAGCATTTATATTTTTATTACAACGCCCCTTAAGCACAATCCCCTGCATAAAATAATGATTAGACTAGATTGTCCTACCATTCTTTCTATGCACATTCACCCTAACATCCATACTAGAAATAATACATCACAAAACAAAAGAAAACATCTAGCCATGCACTGTCCTAACCTAAGGCTAGAAGTGGTGACTTAACCTAATGTGTGTACTTTAAAAAGGTTTTTGTGGTATGCTTAGCTATGGCTTTAAGGTTTGGATTTGCTAAGTGTGAAGATGTTCAACTTATAGGGGTGGTTTCATTTAAGTGTGTAGTTGATTTAATTTATTTTTATTTGGTGTTTACTTTGGTTTAGGTGAATCCTATAATTAATTACTAAGTTTTAAAGAGAGGGAAAAGAGAAGAGAACTTTTCTATCCTTCCCTACCTTAAGTAATTTCTAAAGTGGATTCATATTTGATTTTTTTTAGTGAATATTTTATTATGTGTTTTAATTAATCCTAAGTTTAGATTTTCCCTAAATAAACTATTCAAAAAGAAAAGTATTTTAAGATTAAATAAAGTGAATTACGATCATAAAAAACACATAACTTCATTTTCTTTCCCAACATGTATAACATGCATATGAATGAATCCTAAGCATATCTATACATTCAAATGAAATTGTTTGGCACACCTTATGATGAATGCCAAGAAATATTACTTAAGAAAATTGGAATGCTTTATGATGCATGATTTTCATTAAGTAGAAAAGAGGTTTTCTTATCCATTTTTCACATGCACACATGTATGTATGAAAGGAATAAGTGAGTACGACACCATTGTTAGCACCAGGGGTGTAAGGAACAAGACCTACTTAGGGTTAATTAAAGCTTTGCAGCCCCGGGGTTGTATAGACTATTATATCACTTTCCTTAAATACAAACACATGTATAAAAGAAATAAATGGAAAAAGAAAGATGTAAAAAGTTTGTTTTTGTTTATTTATTTTGTTTATGCAATTTATATGTGCAAGTATAGATGCCCTTCTTAAGTAATAGCATAGGAATAAGATTAGGCAAGTGTTGTGTTTTTTTAAAATGAGCTATACACTTTGCCAAATCCTATTCAAAATTATGCTAAAAGGAAAGAGAAGGAAGGCTACACTATGCACATCTTCATATTTATATCCACATGCAAGATCATAAATAATTATAAGTAGTACACTTTCAATTTTGAATGTTTTATTTATAGATTTTAAAAAATAGTTTTGAATTTAATAGTGATAATAGCCATTCATATTTTTACTTTAGCCAAAACATGCAATTTGACATAAAGAAAATATTTCATTTTGAATTTGACTTTTGAAAAGCATGAATGCATGAAACCCATATGACATACACATTTAGCATGTTAGGAAAGAACTAAAGTGATGAAACATGTAAACACATTCACCCTAATTAATTCCTAAAGATAATCTTATGAAATAGGAAAGCTTAAAGAAAATCAAATTATTTTTAAAGAAGTTTTGATTTTATTTTGAGTTTGATTTAATTTTAAGAAATATGAGGTGAGTTTATTGTTCCTAACCCATTCCCATATATGTTTATTATTTTTATTTAATTTTTTAGGTGATTAGATCAATTTTATGCTTTGGTTAGGTTAAGGTATGAATTAAGTGTGTTAATTACACCTTACATATACCACCTTAGTATACCTAATCAAATAATTATGAGCCAATGATATGACATAAAACCACACAAGAAATTTAAATTAGCAATGCACTTAGGGAAGAAAAGGGCTTAATGCAATTGGCTCATGATTAATGATTAATTAAACTAAGGGGTTTAACTTAAGTACTTTCATAACCCCTCTCACACATGTGAGTTAGGTTTTGATTTCCTTAATGCACTCAGGTTATTGAACACTAAAGAATCTACCTAAGATAGATTAATTGAGTTATGGAAGGTTTTAGAATTTTATGAAATTAATTAAGGGGGTAATTAGTGAATTAACCCTTAATTAAGGTTGGATTAAGAAAGAAAAGGGGGTTTAAGGAATAGCTTAAGTAAGGTATCCTAAAATCATTCCCTAAACCTCATATTCACTTAGTCAAAACTTAATTGACTCAGTTAGGGGTTTGAACCACTAATTATACCCTTAATCAAGCTTAATTACATGAAGGGAGTGATTAAGGAATGAACTAGCAATTCCTATAATTAAGCCACCAATAAATCCCAAAAAAATTAGGACAGGTAGGAGTCATCCCACTAATTAAGCACAAGAAGTTTGGGATTAATCATTGGAGTAATTAAAGGGTAATTAGCAAAATAACATTCCCAATAAAACCCAAATCTAGAGAAAAGTACTATTCAAAATCCATCCAAATCATTTTTAGAATATTCTATGTTCAATTATCTATCCAATTCAATTTATTTCAATTTTTTATTTTTCTAGGCTAAGATATGAATTTAGAAAGTTTCCATGGTTAATTAATAATTTAAATAGCCTAATTAAATATCTAATCTTGTCAGCGCCATGTGGATCGCTGATGCGGCATGCGCTTTCTACATGGCACGATGGGATTCGATATTAAAGTTGTCACATCATAATGCTGCATTAGTGGCACTACACACATTCTCCTCACCCGTTCGATCAAGGATTAGACGGCTGAGGTTAAAACCGTAGATCTTAGGGGTTAAAACGTGGAGCTACGTGTCTTAAATCATAGCTGTCCATCCAAAATGTGTAGATGGATGGCCCATGATCTATCCCTATATTCCTCTATGAAGAATGGACACCGTCCATCTTCTATGGGATGATCTGAGCTCAATTGAGCTCAGATTGATCCTAAAATTTACCCACACCATCTAAGCACAAAGGCAAACACATCTAATAGCTAGATTTGTATGGAATTAAAATTCAATTCACAAAGGACCAAACCACATTGAACTTAAGCTTGGTTTAATGGCTAACCTCACTGGAGGTGATCATCGATGGTCAGTTCCCTTGGAGAAGCTTCGTCTAGTGGAGACAAAGCTTTGCTGAGAGTTTGAGGTCTTGAGATTGGGTGGATCCTCCTAAGGGCCAACTCCTCTTTAACTTGAGCTCGAGCTTGATCAAGGTAGCACATCCCTTGCCTTTGGAGCTTGGGATAAGGCATAGGCAAGTTTGATTTAGCTCACTAATGGAGCTTGCAAAGGGAATTAGGTTGATTTGAAGTGTGGAGTAAGTTTGATTTTCAATGAAGCTCGCCTATTTTCAAGCTATCAAAATCGAGAAGAAGGAGTTTGGGAAATGCTTGAGAGAGCTTAGAGAGGCTGGGAAATGACTCCTCTAGCTTCCTATCACTCAATCAAATTGGGGACTGATGGATTCAATTAAAATTAGGGAGAGATATCTCCCCCTTGAAGGATCGGACGATCATGCTTCTCCCTTCTATTTTAATCCAATTGAGCTTATGCTTAGACTAGTAGTGGTGTCCTTGCATGCAGTTTGGCCTAAGGAGTGGAGTGGTGAGGTACCATGTGCTTGAAATGAGTGGAGGAATCATTCCCATGTGCCCATATTCAAGAAAGTGGTCAGTTTTGACCTTGGGCTAGGTTGGGCTAACCCAAACCCATTGGGTTGGGTGCACCACACTCCCTAGTGTTCACTTTATCCACTAAGAGGGTGCCAAGTGGTTCTGGAGAGGATTTAACTAAATTCCAAGTGAATTTAGCCAAAATTCACCCTTTGACCTAAGGGAAAAAAGGTCATTTGGCTTAGGTTTCAATTTGAATATGTTTGATATGTTTAAAAAATGGGTTAGGCCAAGTTTCATTGAATTTGGAGTTGGTTTGATGTGATTTGGCTTATGTTGACCCATTTAGGTCAAAATGGGTCAGCTTGGGTCAAGTTGACCAATTGGTCAAATTAGGCCAAAGCAAGGGTTGGGTCAAGGTCATATGACCATTTGAAATATTTTGGCAGCTTTGGTTTGATTGAATTTGGTTTATATTTAGTTTTGGTTCAATTGAGTTCATTTAGGTCAAATGGGTCAAGTTGACCAAATTGATACATTTGACCTATTTGGGTTAGGTCATGGGTTGGTTCATGTTTGGTTGGTCATATGAAATGGATTGGTATCTTTGTTTCCAATCAATTTTGGTTAAGCTTGAATTTGGCTCAATTTGACCCTTTAGGTCAAGTTGGGTTCATGGTCAATTGGGCTAGGTTAGGTTTAGTTGGCCAATTGAGGCTTTGGTCAAGTTGAACAATCATTTTAGAATGAACTTGACCCATTGGTTTCAATCAATTTGGCTTATTTCAAGTTTTGACACATTTTGACTTTTTAGGTCAAGTTGGGTCAAGTTGGGTCAAGTTGGGTCAAGTGGCCAATTGGGCTAGGTTAGGCTCAAATGTTGACTTGGTCAAGTTCTAACATTGATCATGAATGAGCTTAGATCATTGGTTTCAATCAATTTGGCCTATGGTGGATTATGGTTATGTTGGGTTTCATTTTGGCAAAGTGTTGACTTGGTCAACCCATAGGTTTGACTTGGTTTGACCCAATTTGAGTGATTGCTCATCTTATGATGATTGTTGATCATGATGACAGGTTTAGGTGGGCTTGGTTCAATCTAATTTGATTAGGACTAGAATTTGACTCATAAGGGTACTTTATGTCTCTTTGGTTCAAGTGAGCCTAAGTGGGTCAAATGGCTTGGTCAAAGCTTGATTTGAGTTTGATTGAACTCACATATGGACTTATAATTGAAATATAAATCCATTTGCAAGTGGTTTGAAATCAAATGGGATTTGATTCACATGACAAATTCAAGTTCAAGGGGTGAACATGGTTTTGACTTAGGTTTGATTTTTTAATTGAGTTTTGATTTGGTGATTGAAGTTTATATTTATATTTGGATTCATGATTGAAGGATTGATTGAATCATGAAGAAAAATCAAGGGTGTGGCTTGATTTGACATTGATTTGGCTAAGTTCAAGATTTTGACTTGAAAGGCTTAGGTTGGATTTTAATTGAACTTGAATTTGATTTTTGGAGCTGGCTTTGGTTGTTTGAATTTATATTTCATTTATATATGTGAATATAAATGAAAATATAAATGTGTTATGAGAAAATTTCAAAGATTTGAAGTGATTTGAACATGATCTAGGATAATTCCTTAAGAGAAAATCAAAGTGACTTAGGAAAGATTTTGAATTTAGATTTGAATTTTGGGTTTAGTTTGATTGATTTGAATTTATATTTCATTTATATATGTGAATATAAATGAGAATATAAATGGGTTATCAGAAAATTTCATGAATTTAAGGTGGTTTGAATTTTATTTAGGCTAGGTCCTTAAGAGGGAATTAAGGACTTAGTAAATATTTTGAACTTGGAATTGAATTTTGGATTTAGTTTGATTTATTTAAATTTATATTTCATTTATATATGTGAATATAAATGAGAATATAAATGAGTTATGAGAAAACTTTATGAGTTTGAATTTATTTGAACATGATTTAGGCTAAGACCTTACGGGGGGATTAAAGGACTTAGGAAAGATTTAGAATTTAAATCATGGGCTTCAATCATAAATTTCACTCATGGGTTTCAATCATGTGGCATTGATTTGAGTTTGGGAGAAATCAATTAAGCTGAAATTGATTTAGATTTGATGTTGATTTAATTTGGAGTTTTACATGAAGGAAAGAAGGAATGCGGTTCAAACTATAGGGTAGGAAAATTTTCCTAATACCCCTACGGCATGACCTACTCCTATGGCTAACTCTTCTAAGTCTCTAGGGCTAGGTTGAGTGTCCACCTAATCACTAGATGTGTTTTAAGACTAAGGATCTCTTAAAGTATAAGAGGAGTTGTATGTCTAAGGTGGAAGGGGTTGAGAACTAATCCTAAAAATGAGGTTAACAACCCCTTTTCCATTGTGATGGATGGACGGATTGAACACCAAATTTTTGGCCGGCTAGCCACCACTAGGGCACCGGAGTGATCTCGATCACCTCCATGTGGCATGACTTGAGTGGAGGTAGGGCTGGTAGGAGGCTCAAGGAAAGATGTGGCTTGATCTTTGTCCATGGGGTTCAGCCATGGAGGGAGGTGAGGTAACTCACCTCCCATTGGTCCATGGCAAGCCTAGCTTACTTAGTGTGGGTTAGGTGGGTAGGTGAGACCCCATTTGGGGTGAGTGATTGCTGCCAAGGGAAGAGGGAAAGTAGACTTTGCCAATTTTGGCAAAGATCCTATGTGGGAGGCAAATCCAAGGGGGATTGCCTTGGATTTGACCCCATTTTAGTTTGGGTTAGTTTTGGGCTGATCCCAAGGGGTTTGGGTCAGGTTAGGTCAGCTCCTAAGGTGTTATGGGTTAGTTTCAAATGATTTGGCTCAATTTGGGTCATATGGGTCACTTTGGGTCATGTTGGATTAGGGTGACCATCAAATTGGGTCAAACTAAGGCTTGGGTTAGGTTCAAATGATGATTTAAAGTGTTTTGGTTCAAGTGGTTTCAACCAATTTGGCCTAGGTTTGATTTTGGCTCATTTGGATTCAAATAGGTCAAATGGGTCAAGTTGACCATTTTGACCAAGGTCATATTGCCTTGGGTTAGGTGTTGGTTCAAGTTCAATTGGCCAAGTGGATAGGATTGTAGGCTTTGGCTTTAGTTGATTTGGATTTAATTTTATTTTAGGTCAATTTGACCCTTTAGGTCAATTTGGGCTAAGTTGGTCAAATGGGTCCAATTGGTCAAACTAGGCTCAATTATGACTTTGGTCAAGTTCAATAATCAATTTGGAATGAACTTGAGCCATTGGTTGCAATCAATTTAGGTTGGATCAAGGTTTGACCTATTTTGGCCATTTAGGTCGATTTGGGTCAACTTAGGTCAAATGGCCAATTGGGTTTGGATTGACCTAATTGATGGTCAAGTCATGTTCAATCATTGATCATGGGCTAGTGTGAATTAATGGTTTCAATTAATTTGGTGTAGGATAGGTATTGGCTAATTTGGATTCATATGGGTTAAAGGTTTGACTTGGTTTGACCCAATTTATGATAATTAATCATCCTAAAGAGATCAACAATCATGATAGAGGGCTTAGGTTAGCTTAGTTCAATCCAATTTGGATTGGATTTAAACTTGGCACAAATGGATCATTTAGGTCAATTTGGGTGAGTCTAAATGAGTCAATTGGCTTGATTTTGGTTTGAATTAGGTTTAGTTGAATTTATATATGAGTGTACGATTGAAATATAAATCCAGTTGTAATTAATTTGGGTTTCAATAGGTTTTGATTCATTTGAAATTTTCAAGTCAAAAGGGCTATGTTGGGCTTGACCTAGATTGATCTTGGATTGGTTTGATGATTGCAGATTTCATGTATATTTAGATAGGTGGTTGAAGGAATTGGCTAAGTCCAAGGAATTGGCTCAAAGGGTTTAAATTGGGATTTGATTTTATTTTAGATTTAGATTTGGTCATTTGAATATAGATTTAATTTATATTTGTGAGGATAATTGATGGAATAATTGATTTATAAGAAAATCAATTGAGTTTGAAGTGATTTGAAGGCAACTTTGGCTAAGCTCATGAAGGTAGGTCAAAAGGGTTTTTAAGGGAATTTAATTTAGTTTGATTTAATTTTGATCATTGGAGTATATATTTCATTTATATTTGTGAAGATGATTGATGGAATAATTAATTAACGAGAAAATCAATTAATTTTGGGTTGATTTGGGTTAAGATTTTGCTAAGCTCATGGGATTGATTCATGGCTTAAGAGAGGTTTTGACTTAATTTGATTTAGTTTGATTTAGTTTTGATCATTTGAATGTAGATTTGATTTATATTTAGAAAGATAATTGATGGAATAATTGATCCACTAAAGGATCAATTATGTTTAATTTGATTTGAATGGGATTTTTGGCTAAGCTCATGAGAGTGGATCACATGGCTTAAATAAGATTTGGCATGATTGTAGGTTTTGAAAAATTAGACGTTTAATTGAGTTCGGTTGTAAGTTTGATAGAGTAATTGAAAGGTTGAATTGATATTTAGGAAAATCAATTAAGTTTGGAGTGATTTGAAATTGGCTAGGGCTAAATCCATGAGATTTAATCATAAGACTTAGGAAGGATTTTTGAGCTTGGATTTGAGGTTGAGATTGATTGTAAATTTTGAGATTTAAATTTGAACTCAGATTTGAATTTGGGGTTTGGTTTGAGAAGGTGAACATGGATTGGGTTTAAGCCATAGGGTAGGTAATTCTCCTAAAGTCCCTAAGGCATAACTTACTCATATGACTAACCGTTTTAAGTCCCTAGGCTTAGATTAAGTGTTCACCTAATCACTGGAAGTGTCTTAAGACTAGGAGCTCTTAATGTCTAGAAGAGCCCTAGATCTATGATGAGGAGATTGAAAACTCACTCAAAAAGTGAGGTCAACAAGCCGGTAGACTACCCCTTTGGATTTGTAAGTTTAAGATAGGCTAAGGCCATCGTGGCTCCTTCTTAGTGGATCCATCGCACACTGACAAGGTCCATAAATTAATTCAAATCAAATTAAACCCAATATGATTCTCCCTAGTGGAGTTAAATCACACCCTTCTCCTTAGTGGAGCCTAAATCATATAAACAAATCAAATCCAAAACTAGCCTCCCCAATGGAGCCTTCACAAATTAAAATAAATTAAACCCGGTCATGATCCCCAGTGGATTCAAGCCCATATCCTCAATGGGTATGCAGCATATTTAAACAAATTACATCAACCAATTCCAGTCTTGATCCCCAGCAGATTCAAGCTCATAACCCTAGTGGATATGCCTTCAAATCAAACATAAACCAAATCAAATTCAAATATGTATCCTTAGTGGATCTCCCCTCCTTAAATCAAATATTCATCTCTAGCGGATCCCTACCAAACAAATTCAATCAAATCTTTATCCCTAGTGGATTTCTCTGCCATGCCCTTGTCATGAGGTGAGTTTCATTGCACTAAGACTATGATTCTATCTACCTCTCAAGTTTATGTATAGATCATTTCTATTAGTGCTTGTAGTCTTTTGAACATTGTTGATCACCTCGGGCAACGCCAATACCTGCGTTGTGCCTTGTCAGTTACACCACACTTATTGGGGGTCTTTTGTTGACCTAACTTTTGGAGTGAGGGTTCAATCTCCCCTTTTTATATTTAGGTGTCTTCTAGATATTAAGACTTCTTTAGTCATAAGACACTTCTAGCAATTAAGTGAGCACTTAAGGTATGCCTAGAGACTTAGAAGGGTTAACCATAAGATTAGGCTATGCCTTAGAATTTAGGGAGACAAACTTACCCTATAGCCTAAACCCAGCATATGCTCAGCTTCTTAAGCCATCCAAATCCAAATTCAAATAAAAATCCAAATCTAAATCTAATCCCAAATCCAAATCAAGCAATTGAAATCTATAACCAATTTTATATCAAATCCAAACCAAACCCAAGCCTAAGCCATATGATTCAATCCCATGACTTAGTCAAATTCATATCAAGCCAAATTCAATTGATTTTTTCAAAATCAATTTAACCCTTACCAAATATACAATCAAACTCAATTATACCAAATTAATCATACCAAATATCAAATCAAATCAAACCCAATCTTAAGCCATATAATTCACGCCCATGGACTTAGCCAAAAATCCATCCAATTCAAACTAAAATTAATTGATTTTCTCATGAGTCAATTACTCCTTCAATTATCATCTCAAATGTAAACCAAATCTATAATCATCAAGCCAAGCCAAAATAAATCCAAATCAAACCTAACCTAACTCATTTGACCCAAAATACCAAAATGAACCAAAACCCATTTGAACCCAAATCAATTACAATCAAAGCTATATACCAATCCTAAATCCATATATAAACTCAACTAAATCCAAATCAACCCAACTAAACCCAATAGACTCACTTGACCCAAAGTGACCTAAAAGACCTATTTGAGCCAAATTTTAATTCAACCTAAATAGGATTGAACCAAGCATACCAAAACCTTTAATGATGATTGTTAATCACCCTTGGTTGATCAATTGTCATCAATTGGGTCAAACTAAGTCAACTTGGTCATTTGACCAAGTCAACACTCTTAACCTACATGAACCAAGCTAGCCAAATTTCAACCCAAGCAAAAGTGATTGAAACCATTGATTCAAACCAATCTTAGATCAATGATTGAACATGACTTGACCATCAATTGAGCCAAACAAAGCCCAATTGGCCCTTTGACCCAAGTTGACCCAATTTGACCTAAAAGACCAAATTGGGTCAAATCATGATCTAACCCAAATTGATTGCAACTAAAGGCTCAAGTTCATTCCAAATTGATTGTTGGACTTGCCAAAGCCATAATTAAACCCAATTTAGCCAATTGAACCCAATTGAACCATTTATCTCAAATTGACCTAAAGGGTAGTTAGAATGGCCTAAATCTAAATCAAATCAAAATTAATTTAAACCAAAGCCTATTGTTATCTTCAATTAACCAATTGAACAAGATTAAACCCATAACCCAAGCCAATTTGGCCAATTTGATTAAATTAGTCAGCTTAACCCATTTGACCTACATGAATCCAAATGAGCCAATTTAGTTCAAGCCAATTGAACCAAAACACTTCAATCATCATTTAAACTTGACCCAAGCTTTAGTTTGACCTAATTTGATCAATTGGTCAACCTAACCCAACCTAGCCCAATTTGACCTATAAGGGTCAAATTGAGCCAAACCCACTTGAACCAAGCCAAAACCCAATGCAACCAGACCCAACAAATTTTAAACCCTCCTAGGGTTAGCATAAAACCTGCCCAACCCAAATTGGGTTCAACCTAAGGCAAATCTCCTTTGGATTCTCCTCCCCACATGGGATTTTTCTAAAATTAGCAAATCCACTCTCATCTTTTCCCTTAGCAACCCTCAAACACCTCAAATGGTGCCAGACTTACTCACCTAGCTCAACCCATGTGGGCTAGGTCGACCATGGAACAAGGGGAGGTGAGTAAACTCACATCCCCACTATGGTTGAAACCAATGGATCCAAAGAAGAAGGCAGCCACCTTGAGCCACTACCTAAGCATCCCACCAACTAAGTCGAGCCACATGGAGGTGACACTGACCACTCCAGCTCCCAGTGGTTGATGACCAAAATTGAGTGATCCTATCCATGATCTGAGGAAGGATATACCATCCCCCCCCTCATTTGATCCAAACCACACACTTACACCTATAACAAGCTTCCTAAGGCCATTTTGAAAGCCTTAGAGTCATCTCCGAAGCAAACCAAGCTCCCTCATTGCCAGATTTCCCAAATCCAAAATAGGTATACCCAACCAAATCCAAATTAACTTCACACACACCTTCCCACACCTTGTCAAGCAAGAATGAATTACCTCTCAAGCCCTCTGACCATTGGAAGTCCATGTTCAATCAATGTCGATCTCCAAACTAACAGTTTGTGACCCTTCAAGTAAATGGGAAGAAATCCTTGGGGTGTGCTAATCAAGAGGTCCTCCTCTCCACTAAACAAAGTTTCCTCAACTGATTCTACCACCGGTCTTGAGCTCCGATGAGGTGATTCCCCAAAACTAAGCTTTTTTTAAATTCTTTGGAGATTTGTGAAGGAAACTTGCATGCCATGCATTTTCCACTGTTGGATTACCTTAGATCATCATCATGAAGGTGTGGGATCCATTTTGAGTCGATCTGAGCTCAGGTGAGCTCAGATAGAGCAACAAAAGGCGGATGGGGTCTGTCTTCCATCACTCATGAGACGATAGATCATGCACCGTCCATTCCATGTGATCAAAATGGACAATCATGATTACTCACTAGTTTTAATATGATTTTATCCCTTAAGGAACCACTGGTTTAATCTACACCGTCCGATCTTAGATCAGATGGTGAACATGAAAGCGCATCTGCCGCCAGCCACGTCAATGTTGAGTTAGACACGCTTAAGTGGCCCATCCTATGGTGCCACATGGAAAGCACGCCACATCAACAGTCTGCATGGCGCTGATGGGATTAGGCTTAATTAAGGCCTAATTAATTAATTTAATGGCTGAAACTTCCAAAATTCATAATAAATTATAGAAAAATTAGAAAAAATACAAATAAATACTTATTTTGAAGGTATTTTAGAGGAGATATATTTAAAATTAATTTCAATTAATTTTGAGTAGTATTATATCTTTAAGGTTTAAGTGTAAACTTAATTAGCTTAATTACTCTTTAATTACTTGAGTAATTAATCTCAAACTTTGTGGATTAATTTAATAGGATGATCTTTGCCTCCCATAATTTTCTTGGGATTTATTACTTGGTTAATTAGGATAATTGACTATTTAATCCATAATCACTCTCTTAGTTAGTTTAATTAATTAATTAACCTCCTTAACAACAAAAAAAAATTAATTGTGCATATTAATCATCATTGAATAGTGAATGGGCTGAGGAAATGGGTTTATGACCTCTCTCCTGATCTTTTTCCTGAGTCCATCCTCCATAATTATTAAAGGTCTTAATTAATCCAATTAAAATTGCAATCACATCACATAATTGTTAATGGAATTAAGGGTTCCTCTTTATGTGTTTAATAGCATAAAGGCCTTTAAGGAAATTATGATTAACCCATAAGTGTGTGAGTCATAAAAGTACTTAATTAGGTTATTTAATTTAATTAATCCTTAATCATGATCCATTTGCATTAGGACCTAGTAGGAGCAATGCAATTTTATTTTCTCACATGTTCATATCATTTGTGGCTCATAATTAAGTGGTTAATCAAATTAAAGAAGCATAGGTGTGGTGAAATTTTTATTCTTCATCTATCTTTGAAAGAATAAATTCAAACAAAAATTATGCCTTATTGCGACACCATGTCGATTCGCAGATATTCTTATTAGGGTGATCGGATACGACATTAATGAATGATGTACTATCTTGAGAGACAGAAGTCACCATCCTATAATGGACCTAATGAACTTAACAAGGACTCCTAAGGATGATGGATTTTTCGAAATGTACTAGAGATTCTTCCCCTACTCTACATGGAAAAGTAAAGTAGGGTTTATTTTTAACCGAGTTCGTTAAGTTCCCTATGGAGGCAAGCCCCCATAGTTAATTACAACTTAAGGAATGAGATTTTTTTTGAATACTCTTGATTAAGGTAAATGATCATTATCTCTAAAGATTTCAAAGATAGGACTATCAATCAATTTGGTTATTTTTGGATGATCTGGTGAGATTGACCAAGAGGAGGGAGTTATTATCGAAATCAAAGGAAGATGAGTATGGGATGCGTATGATACTAGGAAGCCTAGTAAGAATCCCAAACTATCCTATGGTTGGGGTTTGTATTTTTGAATTTAAAGAGAATTATTTTTTTGAGTTGAATTTTCATTAGAAATCTAGGACTTACTATTCCTTGGTACAAGATCATAGAAATGCCTAAGAGGTGAGGATTTATGCTTGTAGCCCACAAAGAGGAGAAGAACCTCAGATATTAAATCTAGGGAGCTTTAGAAAGGGCCAAAACATGACCTAAATCTAAGGAAAAAAATGGGCATATGGTTTACCTCCACAAGAGAGAATAAATCACCGGATTGTTGGACTTACAATCACTAAGGGGTGGCCGCCAACTAACTCCTCCTACAATTTTAAATACATGTTGGCAAGTCATATGCTTTTGCAAGATATCTAAGCTATTGTTTATTTATAAAGAGATGAAGTCCTTAAACACACTTCCTAAGAGACTAGATCATGTAGGGCATGCACTCATGACTTAAATCTAATGAAAATTTTTGTTATGTTTTATTTCTATTTTTTGTACAATTAATTTAGCATAGGCTTATGGGATTCATATGCCTAATGCATGAGAAATTGGTTATGGGCAAAAATAAGCAAGAAGGAGGTGAGTTTCCACCATGGCTCTCAAAGGTTAAGCCAAGTTCCCTAGCAATGGTGGAAGCCCTTCATAAGCAAGAGTGAAGCAAGATGCTTTTATGCATGATGTGAAAACATACAACATCCAGCTAAGGGGTTGCTAAATGTTTTATCTTGATTTATAACCTAGGCTTTAAGTGAGATTATGAGTTATTTTAATCTTAATTTTAAGTTGTTTAATTGGATAAAAAATTTATTTTTTTCCTAGGAGCCTAATCGCATCCAGGTCATTCATCAAAGCAAGGAAAAAACTAGAAAAAATATGTCATCTTAAATGCACAAGCTAAACAAACATCAAACAATTTATAAAGCTAGCAAAAAAGAATAAGAGGCTTATTGTGGTCAGGCTCCACCGCAAAAACCCGAAAAAAAATTGGGTAGCCGAGCTCTACCCTTATACAACCTAGATTACAAATAAATTAATTACAATCAAAAAGGAATTCATGTTATGGGGGTCTTCATTTTTCATTCTTCATTTCTTCTTTCTTCAAGTTTTGCAATGCTTCTTTCTTTTCTTTCTTTTGGCTTAGTTGGAATACGGATGCTCCAAAGGCTTCACATGGTACATAAGACATAGTCTTATGACCAATGTTTATCATAATCCCCCATAACATTCATTCCAAATCTTAGTTATAAAAATTACATAAAATGGAAAAAGTAAATCTAACTAAAACCTACAAAATAGAGATTAGCTAAACAAACCACACAATCCTAAGCATGTATATGAATTAATTGGACTTAGCACCCCACATATGGGTAACCAAGTCCACCTGGCCTATTTTTGGATTATGCTCAGGGGTATAAGCAATCTGCACAGTAAAAGTATTTATTTTTTATTATGGTGCCCCTTAAGCATAATCTCCCATGCACCACCCTAATATAGAGCTAGAGCCTAATGTGTGTGCCATTTAAGGCTTGTGTGGTGTGTCTTAGCTAGGCTTTAAGGTTGAGATTTTCTAAGTGTGAAGGGGTTCAACTTAGAGGGTGATTTCAATCTAAGTAGTTTAGTTAATTTTCCAATTTTATTTGATGATTTTATTTGGTTTGAATGAACCTACATTTAATTACTAAGTGTTGTAAAGAGAGAAAAAGAGAAGAGAACTTCTCTTTCTTCCTTACCTTAAGTAATTTCTAAGGTAGATTCATTAGTGATTTTTCTTTAGTGAATGTTTTATTATGTGTTTTAATTAGTGCTAAATTTATATTTGCTCCCAATAAACCTATTCAATAAGAAAGACATTTTAAGATTAATTAAAGTGAATCATTATCACAAAATACGCAACCATTTATTTCTTTCCAACATGTGTATCATGCATATGAAATGATACTAAGCATATTTATACATACAAATGTAAATATTTAGCACACCTTAATGATGAATGTTAAGGGATGTTGCTTAAGAAAATTTAGATGCGTGATGATGCATGAATTTGTTAAGTAGAAAGGAGAGGGATTCTTTTATCCATTAATCAGATGCACATTTACATGTATGAAATAGATAAGTGAGTATGGTGCCATTATTTTCTACACTAGGGGTGTAAGGTACAAGATCTACTTGGGGCTACTTAAAGCCTCGCAATCGCGGGATGTCAAGACTAGTATACCACTTTTCTTAAATACATGTGCATGTACAAAAGCAAATGAATGGATGAAGAATCATGCAAAAGGTTTATGTTTGTTAGTTAGTTAGTTTGATTTTGGTTGTTTAATATATATATGTGTAATGTGAAGATCCTTCTTAAAGGCTAACATAGGAATGAATAGGAATGGATTTAAGCAAGTGTTGTGTTCTTTTCAAATGAACTATACAGTTTGCAAATCCTATTCAAAACTATGTTAAAAGAGAAGAAAAGGAAAAAGTCATATAATGCACATCTTATGTTGTACTCACACACAAGCTTATAAGTAATTATAAGTAGCATACCTTTCATTTATCATCTTTGATTTATAGTTTTTTTTTTAAAATAATTTTAGATTTAATAGTAATAATAGCCATACATATTCTTACTTTAGCCAAACCATGCAATTTGACATAAAGGAAATATTTCATTTAAATTTATTTTTCAAAAGACATGAATGCATGATTTCATATGACATACATCATTTAGCATGCTTAGAAAGAAATAAAGTGATGTAAGCATGTAACTTCATTCACCCTAATTAATTCCTAAAGACAATCCTATGGAATAAGATCATTTAAATTGAATCGAAGTTGTTTAAAGAGATTTTATTTTAATTTTTGAGTTTGATTTGATTTTAGGAAATGCAAACAGGTTTGCTGGTCCTAACCCATCTCCCACATATGTGTGTTGTTTTAGTTTAATTTTTAGATCCATTAGATTTATTTTATATTTTGCTTAGGTTAAGGTGTGAATTAAGCTCATTAATTACCACTTACCTACACCTCCTTAACATAATTAACCTAATAATTATGAGCCAACATATGAGATGCAACTACATTAAATTTAAATCAGTAATGTACCCTAAGAAAGAAAGGGCCTAATGCAATTGGCTCATAATTATTGATTAATTAAGCTAAAGAGTTTAATTAAATACTTTCATAACCTTCCCACACATGTAAGTTGGATATGATTTCCTTGAGTTTACTTTAGGCTTTGAACACCTAAGGATCTACCTAGCAAAGGATTGGTTAAGTTCATATTGATTTTAGAAGTTTGATTAAGCTAATTAAGAAGCTCATTAGTGGATTAATCCTTAATTAGGTTCAGATTAAGGAAGAAAAGGGGTTTAGGGAATAGCTTAAGGAAAGTATCCCAAAATTATTCCATAAACCACCTAAACACTTAAATAATGTTTAATTTAATTAAGTCATTAAATCACTGTTCACATGCTAAATTACCCTTAATTATATTAAGAGAGTGATTAGGTATTCATTAATTGATTTCTCTAATTAATGCATTAATAAATTCTAAAAAAATAGGGGAGGCAGAAGTCATGCCCCTAAATATGCTTGAGAAGTTTAAAATTAATTAATGAAATGATTAGGGAGTAATTAGAATTATTAAGATTTCAAATAAACCTTAATTTAGGAAAATTTACTATTCAAAATCAATTAGAAATAATTTATATTATTTCTCACTGAATTATCTTTAAAATGAGCCCTCATTCATGTTTGTTTGATTTTCTATATTTTGTTATGTATTTTTGAAGTTTTAGTGATTAAGGATAATTAATTAACCCTAATTATATAACTAATCCCGTTGGTCCTATGTGGATCGTTGACGTGGCGTGCGCTTTTCATGTGGTGTGCGGGATTAGTTATTTAAGTTATCAAATCGACTACACAGTCAATTAGTAGTGCTATGTGTTTTCTCCTTGGACCATTCGATCAAAGATCGGACGGTCAGGATAAAACCTATGGATCTAAAGGGATTAAAATGCAAGATCTAATTAGATTAATCAGGACCATCCATCCAAAACACGTGGGATGGATGGTCCATGATTCATCCCTGCCCTTGCCTATGGCAGACGGCAATCATCCTTCCTCCAAGGCTTGATCCGAGCTCATTGAGCTAAGATTGGGTAGGGATTCAACCCACACCATCAAGAAGTAAAAAGAAATACATCCAACGGTCAAATTCGATTGGGATTAATGTTCCCTTCACAAAGGACCAAAGAATTCTAAGCCTAAGCTTGATTTTGATTCATACCTCACCAGAGGCTATCACCGTCGCTTCCAAACATTGAGGTAGCTTCGTCTATTGGAGATGAAGCCTTGTTGAAGGTTTGAGGGCATGAGATGAAGTGGATCTTCCTATTCGCCAAAGCTTCCTTCAAAGGCTTGCGGCTTTGGTCTAGCTCCCTCTTCTCGTGGCTTAGATGCTTGGAACTTGATTTGAGTGAGCTCGATTGGGTCCTCTGATGGTGCTTGCAAGAGAAATTGGCTTTTGGTGGAGTGATGAATGAGTTGGAATTTCTTCTTACCTCCCCTATTTTTGGCTTAAGGAAACCAAGAATGGAGAATTAGGAAGAGCTTGGGGATTGCTGCAAAGAGCTTGGGGAGCTTGCCTTAGGTTCCTATGGCTCAATCGATAGCAAGTGAAGTGAATTGGAATGAAATTAGGGAGAGTATATCTCCCCCAACTTGGATTGGATGACCATGAGCTCCTTTAATATTTGGATCAATTGATGAGATGGAATGGATTTGCTAGGCTGTTAGAAGCTTCACATGGTTTAGTTTGGCAGGGGATTGTAGTGGAGAAGTTGCCCATGTGTTAAATGAGGGTATGAGGTGATTCCAAGTGCTCATTTTCCATTAACTGGTCAGTTTTGGCCTTGGGTTGGGTTTGGCTAATCCAAAACCATTGGGTCATGTGAACCACACTCATTAGTGTCCATTTGATCCACTAAGAGGATGCCAAGTGGCCATGAAAAGGATTTGACCAAATTTCAAGTGCAATTGGCCATAGGTTACCCCTTGACCTAGGGGTAAAGTGGTCATTTGACTTTGATTTTAATTTGGGCAGATTTGGAATAGTTTGAAATTGGGTTGTGGTAATTTTCAATGAATTTGGTATTGATTTGATACCATTTGACTCATGTTGACCCATTTAGGTCAAAATGGGTCAACTTGGGTCAAGTTGATCAATTGGTCAAATTGGGTCAAACCAAGGGTTGGGTCAAGTTCATATGACCATTTGAAATGTTTTGGTATCATTGGTTTGGTTCAATTTGATTTTTATTTGGTTTTGGTTCATTTGAGTTCACTTAGGTCAAATGGGTCAAGTTGACCAATTTGACCCAATTGAGTTAGGTCATGGGTTGGTTTAGGTTTGGTTGGTCATTTGAAATATTTTGCAAGCTTTGTTTTCAATCAATTTTGGTTTGTTTGATTTTAGCTTGATTTGACCTTTTAGGTTGGGTTCATGGTCAATTGGGCTAGGTTAGGTTTAGTTGGTCAATTGAAGCTTTGGTCAAGTTCAACAAGTGATTTAGAATGAACTTGACCCATTGGTTATAATTGATTTGTCTTAGATGATTTATTTTTTTTTTGACTTTTAGGTCAAATTCAACTTGGGTCAAGTGGCCAATAGTTAGGCTTAAATGATGACTTGGTGAAGTTCAAACATTGATCATGAACTGGTTTAGATCAATGATTTCAATCAATTTGGCCTATGGTGGATTTTGGCTAGTTTAAGTTTCATTTGGGCTAATTGTTGACTTGGTCAACACTTAGGTTTGACTTGGTTTGACCCAATTTGAGTGATTGATCATCCTATGATGATTGTTGCTCACAATGTGAGGCTTAGGTGGGCTTAGTTCAATCCAATTTGGGTTAGATTAGAATTTGGCTCAAAAAAGTACTTTAAGTCACTTTGGGTCAAGTGAGCCTAAGTGGGTCAATTGACTTGATCAAGGCTTGATTCAAGTTTGGTTGAACTCACATATGAACTTATGATTGAATTATAAATTCATTTGCAAGTGATTTGGAGTCAAATGGGTTTTAATTCATTTGACCATTTTCAAGTTCAAATGATGAACATGGGTTTGAGTTTTGAATTTAGTTTTGGTTTGATGATTGAAGGTTGTGTTTATATTTGGATTCATGATTGAAGGATTGATTGAATCACGAAGAAAATTCAAGCGTTTGGATTGATTTGGGTTTGATTTGGCTACATTCAAGAATTTGACTTGAAAAAGCATAGGTTGGTTTTAGGTTAGATTTGGGTTTAATTTTTTGAATTTAGTTTTAATTTGATGATTGAATTTTATGTTTATATTTGGATTCATGATTGAAGGATTGATTGAATCACGAAGAAAATTCAAGGGTTTGGATTGATTTGGGTTTGATTTGGCTAAGTTCAAGAATTTGACTTGAAAAAAGCATAGGTTAATTTTAGGTTAGATTTGGGTTTGATTTTTTTGAATTTGGTTTTGGTTACTTGAATTTATATTTCATTTATATTTGTGAATATAAATGAGAATATAAATGGGTTATGAGAAAATCTTTTGAGTTTGAATTGATTTGAATTTGATTCGAGCTAAGTCTATAAGATGAAATCAAAAAGTCTTAAGAAAGATTTTGGGTTTGGATTGATCATGGGTTTCAATTATTTGGAATTGATTCATGATTTGGAAAAATCAATTGGATTGAAATTTGTTTAATATTTGGGTTTTGGAGTTTATTTTGCTTTGATTTGAGCTAAGTCCATGAGATGAAATTAAAATGGCTTAGGAAAGATTTTGGATTTGAGTTTTGAATTGATTTTGAATTTGAAGTTGATTTGAATTTGGGGTTGATTTGGATTTGAAGTTGATTTGAATTTGAGGTTGATTTGAATTTGAAGTTGATTTGAATTTGAGGTTGATTTGAATTTGAAGTTTGACTTGAATGAAGGAAGAGAGGATTTGGTTCAAGCTATAGGGTAGGCAAGTTTTCCTAACACCCCTAAGGCATGACCTATTCCTATAGCTAACTCTTCTAAGTTTCTAGAGTTAAGTTATCACCTAATCACTAGAAGTGTCGTAAGACTAAGGAACTCTTAATGTCTAAGAGGAGTCGTATGTCTATGATGAAGAAGTTGAGATCTCACTACAAAAGTGATTCAACATTAGGTAAGGGTAATTAATTAATTTAATTAAGGATCGAACTTAATTAACTCATGAAATCCATTTAATTACCTTTGCTTAAACTAAATCACCAACGTGGAAATGGGATTAGATAACAAGTGAGTACTCTTCCTCCTCTTTTAATCAAATCAAAGATTCAAAAATAAATTGATAAAGGAACTTTGGTTTTATTTAATTGGGTTTATTTAATGTGATTGTCCTAAGGAATTAGTTTGATTGAATGAATCATGTGTTGAAATTTAATTATTCCTTTCCAAGCAGATTAAATGTTGTATGTCATTTGATTTCATGCATTCATGCTTTCAAATTTAAATAAATCAAATGAATTTCCTTTATGTAAGCTTGCATGTGTTAGCTTAATTAAATATATGTGTGGCTATTATCTATAATAAATTCAAAACTACTTTTCAAAATTTATTAATTGATTATAATGCCTAGAGTGTTGATAGTTATGAATATACATAGAATTTTCATATGTTTATAGCTTAAGCATATTAAATAAAGCTCTTTTTCTTATAATTTATATATTGGTTTACATGAGTTTGAATAATAATGGGTATATAGTCTGGGCATCTCGGGAATACGAGACTTTAAGTAGCCCCAAGGAGGTAATTTGATTACCTCATTTCCCTTGTTTAATAATGGCACATACTCATTTGGTTTCATCTTAATGTATTTTTGATATTATAATTCAGATAAAGCTTTAATTCATATGCCTAAATGATTTAATTGAAGAAAATATAATTTTTGCATGATTCTCATCTTTATAGTTGTGTATACATTCATATATATTTAAGATACCAAGTGTTTGGTATGGACATCCCAGGAATTCGAGGCTTTAGTTAGCCCCAAGGAGGTCATTTGGTTACCTCACTTTCCTAGTTAACAATGACACATACTTGCTTACATCTTTTATACATGTTTATGTGTGTTTAATTAAAAGATGAAGATCCCCTTTTTTTACCAAAAAATACATTCATCCATATTCACCTAAGTCATTAGCATGTGTGATATATAAATTAGTGCTCTCTTTTCCTTATTCATGTATAGATTTACATAAATTTGGAATGTTAATAAGTATATAGTATGGACATCTCAAGAATATGAGGCTTTAGTTAGCCCCAAGGAGGTCATTTGATTACCTCATTTCCCTGGTTTACAATGACATGTAGTTATGTGATTCCATCCTTATGTATTTTGGTATTAGAATTTGGATAGAACTTTAATTTATATGTTCATGTAATTGAATGAAAATAAATTCCAAGCATACACATTCATTATCATTTAAGTGTACAGGTGTGCTAAACATTACATCATATGCATGTTGTATGTGATGGAAAGAAATGATTCAATATATGACATGTGATAGTAATCAATTATATTAATCATAAGAAGCCTTTCATATTAGATAAGATCATTTAAAGTTAACATAAACATAGGAATAATTGAAATAATTTAATAAGTCATTCACTAAAGAGAACTAAATCCAATTAATATGCTTTGGAAGTGGCTTAAGGTAAATATGAAAGAGGGTAATCCTCTTCCTTCTCTTTACAACACTTAGTTGCTAAGTGTAAATTACTTGAAATAAAACAAATTATAAACTAAAATTTACAAATCCAATAAATAACTTAAAGTGAAACCAACCTTCATGTTAACTTGAATATTTTCCAAACTTAAAGAAATACAACTCTAATGCTTAGTTAAGACATACCACACAAAGCCCTAACACACACATTAGAATTAAGTCACGACTTCTAGCTCTATGTCAGGACGGTGTATGATGTGATGCATATTTAATTTTATGATGTAATATTTTAGACTCGATGTTAGGGTGTATATTCTGTAGACTGGATGTTAGGCCGCTTTTAGCCTAATCATATTTTCTATAAGAGATTGTGCTTAAGGGGTTGCTTAAAAATAAATATTAATGCTTTTCTTGTAGGTTGCTTAAGTTTCTAAGCATAATCCAAGTTAGGACAGGCGGGCTTGGTTACCCATATGCAGGGTGCTAAGTCCAAATTATACATACAATTGCTTGGGATTGTATGTATGTTCAGCTAACCTTTATTTTGCAGGTGTAGTTATATTTATTTTTCCTATATTAATGTAATTTTGTAATAGGAATTAGGAATAGTGCTATGGGGGTATAGGATGAATAGTTGCTAGAAGGCTTTGTCCTGGGCTACCCTATGATGCCTTTAAAGCAAGCACCATCCAAATCATAAATGGATATGAAGAATGAAGACACCCCATAGCATGTATTCATTTTTAATTATAATTATTCTTTCATATTATAGGTTGTATAAGGGTAGAGCTTGACTATCCATCTTTTCTTTTTGGGTTGTACGGCAGTACTTGACCACACCAGCCTCTTATTCTTTTGTGGTAGTTTATAAAATTGTTTGATGATTTATTTAAATTGCACATTAGAAATGGCATGCTTTTCAAAATTTCTTTTGATTGATGCTTTAATGTGTGGCCTGGATACAGTAGCCTCTTAGGATAAATAATTTTTTACCCAACTAATCAATCATAATTAAATTATAAGCAAATCATAACCTCACCATAAAACCTAAGCTATAATCAAGATAATTAAAAGATTTAGTAACCCCCTTAGTTGTATGGTTGTATGTCTAACATCATACACATCATCTTGAACCACTCTTGCAAAATAAGGGTCTCCGTTCTGACAGGCATAGGGACCACTTGACTTGTGAGAGCAACCCCTACTGATGGAGCTTCACCCTCTCTCTTTTAATTTGGCCAATAATCTACTTCATCATGCATTTAAGCATATAAAAATCCCAAAGCATTTGTCTAATTGATGTGTCAAAAAAATGAAATAAAATTTAAAAAGATTTTTGCATTTATAGATTAAGTCATATGCTCATACCATTCATGCTCTAGTCTCTTAGGGAGTGAGTTTCAGACTTAATTTCTTTCCAATTAATTAACTACCATAGCTATCTTACAATACATAAGACCATACTACATGGTTTTTAAAATCATAGGAGGAGTTATCTGGCGGCCACCCCAAGAGCTTATAAGTCTAGAAGTCGACGGGTTTACCCTCTCTTGTGGAAATAATCCCTTATATCCACCTGTCGCTTAGATTTAGGTCATTTTTTAGTTTGTACTAAAGCTCTCTAGATTTAGGATTCGAAGTAGCTGTTTCTCTTGGGTTGCAGGCATAAATCCTCACCTCATAGGCATTTTTACAACCTTGTGTTGATGGATTATAAGCACTAACAATCTAATAAAATTCAACTCAATAAATAAATAAATCTCTTCATTTTAAAATATATAAACCCCAATTATACGATAGATTGGAATGCGCACTAGGCTTCCTAGTATCATTAATATTCTCTACTTATTTTCTTTGGATTCCAAAATAAGTCTTCTTCTTGAACTTTCCTAATTGATTTTCTAAATATAACCAATCCTTTGATAGTCTAATCTTGAAATATTTGCAGATATAATTGTTTACTTTAATCAAGTGTATTCTTAGAGAATTTTATTCCCTACAATGTAATTAACTATAGAAGCTTGCCTCCATAGGGAACTTAAGAACCTGATTTAATATAAATCCTATTTTATTCATTCACGTAAATCAGGGGAAAAATCTTTGGTATATTTGAAGACCCATTATGCCTTATGAGTTCTTATTAGGTGATTAGGTCCATTAAAGGGTGATGCTTCTATCTTTCGAGATAGTGCATCATACCTATATGTCGCACCTAATCACTTCAATAAGTGTCCCCTATGATCTGCGTGGTGTCCCGCCAACATCCAAAAATAAACACCATACTCTTGCTCTTTTGCACACCTTCTCCACTTTGACCAATCCTTGCTAAAGCAAACTCTTGGATATTTTTTGTGATTGAAGTGCAAACATTCCTCATTATTCTTCACTCTCCCTTGGACGTTAGTTAACTTCAAAATTGATTCAAAAAAGTGAAGGATTTGTGAGTTTCCTTCCTTCATCGAGAGCTTCATAGCTTGTTTTTGAATTGTTAAGGTGCTATGTTTCTTATATCTCCTTTATCTCTTCTTGGCTTTGAGTTGTATAAGATTAATTTAATTATACTATGCTTATTCACTTCATGATCCTTTAGTTTCTTGTTTCGCCGAAAGCTAACATATGAAAATTAAATTATTTTGTGCTTAATCATTTCATATTCCATCAATTTTGGTTTGGCCGAAAGCCAACATAAGGATTTTAATTTATTATGTGCTTAATTATTTCACTGTCCATTATTTATGTGTTTGGCCAAAATCTCTTACAAAGACTATTGATTTTATAGTGCTTAATCATTTGAATATCTTTTGTTTATCACCTTGGCCTAAAGTTTCTAATTGGTTGGTTAAGTGTGATTGTACTTAACGTTACATCTCAGTTATTTATCCACTTGACCAACCACTTCATAACTTATTTAATTTATTCTATGCTTGTGCTTAATTTTTTTTCTTTTGATTTACATAAAGGTTATGTAATAGATTTCTTGTGGAATCATTTCAATCTTTATTCAAGTGATTGTTTAGTTATCCTAATTGCAAGTTCACTTATCATTTGAATAAAAGTTATTTTATGTGAAAAGAATTTTAAGTTAAAATTTTATGATTCAACATTGCATATTAAGTTGATTCATATTCTATTTAAGTTTTCATTTCAAAGTCATATAAGAGAATCATTTAAAACTTTTTAAAGATCATTCAGAGCAAAATTAAGTTACTTACTTGCATTAAACACTTGATTGAAGATCTTCTTTCAATTTAAAATTAAAATGAGCTCTCTATCATTAATATTCTCTTGCCTTAATATTGGTATAGTTTGGGTTGTGAGTGCAAAAAGCTTTTAAAATTGAGAGTTTGATATTTGTATCTTTTTTCCCTTGTCTTGATTTGTGTTGGGGTTGTACTTGCCCGTTGTAGAAAAGTACATGGTGGGTTGTACTTGCCCGTGTAAGAAAGTATAATGTTGGGTTGTACTTGCCCGTGAAGGAGAGTACAAGAGATTTTTTGTAATCTCATTTTGATTTAGTGAATTTCTATCTTTGGTTGGTAGGCATGGACGTATGTGAGTTTTTGGAGTTTGACTGAACCACGTAAAAATCTCTGTGTTCTTTTTTTTATTTTTCATGCACCTTTACTTTTCTTTATTACTGATTATAATTGTTGTGGATAAATTAAAAAAATTATTTATAATTAATTTTTATAAAAAGCAATCAAATTAAATTTTAATTTGAAAATATTTTTAAATACCCAATTCACCACTCCTCTTGGGTGCCATAACTGCATAACAGGCGTAAATATGGTTTACTAAAGATGTAGAAGTAATAATATATATTATATCATAATAGTTATAAATAACATATAAAAGATAAACTTTTAAAATATAAAGATCATTTAATAATACTTACTATATAGTAGAGTTCATAAAATTTGTATGCAAGTAATGATTATTGTGTTTAATGCAAAAAAAGTTTGCTTATAAGTGTGCTATATTTGATGACTCATTAGCAATTTTTCACATACACACACACACACACACACACACACACATATATATATATATATATATATATAATACTATAAAATTAATAAAGTAAGCAACAACTCATGAAAATTCAATGATTTTTCTATGGACCAATTAATCAAGTTAGTCAGCATTAAAAAAATTATTAGTAATAAGAAACAATTCTAGTAAGAACAATCATAACTAAAGTAAAATGATATGTTCTTAAAGTCGATCCTTGATGTAATCCAACTAAAATTGGAATATATTTGGTCAATCCTCCTTGTTTTTGAGCACAAGTAATAATTCTAGTATACCTATCCTACACACAAAAATTATTTTAAATTAATCACATTAAGTCAAAAAATTTCTAAAGCATCTTAGATTAATATCTACAATAGTGTTGACTCTTGGGATTAATCCTTAAATTAATTTAAATCATTTAAACTTATATGGAACTAGTATATCCATAAATAACTTTAGTTTAATTTTTGATTCTATGTCCCTTAAGTTATCTTAGCAATCTTTAGTTGCCTTAAGTAACTTTAGTAAATCTTATGTAGCTCTAACAGTGATAATGAATTCAACAACAACAAGAACAATAACAACAAGCCTTTATTCCACTATTTGGGGTTGGTTACGTGAATCCTTCTTCTTCATTGTGTTCTATTAAGTGCCAAATTCTTATTTAATTCTAATAAAATAAGATTTGTTTTATATTGCCTTTCCAAGTATTCTTAGGTAAACCTCAACCTTTCTTAACATAGGTCAAATCTAATACATCTATTCTTCTATCTGGGTCATCAGACTACTGATATTTTATGTGATCAAATCATCTAAAGTGACTCTATCAAATCTTATCTACCATTGAAGCAACTCCAATATTTTCACACATATATTTGTTTATCATTTTGTCTCTATGTTTAAAGCCACTCATCCACCTTAGTGTCCTTATCTCTGTAACAATTAATGTAATTTTATGTTTTTTTTATTCATCGGCATTCTACATCATAAATCATTACAGGTCTTACCATCATTTGAGAAAAATTTCTCTTAAGTCTACGCGGTACTATTCTATCACATAACAAGCTAGATGCATTCCTCCACTTCAACCATCCAACTTGAATTTTAATGATAATATACTCCATCTATTTCAACATTAGTATGAATAATTGACTCAAGATATCTAAAACTTTCACTCTTTTTAATCACTTAATCACCCAATGCCACAACATCACCATTAGATCTTTTACAACTAAAATTATAATCCATATATTTAACTTTAAATCTACTTAAATGAAAGTCTTTAGATTCTAAGGTTGACATCCATAACTCAAGTATCTCTTAAACTCCCTCTCTAGTCTTATCAACAAGAATAATATATTCAACAAAAAGCATACACCAAGGTACATCCTCCTATAAATGTCTAGTAAGAACAATCATAACTAAAGTAAAATTATATGTTCTTAAAGTCGATCCTTGATGTAATCCAACTAAAATTGGAATATATTTGGCCAATCCTCCTTATTTTTGAGCACAAGTAACAATTCTAGTATACATATCCTTAATGAGTTGAATATAAGCAATATTAACTCCTTTCTTTGTAAAATTCTTCAAAGCACCTCTTAGAACTTTATCATATGCTTTCTATAAATTAACAATCATATGTAGACCCACCTTCCATTCTCTATATTTCTCCATCTAATCTTTCAACAAATATATAACATCCATAGTAGGCTTACCAGACATTAAACCAAACTAATTCTGAGAAATTTTTATAACACATAATAACTTATGTTGAATTACTCTATTCCATAATTTTATTGTAAGACACATTAACTTAATTTCTTTATAATTTGCACACGCTTGTGCATCACCTTTATTCTTAAAACTATAAATCAATAAACTATTTCTCTACTCAAAAGACATCTTTTTAATCTTTAAAATAATATTAAAAAGATTAGTAAGCCAAGAACTTTTTTTGATATGTTAAGCATTTCCACACTTTTATTTTAATATCATTAGGTTTTACTACTTTTAATACTTCATTTTCTTTAAAGTCTCTTCAACTTCAATTTTACCAATTTGACAATAAAAATAAAATTATATATTTTAAATTTATGACAGTTAGACTAGTAAAATTAATAGTTTTGTCACAACCTTTATTGAAATGTTTGTCAAGATATTTTATCCACCTATATTCAATATTTCTTTTTAAGAAAAATACTTTATGAATTTTTTCCTTAATACACTTTACTTGAACTAAATTTTTGTACTTTTCTTATCTCTTTGGTTGGCTAACTTAAAAATACAACTTTGATCTTCTTTAATATCTAGTATATCATATAAATCACTGAAAGCTAAATTCATTACATCATATATTACTCTCTTAAAATTCTTACACGCCGCTTTATATTTTTCCTAATTCTCCAAGCTTCTACATTTAAAACAATTTTTATAGGAAAGCTTTTATTTTTTTAATATTTTTTTGTATATTTTGACTCTGCCACTAACTATTTTTATTAAAAGTATATTTTAGTTTTGATTCTCCAAGCATATTTTTGCAACACGTTTAATCTTACTTGCTACATTTCTCCACATAGCATTAGCTTCCTCATGAACATTCTAAACCTTAAGATCTTATAGCTTTCTCAAAGAAAATATTTTTATTTGTATTCTTTATGTTTTCCTATCTAATCTTAGAATAATAATTTAATTTATTTTTCATCTTCCAATTCATCTTCTAAAAAAAAAAAAAAAATCTAGTAGTTAATGTTAGGTACTACCTAATGTTAAGAGTCCAGCCAATCACCATCTCCTAGGCTTCCTTCTTATGAGCACTCGTTTTAAGAGACCACCACCATATTCTCAAGAAAGGAAATTGGAGTTGTTGACACTGACCACCCGATTGAACTCTTGACAAAATAGAGTTTGGAGTGCAAATTTCTCACCTTATTTAGCAGGCCATGAATCTTTAGAAGAGTTGCTGAAAATTGAACTGTGTTGTGCTTGAGGTCCTTGATTGAGAAGACATGGAGAAAAGTAGTAATACTTCATACCAACTCTTATTCCCTTAAGAAAGTAAAATTTTTTGTGATACTTACAAATAAGTTCAGCAAAATTTGGGTGAGCACCACTCCATAAAAATTCAAAATTTTCAGACATTCACTGGATAGAAGAAATCAAAAGCTGAATGAAAAGTGACCTAAAGGGTCATATTTCTCATCCACCCTTATCGTATTTATTCTCTCATCCTCGCTAGCAACTTGCACCAAAAAATTTCAGTTTCCATGACTATGCCCATTAAAGATATAATTTTCTATAACTAACAAAAGGATGGATGAATTTTTAGCCTTACTCTCCTTGAACATACTAACTTTGTTCTTCAAAGCAACCATAACCATGCTTATAAAGAAAACTCGCCAAAGGATAAAAAGAATGGGCAAGAAAGCAGGAAAGTAATTCAAACATATGAAGAATTACTCTCTTAGAGATCAAAGAAATGTAGAAAAATTTAGTTAACATCGGTGAGAAGAATTTATAAGAGTGGCAAAATGGACTTGGTCATGTACGCATCACGTCAAGCATTGAATGAAAAATTTATTACAAAATTTTGTAGAAATTTTAGAAATGAAATTATGACAAAATAATTAAACTACCTACTTGAATTTGTGAAGACAAAAAAACTCAACCTTGAAATGGTGAGCAAGAAATGCGGCCAAATCTTTCAATAGAATAAGTACTCTTTATTATGATAATAATAATTTACATACACTCATCGCTATCCTTTTACATTATTTTTTTTGCACTGTTTAACGATTGGATCCAAATGTCATTCCTTAGCAAGTGCTCCTTTAGTATACAGGTAATCAAACACAAAGTTAGCCCCCACAATGATGATGGAAGACCTACTCAACTCAATACAATGATGGAGTGAGGTCAACTCAGCCTCCATAATCGTTAGCCTCCATTGGGAGTTGACCTTAATCGCTTGCCTTCACCATGACTTAGCCTCTACCATCATCTATAACTCAGCTGCCTCTTTCCTTACCAAATTCATATCTTTTCAAAAAATGTGACTCTCTCTCCTACAAGGTAAGAAACTCGATAGAGTAGAAGGGTAGTTGAAACTCTCCTTCAACATCTCTTCCCGCTAGGTGTGAGGACTCATTCTTCTCTGACTCACCACAATCATGGTGCGTTGAGAGAGAAGCTTGCCAACATTTCTTAAATATATGTCAAAAGTTAAGCTAGTTGCTTTGGTGGTTGATAGAGTTAGGGCTACAACATCTATTTATGGAGGAGGAAGGTCCGCCCCAGAGGAAGACTTGATGTTTCTGAGTAATTACACAAAAGAGATGGAGTCACTTTTTGTGATGAGATGCAAATTTATCAAACAAAAATAAAGATACTTCTTTTAGAAGATTTGCTGAAAGCATCATCTTTGAAGGATGAAGCCAATGTTAAAGTAAATAAACTTCCTTGATGCTTTAACAATGCCCCAACAACTCGCCCATAGTAAGGTAAATCGTCATTTCAAGACTACTTTAAGGGTTTGGAGGAGTATCCCAAGGAGCCTGCGAGTGCCCATTATCACCCTCCATGAATGCTTAAAACCTTGACATGCTAAGTTGCAATAATAGAAAGATCATTGCTAACCTCACTTTTGGTGTGAGGATTCATCCTTCCTGTCATTCGATCAAAATCATCAATTGAACACACCTAAACCATTGGGTTGACATAATTCAACGAATTGGTCAACCTAACCCAATTGAACCACATTTGACCCATATGAGTCAAATTGAGCCAAACCAAGTCCAAACCCAACCAAACTTGGAATGACTCATTCTTGGGTCACAATGGGCCAACCCAAGTGGATGTAACCCATGGTGAATCTAGTTTGGGTCAAAATCCATGAACCAACACACCCAAATGAGAGAAAACCCCATTTGGATGGTCTCACCTACTCCCTAAGCCATGGAAACCACCTTTGGCCATTATTGGACACTTGGACCACTGACCCAACCTGACTCAAGGCTGTTGGGTTCAGCCTTGGGTCATGAGAGGGTGAACTCACTTAAGGCACCCATTGGTTCACTTGGATGAGGAGGTACACCTCATGCCAACCCATGCCACTGCCTAAGCCTCTCAAGCTCCTCCACCTCAGCAGTCCACTACCATCTCCGACCACCTACCCTAGTCGGGTGACTACCAAAGATTGAGCCAATCTTAGCCCTCGATTCACTTGGGGGTGGGAAGGACAGTATACTCCTCCCCATCCATTCAAACTTCACACAGGGCTTCCTTAGAGTATTCTGAGCAGTCCTAAAGCTTCCCCTGATCCACTTATGCTCTCCATCACTGGCGAGACCAACTCCAAGTCAAAACTGAGAGCCTCCTCTGTCCAACTTCACTAAAACTCTACCAAACTCAAATTAATTCTTCTTAAACCTTCCCCTAGCTCTGGCGAGTCAAAATGAATTGATCCTCAGTGGATTTGATCACTGGAAGGCACTCCAAGACCAACTCTAGTGAGCTTAGCAGCGGTGTTTGGTCCACAGAGTCATCAGTGAGGAGGTAGCTCGAGATCTTCTCAATAGGGCTTCGTCTCTTCAAGATGAAGCTACCTCAGTTAATGTACTGTTGATCTTTAGATCCAATGAGGTAAAACTTTGATAAACCATAGAAAATCCCTTAGGTGTTGGTATTTTATGAAGCAAAGTGTGATTGCAAGTGATTTCCATCATAGGATCTTCTTAGATATCTTCCCCGCACATTTTGGAGTCGATCCCGACATCCCACAAATTTCAATAAGCTCAGATCAAGTGGTGGAAGGTGGACGGTGTCCATCTTCTAGCACTCGGGGGATGACAGATCATCGGTCATCCATTTCATTGATTAGAATGGACGATTGTGATTTAGTCCATTAGATTTTTTTTAATTTAATATAATAGGAACCATAGATAAATCTCTGCCGTTCGATCTGAGTTTGGATGGCGCAGACAAAATTGCATCTGCCGTCGCTGACTCAGTTTCTTGTGGATTTTTTAAATAACCTATCCTGTGGCGCCACATGGAAATCACTACCACGTCAGCTTCTGCCTGGCGTTGACGGCTTAGGGGATTAATTACGTGATTAAAATGCAATTAAATGGCCAAAAATTCAAAAATTCATAACTAATTTTAAAAAAATCTAAAAAAATGTGAGTAAACCCATTTTGGAAAGGGTAAACAAAGGATAATTTAATAAAATTAAAATCCTTAAGGTTTATTTAATGAATAGTGCATAATTAGGATTTGAAGTTTAGGCTAATTACTCTAATTAAGGCTTAATTACTTGACCAATTGATCTCAAATTTGATTTGTTGATCGTATGCGATGTCCTTTACCTCCCATGATTTTCTTGAGATTTATTGGCCATGTAATTTAGAGAATTTGAAATTCTAATCCTAATCACCCTCCTTAATCAATCTAATAATAATTAAAATTGCTAAATAGTAAAGTCTAAATGATTAAGGATGCTTAATCACTATTAATAGTGGGGAATGATGAGAGAAAATAATTAGGACTTCTTTTCTAGTTATTTTCCTAAGTGTATTTCCATGGGAGGGTTAATTAATGCAAATGTTTATTAAGAATTGATTAAGTAAATTAATGGTAAAATTAGATCAAATTGAATTGATAATTATGTTAGATATTTCAGATTGAATTCATGGGTTCCTTTTATGTGTTCAATAACATAAAGATCATTAAGAAAATTCATGGGTAACCAATGCGTGTAGGAAAACCATAAGAGTACTTAGCTTAATTCATTTCTTAGTCTAATTAACTCTTAAGCACGAGCCTATTTCGATTATGTCCTTTGGGAGCATTGCAAATTTTAATTTCTGATTGGCATAGCATTGGAGGCTCATGATTAAATAGTTAATTAAATTAATGGATATACGGTTGGTTGATGGCTTTGATTGTAATTGATTTGAGTTTGATTGGATTTTGGTTCATTTGGACCTTTTTGGTCAAATGGGTAACTTGGGTTGATTGGATCCATTTGATTCAATTAGTTTGATTGTAAGTGTTGGAGGGGTTTGGAACAGAGTATTGAATGGTTGGAGTGGTTTTGTTAAAATCAATTGGATTTGGTTTACTTGACTGGATTTTGGGTTGGATCTAATGATCATGATGGAATTAACTTAGGTTAGGGGCTAAGTTAATTTGGCTTGGAGCTTAGATAGGAAACAAAATCCAATTGAGGCTGGTTATGTTGGCTTGAGATTGGCTTTGGATGAGTGGACAAGCATGAGTTTTTGTTTAGGTCATAGAATAAGTAAGACCTATTTGCCCTAGTGTATAACCTAAGCTTAAGGTATGCCTTTCTAAGTCTCTAGGCTTAGGTTTAGTGTTCTCCTAACTAGAAGTGTCCTATGACTAGAGAAATCCAAGTTCTTAGAAGGTTCTTATGTCTAAGATGAGAAGGATGGGTCCTCACTCCAAAAGTGGGTCAATAAAAGGACCCCCGATAGGTGTGGTGTAATTTACAATGCATCCCACACGTATTGGCATTGATCGAGATGATCAACAGCATCTGGGAAGATAATAAGCACTAATGAAGGCTATCCATACCTAAGTGGAGAGGTAGATGGAATTGCAGTCTCAGTGCAATGCAATTCATTTCATGCCGAGGGAATGGGAGAGTTAGGTGGATTTGGTTTGATTTATCAAGAATTAATTTTGTGCTAAGGCACAAAAAGAGATCCATTGGGTATTTGCACATGAATTTAGTTGGATTAGAGATTGATTTATGTTAGTGGCATAAAGGGGGATCTATTGTGAATTGAGATTTGATTGAATTTGTTTGATTTATCTGAATTTAGTTGATGAATTTTGATTTGAACTTGAGTTTTGTATTGATTTAATGATGTTGATTGATTTGGTCTGAGTTTAGTGATTCATTTTGGTTTTGATTTTATTTATTGATTTAGTGTGTGTTTGATAATTCATTTTTTTTAATTTTGTTGATTGATTTAGTTTGGACCTGTCATTTTGCGAGGGGCCGCACTAAGGAGGGGTTATGTGAGCCTGGGCCTGCCTTAGATTCACGAGCCCAAAGGGGCAGTCTATAGGTCATACAGTATAGACTATTCAACCTAACCATCGGTTTGCAATAGCTACACTGGGAAGAAAGCTCAGGGACTCGCATCTTCCAAAATAGAATCATCCATTGGGGTGACTTCCAAAATAGAATCATGCATTGGCACAATAAGCCAAACCCAGCCTAGGGTGACTACTAAGTGAGTGCCTTTGGGGGTCTTATCTCAACTTAGAATAGTCAAGGTAGTTCATATAGGGAGTTTTGCTGATAGTGACCAAAAGATAGGATGATTGCTTAGGAAGAAGTGCCTCTTGGGGTCTTATCCTAATCCCTAATAGATGTTATTTTTGTATTTGTTTATTTATTTAATGTGGACCCTGTTTGTTTGCAAGGAGCTATACTAAGAAGGAGCCATGGGGGCTTTGGCCCTATTACTTTAGGGATAGTCCAGACATCCACCATAGCTTTCAACCATAGGGGTGGCTACTAAAAAAAGGGAACTATCCATTCCAATAGTAACCAGGGTCATGTCTAGATGGGGTCGTGAAATGATCCAAATACTACAGGAAGGTGCCTTTAGGGTCTTTATCTAAAATATAAAGCCTATAAGTATACTATAGTCGGGTCAGGGATGAAGCATATTGACTCATATCTGCTTGAGCAGTGTTATCCGCTAGGTGGGTTACTATCAGAAAAGTGAACACCACCAACTGTGCCCATCAATTTGTGATGATCAATCTAGGAAGAAAGCATTGAGGACTCATGAAAGAAGAGAAAGAGAACTTACCTAATCCAGTATAAACACAGAACCTAATCGAGCGGTGGTTAGTTCAAGAAGAAAGTTTGGGGACTCACATCTTCTTAAACAAATCCAACCATCAAGGTAGCTTAATGGCCATATAATAAGACATATCAAATTAACAAGGTGCCTATTAATTTGCAGCAATCCAGCTAGAAAGAATGCTCAGGGTCTCACATCCTTCTAAGCAAAATTAACCAATAGAGAGACACACTAGCCAATTAGTGAATCGAGCACGACCTAAAGTGGCTGCTGAGTGAGGGTCACTGGGGGTCTTATGTCAGCTCAAAGTAGCCCAAGGTAATTGAATTTGTGCTTGATTTATTTTTATTTGTGTGCAAATCTATGTTTGTGATGTGCTAATGAGGGATAGGATGCCACTCAAATTGTTTGATACCTACCATAAACTCATCGAGAATAGTTTCGTAATTGAAAATATTTTAACTTGGAGATAAATTTAAGCAAAATGGAAATTTTATTGATGAAAAATTTTTTTAGACATTATTTATGCATAATATTTTTTTTAAATAAAGCCCGTTGACTAGGAGCATTGGGTGTTCGCCTTTGTTATTTATGAGTTGATAGGATCCGCCCTGGTATCCCTTTTCTATGGAAAGAGGGCCTTCTCTAGTAGGCTCAAACTTGCCTCTTTTATGATGGGCAAAAATTGGCCTCCTTAGAACTAAAACAAGCTATCATACTTGAGAAGCTCTAGGGCAGACTAACTTGTTATGAGCATGAACCATCCTTTCTTTGTATAACTCAATTTTTTGGCATGCTAGTAAGCATCTTTCTTCTAAACCTTTGAGTTCTACTAACTGTAGCCTAGTGTTCTGTTCGATTGTGATTTTGCTACCCACAACTATTCATAGTGATGGGAGTTGAACTTTTAGTGGCAGAATGACTTTGAACTCATACACTAAGGAGAATGAGATAAATTGTGTTGGAGTTTGGTAGGTTGTACGATAAGCCTAAAAGGGTTCAACTAACTGCTCATGCCACTGTCACTTGTTGTCATCAAGTATCTTCTTGAGTATTTAGATGAGATTTTTGTTGAAGACTTTTGCCAAACTATTTGCTCATGGGTAGTATATGGTAGAATATCTCAAGTCTAAATTATGTCTTCGGGTAAAGTTGTTGATTTTGGTTCTCTTGAAAGTGATACCATTATCATATATGATTTGGTGGGGTGCCCCAAATCTATAAATGATAGTTCCTGAAGAATTGGAGCACATGCTGAGCTTTGACCTCCCTGAGTGAAATCACCTCTGCCCACTTAGAGAAGTAGTTTGTAGCAGTTATAATGAATTGGTGGCCCTTAGATGAAGGAGGATCAATCAGACCTACTATATTGCTACCCCAACACTTGAAAGGGCATGAGGCCAAGGTTGGATGTTGGATGGCTAGTGTAGGGCCACTCCATGTACTTTGTATTGATGGCATAACTTCTCTATGTCCATGCAATCCGTGATCATCATCATCCAGTAATACCCAACTCTTTTGATTTTGGTTTTTATCTTGGGACTAGATTGATGAGCTTCTCATAGTCTTGAGTGTACCTTAGTCATGATCTTATGGGCTTCATGTTTATCTAAATAATATAACCAAATATGATAGAAGGACCATCAATATAAGATGACATCAATGAGGGCATAAGAGAGTGTCCTTTGCTTCACCTAATGTGCTTGAGACTTATCTTAAGGTAGTTTACCCTTGTTTAGATAATCAATGAAGGGTTGCCTCCAATCTAGTTCTTAATCCTTTTTGGAAATGGAAATCACCCCTTCAGGAGAGTATTTATTGATGAGTTCAACATCAATAAGAGGAATAACTTATCTATTATGGACCTCTATTAATATGGACTCATCTTCCAGACACGCTAATTCTTTAGCGAGCTTGGCTAAGACATCAGCTATGGTATTTTCTCTTTGAGGGATCTTGTAGATTATGACCTATGAGATTTGAGCTAGAAACTCTATGGTGTACTTATGGTAGTGATGGAGTGTTGGCTTCATGACCTTATAGGACCTAGCGATCTAGTTGAGAACTAGTATGAATCCACAAAGATGTTAATATTCTAAATGCCTAGCCAGATGGCTAACTCTAAACTGATAATTAGGGCCTCATATTCAGCTTTGTTGTTAGTGCAAGGCTCGGATAGATGATATGAAAATCTCATCATATTGTGGTCTGGCATTAGGAGGACTATCCTTACCTTTGCCTTGTCTGGGAGAATGGATTATAGTTCTTCTCCTCTTTGAGGGGAAGCCACACCATCAAATTACTTCTCTCAGTGGTGAATATTTGCATTCCCTAAGTTCATGATTTGTTCATCGATGAGATTATCACTGAGCGGGGAATCCCTCAGAAGTGGATATGCCACTAAGAAATTTGCGAGTGCTTGTTCATTCATCCCACAGAGGGGTACGAATGTAATATCAAAGTATGATAAAATCATGGACCATCGTGCCAACTGTCCAAATAGTGTCAACCATGTCATGAGATATTACAGTGGATTAATTCTAGAAATCAAGTTTACTTTATGAGAAAGCATATAGTGTCATAGCATTTTGGTTATGAATATTAAAGCTAGATAATACTTCTCAATGGGTGGATGATTTGCCTCAGCGATTATCAGATGGTGACTGAGATAGTAGAGTGCGTTCGCATTTCCCTCATCATTGTCTTGGGCCAACAAAGCAACAAGGGAATCGTTTAATACACCAGTGTAGAGTATTAAAGGTTTATTCGGGATAGGGGCAGCTAGGACTGGCGATGTCATGAGATATTACTTGATGTTGTTGAATGCATGTTAACACATGTTATCCCACTTGAACTTTGCATCCTTCTTGACTAGCATTGAAAATTGTTGACATCTACATGAAAAGTTGGATATAAAGCGTCTTAGATATGCCAACCTTCCTTAGAATGATCTAAGTTGGGTTAGACTTTTAAGAGGTAGCATTTCCAATATTGCTTTAATCTTCTCTAGGTCAATCTCAATTCCATGGTGTTGGACAATGAATCCAAGAAACTTCCCTAAAGATACTCTAAATGCGCACTTCAATGGATTCATTTTAAGATTGTATTTCTTTAACTACTTGAGAACTCTCAAGTTGAAGAGGTGGTCTTCCTTTTCTTTAATTTTGACCACGAGATCATCGACGTAGTATTCAACTTGGCGGTGAATGAGTTCGTTAAAAATTTTGTTCATGGCCCACTGGTATGTGGCATCAACATTTTTAAGGACGAAAGACATGACCTTATAATAATAAATTTTGATCGGGGTTCTGAAAGCAGTACTCCTTTCATCTTCAGGTGCTATCTTTATTTGGTTATATCTAGATGAACCATTCATGAAAGAGAAGACTACGTGAGATAAGGCAATGCCCACCATTAGTTCTAGATTAGTAATGAAAATTCATCTTTTGGACATTCCTTATTAAGATCCCTAAAATCAATGCATATGTGAATTTGATCATTCTTCTTTTTAACTAGTATGATGCTAGCCAACCAAGTTGGGTATTTTTCCTTCTAGATAAAACCAACATCAATCAATTTCTTGACTTCAGAAATGACCTGTTGTTCAATGTCTAATCTAATGCATCTAGGAGCTAGCTTGACAGGGTTAAGATCAGGATGTATCACTAGTTTATGAACTACTATTTTAAGAGCTAATCTGAGCATTTCTTCATAACTACATGCAAAGCAGTTCTTAAACTCATTGAGTAGTCTAACTAGGTCATTAATTTCAAATTCATTCAACAAGGAACTGATGTATGTCTGGCACGGATTGTATTCAGTCTCCAAGTTGATTTCTCTGAACTTGTTGATGGTTGACTTGATTTCTTCTTCAAAATTTTCAAGTGCATTTTTGACTTGGAGATCATCTGGATCATCTAAAGTATCTAGCACACCTCCTCATATGAGTTAATGTGATTTGAGAAGAACCTATCATGTTCCAAATGATTAGTGATGACCAGGAAATAATCATCATCATCGATTGGGCACACTGAGCCAAAGTCTAGTCCTGGTCCTCATTGAGAATTCTTGCATTTATTGTCTCATAATTTTTCAAAGTACTCTGACTTATGCTTAGACCATGTATGTGGAATCAGACCTTTCTTTGCTAACTTAAGAATGCAATGCGAGTACTAATCAAAAGATAATTATATTAATTTTTTAAATGATTCATCCTCAAGCTCTACATTAGCTTCTTGGCTTGAGGATGCTGCTCCTGGATAAAACCTTTAGGGCTTGGTATTTGTACATACTTTGGGGGCTTCCTGAGCTACCAAACCCTCAACCTTTTGTGAGTAAAGTGGGGTTAGAGCTAAGGCACCCATATGTTGTTTGACAATTTCACATAAAGAAGATTTGGATACACTCATGCTTTGCTTGGGACCCAGTCTTCATCACTACCGAGCTCTAGTGTCACCTCTAATAGTATCTGCTAATGGCATGCTAACTACATATGACGCATCCTCTGAACTAGATTATAAGTCTATGTAGATAGTAGGTGTACTCCTAGATGCTAGGATAAATCTCGTGGTAGGTGGTAGGTATGGAGGTCTTCCACCTTTGGGGCTCCCTCTAGACTTGCCTCTTCTTTGTCCTAGTGGAGGTCAGGTCATCCTCCCCACTTGTTTGAATAGAGTAATGAACTGTGGGTGAAATCTAATCTCAAGCTCTATATCCTCCCGAAGATCTTCTTCACATTCCCTTTTCTTTTCTTTTTCATTTTCATTTTAATTTTCTTTTCTTTCTTTTTCTTTCTTTTTTTCTCTTTCTTTTTCAATTTTATGAAGTTCATGAGAGAAGATATTTTGTTTCTTAGGGAGGTAATAGGTTGCATGCTCATAAATCTTGACCTCATGTACTACAAATGGCTTGAGATCTCTTTTGACATAATACTCGATTCTACCCCTTATGAACTTGATGCACTGATGTAGGGAGGATGGAACTATGTTATTCTGATGTATCCAAGGTCTCCTTAGCAAAGCATTAAAAGATGTATCTGAATGTATTATGTTAAACTTAGCTTTTATCTTCCAATCGTCTATCTCCAAAGGTAACACTATGGAGCCTAAGGCCCTCTCGCCTTCTTCATTGAATCCTTTCAACACCATCTTCTCTGCTTAGTGTTTTGAGATATCAATCCTCAAGTAGGCAAGGGTTCTTAGACTCATAATATTTATTGATGCACTTGAATCAACCAAAACTCTAGATATCCTAAATTTTCCAACACCCATGATGATGTAGAGGGGACGGTTGTGCTCTATTGATCATAGAAGTAGGTCTTCATCTGAGAATGTGACTCCTTGGACTTCCTCTGAGAAACATGCCTCCTCTCCAGCTGGATTAGTAGTGGCCAACTAAGCTAAGCATATTTCAGGGTCAAGCAATGCTTTGACTAGTGACTCCCTCATATCTTTGAATAAGATAAGGGCATCATATAAGCTTAACTTAGCTGGCAACTTTCTAAGATGTGCCAAGACATTATAATCAACTCTGGGTTGGTCCTCATCAAGCATATCCAAGGGTGGAGCATCTTATGGAGGGGCTATCTGCTCACTAGAACCAATGACCTGTTTACTCTTATCTTGATGTGCTATCCTATGAGGTAGAGCTTTACCACTACGAAGGTTGATTTCAATGACTACTTGTGATGAGGAGCTTGTGGAAAGTTCTACCTACTCATCGAGTATACTTGCAACTTCTCCTAAAGAATCATTAGAGTCGGATGACTCTAAATCAATCTCAAGTGGAGAACCTTAAAAATTCAAAAAAGGGTAGTTTATTTCTCAATCGAAGTGAAATAGATCAAAATTATTTAGATTATTATTGCTATGACTTGGAGAGCTCTCAATATAAATAAAATCACTGAGATCATCAAAGGTAGACAAGAAGTAAGATGAATCATTCTTCTTCATTGATTTCTTTAATTTTGGAGGTGGTACATAGTAGAAATTAGGTAAAGTGATATGTGTGAGTGGCTTAATTCCCTCATCCATAGATACAACACTTCTACTGGTAGTGGTGGAGCCGGTAGATGTGGTAGTTGCAACTGTGGGAGCAAGATTGCTAGACTCGAATGGTGGTTGCACTATGAAACTATCCTGGGAATGTGAAGACTTTTATTGTGGTTGGGCTTGCACCCTCCCTGAGATGTCACTCAAAATTGGCAGACCTTCCTTGGTTTTAGAGGTCTGAGTTGAGTCAGGCACCTGCAGCGAAAGTTTTTTGATTTTAGAGAAGATTTTCTTAGAGGTACGAGATAAAGGAATATCTCAACCTTTATTTGTCTTAAGAGAATCAGATGTATCCCAAGAGATTACTTTAATAGAACCAGAATATCATTCTACTAAGTATTCTTTAGGGATAATTATAGCTTCCGACTTGTAGCTATGCTCAAGCTAGTCTTTGATTGTAAAGCAATCCTCTAAGACATGGCCTGTCATGTGGTGGTTAGGGTAGTAGTTAGGATTATCACTCCTACCCACTTCCTCTAGCCTTCTAGGCTCAGGTAGTTGGAAATCAGGTCTTTTAAGAAGGTTCTTGAAGATCCTCCTGACTACCTCCCTCTTGAATGAGTATGGATTGTTGAGTTTTTTGACAAGAGTAGGTGAAAAATAGCCACCTTGTGGTGTATACTGATAGCACTATTGTGTAGACTGCTATGGTGGCCTTTGTGGTGGATGAGATAGTGGAAGAGGAGGTGAGAGTTGAGGCTGTTGAGCTCTAGGACTCTCAAATTATGCTCTCATTAGCTGCTTCCCCTTATCCACTACCACTACTATCACTGGCTTCTTCTCAAACACCTACTAAGGCTTGGGTTTGGATGATTGGTCTGAGAAGGGTAATTGTTTGGCTTTCTCTTGTAGGTTGTCCACCTCGATGATTAACTTTTAAAATGTCTTTATGGTAAAGCTCTTGAGCATGAAGGCGACCGAGCCATGAATATTCTTGAGAAGAATCTCAATGGTATGCTGCTATTGCAGTTGTAATTTACATTTTATGCTTAGGTTGTGTCATCTGAGAATATAATCAATAAAAGACTAATTAGATTTTTGTTTTTCTATAACGAGGTCCTCTACAGTTACCTTTTATTGTGCTCCTAAAATTATCTTAATGAAGAGCTGCTCTAACTCTGCAAAGGACTTCACCAAACCATTGGGCAGTTTAGCATACCAATCTAATGCGACTCCGGGAAGGCTACTAATAAACTGTCAGGAAAGTAATGTGTCACTACCATCGGTATTGCAACAACTAGCTCTGAAATGTGCTATCTGTTGCCTAGAGTTTCCACTGCCATTAAATACCTTGAAGGAAGGTGGCATAAAACCCTTGGGGGTATTGAACTATATAAAATTCTTCTGGGTAAAGTCTACCCTTTGGAACCGATGAGCCCTCAGGCTTGTGCTAATGCTTCTTTCACTTGTGGTTCCACCATTTGCTTAATGTCTTTTTTATGCATGGAAGTACTATCGGTTACCTTCTTATGCAAGCTATCGACATCTTCATCTATAGGGGTAGTTCTCTTGGGATGATCTAAGACGTGCCCTAGCTCAGGTCTATCAGCCTCCATAGAAATGAGTTATGAGAATGGTGCTTGGTTTTGTAATGATAAGACCACCACCATTAACTCTTTTACCTTTCTCTCCATCCCGTCAGTCTGATCATCTTTGAGTTTGATTTATTGGAGGAGAAATTGAGTTGAGTCTAGTGCCTCACCTTCCTCAACTACAATTTCTTCGGCTTCTTAGCTAAGCTACTCCTATGCAAGGATCCTCGGGTATATACCATATGGACTTCAACAACATTATCTAAAAGGTTATCTTCATTAGCATTGAAGTCTGCCATACCCTCCTCTTGATCAGACTGATCATCTCTAACAATCTGCCTCACCACGGCACGATAGTCTTCCAAAATCTTCTCCAAAGACCAGTCATCCACTCAACCCAACATTAATGGGATGTATAATAAGTGGTGACTCACAACTAGGCTCTGCTTTGATGAAGTGATGCATTTGATGTTCTGGGCAGGAGGGGTGCTATCTCCAATTGGCTCAACAATCATAAGGGTCAACTCAGTATCCCCTCCTTTCTTCTCCTCTAAATGCAGTGGTGGAGTGACTCTGATGCTCTTGGGCTACCACTCCTTCTTTTCCACCATTAGGATGGAAGGTCGAGCGGGGGAGCTCGACCTCACCTCAACAGATGGAATAGATAAAGTGTGTTCATTGGTACATAATCGTATCACCAAGGGGGAGGCTCTCACTCTCCATATATTGACTTATGGTACTTGGTAGACACCTCTGATGATGGAAGGTGGATGGGTGATGGTGTTTGATGAGTGGAGGGTGTAATGGTGGTGGCACTGGCTACCTTTCTGCTGATGATCTCCTCTTACAACTGGAACTGGTAAGAACTATCCTGTCAGAATGATCGGCTCTATTAGCCCGCTGATCAAAATGGTCAATCAAAGTTGAGGTCGTTGACTATTTGGCAAACCTCTATATATCCCTCTTTCTCACTTTGGCAGCAACTTTGGCTTCTGTTGCCCTCTCCCTATAGATTTGATCCCTAACACTCCTAGGGATCACTCTCCTTAGATCATGAAAGGTGGTAGACTCAGAGCATCCGTGGGATCTCTCAACTCTCCTAAGAATGGACCTCAAACTAACATAGGGTTTTCTCCTCTCCCTATCCATTGTCCTATACTCCATGGGTAGTATACATAATGCTACAATCTTCCTGATGTCTTCCTCTCCCTGTACAACTGAAAGGGGGTAAAACCTACTGCCACCAAGAAGGGGAGAGGCCTCACGGATAGATCCCTCCTCAGCTACATGGGAGGCTTCCTCAACCTCCTTAGCCATGTGCTCGTAATGCCTCTTAATCTTTCTATTCTTGTTATAGTACTGGGTTTTGGTCAATAGTGCACGGCGAGAGCTAGAACCAATCTCAAAAGTAGGGGAGACTATCTCAAAAGCTAAAATGGACTTCCCCTTAAAGACTGGGGCAGCTGTAGAGGCAGTACTAGTCCTAACTAAAGCTATGACAAGTACAGATGGTACTTGTGGTAGGAGAACCTCTAAGGCCTTTCTCTTGAGCGATGGAAACTCAATGTCCGAATGGAGGTCAAACTATACAAGTGGATTCTTGTTGGTCACCTCCTCTTGAATGATAGTGCTAATGGCAAATCCCTCGTAAGTGACTTTGAAGTATTTAAAGTCCAAGCCAAACTAGATGATGGGGGTTGAGGTGAGTATGACCTAATCCATGGCCAAATCCACACTAGAGGTAAAAGAAAAGATGTGCTTTCCATAAGACATGATGTTTGGTTATGTGAAGGAAAAGAGAACTGGGGTCTCTTCTTCACTATTGAGAAAGAGAATGACATAAGATTAGACTTTGCTTTGATTATTATTAATTTAACTATTGAATTGGAATCCTCATTTAACAAATTTGATTATATTAAATGGGTTTCATGTGTATGTTGGAGAGACTTGTAATTTTGGAGAGGAGTGCTTTGCTTTTCTTTCGAACTTCCATGGAATCTTGAAGAATGTTGGATGAACCTTACTTTACCAAGCTAGTAGTAAAAGGTTCTTGATTTTTGTTTAATTTATTTTTGGGTGATTTCTTTGGTTAATTTTCTTTTACCTATTGGAGGTTCAATAGGAGTTTTATGAACTACTTGGAGTGAGGTCCTAAAACTTAAAAGGATATTGGCCACATTTACTTAAGGATGAAATAAGCAAAGTGTCCAATGGAAAGAATGATAATCTTGGACTTATATAAAATATAAGTCCACCATCGATGAGATAATGATTGACTACTAAAGATGGAGAGGGGAACCTTCTCCAGCGGAGTCGCCAAAAAAATTTGTGGTGTTATAGTCGTGTGGATACCACGCAGATCTTAGGGGGTACTTATTGAAGTGATCAGATATGACATTAAGGTATAATGTACCATCTCAAAAGATGAAAAATATTACCCTATAATGGACCTAGTCACCTAATAAGGACTCCTAAGGTAGGTGCGTCTTCATATATATTGGAGATTTTTTCCTTGCTTTACATAGAAAAGTAAAGTAGGGTTTATTTTATGTTGGGTTCTTTAGTTCCCTATGGAAGCAAGCTTCCAAAGTTAATTACATCATAGGAAATAAGAATTTCTTAAGAAAACTCTCAATTAAAGTAGTCAATAAATATCTCCAAAGATTTCAATATTGGACTATAAAACGATTTAGTATTTTTTTTGGAAATCAAGTAGGAAAGTTCAATTTAGAAGACTTGTTTTCAGATTCTAAAGGAAGATAAGGAGGGAGCACTCATAATACTAGGAAGCCTAGTGAGCACTCTAGTCTACCAATATAGTGAGGTTTCATATGTTTGAACGAGAAAGTTTATTTTTGTTTGAGTTGAATTTTTATTAGAATGCTAGGGCTTACAGTCCATCAACACAAGATTATAAAAATGCCTAAGATGTGAAGACTTATACTCGTAGCCTGAAGGAAATGAATAGCCTCAGATCCTAGATCTAGGATGCTTTAGCACAAGCTAAAAGAATGACCTAAGTCTAATTGGAAGATGGGGCATAATGGTTTACCTCCATGAGAGAGGATAAACCCATCCTAACTCTTCTGTACTTACAAATACTTGGAGTGGCCGCAAGCTAACACCTCCTACACTTTAAAACCATGTAGGCCAGTCTTATGTAACTGCAAGATAGCTAGGCTACTATTTAATTAGGAATGGGGACTAGAGTCCTAAACTCACTCCTTAAGAGACTAGATCATGATTGGCATAAAGTTATGACTTAAACTAAATGCAAAATTTTACAATCTTTTGAATCATTATTGACACATTGATTTGGACAAAGGCTTAAGATAATTATGCCTAAATGCATGAAGAGGTAAGGTTATGGAATAAATTAGTGGGAGGAGGTGTTCTCCACTATAAGGGATTCCAACAAAGGTCAAACATTCCCCTAACGTGCAAGAATGGAGACCCTCCCTATGCAAGAGTGAAACAAAATGATATACATGATTGTTAGAACATGCATCATTCAGCTAAGGGGTTTGTGGTGTTCAATTTTTGATGTGGGGTGAACACCATGTAGATCATAGGGGGTACTTATTGAAGTGATTGAGTACGACATTAAGGTATGATGTACTATCCCGATAGATAGAGACATCACCATACAAGGGATCTAATCACCTAATAAGGACTCCTAAGGCATGATGGGTCTTCAAATATACCAGAACTCTTTCCCCTTCTTTATATAGAAAAGTAAAGTAGGATTTATTTTAAATTAGGTTCTTAAGTTCCCTATGGAGGTAAGCCTCATAGTTAATTGCATCCTATGAAACTAGATAATTATTATATCCAAAGATTTCAAGGTTAAGAGTATTAAATGATTGGTTATTTTGGAAAATTGAATGAGATTATTCAATTGGAAAGATTTATTTTGAAATTCGAAAGAAAATAAGTAGAAAATGCTTATGATATTAGCAAGCCTAGTGAGTATTATGACCTATCCTATGGTGAGACTTTTTATGTTTGAAGATGAGAATATTTATTTTATTTGAGTTGAAATTTTATTAGATTGCTAGGGTTTAAAATCCATCAACACAAGACTGCGAAAATGCCTAAGAGATGAGGATTTATGCATGTACCCCAAGGGAAACAACAACTTTGGATCCTAAATTTAGGGAGCTTTAGCACAAGCTAAAAGCATGACCTAAATCTAAGCAGAAAGTGGGCCTTAAGGGTCTACTCCACAAGAGAAGATATACCCATTTGACTCTTCTAGACTTACGACTGCTTGGAGTGATCGCCAATTAACACCTCCTACGATTCAAAATTATGTAGTCTAATCTTATGAAATTGCATGATTTCTAGGCTTGTTATTTAATTATAAAAAAAACTAAAGTCTTAAATCCACTCCCGAAGAGACTAGAGCATGAGTGATATGAGCATATGACTTAGTCTAAAAATGCAACAATTTATAATTTTTTTTATTTCATTTTGACACATTCATTTGGACAAAGGCTTTAGGATTTCTTATGCTTAAATGCATGATGAGATTTGGTTATTTGCTAAATCAAGAGAGAAAAAAGGTGAAGCTCCATCAGAAGGGGTTGCTCTCATAGGTCAAGTAGTCCCTAAAGTGCAAGAATGAAGGCCTCAATTTTACAAGAGCAATTCAATATGATATGTATGATGTAATACATAAAACATACAACCAATGGGTTACTAAATCTTTTAATTATCTTGATTATGTCCTAAGCTTTAGAGTGAGGTTATGAGTTGTTTTAAAATTTAGATTATGAGTTGTTAATTGGGGTAGAAAAATTAATTTTATCCTAAGATCCTACCGCACCCAGGTCACACATTAATACATCAATCATAAAGAAACTATGTAAAAGATGTATTCCTGATACACAACCTAACATAATATCAAATATTTTATAAACTACCTTGAAAGAATAAGAGGCAGGTGCGGCAGGGTACCGTCATACACCCCAAAAAAGAGAAAAGATGGATAGCCGAGCTCTACCCTTATACAACCAATAATTATAAAATAATATTATAATTGAAATTGAATACATGCTTTGAGGTCTTCTTTTCTTTATTTCTTCATGTCTTCCTCTTTCCTTCTATTAATTGGATTGCACTTTAAAGGCATCATAGGGCTCCCCAGGACTAAGCCTTTTGGCCACTACTCATTCTAAACCCCATAACACTAATCTTAATTTCTATTGCAAAATTACTTTTTTAGGAAAAGTAAATCTAACTACTCATGTAAAATAGGGGTTAGCTAAAAATACATACAATCCCAAGCAATTATATTTCATAATTTGGACTTAGCACCTTACACATGGGTAACCAAGCCCACTTCTTCTAATTGGATTATGCTTAAGGGCATAAGCAACTTGAAAGCAAAGCTTTCTTATTTATTTTTAAGCATCTCCTTAAGCATAATCTCCTGTAGAAAATATGATTAAGCTAACAACGACCATACATCCAGTCTACAAGTCATACACCCTAACATCCAGTTTAAAATAATACATCACAAAATAAAACATAACATCACACAAATAATGTCCTAACTTAGGACTATGAGTGGATCCTAATGTGTGTGTTAAGACTTTGTGTGGTATGTCTTGGCTAAGAATTTGGGTTATGATTCTCTAACTTTGGAAATTATTTAAGTTAACCATAATGGTTAGTTTTATTTCAAGTTATTTAGATGATTTGCAAATTTTAATTCATTCTTTGTTTTGTTTCATTTGATTTACACTTAGCATCTAAGTGTTATAAAGAGAAAAAAAACTTAATCTCCTTCATCCCTATATTAGGTTGTTTTTAAAAGCACATTTTTATGTTTTAGTTTCTTTTTAGTGAATGGCTTATTAAATATTATTTTAATCATAAGTTTGGGTTAACCTTGAAGAATTCTATTCAACATGAAAGGCATTTTAACATTAATATAGTGGAATTACTATCACATAGGGTATGTTGGGCCATTCCTTTCCATCACTTATAACATGTATATGAATTAACACTTAATATACATATACATACAACACATTTTAGCACACTTTAAATGATTATGAATGTATACATTTGTTTTGTATATTATATTTTTACTTTATTGAATTGTTCATACATGTGAATTAAAGCTTTATCCAAATTCTAATACAAACATACGCAGGAATAAAATAAAATAAGTACGTGCCATTGTTAAACCAAGAAAGTGAAGTAATCAAATGACCTCCTTGGGGCTACTTAAATCCTCATATTCTCGAGATGTCCAGACTATATACTTATGGTTATCCAAGCATATGTAAATTTATATATAAAACATAGGAAAAAGAGCACTATCTTTACATATAATGTATTTTTGACATATTGAAGTGGTTATGGATGCATGTATTTTTAATAGAAAAAAGGGATTTTCATTCTCTAAATAAGTACACATGCACATACGTGAAAGATATAAGCAAGTACGTGTCATTATTAAACCAGGAAAGTGAGGTAATCAAATGTCCTCCTAAAGGCTACTAAAAGCCTAGTATTCCCAGGATGTCTAGACTATATACTTGCTATCTTAAACACATGTAAATGTATACATAATTAGAGAGATGAAAATCATGCAAAAATTTGTATTTTGTTTGATTAAATTCTTTATGCATATGAATTAAAGCTCTATCCAAATTATAATATCAAAATACATATGAATGAAATTAAACAAGTACGTGCTACTGTCAAACTAGGGAAGTGAGATAATCAAATGACCTTTTGGGGCAACTTAAAGCCTCGTATTCCTGGATGTCCAGATTATATGCATATTAGCATTCAAACCTATGTAAATCTCTATAAGAACTTAAGAAAGAGAGCTTCACATTCATATGATTAAGATATTAGTGCATGCAAATCCTACATATTCATAACTATCATCACTTCAGATATTGATATTGCTATCAATTTATAAACTTTTGAAAATAAATTTGCATTTAATAGTGATAATAGCCACACATATAATTAAATTAAGCCAACACATGCAAGCTTACATAAATAAATTCCATTTGATTCATTTGATTTTAAAAGTATGAATGTATGAGTTCATATGACATGCAACATTTAGAGTGATTGGAAAGGAATAGCTAAACATTATCATATGATTCATTCAATTACACTAATTTCTAAGGACAATCACATCAAATAAAATTATTTAGAGAAAATCAAAGCTTCTTATTAATTTGATTTTTGGATTTGGATTAGACATAAAGAGAAGACAAGGCATCTGCCATTTTAATCCCATCCCAAGTTAGTAATCGTGGTTGGTTTAAAGGAAAGATAATTAGATGAATTTTATGAAGTAGTTAAGTTGGATCATTAATTAAATCACTTAATTACCCTTCATATGCTTCTTTAATTTAATTAACCATTTAATCATGAGGCATAAATGATATGAACATGGATTAAAAATTGCATTCCTCCTAAGGAACCTAATGCAATTGGCCCATAATTAAAGATTAATTAAGTTAAAAAATTTAATTAAGTACTTTTATGATTTTCTCACACTTATGGGTTAATCATAATTTTCTTAAGGCTCTTTATGTTATTAGACACATAAAGAGGAACCCTTAATTTTATTGTTAATAATCTAAAGTGATTAACCATTTAATTTGATTTGATTTAAGTCATTAAATCATTAATTAAACACTTAATTAATTCATGATTTAATTAACTCTCTTTAATGAAATGAATTTGGGAAAGTGATTAGGAAAGATGTCCTAACCACCCTCCCTCATCACCCCACTATTAATCAAAGATTAATGAGCTTAAATTCATTAATTTTTACTGTTTGGAATGTTAATTAATCATTAAATTGATTAATGGGATAATTAAGGTTTGAATTATCAATGCCCCTAATTCTCTAGGCAATAAATTCCAAGAAAATTATGGGGCGAGAAGTCATCCCATTAAATCAAAACACAAAACTTGAAATTGATTGCCCAAGTAATTAGGGTTTAATTAAGCTAATTAAGAAAATAATTAAACCCTAATAAAGCCTCAATAACTATTCAAAATTAGATATAAATATTTTAATAAAATCTCCTCTATTTTACCTTTCAAATGAGTATTTTTTTATAATTTTTAGAATTTATTACCATTATTTATGATTTTACAAAGTTTCAGTGATTAATAATGAATTATTAAATCTAACTAACCCATAATCCCATCAGTGCCAAGCATACCGCTAATGTGGTAGCGCTTTCCATGTGGTACTGCGGGATTGGTTATTTAAATCATTCGACATGGTGTTGGCGGTGGCGGTAGCACATTCATTCCGTCGATCGATCTAAGATCGGGGGATTAATCCACGATTCTAAGGATTAAATCTAGCAAATAATTATGGCCATCTATTCTAATTATGCGGAATGGATGACGGATAATCCATCATCCCCTGAGCTACAAAAGACGGACACCATCCGCTTTCCTCTACTCGATTCGAGCTCATTGGAGCTAGTGAGATGCTAGAAGCGATCCCAAAACTTTCACAAAGTGGATCTAAGAGGATCTAATGGTGGAAATCTCACAACATTAATATTTCTTTTACAAAGGCCCAAAAATAAATGAAAAAAAAGCTTGGTTTGCTAAAAAAATACCTCGCTAGAGCTCAGGATCGGCGGTTAACCGATCGAGGTAGCTATGCCTTGAAGTGGCAAAGCCATGCTGAGAAGATAGAGCCTTGACTCCTCATCGACAGCTTTGTGGATCAACTGTCACTAGAAAACTCACTAGAGTTGGTCTAAGAGGGGCTTCCGGTGTTCGAATCATTAGGGAGAAGATTCATTTTGCTTCATCGGAGCTTGGTGAAGGTGTGGGAAGAGTTAATTAAAGATTGGTTGTGGTTTAGTGGAGTTGCATGGAGCTAGGCCTTCTGAAAGCTCGATTTCATCATCTACAATGATGGGAAGGCTTAGAGAACTCGAGGGAAGCTCTGGGGAGTTCGAAATGCCCTAAGGAAGCTTAATAAATGCTCAGTTTCTTGGTTTGGATTGAATTGAGGCGGGGGGAGGGGATCAGACGGTGTGGATTTCATTGGCCTCTTGTGGCTGTCCGACCGGCGTAGGTCAACATAAGTGGCAAGGAATCAATGAGGTGGCTCAGTTTGAGTGGCCAAGGGAAAAGAAGTGGATGCCATGGGCTGAGGTGGCTGTCCTTGGGGGGGGGGGGGGGTGGGAAGTCATCCCATTAAATCAACACACTAAATTTGGAATTGATTGCCCAAGTACTTAGACTTTAATTAAGATAATTAAGAAAATAATTTAACCTTAATTAAGCCTCAATCACTATTCAAAATCAGATATAAATATTTTTAATAAAATCTCCTCTATTTTACCTTTCAAATGAGTATTTATTTAAAAATTTTAGAATTTTTTATAATTATTTATAATTTTAGAAAGTTCCAATGATTAATAATGAATTATTACGTCTAACTAACCCCTAATCCCATCGGCGCCACGCATACCGCTAACGTAGCAATGCTTTCCATGTGGTACTGTGGGATTGACTATTTAAATCATTCGACACGGTGTTGATGTGACGGTGGTGGACGTGCATTCATTCTCGCCATCTGATCTAAGATCGAATGGTGGGGATTAATCACACGGTTCCAAAGGATTAAATCTATATTAAATCTAGAGAATAATTATGGCCACCTATTCTAATTATGTGGAATGGAGGACGGATGATCCATCGTCCCCTAAGCGACAGATGACAGACACCGTCCACTTTCCTCTGCTCGATTCGAGCTCACTAGAGCTAGTGAGATGCCAGAATCGATCCTAAAACTTTCACATAGTGGATATAATAGGATCTAATGGTGGAAATCGCACAACATCAATATTTATTTCACAAAGGACCAAAAATAAATGAAAAAAGCTTGGTTTGCTAAAAAATACCTCGCTAGAGCTTAGGAACGATGGTTAACCGATCAAGGTAGCTATGCCTTGAAGTGTCGAAGCCCTGCTGAGAAGATAGAGTCTTGACTCTTCGTCAGCAGCTCTGTGGATCAGCCATCACTGGAAAGCTCGCTAGAGTTGGTCTAGGAGTGGCTTCCGATGTTCGAATCACTAGGGAGAAGATTCATTTTGCTTCATCGAAGCTTGGCAAAGGTGTGGGAAGAGTTAATTAAAAATTGGTTGTGGCTTAGTGGAGTTGCATGGAGCTAGGCTTCGGGCATGCTTGGTTTCATCATCTATAAAGATGGGAAAGCTTAGAGAACTCAAGGGAAGCTCTGGGAGTTTGAAATTCCCTAAGGAAGCTTACTAAATGCTCACTTTCTTGGTTTGGATCGAATTGAGGCAAGGGGAGGGGATCAGATGGTGTGGATTTCTTTGGCCTCTTTTGGCTGTCCGACCAGTGTAGGTCACCATGGGTGGCAAGGAATCAATAAGGTGGCTCAGTTTGAGTGACCAAGTCTAAAGAACTGGATGCCATGGGTGAGTGGGTGTCCTTGAAGTCATCCCATTAAATCAACACACAAATTTTGGAATTGATTGCCCAAGTAATTAGGGTTTAATTAAGCTAATTGAGAAAATAATTAAACCCTAATTAAGCCTTAATCACTATTCAAAATTAGATATAAATATTTTTAATAAAATCTCCTCTATTTTACCTTTCAAATGAGAATTTATTTATAATTTTTAGTATTTTTTTATGATTATTTATAATTTTAGGAAGTTTCAGTGATTAATAATGAATTATTAAGTGTAACTAACCCCTAATCCCATCGACGCCATGCATACCGCTAACATGGTAGTGCTTTCCATGTGGTACTGTGGGATTGGTTATTTAAATCATTCGATAAGGTGTTGATGTGATGGTGGCGGATGTGCATTCATTCCCACCATCTGATCTAAGATCGGGCGATGGGGATTAATCCACGGTTTCAAAGGATTAAATCTAGCAAATAATTATGGCCATCTATTCTAATAATGTGGAATGGACGATGGATGATCCATCATCCCCTGAGCGATAGAAGACAGACACCGTCTGCTTTCCTCTACTCGATTCAAGCTCATCGGAGCTAATGAGATGCCAGAATCGATCCCAAAACTTCCACATAGTGGATCTAAGAGGATCTAATGGTGGAAATTGCACAACATCAATATTTATTTCACAAAGGCCCAAAAATAAATGAAAAAAAAGCTTGGTTTGCTGAAAAATACCTCGCTAGAGCTCAGGATTGGTGGTTAACCAATCAAGGTAGCTATGCCTTGAAGTGGTGAAGCCCTGCTGAGAAGATAGAGCCTTGACTCCTCGTTGGTAGCTCTATGGATTAGCCATCATCAAAAAGCTCACCAGAGTTGGTCTAGGAGGGTCTTTCGATGTTCGAATCACTAGGGAGAAGATTCATTTCGCTTCGTCGGAGCTTGGTGAAGGTGTGGGAAGAGTTAATTGAAGATTGGTTGTGGTTTAGTGGAGTTACATGGAGCTAGGCCTCAGTCATGCTCGGTTTCATCATCTATAATGATGGGAAGGCTTAGAGAACTCGATGGAAACTCTGGGGAGTTCAAAATGCCCTAAGGAAGCTTACTAAATGCTCACTTTCTTAGTTTGGATTGAATTGAGGCGGGAGGCGGGGAAGAAGATCAGTCGATGTGGATTTCTTTGGCTTCTTGTGGCTATCCGATCGGCATAGGTCACCTTGGGTGGCAAGGAATCAATGAGGTGGCTCAGTTTGAGTGGCCAAGGGAAAAGAAGTGGATGTCATGGGTGAGGTGGTCGTCTTGGAGTCATCCCATTAAATCAACACACAAAATTTGGAATTCATTGCCCAAGTAATTAGGGTTTAATTAAGCTAATTAAAAAAATAATTAAATCCTAATTAAACCTCAATCACTATTCAAAATCAAATATAAATACTTTTAATAAAATCTCCTCTATTTTACCTTTCAAATGGGTATTTATTTATAATTTTTAAAATTTTTTATAATTATTTATGATTTTAGGAAGTTTCAGTGATTAATAATGAATTATTAAGTCTAACTAACCCCTAATCCCATCGGCGCCATGCATATCACTAACGTGGCAGCGCTTTCTATGTGGTACCACGGGATTGGTTATTTAAATCATTCGACACGGTATTGATGTGACAATGGCGGACGCGCTTCATTCCCGCCATCTAATCTAAGTTCAAATGAGTATTTATGATGTTTTGGTTCAATTTCTTTGGTTTAATTTGGCTTAGCTTTGATTTTGACCCATTTGGATTCATATGGGTCAAATGGGTCAAGTTGACCAACTTGGCCAAATTGACCAAATTGGCATGGGTTAGGCATTGGTTCATGTTCAATTGATCATTTGAAGATGATTTTAGGTTTTGATTTCAATCAATTTAGATTTGGAAATGATTTAGACCAAATTGACCCTTTAGGTCAATTTGAGTTAAATGGGTCAATTACGCTCAATTGGTTAAATTGGATTCAATCAAGTCTTTGATCATGTTCAATAATCAATTTGAAATGAATTTGAGTCATTTATTTGAATCAATTTGGATTAGATTTTGATTTGACCTAATTTGGCCTTTTAGGTCAAATTGGATTAACTTGGGTCAAGGGGTCAATTGGTTTTGGTTTGGCTCAATTGATGGTCAGGTCATGTTCAAGGATTAATTTTAGGTTGGTATGGATCATTGGTTTCAATTGATTTAGCTTAGGATGGTATTTGGTTCATTTGGCTCTTGTAGGTTAAGCGAGTTAATTTGTTCAAATGACCAAATTAACTTGGTGTGACCTAATTGATTACAATTGATCAATCAAGGATGATCAACAATCATCATAGAAGGTTTTGGATGATTTGGTTCAATCCAATTTGGATTGGATTGAGATTTGGCTCAAATGGGTCCTTTAGGTTACTTTGGATCAAGCGAGCCTAATGGGTCAATTGGCTTAATTTTGGGTTGAATTGTATTGACTTGAGTTTGATATTAGATTTAAGATTGATTGATAGATTTGGTTGCAATTGATTTGGGTTCAATTAGATTTTGGCTCATTTGGATGCTTTAAGTCAAATGGGTTAGGTTGGTTGAATTGATTTGATTTGTGTTTGATTATTTTGATTATAGTTTTTGGTATGGTTTGGAATGATGATTTAAGGATTGAAGTAGTTTTTGAGAAAACCAATTAAGTTAGGTTTGGATCAGAGGAATTTGGTTAAGTCCATAGGATTGAATCATGGGCTTAGGTTTAGATCATTTGGATTTGATTTTGGCTTGGATTTTGGATTTGAGTTAGGATTCAATTGATATTGGGTTATATTGATTTGAGGATGGATTTTAGCTAAGGAGGTAGGCAAGAGTTTAGTTAGGCTATAGGCTTGGTGGGTTTTCCTAGGTCCTAAGGCATAGCATATTATAATGCTAATCTTTTTAAGTCTCTAGGTTTGGGTTAAGTGTTCACTTAGCCACTAGAAGTGTCCTATGACTAAGGATCTCTTAGTGTCTAGAATACTCCTAGAACTATGATGAAGAAATTGAATCCTTACTCCAAATTTGAGGTCAATAGGGTTGCTAAATCTTTTAATTATCATGATTATAATATAGGTTTTAAGGTGAGGTTATGAGTTATATTAAAATTTAGTTATGAGTTATTTAGTGATGATAGAAAATTTAATTTTATCCTAAAGAGCCTACCGCATCCACACCACACATTCAATCATCAAACTTAAGAAAACTATGAAGAACATGTCATTTCTATCACATAATTTAAACCCAACATTCAAACATTCATAGATTTCATAAAATAATAAAAGGCTAGTGCAGCCTGGTACCGCTATACACCCTAGAAAATAAAAGAAGTTGAGTAGCTGAACTTTACCCTTATACAATCTGGATTACAAAAAAATATTACAATTATAATTAAATAGATGCTATGGGGGTCATCATTCTTAGTTTTTTCTTTCCCTTTTCTTCCTTTAGTTTTGCTCCAAGCTTCATAGGGCCTCCCAAGTCTTTGCCTTCTTGCCACTAATCATTCTAAACCCCTTAGCACTAATCGTGATTTCTATTGTAAAATTATATATTTATTAGAAAATAAAATCTAACTACACCTACAAAATAGATATTAGCTAAACAATCATACAAACCAAGCAATTATACACATGGGTAACCAAGCCTACCTGCCTTAATGTGGATTATGGAAAAGGGGATAAGCAACCTGCAAGTAAATGTATTTATATTTATTTATCATTTTAGCGGTCCTTTGGTATAATCTCTTGCAAAAAATATCATTAGGCTAATAGCGGCCTAACATCCAATTTATGCATAAGCAGTCCTAACATCCAGTCTAAAATATTACATCACAAAATAAAATACAATATCACAACATACACCGTCCTAACTTTGAGCTAGAAGTGGTGATTTAGTATTCTAATGTGTGTGCTAAAGTTTAGTGTGGTATGTCTTACTAGGCTTTAGGTATATGATTGCCTAAAGTCTTGAAGGGGTGGGAGGGGTTACACTTTAAATAATTAAAAAGATTAATAAATTTTAATTTATATATTTGCTTTGTTTTACTTATTATTGACTTAGCATCTAGTTGTTATAAAAGGAAGAGAGAGGTTTGGCCCTCTTCATCCCTACCCAAAGTTATTTTTAAAAGGCATATTGTTATGATTTTTGGTTTCTATTAGTGAATGATTTATTAAACATGTTTATTAATCCTAAGTTTGGGTTAATCTTAAAAAATCTTATTCAACATGAAAGGCATTTTAAGGTTAATGAGATAGAATTACTATCATACGGATAATATCACATCATTCCTTTTCATCACCAATAGCATGCATATGATTTTGAACTTAACATACATATAAATGCAATGTACATATATGTGTATTTGGCTCATTTGAATGATTGTTAATGCATGTATTTAAGTAAAAAAAAGAGAGATCCCATTTCTTAGCTAAGTATACATACACATGTATTAGAGATTTAAGCAAGTACATGCTGTTGTTAAACCAGGGAAGTGAGGTACTCTAAGACCTCTTTGGGGCTATTTAAAGCCTCATATTCCCAAGATATCTAGAATATATACTTGTTATCTTAAATACACGTATACATAAGCATGGGAATGAAAATCATGCTAAAAGATTATATATTAGCAAATTATTTACTCATACAAAAAAAGCCCTATCCAAATTCTAGCATATGTACACATATGAATGAAATCGAGTAAGTACATGTTATTGTTAAACCAAGAAAGTGAGGTAATCTAAGACCTTCTTGGGGCAACTTAAAGCTTCGTATTCCTGGGATGTCCAGACTATATACTTACTAATATTCAAACTCATGTAAATATTCACATGAATCATGAAAATAGAACAATCCTTTAACATGTTTAAACCATAAGTGAATGTAAATCATATAGAATATTCATAGCAAACATCAATTTAAATATTCATCATTAATTTATATTTTTGAAAATAATTTGAGATTCATTTGTGATAATAGACATGCCATATGATAGGATTAATTCAGCACATGCAACTTATATATATATATATATATATATATATATATATATATATATATATATATATATATATATATATATATATATATATTAAATAAAACCATGTTCATTTAATTCTTTTATATGAAAACTTGGATGAATGATAAAAATGACATACAAATGTACAATGATTGAAAAGGAATAAATAAATGCTTCCACTTGATACATTCAACCACATTAATTCTTAAGAACAATCAAGTCAAATAAAATTCTTTAAGATTAACCAAGTGATGTTTAATTTTTGGATTTGAATCATTAAAACTTAAAGAGGAGAAATTATATTTGTTGTTTTACCCCATCCCACATTAGTGACTTAATGTGTTTAAAGAAAAATAAATAAAGCTTATGGATTGATTAAGTTTAAGTCATTAGGTAATTAATTTAATTTTCCTTTCCTAAGTCTCCTTAATTTAATTAACTACTAAATCTTGATTCTCCGATGATATGCTAATGAGAAATTAAAATTTGTAATGCACTTAAAAGGATCTAATGCAATTAGGCTCATGTTTAAGAGTTAATTAGATTAAGGGAGAATCTAAATTTATTACTTATATGGTTTTCCCACACCTATGGGTTAACCATTAGTTCTTTAATGATCTTTATGTTATTAAATGCATAAAAGGAACCCATGAATTCAATTTGGATCATCTGAAATAATCATCTTATTAATTTAATTTTTTTACTTTATCATTAATTGCCTAATTAATCCTTAATTAAATTATGAATTAATTAACCCTCCTATGGAAATATATTTTGGAAAATAACTAGAAAAGAAGCCCTAATTATTTTCCAACATCATTCCCACTATTTATAGTGATTAACCATTATTAATGATTTAAATTTTACTATTTAGCACTTTTAATAATTATAAAATTGATTAAGGAGGGTAATTAAGATTACAATTTTAAATTCTCTAAATTACATGGCCAACAAATCTTAAGAAAATTATGGAAAGCAGAGGACATCCCAGAGGATCAACATATCAAATTTCAAATCAATTGACCAAGTAATTAAGCCTTAATTAGGGTAATTAGACTAAACTTCAAACCCTAATTAAGCACTATTCATTGATTAAACACTGGAGATTTTATTTTATTAAATTCCCCTCTGTTTACCCTTTCCAAAATGGGTTACCCATATATTTTTTTACTTTTTTTATAATTAGTTATGAATTTTCAAAGTTCTCATTATTTAATTTCATTTTAATCATCTAATTAATCCCTTAAAACTATTTGAAGCGCTTTCACACACCATCGGATAAGTTATTTAAAATATCTGACACAGCAGTTGACTCAATGGTGGCGAATGCAATTTCATCCCCACAGTTTGATCTTGGATTGAATTGTAGAGATTAATCATATGGTTCATAATGGATTAAATTAAAAAAAATTTAATGGATTAAATCACAGTCATCCATTCTAATCACGCGGAACGAATGATCGATGATCTACTATCCCTTGAGCACCGAAAGACAGATACCGTCCACCTTCTGCCACTTGATCAGAGCTCATTGTAGCTCGTAGGGTGTCAGGATCAACTCCAAAATGTGCGAGGAACAAGAGGATCATACTGTGAAAATTCAATGCAATCATAATTTTCTTCATAAAATACCAACACCTCGGAGATTTTCTATGGTTTGCTGGAGTGTTACCTCACTGGAGCTAGAGACTAGCAGTCCATCAATTGAGGTAGCTTCATCTTGAAGAGACAAAACCCTGTTTATAAGAAATCAAGCTGCCTCCCTACCAATTCCTCTGTGGACCAAGTGCCACCGTGAAACTCGCCAGAGTTGGTCTCAGAGTGCCTTTTGGTGATCAAATCGAGCAAGGATTGATTCATTTAGAGTCACTGGAATGAGGGGAAGGTGTGGGAAGAATTAATTTGAGTTTGGTGGAGTTTAGGTGAGGTTGGATGGGTGGAGCTCTCAGTTTCAATCGATGTTGGTCTCACCGGCGATGGAGAGCACTTGGCATTCTGGGAAGTGTTTAGGATTGCACGTAATACTCTAAGGAAGCTCTTTGTGAAGTTTGAATGGATGGCGAGGAGTATACTCTCCTCCCTAAGTGAACCAAGGGTCCCTTTGGCAGTCCTCCGGCCGGGGTTGGTGGTAAGAGGTGGCAGTGGACTACTGAGGTGGAGGTGATTAAGAGGCTGAGGCAGTTGCATGGGGTGTTCATCCTCCTCCAAGTGAACCAATGGAGAGCCATGAGTGCGTTCACCCTCTCATGGCCAAAAGCTGAAACCAATAGCCTTGGGTAAGGTTGGGTTAGTGGTCCTAGTGTCTAAGAAGGGCTAAGGGTGGCTGCCAAGGCTTGGGGAGTGGATGATCCCATCCAAATGGATATTTTATCTTATTTGGGTGGCTTGGTTCAAGGGTTTTGACCCAAACTAATTTTACCATGGGTTGGCTCTACTTGGGCTGGCCCATGGTGACCCAAGAATGAGTCATGCCAAGTTTGGTTGGGTTTAGACTTGGTTTTGTTGGGTTTGGCTCAATTTGACCCATATGGGTCAAATGGGGTTCAATTGGATTAGGTTCACCAATTGGTCGAATCAGGTCAAACCAAGGGGTTGAGTATGTTCAAATGATAATTTGGAATGTATTGGTATAATTGGACTGGTTTAATCTGAAGTGGATTTGATTTTGGCTCATATGGGTTTATTTTGGTCAAATGGTCTAATTTGACCAATTTAGTCAAATTGGCCAAAATGACTTGGGTGAAGGGTTGGTTTAGGTTCAATTGATCATTTGAGGATGATTGTAGGTATTGGTTTGAATTAATATGGATTTGGGAAGGATGGGTTCATTTGGACCCTTTAGGTCAATTTGGCCTAGAAAGTCAATTGGGTTAGGTTGACCAAATTAGGTTCAAATGAAGGTTGGATCATGTTCAATAATAAATTTATGATTGATTAGAGGCATTGGTGTCAATTAATTGGGTTTATTATTTGATTTAACTTTAGGTCAAATTAGGTCAAAAGGCCAAATTCGCTTGGTTAGGACCAATTGGTGGTTGAGTCATATTCAATACTCAATTTATGATTGATGGGAGTCATTGATTTTAATCAATTTAGGTTGGAATGCGATTTGGTTCATTTTGATCCATATGGGTTAATTGGGTCATTTTGGATCAAGTAATCAAATTGGTTTGTTTGAATTGTAAGTATCAGAAGGATTTGAAATAATCTATTGAATGGTTGGGGTGCTATTGTGAAAATTAATTCGAGTTAGACTTTGTTTGAATGGATTTTGAGTTGGATCCATAGGATCATGGTGGAACTAATCTAGGTTAGGGGATAAGTTAATTTTGCTTGGAGCTTGGATATAAAACAATGATTCAATTGAGGTTAGATGTGTTGGCTTGAGATTGGCTTTGGATGAGTGGACAAGTATGGGTTTTTATTTAGGCCATAGGATAGGTAGAACCTATTTTTCCTAAGGTATAACCTAAGCTAATGGTATGGCTTCCTAAGTCTCTAGGCTTGAGTTTAGTGTTTTCTTAGTCACTAGAAGTGTCTATCACTAAGGAAATCCAAGTGCCTAGAAAGTTCCTAAGTCTAGGACGAGAAGGATGAGTCCTTACTCCAAAAGTGAGCTCAATAACAGGCCTGCTACTATGGCTTGAACCATTCCCTTTGGTCAATTTACATGGGGAGGAGGTTATACACCTCATTCCTCATCTAAACTGAACACACACCTTCTTCAGAGCATGAGAGGCAGCTCTCATGCCCAACTCTACCAATTTTTAGTCAAACTTAAATTAACTCTTCCCACACATTCCCCTTACTTTAACGATCCAAAATGAATTGAGAAACACTCGATTCAAGCATTGAAAACCACTCCTAAAGTAACTCAAGTGAGCTTCATAGTGGCTCTTGGTTTAGCAGAAGATCGGTGGGGATGCAACTCGTGATCTTCTCAGTAGGGCTTCCCTTCTTCAAGATGAAGCTACCTCACAGTCTATCACTCCGATAAGATAAATTTGGGCAAACCTTAGAAAATCTCCTAGGTGTTGGTCTTTCTTTATTTTTGAGATGGGTCAAGGGGTAAATCTAATAATTTATCTCCTTTTTAGAGTTAAATAATTCAAATTTCAAAAGTTAATCCTTAATAGATTTGATTAGGCTTAAGGGTATCTTAATATGAATGTCCTTAGAGATTAATTAGTCCAAATAGATTATTCAATAGTGTTTAATTATTTTTCTTTAATTATTTATAAATTTGTATTTCATATTTTTATTCATTCATATTTCAAAAATAAATAAAAATATTTCATTCTATTGCTTACTTTTGAATTAAATAGTTTGGCTATTACCAATAATAAATCTTAAATTATTTTCTTGATTAATTAAAAGATATCTATTAGTTTAAATATAAATCAATATGATTAATTAAGATTTAAATTTAATTTATATATTTATGAGTTACAATATTGAAAGGTATATAGTCTTAAAACTCAGGAGCATGAGACTTTAAGTAGTCTCAAGCGGGTTTTTTATTACCTCACTTCTTTAGTCTAACAAAGGCATGTACCTTGAAATTTATAGTAAATTACATACCGAGGTAAAATTATTTTTTCCTATATAATTAAAATATCATAAAAAGTTTTATAATTTCAACTTTATGTCAATATATGTATGCCTATGTATATGAATTAACAAGTATATAATTTAGACATCTTGGGAGCGTGAGATTTTAATTAGTCTCAAAGGGGCATTTGATTACCTCACTTTTCTAGTTTAATAATGGCACGTGCTTATATAAATTCAATATACCAATGCATATGTATTTGTATATGGTATGATTAAACCATTTTTTTTCTATAAAATTCATGCATCATATCCCATCATTAAAATTATGAATTAAGAGAAAACAATAAATGCATCAATTCATCCAAACATCAAGTGTGAAATGATTAAATGATATATATTTATTAAATTTAATTATTGAATTAAGTATGCTATTTAATTAAATGGATATTAAAAAATAATGATGCAAAGTCAAAAAAAAAATATTATTAATTTAACCATGGCTTGGTTTCATTGATCCTAAGATGCTTTTCATATTTGGATAAAATCTCTTAAGTTAAATCCAAACATATAGTTTAATAAAAAGATTCATAATATTTCATTAAGATGATTAAAAATCATAAAATTTATCTCTTAGATTCAACCTAAGGTTAGGGATTAGCATGGACCTCACTCCTTTTTCTCTTTAAAAATCTAAATAAAAAATGAAACCCAAAATAAATCAAATTTCTAAGTCTAAAATTCACCTCAAAATCACTAATCATGTAAAGTATAATCATCCTTAACATATAACGTAAACGTTCATCACTAAATAATTCTAAATATTGAAGTCTAATCATGACATATCACTCTAAGCCTAGCATATAGACTAGCATGCTAAGTCACCGATCCTAGTCTTTGGTTATGCCAATGTTTGTTGTGATGATGTGAAATTTTATTTTGTGATTTAATATTCTAGATTGGATGTTATGATTGATTGTGCATAGTGTGGATATTAGGGCAATATTAGATTAATGATATTTTCTATAGGTGATTATGCTTAATGGACCAGTATAATGAAAAAAATATAAATACTTCTTCCTTGCACATATTGCTTAAGTCCCTAAGCATAATCCATTAGGACAGGTGGGCTTAGTGACCCAAGGCAGGGTGTTAAGTCTAAATGTATGAAATATTACTTGTTAGCATGAATGTGTGTTAAGCTAACTTCTATTTTGTAGGTATAGTTAGATTTATTTTCATAAAGTTATAATTTTTTCGATAGGCTTAGGATTAGAGCTATGTGATTTTGGATGAGTAGTGGATAGAAAGTTTAGACCTAGGAGACCTTGTGTAGCCTAGAGCACCAATCCAAGAAGTGATGATGAAGATGAAGGATTACAGACCCCAATAACTTTATTTCATTTGTAAATTAATTATAATATGGATCTTATAAGGGTAGAGTTTGGCTACAAAACTTCTTTTCTTTTTTAAGGTGTACAACAGTACCCAGTCTCACCGGCCTTTTATTCTTTTAAGTAGATAATGTTTGGTTGTTATGTTTACATTGATTGTGTAATAAAAAAGGCATGCTTTTCATAAGTTTCTTAAAGTTTGAATGTTTATTTTATGGCCTAGATGCGATAGACTCTTTAGGGAATTAAATTTTCTATTCCAACTAAATAACTCCAATTAAATTTTTAATAAACTCATAAACTCATCTTAAATCCTAGATGTTTAATGAAAAAAAATAAAAGATTTAATAACCCATTAGTTGTTTGGTTGTATGTTTCAATATCATGCATGCATCTTCTCTTCTTCTCTTACAAATATGGGATCTCCATTCTTTCCTAATAAAGGATAAGACTTGACTTGTGAGAGCAATCCCTTGAAATGAAGAATACCCTTTCTCCCTGATTTAGCCCATAATCTAATTTCATCATACATGTAGGCATAAACTCTCCCAAGCTTGGGTCTAAATTAATGAGTTAGAATGAAATAAAATTTATAAATTTATTCCATTAGTCTAAGACATAATTTTCACATTAATCATGGTTTAGTATCTTAGAGAGTGAATTTAAGATTCTAGATTCTTTCCTAATAAATAATAGCTAAGCCATTTTACATTTACATAAGACTGACTTACATGATTTTAAATTATAGAAAGTGTTAGCTCGCAACCACTCTAGGTGATTGTAAGTCTAGAAGAGTCGAGATCAGTTCTCTCATTCTTGTGGAAGTGAACTAATATGTCCCACTTCTCCAAGTTAAGTTAGGTCAAGCTCTTAGTTTGTGTTAGAACACTCTAGATATAGGTTTAGAGGCAGCTTGTTTCTTCTTTTGTACAAGTATAAGTCCTCACCTCATAGATATTTTTGCATAATCTTGTGTTATTGGATTCTAAGTCCTAGTATTCTAATGAAATATTGACTTAAATAAAAATTATTTTTTCATTAAAAAATGTTAGGCCTCATTATAAGATAGATTGAAGCTCTCACTTGGCTTTCTAGTAACATGAGTGCTTCATACTTATCCTCCTTTGAAATCCATAAAGAAGTCTCTCCATATGAATTCTCTCTAGATTCCCAATAATTAATAATTCTTTGATATCAAACCTTTGAAATCTTTGGAGACACTAATTGACCATTTTAATTGAGAGAATTCTTAATAAATCTCTATTTTCTAGGATGTAATTAACTATGGAGGCTTGCCTCTATAAAGAACTAAATAACTTGATATAAAATAAACCTTATTTAACTTAATCCATGTGAAGTAGGGAAAGATCTTTGGTATACGCAGACTTATATACCCTAAAAGTTCTTATTAGGTGAGTGAGTCCATTGTTAGGTGATGTTTCTACTTTGCGGGATAATACATCATGCATTAATGTCATATTCGATCATTTCAATAAGTATGCCTTAAGATTTGTGTAATGTCCCACACCTCCAAACTAAAACATCGTAAAGGTCAACATCATTGTGAGGCCTTTTAAAGTCTATGGCAAGTACGCACATTTGGTGCCAGGGTGAACTTGACATAGAGAGAGCAATACTGATTCTACGACAAGCAATTATAAAAAAAAAACCCTAAGCTCAAGACCTTCGACTCCTTTTATATCCCAGAACATAGAGAAAATGCTAAAAAGAAAGGAACAAATCAAAGGTGCAAAAAGTAGAAATACTTTTTTCAAAATATATTAAATCTTTGTAATTAATTATTTTCTATTCTTCTGTCATTTTCATGAGTCACCTCAATATGAAGCGGAAGAATTAAGGAGCTAAATGTATACCTAAGTGTACAAGTGGACCACTCACCCATGGTGACACACTTAAAATAGGGTGAATACAAGGAAAATATCATCCTAAATGGATGATCAAAGTTGATCAACTTGTCTTATATAAAGAAGACTCACTCAAAACAGGGTGAACATAAGATGATGCACAAAGAAAGGTGACCAATATTGAGCAACTCTATCACAACTCGACTCAATATAAAATGTCATATTAAGATGGGTCATATAATGTCAAGATCGTAACAGTTGATTAAATACCTAAGATCTATTTAGAAAAAATTTTTTATTTCACAAACATAGAGCCATTACTGTCATAAAAATATCATATAATAAAAGTAGTCAATATCAAATCATATCACAACTACACAATCAAAAGAATATACACAATAATCATGACATAATTCTTCCACCAATAAAATGTCTATGTTACCATGATTGTCAAAAAAATATATCTGAAGTCACAACATGCCTAAGATCGGCTCTCAATAATATTCATTAGTATCTACTCAAGTTGAGTCTCCTTCTTTCTTGAAAGAACACATATGAATATAACAAGTGTAAGCAACCACAACTTAGTAGACTACTTAAAATGTATTGCAATTTTTAATACACAAAAGAGAAAGAATAGATATTTACCAAAAATACCATTTATAAATAATAAAATATATCTTAAATGAATTAAAATAATATTTCAATAGGTTACATATTATGTCTATCAAGTATAATGTTAATATAAAAATTAATATTGTTTATAAGCATACATCAAGCGACAGTGTAAGCAACACAATGTCAGAAATAAAATAAGATAATATGAAATAATAATTCATTTCATTATTTAGAATATTTTATAGCTTTTTTTTAGCAATTATACCTCTTATACCACTTATACCACCAGTTATTTATATTTCTCCTTTACCTTTTTTATCTCCACTTCCACTTATTCACATTTATTCAAACTTATAAAATACACGGATGAATAATTTTATAGGTGCACAAGCCCTTATAACTCAACTTAAATGCACATAAAATATAAACATCGAGCCACTTGTCTTACTTCACCTTTTCTCCCTTTCTTCACTTATATTTTGATACTTAAGTATTGAATATTATCATTTTTAATATATTCAAATATCATCAAATATGTTGTAAAACTCTGTAAATATCAGTGGATACAACTAACAATAAAAATTACAAGTAAACTTTGTGTGTGCATGTGGGCTCCAAAAATTCACCACCGACCTCTCGACATATTGAAGAGAGTGTGATTTAAGATGTCGATGTAATTTCCAGAAGGCAGATGGAATAGTAGATAAGACACTACCCAAAGATTTCATCTTTATTTGGTGAGGACTTTAGATCAGGTTCCAGGTTTCCTATAAGCGAAGCACCTATAGTTAATTACCCTTCTCAATACTGAGAGAGAATTTTCAATTAAAGCTAGTCATTAGATCACTAAATGCATAGCGTATAGTAGTAGCATGTGGAGTTTTGAAATTTTATTTAGAATTTATCAAATTCACCATTTTAGCTTAAAGTGGATGGTTGGGAGAATGATGACATGCCTGATCTAGATCCCATGGTTTTGTCATCCCGAGTGTCACAAGTAAGAATGAGAAGGTAGTCGACGACCAAGGATCCTTATCGAATACACAAGGGTTACATCATCCAAGTAATCCTTATAAACCTGGGGTGGTGTTTGTCTAGGGAGACAATCTTAAGTCTACCTTAGCTAACAGGGTGATTTTTGTCCTATCAAGTATACCCTATGATTCACAACTCAAAGGACAGAGCCATTAGGGAGCATATGAGTTACAATCGTGATCATAATATAATGGAGCCTACTAGCCAGACCACCTGATCAGAGGACTCTTGTCGTAACTACATCATCGGTGGAGCCTACTGGCCAAGCCACACAGTCAGAGGACATGGGTCGCATCCTTGCTAACATGAGATTGATTGGGAGTGAATATATTAGAACACTTGATTTGACATTGACTCCTTTATGAGCTAGAGTTTTTCTTAATTTATCACCTCCGATAAATAATTATGGAAGGTGGATAGATTGAGTTTTACTTTTAAGTTTTTTAATGATTAAATTTTATTTAAGCAATTTTAAGATTGACACTTGATTTGAGTTATTTGATTTGAACTTAGAATCACATTTTCATAGAAGTATCCCTCCGGTTGAAATCACCATTCAATAAAGCCATCATCATGCTAGTTAATTGATTGACTCAAATATATTTGAGAACTTCAGATCCTATCAACTCTATTTTGCTCCTAATAGAGGATCAGATCCGCTGTCACATGACAAAATTAGTTTCTCAGATATTTTACTAAGTTGAAATTCTTAGAATATATTTTTAGGTTTTGTTAACCTGGACCCAGTTCTAAGACTAAATCAGGAAGCAACCCGCGCAGCATCCTCAGACACTTGAATTTAAGCATTCAGCATAATGTCAGGCCCCGTGCGGGTGTATCTAAGAATGCCTTAACTAATGTCTTTTGTTCGCTTGTACGATGTGTTGCAAATCCGGTGGTGAATTTTTCATTCATTTAAAAGCTTGCATATATCTTTCAATGCTTACATTAAGCTACTGAAAATATCATGTTGTTATATTTGCAAGCTCACGTGAAATATACTTTTAATTTTAAAGAAAGTGAATGTAAAGAGTTCACTTTATTTAAGTATTGACATGTGTCTTGAAGCTATAAATTCAAACGACAATTTAATTTATTATTTTACATGAAAATTGAATCACTCAAAGATACTTCAATGAATCAATGAAGTGTAATATTCAAGTTGATTCCTCCTATTTTTGAAGGTTTCTCATTTAACTTATTTCTTGTTTTCATAAATAAGGCTATGCATTTCTGCATTTTTATAAAACATCCTTAGATATCTCCATCTCACAAATAGATAAACCCATATTATGAATATAAACATCTTTTCTCTTTTCAATTCAACCTTTAACTCCATAGAATTCGTCCATGCAAATGTTTGTTTTCAATTAGGTATACCAAAATTTCAATTCAAACTTCAAGTGAATTGAATTAGTTATGTTATGATGTATATAGGAAACTTATTTAAACTCTCCTATATTCATGTCCCCACCTTTTATTTTTGTGAGAGTGGGTCCTTCATTACTCCCTCCAATTTCTATAAATAAGGCCAAGAGGCGGTCTTGTATTTCATTCCATTTGTTTGAGGATTTGGAGTGTTTGAAAGAGAAGGGTTAAATTTTTTTAGTGGGCTTTCAACTCCGCTTAAATAAATGTTGTACACTTTTAATTTGAATTTAGATTTAGGTTTCTTTACTTAGCATTCTTAAGTCGGTTCTTTTTATTTACCATTTTTTTCTTAGTCAAAAGATTTGACAAAATTTCGACAGTATTTCGGCTAGGGGAGCGACATCTAATAGATGTTGGCTTACTCGGTACACCCTAATGAGCATAGCGAGTGGTGTCTTATGACACCGCAGCCAATTTTTCATAGTATCGCGCTCTAATGAGTACAACGAGACCTTCAAACCTGCAAAAAAACACAAGCATTCACATATACACATCCACATCACACATGTTCAGACTTATTTTTTTGCGCGTTGCAATGATCGGCAAGAGGACGGAGAGGGAGATGCTGGAAACCAAGAGAAGAACTCACCTAATGATAGTATTCCTCTCTAGTTGTGGCAAAGGGAAAGGTCAGAAAGAGAGATAAAAAGGGAGATGTCAAAAATTGGGAGAAGAACCTGCCTAATGATAGTGTTTCTCTTCGATTGAGGCAAAAAAGAAATTGAAAATTTTAGATTGGGAGAAAATGAGGTAAAATGGAAGGGCAGATGCTAGAAATCAAGATAAGAACCCGCCTAATGACGGTGTTCCTCTCCGGTAGCGGCAAAAAAAAATAAAGAGAATTTTCAATTTTGTGGAAATGAGGGAAGAAATGAAGGAGATATTTTCGGATTGGAGAACATGGGAGTTTCCATTTTATGGAAATGAGGGAAGAAATGAAATGGAGAAGGAAGAAGAAGAAAGGGAAGAAAAAAAGAAAGAAGAAGGAGAAGGAAGAATACCTACCTTGCTTGTGGATAAAAAAAACTCGCTATTGGTGGGTTTTGGATGAGGGAAAATCGAGAGGAAGAGAGCTTGGTTCTATTTTGGAGGAACCCACGTGAGAGAGAGTCCTTTGCCGTTCGGTTTGAAGGGAGAAATTGAGAGGGACTTGCAGTTTGAACAAAGAGGGAACGGTTGGAGAGGGTTTGTGCACGAGTGGTTGGCCGAGCACCGTTCGTGCATGGTTGAGTGAAGGAGGTGGTTGGCCGAGCAGCATTCATGCGTGGTCGAATGAAGGAGGGAGTCGAGCCGTGCAGATCGTCTACCTGAGGGAGGACGGATGCTCGCGTTGTTCAATTGTGTGAAGAGGAGATGGGCTCGTGCCATTTAATCATGTGAAGAGGGATCAGGTCGAGCGTGAATAGGAATCGAATGAGCATAGATTAGGATTTAAGTTAGATTTAGGGCTGGTTAAGAAAGTTAGGGCTTTTAAATGTATTTTTTAATGTCTAAATAGTCTTAATGTAAATTTTATGCTAAAAAATTACAATGTTAATATTTATATTAATCTTAGGTTATTTTGATATTTTGAACACAATGACATAGTCTGTTTCATGATCAGAGGCCATTTCATTGAAATCAGTGTCAAATTTGATCAATTTTAGCTCAAAATGTACATTATCATTTTTGATCACTCAATTTTTATGCAGACTTGTCTGAATTGAGTGCGAACAGTCTTACTTGATAGATTTTGATATTTTTGAAGCTAACGACGCAATCAATTTCATGAACAGAGGTCATTTGATTTACAACAATACCTCTTAACCTCGATATGCATGCGGGTGGGTTGACGACTCAATCGCTTGGTTAGTTGATAATTATATTTTAACTATTTTTGACATTCTGAACATAATGGCAGAGTCCATTTATCAATCAGAGGTCATTTGGGCTGATTTTGGTGATGTTTAGTGTACTTCAACCTCGATATGCATACTATCACTTTCGATCATTTGACATTTGCACAGACTCATCCGAATTGAGCATGAATAATCTCATTTTGTATTTTAGATATTTTGAAGCTAACGACATGATCAATTTCATGAACAAAGCTCATTTGGATGTCATCGTAGCTTCCTTACTTTGATATACGCATCGGCATATTGATAGCTTGATCATTTGATCGATTAATCTTTAGATCATGCAATATTTATATTTTGACCAATTTTGACATTCTGAATGTGATGACGAAGTCTGTTCATCTATCGGAGATCATTTTGACTATTTTCAATGATGTGCAGTGTATTTTGAGCCTCGATTTGTGCATTATCACTTCCAAAGTCTGTCGAATTTGACTTATGGCTTGACTCAACTTATGGCACATATATGGAGGTCAACAAATGCCCCATTTTTTTTTTTTTAAACTTTGTTTTGCTGTGACTTGGCCATTTCTTTAATCAATTGATAGGAGAATGTTCAGTTGGAGAAGACCTAATGATTTATCATCTATTGAGCTTAGCGAAGAGGCTATTTAGTTGGAGATTGACAGGCATGATCCTCATAGAAATGTTGATAGCAGAGATAGGATTGAGCAGCACATCGATATGTTGTGAGGATGTGATCTTTACCGGGGTTTCTTCGCATTCTCTTCCATACTTCATCACTGTACTTTAGATTCTTTTGCCTTTGAGGATTCTGTAGACTTGGTGGCTACCATTAAGCTAAAATATGGGGACTACAATCCTCTGGATAGCACAATAGCTCAGTTTAGTTCTGGATATTATGATGTTTTACAACTTGCTTCTGACAACATTGAGTAGACGAGGAAGTCTAGACTTCTAGGCCACCGTGAGTTACAGGTGGGCTCATTAGACCTGCTTCTAGATTCCTCCATTAGAAGGATTCCTACTCTTCCTCATGGATACACCACATGAGCTAGGTGTGTCTTACAGGCTCACAGAGATACTTTACAGACATCCGTCATTTGTGAGGCAGTATATGTGTCTTTATTTGATTTTGGACGTATGCATTCTTCTTGGGCTCGTGGAGTAGCGGAGTTCTGGGATATTAGTAGTAACACCTGTTGGATTGGCCTAGAGGAGTTTACAGTTATCCTTTGGGACTTACATGCCATGTCAGGTCTCCCTATATTTAATTATCGCTATAAGGAATGTGTTCTACCTGATGAGGAGTTATTTCACAAGCAGCCTTTAGATGATTGGAATCAATGAGGTAGGCTAGCTATGCCTTTTGTTTATATTGATCTCCTAAACCATTATCACTAGAATTTCAGGTCATGAGGATGTTCTAGATGATCACGAGCTGCATTGCCTGTGAGTACATGGATTCAGATCTTTTTATAGGATTATGCTCTATCTAAGGAGACTGTAGTACTACATGACTCTTTTCAATTAAGTGTGTCTGATGGCAGTCTCTTATTTGAGGAGACTGCAAAGCTTAATTTACCAACAGGGAGGACTTCTACAGCTATACAGGGATTGGGCAAGGATTTGTTCTTAGCAGGATTTATAGTGACATAGCTCTACATTTTTGTACTCCCCATTACAGAGGGATCAGTCTGCCCAGGTGATTTATTAGTAGCCGGCAGGATCTCTCGAGGTGAGCGAGTTTCTCTGGTCCCAGCAGTGTTAGCTAGGATTTACAGGATATTGAGGGTGATTTCTAGGATAGATTCTCTAGAGTTGTGAGATATGACTCTACCTTGGTAGTACTTATATACTTGGGTTCACCTCCACATACATGGTGCATTTGCTTGTTTCGAGTATCCAACACTCTTTTTACAGTGAGGATATCCTACGATCTTGCAGTTATGCTGAGCATCATCTACTTTGGAGATGGAGTAGATTCACATGCTTTTCTTTGTTTCTCATTTAGTCAGAGATCAATTTTTGTTAGTTCACCAGTCTGATATATTTGGTTTACCATCTGACTTGATAAGGGTTGATCTTATTGACAGTCTTGATGAGAATGGCATATATTCCTTACTTCATGGCCATCAAACATTGAGAGTAGTTGAATACCTTTTTAGTATACATCCAAGATGGTTACGTTAGTGATTTGAGTTGGCAGTTGTTATAAAAGGTTATCAGCCCAACTGCATTGCACGGTAGTTTGGTTTGTTCCATTCGATCGCTCATGATGGTAAGCCATTCATCCTTGGTGTGGTGGATATTAGAAAGATTAGAATGATTCCCCTTCAGACACTTTACTTTATTACTTCTATTATTTGGTTACAATTACTAAGGCTTGGTATCGGCTCTCATTTTTGGATAGCTCTTCCATAGAGCCACACAGGGGTCAGTTATACTCATCTCACTTGGGTACGGCTATCCTTTGGTCCTTTCCTAAAGCATGGTGCTAGGAGATATGAATGTAGGGTAGGGTCTTTGGGAGTTCCTCAAGATCAGAGGACCCATTGTCAATCACCATTGTCAAGAGATAGCAACATTAGAGGTATAATCACTATCTTTCTCTCTTTCAATACTTCTATCATTTTCTTTATTGTATCATTAAAATATATTCAGTGTATATGATACTCTACTTTGCTTCATGATAGATGCACCAGTTGATGAGCAGGTCAGGGATAAGGACACCACTCCTTATAGCAGAGTCAGAGCTAGGGATTCTGCTCCTACCTACATTAAGATTTCTTCACCAGCTTGTAGACGTAGGTGTAGTCGACCTATAGATCTTATCCGAGCTTCAGCTAATTGTTCCATCAGTCCACTTCTATAATGACTTCTGACTCCTTATCAGGTACCATAGGTGTCAGCCAGTACTGGATATGCCACTGAGGACCTTGAGGTTGAGCCGTCTAGTGTGCCTGTCTTTGATATTACTATCTCAGATTTTGCTACTTCTTCTGTGGAGGCACTCTTCCCTACTAAGCCTTACTCTATCCATTGTCCTGGGAGACTTCTGAGGTGAGAGATCTCATACCTAGTGGGGCTTCTGTCGAGCCAGCATATAGCTCTAGAGCTTATTAGATAGTGAAGATCAGTGAGGACTATACCACTTATGACACACCAGTTCAGTCAGATTCACCATTTTTAGGTACTTTCTTCCTCTCTTTGCTCTTTAATTACACTTCTTTACATTTACTACTCTGCTTTATGCTGGTTGTTTTCATTTGTTCCTTGTAGTGCCTGATGTAGGTTATGAATCCGAGATCTACCATCGATATCCCTATACGCCAGATCCACGTGACAAGGGCATGCAGGATTGCGGCTTGGTGTTTTTGAGAGATGTGGTTTCTCGGCTTACTTTGGATTCACCAGAGTCACTAGACAGCTTCACATCATATGCGAACACCATTCTGGATCTTCTTGCTCGTACTGGCATGGAGGAGCAGGTTCTCAGGTATCTGGAGACTCTCTATAGAAACATAGAGTTTTTGATCCACCAGATGAGATCGGTTAGTATTGTCCGATCTGACACTTTACTGGCAGAGCTTCAGGATTGGGTCAGGCTTCATAGGAGGTCGTTTGGTTTGCATCGGCGCCTCTTGACCTTGATATACGTGCAGACATGTTTACGACCTGATTGCTTGATCGGTTGATTATCAAGTTGTACAATATTTATATTATAACCAATTTTGATATTTTGAATGCAATGGTGAAGTCCGATCATCGAGCGGAGGTCATTTGGCCTGATTTTGGCGACGTTCATCGTACTTCAGCCTCGATTTGCGCACTGTCACTTCTGATCATTCGACATTTGCACAAATATGTCCGAATTGAGCGTGGACAGTCTGATTTGGTAGTTTTTGATATTTCGAAGCTAATGACATAATCAATTTCATGAACAGAGGTCGTTTGGACATCATTGTAGCATCACAACTTCGATATGCGCGTCGGCACATTGATAGCTTGATCTCTTGATCGATTGATCTTTAAATCATGCAATATTTATATTTTGACCAATTTTGATGTTCTGAACCCGATGGCGAAATCTCTTCGTCAATCGGAGGTCGTTTCGACCATTTTCGATGATGTCCAGTATGTTTTGAGCCCCGATTTGCGCACTGTCATTTCCGAAGTCTATCGAATTCGACTTGTGGGCTTGACTCACCTTATGACACATATATGGAGGTCAACAGTACATTAACAATCATAATTTATAAAATCATTTATACACAATAAGAATAGATAAAAATATGCTAAAATAAAGTCAATAGTGCTCTAGAATATGGTGAAGAAGGTTTGTATATCAATTATAAAATACCTCAAAAAAATTTAATTAAATATAATAAGGTAAATTTTAATGTGTTCAAAATTTTGTCCGATCAAAACTATGAAAAATCTATGAATAAACTAAATATAAAATTAACTCTATCACTTAAAGAAAACTAATGAACATAAAATAAATAAGCCTTATCAAGTCTAATTATTGTAGAACTAGTTATCTCAAACTAACCTCACATGAGAAGACTTGTCTACATTCGGGCAACTGCACATCCAAAAACACGTCAAGCAACTCTCATTGTTAACACTAGTGACTACATTTGGAGAACTCATTATGAGACCAACTTAATTGACATGTACCTTCTTATGTAACCTCTTTTCGATCCTATAAATGAGAGAGAGAGAGAGAGAGAGAGAGAGAGAGAGAGAGGAGTGACCCTTGTATTTATAATTATTAACATAGTGAAATTTCTTACACTTGTCTTTTCCTTTCCCTGGATTTTTCTGTTTCACTAATATTCTAGTCAACTTAGCTTATTCTCTCTATTGCATGAGTGGTTCTGCTTTATTATACGGACAAATTCAGATTGAACAGCTCTCAAAAATGTTTAGGGCGCATTTTCTCATCACCACCCATTGCCATGATCGCAAAAAAAAAAAAAAAATGGAAGTAGATAGAAATTTGCGCCTAGAAATTGCAACGCACTCGTTCAAGAAAAAATTTATCGCAATTAATAATCTCAATTATCACGAGGGAGTACTCATAGGCATGGTGACTCCCGTCACATCCATAATTAACTCGAAGTGAAATCTCGTGACATCAAAGTAGCTTGTCAAATTGATGTGCTAAAATTAATGACAAGATAGCTAACTCAATAAAAAGTATAATAGGTATGCGGCTAGGGCACCTTTCTTTGTTCCTTCCTTTCTTTCCTCCTTTCTCCTCCCAAAAAATCCAAATCACCCAATCCTACATCCGCCTTCAATTTATCTACTCCCATCCGACCTCAGGCTCACTTGATTCTCTCTCGCTCTTATCTTGTCCCCCACCGAATGGGTGAACACGATAGTGCATTTCCACCTCTTTCTTCTTCCTCTCCATCAATCAAGCGTCAAGGTGAACCCAATATGTGCAGCCAATGCAACAAGGAGTTGCTATTAACTCAAAAACGAAAAGAGTAAGGAATTCCGTTAGCTTACATCCCTGAAAATCGAGGTCTCCTTCACAAGAGGATCTTGTAGAGGGGCAACATGGAATGGAATCGTGTTGGTGGGTCATGCCATTGGCTTCTATGGCTCTCTGTTGGTAAAGAGGAAGTGGTTAAAAGGTAGTTTGGAGCTCTCTCGGAAGGAGACTTCTTTTTATTCAAATTTTTTAGCTTGGAAGATTACCAAGCGGTATGGAATGATGGCCGTTCCTCAACGGAAGGCCCTTTATCTTTCAAGGTGGAAGTGGGATTTCGACCAAGGATCAGGTGACCGAAATCCCAATCTGGATCAAACTGCCCAATTTCCCGTTATGCTGTTGGAACGAAAAAGGATTCTCGAAAGTTGGGAGTATGATTGGAGTGCCCCTTGCGGTCGATAATCTCACTGCATCTAAAGCGAGGATAACTTTCGCTCGGCTCTGTGTGCAAATCACAACGTCCTCGGTGCTACCCGATTCAATTCCTATAAACATGAACGGGAAGAGGTTTGATCGGATTATTTGAAAACCCAGTGCCTCAATGCAACACATTTTCACATGATGCAAAAACCTGTCCTCAGACTCGTGTCACTAGAGAAACTGTTAATCGCAATCCAAATCGTGTGAGGAGCCGCAGCCGGAACAGAGCCGTAGATATTCCCCTTGTTAACAACTTGACATTGGGCGACAGGTGAGATCATCGGGAGGAGGAGGTGGGAGAAGTGAATGCAGGAAAGTCCTAAACGCGTGCTTTCCATCTAAACCAATCGCCTATCTTATCACCTCAAGTGGAAGATCAACTTGAGCAATCTGTGAATCAATCCTACCTTGATCTTCCTAGCTCATTTGATAGATGGGGTGAAGGAGCTGTACGAGCTTTAGCTAACTCTCCTAAACCTCCAGACCATTCTAAAGGGAAAGATATTTCAAACACTCCGATAAAACCTTCTTACGATGGTGACGGGTTGAAACAAAATGCTATTCCAACACCCTTGAATCAAAAAGGGAAGAATAAGAAGGGGAAGAAACGCCTCATCCTCCTCTCAATGATCCTTCCTAATATTGGAGCTTGGAACGTACGGGACCTAGCTGCTGAGGGCCGACTGCTAGACTGCTCGCGACTTATTAAGGATTGTAACTTGGAGCTTCTTTGTCTTCTTGAAACCAAGATGCATACAGAAGATTCAAAAAATCCTGTCCAAATGCGTAAGTTTCCTTTATTTCCTTTCGAAGCAAGTTGTTCGAATTTTGAGAATGCCACGTGGGATCGATCAAATGGAGATCGGATAAAATCGACTTCAAACCGTTGGTAATTTCAATTGATTCATGGGCTAGTGACTATTAATGGCTCATCATCGTTTTCTTAACTTGTGTGTATGTCGAGAATGATGCTCTAGCCGTATTTCCACGTGGGATTCTATTCGTGGTCTTGCTCAAGGGTTGTTGGATCCTTGGGTGATTTTGGGTGATTTCAATTGTTGCATTTCCAATAAGGAAAAGCTTGGTGGTAATTCTCTTTCCCTGCAAACTCGTGCTTTTTTCGTATGATTCTTTTGGACCTTCCCATCGGTCTATTCTATACATGGTCTAATCAACAGATTAGGAATCCGATTTTTTCAAAATTAGATAGAGCTTTTTGCAATGCGGGTTGGATGGAAAAATTTCCATCCTCTTTTTATAATGTGTCTCCTCTCTCATCCGATCACTCCCCACTTATCATTCACTTTCAACATTCATGCCCTAAAGCTCATCGATTTATGTTTCGGAATTACTGGACTTATGATCATGACTTCTTGAGAATTACCAAAAATGCTTGGAAAGGTTTTGTCTCCGGGGACCCCATATTTGTTCTTGCTAATAAGCTCTCCAACGTTAAGCAGGCATTAAAAGGGTCTATGAAGTGTTCTTCTTCTTTGCTCTCACAAATTGCTAAAGCTAAAGGAGATCAAAAGGAAATTTTAGAAAGGCTTGAAGACAACCCAGATGATCCAAATCTTTTAGGTATGGCTAAGGAAACTAAAGATGCTTATATTGGCTTGCTTCAAAAGGAAAGTGCTTGTCAAGCAAAGAGCCAAGGCTCATTAACTTCATCCGAGGATGATCTTAAATTCTTATATTTTTCTATAAAAGAAAGGAAAAGCACCAATTACATTAGGGAAATTCATTCAAAAGGAATTCAAGGAGCAGATCTTATTCGAGAAAATATGTGTATTATTTTTTGTTCAATACCTCGATTCCTTCATTTGAGATGTTCCCCGGGAACTCATTATCTGGTTGATTCTAAAGCTTTGGAGGTCGATATTAGTGACTTGGAAATAAAAGAGGCTCTCCTAAGCATTCATGAGAACAAAGCCCCCTGGACCGGATGGATTTAACTCCAAATTTTTCTCATCTACTTGGGAGGTAACGGTGGGACATTATTACATGCGCTCATCATTTTTTTAAAACTCAGAAGCTCCCAATGAGAGTGAAACATTCCTTAATTACATTAGTTCCCAAGGTCAAGCACTCCAATCAAATCTCGAGTGCGTCTATCTCATTATGCAACACCTTTACAAAGTGATTGCTAAAGTTCTAGCCACTAGACTTAAAAGTGTACTTCCCCCGATTCATCAAGACAATCGCCTTTTATAAAAGGGAGGGATATCACAGATAATATTTTAATGGCACATGAAATTTGTTATGAGATGTTCCAAAACCACACAAAAGAAAGATTCTTTGCTAAACTTGACCTCAGAAAGGCATTTGACTCTATAAATAGAGGCTTTTATTGCATAGACTTCACTCAATTGGTTTTCCCCCTAGATTTATTAACTGGATAAAGGCTTGCATAAATGATATTCCCTTCTCAGTTAATCTGAATGGAGAAATAAAAGGCTATTTTACTTCAAAAAATGGTCTTAGACAAGGATGTCCACTTTCTCCTTTCTTATTTACCTTGGCCATTGACACTTTTTCTTGTTTGATTGACAGAGAAGTTAATCTATTCAGATATGTGCCTCTCTCAATTGGATCATTTCATATATCCCACTTATTATTTGCGATGATCTTATAGTAGTTGGAGAAGCTAATATTTCTTTGGGCTCATTGAAACTCTCGATAGTTTAAAACAGATATATGGGGTTATCTCAGAATAGAAATCTCTCATTTGCTTCTCTAGAGGTACCAAAGGGTTTGAGAATCTTGGTAGAATCCTAAATATCTCTCAAGGCACTTTCCCCATCAAATACTTAGGAATTCCCTTAACTTTGGGAACTCCTAAGTTGATCAATTTTGCTAGTCTTATTGAAAAGATCCAAAAATGGTTAGCTGGATGGAAATGTAAATTTTTATCATTGGGAGGCAGATTACAATTGATTAAATTCTCTGTCAACAATCTTATTTCATATTGGTTCAGATCTATGGTAATTCCCAAAGGGGTATTAAAGCGCATTTCCTCCCTTATAGCAAATTTTTTCTATCATAACGGTGTTGCAAACAAATTATCAACTATATCATGAGAGAAAACAGCTAGACCAAAGGAAAAAGGTGGAATTGGAGTGCTTTCAACTTTTTCTCTTAATGATATATGCAAAATCAAAACACTATGGAAAACCCTCACACATGAGTCACAATTTGCTATTTGGTGTAATCAAAAGTTTGGATCAATTTGGAAGCAATCGATTCGATCTATCTCACCCATGTGGAAGGAACTCAAAATATATGCAAAACGGTTTGCTAATAATATTACCTATCACATTGGGAATGGAAATAAATTCTCCCTTTTGTATGATCCTTGGTGTGAAAGGAAGAGCCTAGCAGATTCTTTATCATTCAATGATTCTAACTTATTGCTTCATGCTAACAATGTAAAGCTACAGGACTTCTTGTTGGAGGGCAGATGGCATCTTCCTAATTGGCTTGTAATTGAATACCCACTTGCTTTCTGCTATTAATTCTACTCCTATAGCTATGGGAGAGGATTGGATTACTTGGGATTCAAACAAATCCCCTTCATCCAAAGACTTTAAAAATGTTCTTTTTGAATATTTACCATCTACTAATTGGTATAGCTGCATTTGGTTTAAAGGTAAATTAACTTATCTCTATATTGTTGGTTGGCTTACCTTGGTGGGTTAAAACCCTGATATTCTTGCAAGGAGAGGTGGGGTTAATTAATTCGCTTTTGTTTTGGAGATATTGAAACACATTCTCATCTTTTCTTCGAATGTCCCTTCTCTATGCATCTAATTAGGAGTATTTTGCCATATGGTAACTTCTTTTTAATGCAATCAACCTTGAAACAAGTACTAAATAGTATGGATTCTCATGTGCATAAGATAGTTAGACGCATTCACTACCTTTCTACTGCTGCGATTGTTTATTGTGTTTGGCGAGAAAGAAACAAAAGAATCATGTCTCACATTGCCTCTTCTAACACGGTTTTAATAGATCAGATCAAGGAAAGGATAGCTTATAAAGTGACTAGATGGAAAGTGAAGGAATCATGGCCTGAACATGTTTTACGTATCTTGTCTAATTGGAAAAAAATTGTTTCTCAAGGTGTTTAGCTCCTTTGGTTTGCTGGTTGGAGGCTGTTTTTTTCCTGAATGGTTTCTGTTCAGGTTAGCCGAAGGTTTGGATTGTGTTTATCAGAACATTTTGCTTGGTTTCTGCTTGGCTTCTGTCCCTTTTCTGCTGGGAGGATTTCTTGTTCTGGATTGCTAAGATATGTGCTTCAAGATTACGTACCTTATCTTCCTGAAAAATTATTACATGATTGGGAGTGTTTCTGTTTCTTCGGTTTTGATGTCTGGTGGCTTTTGTTATTCTGTATTCTGTTCAGCAACTTTTGTGGGAGTGTCTCTGCTCCCTTTGGTTTTCGATGGCTGGAGGCTATTTGTTTCTATGTGGTTCTGTTTCTGGTTTCCATTGGCAATTTTTTGCATGAAGGGAGGTTATCTGGGTGAATTCGGCATGAGTATTATTTTGGCATGTTATCTGTTTCTCCCGATCTTTCCCCGTTTTTTCGAAAGCGGTTGGTGGGTGGTTTTGAAGGAAAAGGACTATGATGATCATCTTGCTTGTCTTTGCAAGGATCCCGATTGAGGGCCTTCACAGAACCGGTTAAGCGATCTGGACAATGCTCTCTAGAATGTAAAAGCAGTGGATATGCGCAGGATCTTTATGCTTAAGCCCTTACCACTAAGCAATTCTTACTCGTTAATCTGAGTCCTTCCCTTTTCAAAAGGCCTTGTTTTTTTCTTGCTGCTGTAATTCCCTTTTCTTTTTTGGTGGAGAAGCTTTGTTTTAGCTCTCTCCACTGATTGTTGTTTTGGTATAGATGTTTGTATGTCATAGATCTGGTGTCCCTTTTGTAATTGTAACCTTTATTACTTTTGGAATCAAATTGGGCTAATGCCCTCAAATTCTTCCAAAAAAAAAATATAATAGGTATGCAATTACATGAGAATTACTTTATAAATAAATAGAAATTCATTTACATTCACAATATTTATAATATACTTGCACCATGTTGTTACATAGAAAGACCTACCACCTATGACTATGCACACTTAGCATTATATTATTCATTATAGATAAAGACCTTCAACAAATATTATACACTCAATATGATATTATTCATTATACAGAATTTTTATTACATAAATTACTTAAATATAGGATCAAGTAGCCACTCGAAAGAGATGACTTCCTTATTCACTAAGTGACCTGAAATAAATTGGCTACTTGTGATGAATTGGGGGAACCCAATCAACTCGTCATGATAGTGGGTAGCAACTAGCTCAATTCCCCACTTCCTCCCATAAAGAAGGGAACTTGAATACCCATACAACCATCGAGCTTGCACCCTACTCCAAGTGGTCAACTCTCCCCAGCAAGTACACAAGCTTGACCAACTAGACCTTCTCCAATGTGTGGCAGTCATCCTCACAGCAACCCTATATTCTCCCATCTAGCTCATCGATAGAGTTGGAAGCTTGAGAAGGAAGACCACACCTAGACTTGCTGAACACACCTAAAGTTGGAGAACGTGCCACCATAACTGGGGATGAGGAATAGTAGATTGCCTCCTTCGCCAAGAAGTCGCTTCCTTAGAAAAAGCAGTGCTAGGATTGAGAATTATATTACAAGCACTTCCAACAAAATCATTCTTGTAGAACAAAAAATAATCAAGCAAGTTAACTTAACAAGCCTCAAGCAGCCCAAAATGAGAGGAAAATAGTACCCTCTTCTTCATGAGCACTTTCCACCATCATTGCACGAGTGACAAGTCCTCTTCTACTTCCTCCTCCCGAGGAGCATTCAACCTCATTAAAAAAAGTGCAACTAAAGGCTCAAGAAGGACATCCTGAGCAGGCATGATGATAATGGTAACAGTAACCCTAAATGGAACTGCCTTCATGGAAGCAGTAAGCGGTCATGCTTGCCTCCATGGAATGACTGGTCACTTGCTCTTTTATTGCTACCACCCTCTTCTTCTTATCCTTATGAAGGTCAAGCTACTTCTTATCACTATCAACATCATCAATATGTCTCTTGGACACCATCCCTCTCAGAAAAATAACTTTGTATGGGCTATAGGAGGGATGGTGTCGAACAAGACCATCATTGCTAGACTTATTTATAGGCGAGGGATGGTGGAACGACTAGGGAAACAATCAAATTAATAAGTTATGTTACATGATTTTCAAAAGATTCCCATCAAAATGAACAAAAGCATTCAATTATTATCATTTACTATAGTTTGACTTGACCTCATACTCATCTCTAATTATCATGCCCATTTGCAAGTCACCTTAGCAAATGGGCAAGAGAATTAGGGAACTAGATGTATACTCGAAGTATACTCCAGAGTAGACTCATCTGAAGAGGAACTAGAAGCCTAGTATGGAGCTCACTTAGAGGATGGACCAAGTACTCCCAACACAACAAAAGGGAGGACTACCCTTTGGCGACTAGCCAATTTGATAAGCAAGACTTAATTTCCCACCGAACTCACACTTGATGATTAGCCTCGTGACCTAGGAGAAAGAACTTACCAATCATTCAAGATGTTTAGGGATGACGAACCATATTTAGACGTACCCTAAAGAAGAACGCTAGAAACCATTAACAAATTGGAATCAGGCTAAAGAGGAATGGCGTCAATCACTATTGGTCAACTCATCCGGAGCCACTTAGTCAGTGCAAGTCTACGATAGTGCACTTGCCTCATTCATCAAGCAAAGGCAAGTATCATGGATGACGAGTCCTTTAATATCCACAAAGTTGTTACAAAATGTATATGTGTTTGTATAAGATTTATTGCCATAATATATATCCATTCTTATTTATTTTGAATATTCTATAGCATTATATGTAGCCATTTGACCTTATAAATATGAAATCATTATGCATCTTTAGGACAATTTTTTCTCTCATTGATACCTCTCTTCGCATCTACTGGTTCTTGGATTAGATTCTAGTTTGCAATAGTGGCTTTTTTTGCAGTAATTTGGTTAAACCTAGTTGTGATTTAGCTTATTATCATACAATTTGTTAGTAAGATTTTGCATTATTCTACAGATAAATTTGAATAAAAAAAAATCTATTATCATACATTTTTTAGTATGGTTGAGATTTATAAGTAATTTAGGTAACAAGATTTTATAATAAACTTTAGCTGTAATATTTAAGTTTCCATTCAGGACATATATGCTGGTAGACAAACGGTTGCCATTAAATAAATAGAAACAAAAAACTTCGATTCCAAGTACAAATTTCCAGCCATGCCGGCCGCATCTATGTTTTAGTCAACCAAACATTTCTTCCGCATGTAATTTTAACTTTATTCGGCCGGCAATTTTAAACCTTTTAATGTAGACTCTACATAAAAAAAATAAAAATTCACCCAACATCTCTTAGCTCAATTGACAGTCGAGCATGACCGAAAATCTCTCAGACCAAGTTTGATTCCTCTTCAGGACAGAGGTGCCTATACCTAAGGTGAGAAAAATAAATATAGATATGTGAATGAATGTGATCTTGGCGCCAGATTAATTAATCATATTCACCACACATAGAGAGGGTGTTGAGCGGATACCCATTGCCAAAAAAAAAAAAAAATTCCAACAGATTATTATTTAATTTTCTATTTTTTTTAAATGTTCGATTTGTGTTTTATCAACTATTTTTAAAAATAGTAAAAATAATATAAATATTTCTTAGGTATTTTTATTTTTATAAATAAACACATATATCACTATCATTATAATCATTAATTTATGCATTATTCAATAAAAATAAAAATAATTTTGTAATATATTTTTTTAAAATCAATACAAACTAAATAAGGAAAAAATATATGAATACATAATATATTGGAGTAGCATAATTATTTTATTTCTTTTATATTACTTTCAGATGAGAAGGATCTAATCCTCCTGTTTAAATTTTAGGTACTAACTGAACTATTTTGTTTTCAGTGTTAAGTTATTAAAACTATGATTTATTATTTGAATTTTTCGTTTTTATTATTGTCGACATCAAGGTAGTCCTTTAATAATTAATTACTAAGCACGTTATTTTATTGCTACTTTTTCAATGAGAAGCGCTCAATGCTAATTTTTTTTTATAAGTAAAAAATATTATATAGATAAGATAAATATTATACTTATTGGGTGCTAGAAAATCAATTGCGGTAGAGTAAAAATTTACGCTTTAATTTTGTTGTGAAATCTAGCACACACATAGGTATTTAAAGAGTGAACAAGAAAACTCACTTTTACTAAAACCCTGAAAGAGGAAAAATCACGTTCTGCCAATAAAAGTTTCCACTATATATTTATTTTGGAGTACAAGTTTTCCGCTATGGGATTACAAAATTGTATATGAGAAGAGCTGATAATGAAAACCCCAAAATTAGACAACAACAGTCATATAGTCACGTTCAAGTGGTATTCTTAGATAGTAGATGATGGTGAATAGCGAGAACGATCCACGGCGATGTCATGATGGAGACCGAGAGACACGGCGAGGATCAGGCGGCGGTGACGGCATGGTTGACAACCGTCAGTGGTGGCGATTGCTTGGAGGATTTTCAAGCTCCTTTCTCTTGCTTCCCTCATATTAGAAATGAGGAGCTATTTATAAATCGGAGGAGTGTCTGTAAATACATCGACAATCTCCTCTCCATCTGACTCATGATGATTCCCTTGATTATATGATATATTTTGTGTATTTGAATGCTCAAATGATGTCAATTATGAGTTCTTGGCTTGTTAGATCTCGAGACGCTCAATTTGACTATAAACACTTAATGTTTAAGAGTCGATTTAATAAGCGTGATCTCGTTGTCTTGATCAATCGATTGCTTCGACCAAGATTTGTCTTGGTGGAATTTTCAGGGTCATATCAATACTGAATCTAATGTTGTTTCGATCTGTTTGATTCTGCCAACCTATGACTTCTAGGGGTGTGATTTTTTGATTAAAATCGAAAATACGAACCGATCCAAATCGAAATTTTGAATTTGGATCGGTTTTATAAATTTTTTTTGGATTTCAAATTTGGATTTGGTAAAATTCGGTTTTCGAATTTCGATTCGGTTTTGTATTATCTTAATCCGATTAAACCAATTAAATCGATTAAACTGAAAATAGCTAAAAAATCAATTTTATTTTATTTTTTTAGAAAATTCCTTTCAAAAAAGTAATTTCAATAATAAATTTGTATATTATTAGTTTTATTTGTTAAAGAGTTATTTAATTTCATATAAAATAATTTGATAAAATGATGTAATTCTTTAATTAATAATTATTATATTAATTATATTTTTAATTTTCAGTTTTTTCTAAACCGAACCGAAAATCCGAAAAATTTCGGTTTGGATCTGATCGGTTTATGTTAATGATTAAACAGATCAGTTTGTTCGGATTCTAGATTTAAAATCGAACGGTTTAACAAATTTCAAAATCGATCCATCTAAACCGAACGATTGCACACCCCTAATGACTTCTGCTTCGGTAAGAAGGCAGTTTTTTTATTTCTTAAATACTGGAAAGAAATCTAGGAATTGTTGGAAATTATTATTTTTATTTGAAATAAAATATATTTTATAGTATTAATTAATTTTAAAAATACTCATATAAAAAGTACACAAAATAAATATTTTTTTTTGAAAATGATATAATAGTAAAAAAAACAAAAAGATAAAATAAATTGGTCCCAAAGAGTTTCTTAATTATTTAAAATTTTCTTTTAAACATTCCAAACAAATTAAAATTAATGCATGTATATATATATATATATATATATATATATATATATTAGTATATTAGTGAAGTTTTATATAATTATTTATCTAATATTTAAATTTTTATATTTTAAAAATATTTGAATAATTAAAAAAAATTAGAGATTTCAATTAAGAACTTATAATGTAAGCCTTTCCCCACTCCCCCAAGAAATTAGAACCATTATTTTTAAAATTTTATAATTTAACTTATTTATATCATCTATTTATTTTTAAATACAAAATTAAAATAAATAAGATTGTCATCATCGCCGGTGTAACGGCAATAATTTGTCCAATTGGACTATCATCAACGAATAAATCATCAACAACTTTAGTTTATTTTAAATTTGTTATTATTTATATAAGTTTTATTTTATTTTTTAAAAAAATAAAAGCTATTTCTATAAAAAGTAAATTTTATTTATTAATTAATTTAAAAGTAAAAATTAATTCTATAAAATAATTTTTTAGGTCAATTTATATATTATGTAATAAAATAAAGTTTAATAAACTTGAATGATTATTTATAATAATAAATTATAAAGCCTGCATTAATAATTATTTTAAGCATATTTATTTTTTATTTTCTTAAATTATATTAATTTTTTTGCTCATGATATTTTCTTAAACTAACAGGAGGATGTGCCTTAGTGTATGCTTTTTGGTTATGAGATTCTTCTTGTTGATAAGCTAGAGGAGTACAAGAACAACATAAACAGAGGAGGTTGGCTATAGAGTCTAAAAGCTTTCATTTTAGTGGATCTAAAATCAAATATATGGAGTGTAATTTTAGCAGTAGTAGATCTAGTGGCATGATTGTGATAATGGGTGATCAAGTTATTAAAATGAGTCAACATTTTAGATATCTTAGGTCTATTATTTAAAGTGATGGTGAAATAGTTGTCGATGTTATTAGTAGAATTCAAGCTGGAGAGTTGAACTGATGGAATGCATCAGGTCTGTTGTGGGATAGAAGAGTACCACTTAAACTTCAGGAAAATTTTTATAAAATGGTGATGCGAATAAAAGGGAAGTATAAAATTAAGTTTAATATTACAGAGTTGAGGATGCTCGGGTGGCTTTACACTTAGAGATAAAATGTGAAACGAATATGTACATGAAAAGATTGGAGTTGCTTTAGTGGCATATGAGATTAGTAATTTATTGGTTCCTCCACTTCAGCCATCAAGCTTGAATTCTACTAATAACATTCTCATCTATTTCACCATCATTTTGAACAATTGATCCGAGATATCTAAAATATTTTCTTTTTAATGACTTGATCACCCAATGTCACAACACCACCACTAGATCTTTTACAACTAAAATTGCACTCCATATAATCTATTTTAGATCTACTTAAATAAAAGCCTTTAGACTCTAAAGTTAACCTCCATAATTCACGCTTTCTCTTAAACTCCCTCTAGTCTTATCAACAAGAAGAATATCGCCAAAAGCTTACACCAAGATGCATCCTCCAATAAATGTCTACTAAGAGCATCTATAACCAAAGCAAAAAGATATGGGCTTAAAACTGATCCTTGATGTAATCCAACTGAAATAAAAAACAACTTGATCAATCCTCCTTGTGTTTGAACACAAATAATAGCTCCAATATACATATCCTTATTAACTTGAATATAAGCAATATTAACTCTTTTCTTTCTTATAATTCTCTAAAGCACTTTTCTTGGAACTTTATTATATGCTTTCTCTAAATCAACAAATATCATATGTAGATCCTCTTTCATCTCTTTATACTTCTCCATCAAACCTCTCAACAAATGTATAGCATCCATAATAGACCTATCTGGCATCAAACCAAACTAGTTTTGAGAAATTTTTATATTGAGTCAAAGCCTATTTCCAATTAATCTCTATCATAATTTTAATGATTGACACATTAACTTAATCACTCTATAACTTGCACTCTTGTGCATCACCTTTATTCTTGAAAATTAGGAAAAAAAAATATTTCTACGCTCATCAAGCATCATTTTAGTCTTTAAAATAATATTAAAAAGATTTATAAACCAATAAATTATTTGATCTCCTAAGCATTTCCACATTGCTATTTAAATATCATCAGGTCCTATTACTTTTTCACACTTCATTTGCTTTAAAGTACTCCCATTAATTAATATGTAAAGTATTCTTAATCAGATTATATCACATTTTAATATTTTTTTTAGTAATTTTTAAAAATTATTGAGTAAAAAATATTAAAAAATAATTAATAAATCCATAAAATTCTAGAATATTCGAGGATATACATTACATGCCCAAAGACTTCAGGTGAATCAATCAAACCATGCATAAAACTATTAAGGGTGATTTTATTTTCTCAACAACTATAAATTGGTTTCTTAATATTCAAAATTTCAAATTTCATGTTAAACAATTCAAACGTATAGAAAATGTTAACCAAATGATCACATGCATCTATGAAACAGCCCCATATAATTTGAATTTTTCTAAAAATATTTGACAATTTTCATAATTAATATATATGTTGCACTAATTAGGAGAATAACAAATAAATTTTAAAAAAAAATTAAAAAAAATTTGGTACAAGTTAACATTATAATTAAATGATAACCATGTCAATATGCCAAGCATTGAAATTCATTTTCAAACTCCTATTTTTTTATTTGTAAAAAAATAAATGCATACTCAAAAAATGGAAATAAAATTTATGAATGCATTTCATAAATTCAATTATATCTTTTATAACAACTCAAGTTTTGTTAAAATTATTTTAAGTTTTCTTCCAACATTTAATAATATATAAATAAATGTTTTAAATTGAAAATTTTCTCTAATAATTTAGGACCTATCTGGGGTCACTTTTATTTTTTATTTTTTAATTTTATATTTATATTTTATTTTGTTTATATTTTGTTTCAAAATAAAACATATTTAATGGTAATTATTATTTTTAAAATATTCAAATCATCTAAAAGTTGTTTTTAGAATTTTTGAGAACAATGTTATTTATTTTTGAAAATAAAAAATAAAAATACATAAACAATAGATCAAACAAGATTAATTGTGGGGTAGTGATAAGCAGTCTTCCTAGTCATAATTGATTCTGCAGCCCTTATCATTGTATCAAACTGCAGTCACTTCTCCCTGCTGTTAATCTCCACTGTTATCTCCTTACAATACACTTAAATCATAGCCTTACAAAAATGGCTACCTCTTTCTCATGTGGCAGAGCTTCCAATGCAAATACGCTTTTTGTATTATTCTATTTATAAAATGAAAGAATCTTTTTACTATTGCATGTTTCTCTTCTTCTTCTGATTCTCAATGTTTGGTGTTGCAACTAATCAACATTTTAACCATTGTGAAGTTTGATCTTTTTAACTTCTTTTTGTTTTTCCACCAAAAATAATGTAATTTCCTAACATAAAATGTCAAAAAAGGAACCAACTCGTTTGGAGCAAAAAATGCCTATCGAGCTTCCGTTTCAGTGATGGTAACATCATTTACAGAAGCCAAATCTGATGTATGATTTGCAGGCCTCTGTTTCATCTTCTTCCTCCTACAAGACCTTGAATGATCATCATTCTTCCATGACTCATCATCAGGAACACCATCTACTTGCTCATCAATCTTTGTTGTATCAAGATCTTTGCTCGAGATTGAAAAATCTTCCCTGCAAATGCTCCCATCGTCATTGAAGGCTGGCTTCGTCAGAGCTGGAAGCATTACAGATTGGCTGCTAAGCATCACAACCAGTGCAGCCACGTTAGGTCTCAGAAGTTGGTCATCTTGTACGCAAAGCAACCCAATTTGTAAGCATTTCAATACTTCCTGTGTTTGGAATCTATCACAAAGACTTCGATCAACAACTTTTATTGCCATTCCTTTCTTGTAATATTGCCAAACCTACAAGCAAAAAAAAAGAGAGCCAAAAGTAGATTCAAATTGAGTTATAACATGATCACTTCACCAAAACAAAGTGTCAGCTTGTGAAATTCTGCTTCTTACATAACTAAGAAGGTCCACTGCATGATTTGAACCTTGGAAACAACTATTTCTTATTCCAGTTATGATCTCTAGTATCAGCACGCCGAAGCTGAACACATCAGATTTAGTGGAGAAGAGACCGTGTAATGCATATTCTGGTGCCATGTATCCACTGAGTGAAGGAAAAATAAATGAAATTTGATCATGTAATTGATTCGAACCATATAAGTTTGGAGTTCAGAAAGTGAAAGTTTTCTTACTATGTAGGCTATTTGATCTGTGTTTCTTTGTGTTTCATCAATGGAAAAGAGTTTCGCAAGGCCAAAGTCTGCAATTTTAGGATTCATATTGGCATCTAATAAAATGTTACTTGCTTTTAGATCACGATGAATGATTCTAAGACGTGAATCCTCATGCAGATAAAGAAGACCACGACCAATTCCTTCGATGATCTTAAACCTTGTCTCCCAGTCCAGAAACATTTTCCTTGCAGGATCTGTTTCAGTATATTTTATATGTCAAAATTATCAAATGGATAAATATTTCATTACAAAATTAAAATTGTTAAATTCATGAGTGATCATTTAGATCAAAACACTTTTAAAAAGAACAAATAAATATTAAATCTGAATAAAACAACCATTTCATTGGAACGAATTCCTTTATTAAAATCTGTAAGAAATAGCTCAGAAAGTGACAAAGACCTTTCTGTTGTCAGATTTAGAAAAAGGTTTTACCTTTGATCTAAATTTAAGCTTGAAGATGAACAAATCTCAATATGAAAAAAAAAAAAGGAAAAAAAAAGTAACTGTATGTATGAGTAGAGTAGGGAATGATAAGCATACCAAATAAGAATTTATCAAGACTGGTGTTAGGTAGGTACTCATAAACTAAGAGCTTCTCATTCTCCTCCAGGCAACAACCCAGCAATCTCACAAGATTCCTGTGCTGAAGCTTAGCCACAAAAAGCACCTCATTCTTCATTTCTGCAAGTCCTTGCCGTGATGCTCCTGATAGCCTCTTCACTGCTATTTGTTGTCCATCTTTAAGCAGTCCCTGTTTCAGATTGAATAAAGGAAAGCATTATTCATTTTTTTTAAAAACAATTATAAATAAGCTAAACTGCAATCCATTATTATTTGCATAAGTACCTTGTAAACTGGTCCAAATCCACCTTCTCCCAGCTTATTTTCCACTGAGAAATTATTTGTAGCGTTTCTAAGCTCACTTAGTTCAAATAATAGAGAATCAACAGTTTTCTTCTGCTTCACCTTGCCGACTCCAAGTCCTAGAATTCAGTACCAAATATAAATGACCACTTTTGGACCCTAAACAAGGAACAAAAAAATAATGAGATGGAAATGATGAAACCAACAATCTTACGGATTAGTATTCTCTGCAGAGCTTTCTCCATAACAGAAGTATGAAGATTGCAGAGAGGATCAATAACACAATAGCTCCCAAGATTGCAATTAGTAAAATTATATTTTTTGTTTTATTTTTCCCTGCTTGAACAGAAAAAAAAATATATAAGGAAAACGAAGGGAAAACATCATATAAGTATAAGACAAACAAAACAAAGTTCAACAATCCTCAACTCTAGACTAAAATACTTAATTGTTTTCACCTTGTTCTCATGCTTAATAGTCAATTGTACACAATTACGCGTATGCTCCCAAAGTTGATAACTTTAGCGGAAATTTTAAAAAAAATAAAATAAAATTGAGCACTAATCGTAACTGGAAGGTTAATTAGTTCTAATCTGAGTCTCACGAATGGAGAGCAAAAGATCTAATGGGAGTACTTTAATCTGATGGAGTACACAGAAAATTACACACTGTAATTACAGGTTTTGATATTTTCTTCTTTAATAAGATTTAAACGGCAAAGTAAAGTTATAGAGAAATCTGTATCAAATACGAAACCGACCTTTTTGTCCGGGGCTTTCAGTTCCATTGCCCAGAGCCACCGTCATCCCCGTCGGCTCCTCCGCCTTCGTAGATCCCACCGGCGGCGGCGGATTTCCTGACAACAATTCCAACGAAAAAAATACATAAACCTCAAACCTCACCAGACAACTGGTAAACGCCACCGTGCCCCCAATTTTCTCCGTGTCGAGTAACATCCCAGCATCATAAAAACACTTGGCGCAGTCACTAGTAAACAAATCAGGCGTGCACCACGCCATCGCGAAAACATTATTTAAATCCCCTGCCGTATTCATTCCAACTGCAAACCTCGAAGCCGCCGATGCCGCCTTCGGCGCCACCTCCCTCATCAAACTATCCAACTGTCTAGCAAACGCAGCGGGATCCGACGCATTAACCATGTTAGATAATGAAATGGGCACCGTATCGTCTTGGACGCCGAAGAATCGCTTGTCGGAGTAGCGGAGAAAGCAGTATTCGAAGCGCAGCGCGGCTGACTTGCGCTTTGCGCAACCGTTGGAGGAGTTTCCAGTGGCTATCGTGGCTGCCTCGGAGAGGCAGTTGGCGCAGATGGCGGGGGATACGTCGGGGCGGCATTGGGAAAGGCCGAAGGTTTGGAAACTGGAGTTGCCGACGGTGAAAATGGACGACAAGATAGGGGAAGTGGGGGCAGAGGCGGTGAGTTTTGAGAGGAGGAGTTGGAGATTGGAGGCATAGGGGTTTGAAGAAGTGAAATTGTCGGTGGAGCAGGATGTGATGACCTGGGCATTTTGGCAATTGGTTTGGCGGGAAAGGAGGAGGATGAGTTGGAAGAGGAGGAGGAGGGTTGGCGGGGAGGGCATGAGGCGATGATGGAAGAAGTTGATAAATTTCGATCAATGGTATCGATTCCGGTGGTTAACGGAGAGGGCGAGTGGGGAAGGAGGAAGGAGAGCACATGTCATGGAGGAAAGAGAATTGTCTGTGTTGACTGAGCAAATAAAAATTCAGCGGCTGTTGAATTTCACAACCAAGAAAATTAAAAAGGAAAATTATGATAGTGATTTTTTAAAGAGGGAAAGTATGTAGATGTAATATAAAAATTTATAAATTTATTAAAAGGATATATATATATATATATAACACATAATTTTTATATATTTATATATCTACTATTTAAAACTTAATATTTACATATTTCACACCAAAATATCTAATATTACATCAAGAATAACATATTTTTTAATTTATCAAAGTGAAATGAACTTTTTCAACATAACAAAAGTATTATATTTATAAATATTAAATTTTAGGTATAAGATATATAAGTGCATAGAAATTATGTGCTGTAAAATTTTCATATTAAAATAAAGTCTAAATACCTAAATGATATTAAAATATTATTAATATTAAAAGTGTTATTTGATTTGACTCAAAATTAATCTCATTTAAATTTATTTGATTGAAATTAAATTTATTTATTATATGAGTCAAAATATTATCTAATTTATTTATCATTTGAAACATATAAATTTTAAATCAACATGATATTATTTATTTAAATATGACCTATTTCACTTATATATATATATATATATATATATATATATATATATATATTAAACTTATTTAAATATTAGGAAGTTATATCAGTAAATATAAAGATTCAATACGATGAAATTTAATGGTTTGTACGTAAATGCTCCTATTTTTAAAATATTTTGTTTTCTACATGGTTCTTTATACATAGGATCATGATAATATTTTCTCATGATGGCTTATCAAATTTTCAATTAATTTTATGGGCCAAGGGAAATAGTTTTTGTCATTTGATTCTCGATGAGAAAAATAAATGCAAAGGCTCAAAACATAATATTTAGATCCCACTACTAACATAGTCCACTTAAACTTATAATGGGGTAAAAAGATGGGGTAAAAAATAAACCATGTAAACCAAATAGACCTCACACTATCATTATAATTACACCAAAAAAAAAAAAAAAATTTCATATCTCCTATCACCTTACCTTGTCTATTCTCATCAAAGATGATTTTCAAAACAAAGTAACCATGCGCTCTTAATTTTAAGTAGTAGAACTTTGGAATTGCTTAGCCACCATCTTCATCATCTTAAGAGAGACCTCATAAGTATGGACATTAGGTATCACTATAAGAAGATATTAAATATATTTATATTTTTAGCTTCTAGGTTAAATAAGCCAACAACTGCTTTTTGGTTAAAACGTTGAGAAAAGGACAACCAATTTGGGTTTAGCCGCCAATTCATCAACTCAACAAGATTGGGGTGTTGAGTAAACTATTTAGATGGCATGGTTATTTTGTAATTCATTAGCTCTTATATAGGTGCTGGTTGATTATATGACGTGCCTTAACCACTTGCCATCATATCAGTCATAGTTGGCAAGAATCATGAATAAAGCAAGTCACCTTAGTAGAAAAAAATGGGAAAAGTAGCCATGAAGTATAAAACTATTAGAAAAAGTGGTACATAAGGATATGCAATTTGTAAGAAAATAAGACACCTTTGATTTACCATTAGTTATCTTCCAATTATCTCTCTATATAAGGGGAATGTGACCCTCCAAGAGATGTTACTAAAGCTTGACACCAAATAAATGATCTACAAGGATTGATAACTCATAGTGAATTACATTAGATCTTCATGTATAAACCTAAGATAGGAATTTTGAACCTTCAACATGAGATTTCATTTTTATCACTAGCATCATAGCATAATTAACTACTTTACATTCATTATTGAAGTATATGATCTGATGAAATCTATGATTGTATGAAAATGATAATAACTTAACTAGCAAGTCAATACAACTATTACAATGAGACAACAAGTTCAAGTGAAACCACTTTTAGAAAATTGGTTCTATCTAACATTATGAGAATGTTAGATCCATAAAATGTTGGTTTGTCTAAAGACATGACTTCACATATGTTTAAATAATACTAAATAAAAGGAAAATGACTATATTGACCCCATGCATGATGTAGACAATTTTAATACTAACACGTCTTATTATTTTACTATAATGATTACATAATATGGATAAAGTTTATATGTTATAATGTTTCAATAATTTAAATATCATATTTATTTTTAAGTGAGTTGTGCAAGCAGTAGCAGGATTCCCACTTTGAGTGTAAACATATTTTGAGTAGTTGTAACTATTTATAAAGATGGCTGTAAAGTTGATGTGGAGAAAATAACTGTTAAAAAGCTATTATGTGTATTACAAATATTTTATATTTAAAAGAAATCAAATAATAACTTTCTGATAGTAACCAAACTTTAACGACTATGGTTTTTAAAAGCAGCTAGAAACCTAGAAGTTAAATCCAATTGTGATTGCTTTCTAAAAACAAATCAGTCAGAAAGCAACCCCAAACACCCCCTAAGTGGCTTCATTACTAGTTAAGAAAAGATTATTTAAGAGATTCATTAACTTGCCAATGTGAAAGAAAGTGGAAAAAATTGAGAGGATGAATAAAGGAGTGAATATAGAAATTTGTGTGATCGAACAATTATATATCAGTTTATATTATATACATTTAACTCTTCACTTGTAATTGATTTTATAATATTATTAGTACTTCCTTATTTCATAAATTAATCTTGGTGACAAACATTATCTTCTCATTATAGATGAAAAAATGGGGAAGGGGAGAATCATTTTATTTTACATTATTAATATGTTGTAAGACAGGATTACAATTTTTATCATTGCAAATTATTATTATTTCAATTTCAAAAGAAATAGACCAAAATTAATTATTTTATGTCATTGATGTCTTGTTGAGAAAAAAATGATTTCAAATTATTATTATTTTTTATTATAAAATTAAAAAAATATTTTCCAAATTAGATTTTTTATAATAACCAATGTACTCTCATCTTGGTTTTTTCATAACATTCATCTGAGTTTGAGGTTAACACTTTCACTTATGGTGTCATAAGTCCACACTCTAATCATTTATCAAATGGTACGATCAACATTATATAGAAATATTATGCTCTATTTTTTAATAATTTAATCAATTTTAATGTAGGTTTAAATAAGATTATAATTTATAATTGTTAGGCATCATGAGTCTCTTAGGATCACAGACTCCTAGCATATTTCCTTTAGATTACATATTTATTTTCTCTCATATTTATCTCTTAATTTGATATTTTAAGAATCATATGTTTATATATATATATATATATATATATATATATATATATATATATATATATATATATATATATATATATATATATATTCATGAGATGAGATGGCATATTTTCTTTTCTTCTCTACATAATTGGTGGCAAATGAATGTTTATCACAAAAATGTTAACAATAAAAAATATCAAAAAGGAAATGATGATGGGCCTTTTGCTTGATTGTTCTCTAGATGTAATAGAAAGATTAGATGACCAAAAAGATGTACATTAAATGTAAGTAGCTAACAAATGTCAAATGATGGTCCATGAAAAATATCAAAAGTCAAGTAATGTTGGGTGGCTAACTTGGCCATTTCCATATTGGAATGAAAAACAATGATTTACAAGGTAAGCATCATAGATTAGTTATTAGTAGACTTTAGTAGATAATGATTGACATGTAACATTATAAATCAAACAATGATAAAGATCAACTTGGGCATTCACTTAATAGGAAGAGAGACTAGCAAATAATGAATACAATTATTTGACTCCAATTGTTGGTTGACATTGGTCATTAATTGTTGTTAAGCATTGAATGAGAATCAATGAAAACATTAATGGCTAGACAATGGTGGACATTTGCTTGATTAACTGATATGACACTTAAAATACTACTAGTCGAAGCATAAATCTTGATACTAATAGCAAGCTGATCCGAAGTTGAAACTGGTCGAGATCAAGCACTTAAAATATTCTTGGAAACTTTGGGATATCAGTTAAATCCTTAAATAGATCTTAAACATGGAGTGTTTATAGTCAAATCGAGAGTCTTGACGAGCCGGATCTAACGAGCCCAAGATCTTATAATTCTGACTTCATTTGAGCATTCAAATACTTAAAATACATCATATGATCAAAGGAATCATTTTGAGCCGTCCGATGGAGAGGAGTGGTTCAAATTTTGCATGTATTTATAGAAACGCCACTCCTCTAATCTATAAATAGCCCCTCATTTCTCATATGAAGGGAGCCTAGGCAAAGACAGAATAGAGAGCTCTAAAGCTTGAAGATCCTCCAAGCATAATCGTTCCACCACTCGACGGTCGCCAACCACCCCCGTTGGTTGTCAACCACTGCCTTAGGTCACCGCCATCAACCGCCACCGCTGATCCTTGCCTCGTTAATCCCCGCTGTTCACCATTACTATATGGCTGTTGTTGTCTGATTTTGGGATTCCCATTGTCTTCCCTTCTCATATACAATTCTGTAATCCCGAATCGAGAAAACTTGTACTTCAAAACAAATACATAGTGGAAGATTTCTACTGGGCTAGCCCCGGTGATTTTTCTCTCTTTTCAAGATTTTTCACGTAAAAATTTTGGAGTTTTCTTGTTCACTCTTTAAATACCTGTGTGTGTGTGCTAGATTTCACATAATAAGGCTAAGGCATAAACTTTCACTATACCGCAACTGGTTTTCTAGCATGCAACAGTTTGGCGCCATTAGTGAAAAAAGAACCCCTCAATCATAATTTCTATGAACACGCATGTCATGGCCAATCTGTAATGCAAAGCTCAGCCTCAACTCCTACTCAAAACCAATCCTTGAACCAAGGATGCCAAGCTTCTGTCTCACTTCCCCCTGATAGGAGTGACCCTACCGATGAAGGCGTGACAAGAATCTCTTTAGAAGATCGTGTGTGCCGAATGGAAGAGTCTGAAAATGAGATGATTTGACTTTTGCGAGGAACACAACAGCTACTACCGTGGCAAACACATCTCCCTCAAGATTGATCGTTAGCTGTGGGAGGTCAAAATACTATCTTCTTGACACTGAAGTTCCTCCGCGTAGAGACCGTGATGCTGATCTCCTTGACACTGCTAGTTCTACTCATCCATCACGCGTAGCTCAACCGACTGCTAATCCACCAATTATTGCTAGTAGCTTGGCACATTCTCATCCTGTTGACTCCACTCGACATGTTATACGTGCAGAATTATGACGCTTAATGCAAGAAGAATTTCACCTTGAAGATAGAAATCATCCTCCCCCTTACCGCGGCTATGAGGAGTCCTCACCTTTAGCTGAAGCTATTCTTCAGCATCTTATTCCCGTAGGTTTCAAGCTTCCAAGCATTGATTCCTATGATGGGGAAACTGAGCCATATGAACATATCAACCATTACAAGACCATCATGCATATCCAATGAGCTCCTTACACACTGCTTTGTCAAGTCTTTCTAGTTACCCTCAAGGGGCAAGCTCGCACTTGGTTCTACTCCCTCCCAAGGGAATCCATCCATACCTTTGATGAACTCGCCAAGATTTTTGTAAAACAATTCATTTCAAACCGGATGATCATTAAAAATTCCTCCCATCTCTCCGGCATTTGTCAAAATGAGGATGAATCACTTAAAGAATACTTCCAGAGATTTTCCTCAGAAGCTCGCCAAATACTTAGGGTAGACCCTGAATTACTGAGAGGAGTTTTTCTTAGAGGGCTTCGTCTTGGGCCTTTCTACTCATCACTAATGCGAGATACTGTCCGATCATATACCGACTTGGTTCACCATGTGAAAGCACAAATTTCTGCTAATGAGGCTATTAATGCCTATCGAAAATAATTTGAACAATCCACAGGAAAATGTAAGAGTGCTCTAGGAAACACAGATCAATAATCCTATCAAAAGAAGCAACAAGACAGTCATGATCTCCCTCCATGGCCCACGCATCAACGACACAAACCAAGACTGGAATACACATTGTTGAACACATCTCGTGTTAACGTCTTGTTGGCTATTCGAGATGAAGAGACCATCAAGTGGCTACATCCATCCGAAATCGAGCAATATTGTCATTTCCATCGAAGTCGTGGACTTACTACTAAGGCATGTAAACAACTTAAAGAAGAAATTGAGAGGTTCATTTAACAGGGATATCTACGTCAATTTGTGCAAAACCAACCAGCTCAAGCAAACATAACTCTAACTGGGGGGCAACTGGGACAATCATCATAGAAACAACATAATAGCCGCCAAATAGTTGGAGAAATTGAAACGATTGTAAGTGGGCCACTACTATCTAATAAAGTCTTCATCTCCACCTTTGAAGAGTCAGAGTTAAAAAAATCTTGTATTAATCATCTCATCACTTTTAATGACTCAAACTTGGAAGGAGTCCAAGTTCCGCATCAAGATCCTCTTGTCATCAGTGTGGGGATTGGTGACCCCTGTTATGTTGTTAAAAGAATTTTGATTGATAATGGGAGTTCCGTTGATGTTTTATTTTACTCCACCTTTTTTAGCATGAGCCTGGTTAAGGATAAACTTCAACCCGTTATGGGACCGTTATATGGGTTTGATAATCACCTTGTACAAGTGGAGGGGACAATCACCCTTCCTATTGTTCTCAAAGAATTTTCTCAATAAGTCACTCACTCAATTCATAGTGGTCAAGTCAAATTCAGCATACAACTCTATCTTTGGAAGACCCCTCCAATCATTCTTCGGTACTGTCATCTCGGTACCTCATCTTAAGATGAAATTTCAAACTCCCATTGGGGTTGGAGTGGTATGTGGAAACCAACAAATAGCACAATCATGTTACCTCAGACAAGCTCAACCACGCCCTTCGGTGACCTTCAACATCGAGAATTTTAATTTTCAAGATAAAGAAGTACCTCAGAGGGTTTTACCTGTAAAAGACTTGCTCCTCACTTCGTTATCAAATGACCAATCGTCAAGCTATGACCAAAGATCCAGAGGAAAAAATCTTCCCTAAAACTTGGAATATGGCGAGTCTCTGAAAAGTGTTATATGTAATCCTTGGTGCATAAATATTGTAGTCTTTAATTTACCCCATTTATCTTTTCCTCTCCACCTCTTGTCTTTTGTTAACTCTCTCTAAAAATATATCTCGTCCCTTTTGTTAAGTTATCTTATGACAATATTGTATCACCAATATTATCAAAGTAATGAGTTTATGGCTTTTTCTTACAAGCTTATTTCTTCTTTATTTAATCCTCCCACTCGAGAAATATACAACTCATGTTGTATCTTAATCAGGTATGATCAATCCCAAGGGGACTTGATCGGACCTCTTCCATACTGGTAAAAAGTCAAGTAACACTTTGACTGATACTTAGGATAGGTCAAAAGGTCCTTGGTGGACATCCAACGACCTCTTCCATACATGTTAACGTCATCTAGTAACACTCTGACAAACAACCTCGGATAAGTCAAAAATTCTCAACGGATTCAATTCAACTTCTTCCATACAGGTTAACGTCATCAGGTAACGCTCTGACAAACAACCTCAGATAGGTCAAAAATCCTCAACGGATTCAATTCGACCTCTTCCATACAGGTTAACGCCTTCGAGTCACACTCTGACAAACAACCTTGGATAGGTCAATAATCCTCATCGTCGTTGGTCACCACCACCGACCATCGCCGGCAATTTCCGCCAGTCACCACCATCGTTGTCAGTCCTCCTCGACGACTACCGACGCCAGTTACTACCGTCGATTACTGTCGCCAGTTGCCGCTGCCGACAACCCCCGTCGGCCGTCAACCACCATCGTCGGTCATCGCCGCCAACCATCGCCAGCAATCTCTGCCGGTCACCACCATCATCGCCGGCCATCTCCTTTGGTCACCACCATCATCGCCGGTCATCCCCGCCAACTACTGACGCCGGCTGCCACCGCCCATCATCAGCGTCGCCCGTTATCATCGCCAATCATCGCCTCTGAACCCGGTCAGTCCGGAAAGGGTAGTTAACACCTCTTTTGAGGGAAAACTGGAGCCTCACCATATAAACTATAGGCCTTGATCGCCTCCGAACCCGGTCGGTCCGACAAGGGCAGTTAACGCCTCTTTCGAGGAAAAACAGGAGCCTCGCCATATGAACTACGGGCCTTAATCGCCTCCGAACACGGTCAGTATGACAAGGGCAGTTGACGCCTCTTTCTAGGGAAAACTGGAGCCTCGCCGTATGAACTATGGGCCTAATCCTCAACCCGGTCGGTCGACAGGCGTTGACGCTCTTCGAGGGAAAACAGCCTCGCCTACGGGCCTTGATCACCTCCGAACGATCTCCTCTTAAGAAGAAGAGGGACACCCAAGCATATGAAGAGTGTGCCTTCTCCCTTGGTCCTAGGGGGTTTTTATAGATCCCTATAGGGGCAAAAAGGTCAAAAATCATCAAAAACTGTAAAAACCCGCTCAAAACTGCCTAAAACGGGCGAAAATGGGCAAAAACAGACAAAAAAACCCTCATGGGTCCGCTCGCCCGCCTACGGCCCGCCGTCCGCCGTTCCGTGCGACCCGCCCGTTCCCGCCGTTTTGCACGACCCGAACTCCCGGCCCGCGAACAAGAATCACGCGACCTGCCGGCCCGCGATCGCAGAACCACGTGACCCGTGCGCCGGCCCGTTCAGCCCGCGCCTCCAGCCCATTCAGCCCGTCGTTCCGTGCGACTGAACCCCGACTGCGCCGCCTGAGGAGTCGCCCGAATGCCCGAATCTGCAGAATGGGTCCATTATTCGAAATCTTGTGCTGCTCATTATACATCCATCCGGTCGCTTTTCGTGATCATAATCTTGTGCTCCCATAAAGATCTATTCTCTCAAAATGTATGGTTGATGGACCCACAAATTTCATTGAAGAATGTGCTATTTTCAAGTATTTGACGTATATATTTTTAGAAGATTGAAATAATGTCATCTAAAAATAGGGGGGCAACTGATATGATACTTAAAATACTACTAGTCGAAGCACGAATCTTGATGCTAAAAGTAGGCTGATCTGAAGTTGAAACTGATCGAGATCAACATTTAAATATCCTTGGAAACTTTGAGATATCAGTTAAATCTCTAAATAGCTCTCAAACATGGAGTGTTTATAGTCAAATCGAGCATCTCGACGAGCCGAATCTAACAAGCCTAAGATCTCATAATTCTGACTTTATTTGAGCATTCAAATATTTAAAATACATCATATGATCAAAGGAATCATTTTGAGACGTTCGATGGAGAGGAGTGGTTCAAATTTTGCATGTATTTATAGAAATGCCACTCCTCTAATCTATAAATAGCCCCTCATTCCTCATATGAAGGGAGCCCAAGCAAGAGAGAGAAGAGAGCTCTAAAGCTTGAAGATCCTCCAAGCATAATCGTGCCACCACTCGACGGTCTCCGACCACCCCTGTTGGTTGTCAACCGCCGCCTCCGGTCGCCGTCGTCAGCCGCCACTGCTGATCCTTGTCATCGTTGATCCCCGCTATTCACCATTACTATATGGCTGTTGTTGCCTGATTTTGGGATTCCCATTGTCTGCCCTTCTCATATACAATTCTGTAATCCCGAATCGGGAAAACTTATACTCCAATACAAATACATAGTAGAAGATTTCTACTGGGCCAGGCCCTATGGTTTTCCCTCTTTTTGAGATTTTTCACGTAAAAATTCTGGAGTTTTCTTGCTCACTCTTTAAATACCTGTGTGTGTGCTGAATTTCACAACAAGATTAAGATGTAAACTTTCACTCTACCGCAACTGGTTTTCTAGCACGCAACAATAGTCTTATTAAAATGGGAAATCAAAAATTGACAAGATGGAAGTTAGAAATTGATGGCTAATTTGAGAATTGGTAAGGTTCAGTAATGATCAACAAGGATATCCAAAAATGAATGACAATGAATGATTAACTTAGTTATTTTCTTTATAAAAGAAGGGGAATGGGGGTTGGTGAGATTGGGCGATCAAGAAGACAAACATTGTACATTTGCTACTGGAGAATGTTAATGGTGACAAAGTGCATTAATGCTAATCAGTAGTTGGAGTAGGACTTGATAATGATGAGTAACAATGTTGATCAATAACTGATGTTGATTCTAATTGATTGTAAGTAAAGATAAAGAGCTTCTAATAATTCTTGATTTCTTGATTCTAAAAACCCCTCTAGATGTATACAAATATGATTTGTTTATTAATTTCAAGAAATGGTGTATTAGTTATCTTCACTAGAGTCCTAAACACTTAATATGATAATTTGATTATATTTTACTTGATAACTTATTTTTTTGGATTTATCATTACCTTAAAGATCTTAGAATTGAGTGATCCTAGACTAGTCAAATTAGTCAATTTTTAAAGTATGCAAGATTTTAAAGATATTTGACTCCTTAATTAACTTCATGAAATTTTAAATTATACTTTAATTATTTGATTTATGCATATAGAGATATAGATGCAAGCATTATTGATATCATTAGCTAGCCTTAAAACTATAACATCATTAAGAAGTCTTAGTTTCTCGCCTAAATACTAAAGCTTTGAGTTTCAAAAATTGCATCAAAATTCATGGTTAATCAGATGATGGCTTGTAAATAATTTTGGAGATAATTTATTTTTATTTACATGTTAAAAAATTAGATTATGTTAAACTCATATCCAAGTAATATTAGTCCTAAATATTTCAAAATTTTAAATTTCATATCAATATTTCCATGTCCATATTTTCATTTTGCCTTGTGTGCGAATCAAAATGTGAATCTTAGCTTGAAGAACCAATACAAAATTAATGTAAAAAAAAAGCAATATAATATTTGATTAATAAATCAACAAATCAAAGTAGTTGCTGGTTGGTGAAAGGATACCATAAAAATTGGTAAAAGATCATTGGGTTTGATCCATATATAATTTTAGAAAAATTTACATGCATAACGCAACTCTTATTTTTTACATACCCAACATCCAAAATTTGATATTTAAATTTCTAACACATTACCTATGCATAAAAAGGTGTATTCACTTTTAAAAAGATAATAACAGTGATAGTTTTGATGTAATGTTAAATATTTGAGTCTAATATTTTATAAATATCAAAGTATAAATGATAGATATGCAAATATAAGAATTATGTAGTATACATGTCAATTCCCCAAAATGTTGATTTATATTCTTCATATTTTTGTTACACTTTCAAAAAAAATATAAAATATGTAATCTTATTATTTTCCATTCAAACTTTTTTTGCTAAAAATGACTACTTTTTTCAATGTACTTTCATTGTGATCATCCAAACCTATTCATTCTAATAAAAATAAAATATACTTATCTTCTTTGCTTTCTCAAGATATTCCAATAAAAATTATATTAGAATAAGCATAAAAATATTAAATTGATTTTAAGATTAATGCTATATTTGTATATTACATTAATTTTAAGATAAATTAAATAAAAATTAATTTATTTTAATATAATTTACATCAGAATATTTAATCATAATTTTTATATTAATAATTGTTAGTAAGCACTGTAAAAGTCGCAATATCGATCAATTTATAGCATATGCATATTTTATGTGTTGCATCACATATTGTGCTTGACAACATCTAATTATTGGTTTATAACATATGATACTTGCCATTTGGCTATTTGTTAAATGCATATTAAAAATTCTTTTTATAAGAATATAAATTAATTAATTTTAAAGGTGAATGAATTAAATATTTACTTTGAAAATAATCGAACAGAAGTGCTTATTAGTTAATTAAAATTAGTTATCCATGAGCTATATTTTTTTGTTATTGGGTAGTATTTGTTTGCTATTTATTAGCAAATTATAGGTATTATTTTTAACATTGCAAATTTGTTAAGATCAACATTAATATGGATGTCTTTGGTATAACTTAAAATTATTGTATTTGATACTTGAAAATTAGCTCACCCCTGCACTTCTTACAATCACAATTCAATACAGTGATGCGATCATCACCACCAACTCAGTTCCATCTTCAACAAGTCCCAACCTAGTGTTGTGACCTAATAGAGAACATTTAATAAAAAAATTGGTTCACTTTATAGAAATCCAAATACAAAGAAGCATTTTTTTTATTGGAGGATCTTTTGAACATTTTTTACTTGAAGTTTGTAATTATAGGATCTTTTGAACATTCTTTTGATTTTTTTAATTGTTCATTTACTTTAATTGACAAATTATTGGCTTTAGTTTGTGCCTTAAAATGTACATAAAAGTCTATATATTGTGTAGTTTACATCAATGAAAACATAAAGTTTAGAGTTTACAATTTTTTCAAGGTCTTTGAGTGGGTGAACAAAAATGTTTTTTTCATGCTTTCACATCAGTAGTCATTGTTGAATCAAATTGAAGTTCTTTGCATCTATTAGTCCACGAGTCTCCATCATGCTATTTAGGCCCAATGTTCCACTACCAAGCCCATGAGCTTCAATAAGACACCCTCTTTACCATTTCTCATTGCTAGAGAGTATATGTTTAATAATTGCATCCGATATAGAACTTAAGTCCTTTTCTTGGTCTTTTATTTTCTTTTTTTTATCTTCACCAACATAAAAAAGCAATCTAGGGATCTAATCCTAATTGCAACTCATGCCCCTTCTTCATACTATTTGCATTTATTTAATTATCTTGGCTTAATTTTTGTGATTGCTCCTCTCAATAAAAGTGAAGAAAATTACTACACCAAGAGGTATAATTTTTATAATGTGCTTCATTCAAAAAACAAGGCATTTTTTGTGGGTTCTTCAAGAACCAAATGAAGATTAATCATTTTAATGCATTAGATATAGTGTGATTGTCATGTAACTCGTGAATGCACTTGCAAAGGAGCTTCAAGTTAGCATTACCAATCTGAAAACTTTTGCAAATTTTTGAATTGAGTTAGATTAAATATTCACGTAAGGCATGTTGCCTATAGTTTACAAATTGAAATAGGCCATCACTCTCTTCAGTAAGAGAAATCTTCAATTTTATTATATTACGGTCAACTAAAATCCATTTAAGGTGAGTGATAGGTTCCTAATCTAGCATCAGTAAGTAGGTATAGATGTAAATGCAAGTAGCAAAAAAAATGTAATCCATGTATAAGGAGAAAAGGATTTTAACTTTTTGATGGGTGTGGATGAAGAATACATGATTGTGAGATCCAAAATCTTGAGTTTTAGTTCATTGAAAATTTAAGGAAGGCATATGCCATTGCTACGTAAGAAGAAAAATAATGTATGATTGCTTTAAATCGTACTCCTATCATAGAAGTTGTAGCCCTGCTAACTAAAAACATTGAGTCATGATAAAAAAAAATCATTGAAGTAGATTGTGGTAAATAAACTTTCCACTAGTGTGCACATTGTGGAAACATAAGCCTCACAAAATTACAATGCTATTTAGATTTCCTACAAATTGATGCAAACCTAGAAATTAAAATGATAAGCAAACAAGATCACAAAAATATTACATGATTGATGGTGCAGTTTTCAATAATGATACTTCTAGAGTGAGATTTTTTGCAACTATGTGCAAAGCTCAATTGTCTATTCTTAGCCATACCACTATACAACATCAACAATTGATGACCCTTTTAGGTGGAAATATAATAATTAACAAGGTTGCCTCTAATTGTGTAGGATAAATGAATATCAAAAATGGGTGCTTGATATGAGTGACACCAAATTACAAAATTTATAACCTAAACTATTTATCAAAAGTTGTTTCATAACTCTACATTCCACCATTGTAAAATTTTAATGGAAATATATTAGAAATTTATGCCTTAGGTTGACTTGCTCTAAAAAAAGATTAACTTTTTGATGTAGTCCTTAGAGTTATAGTTTTTATTAGGGTTACTACAAGAGACATATTCCCCGAAACCCTCTAAAAATGTTTGTTTGCCTTTGTTATGAGCATGTGAATAACATGACACATGGAAAATTTGTTCGACAAACAAAACATGAAATATTGTTGGTTATGTCAATGTATAAAATGGATGCAAAATTTATGATCATTAGAGTAAAATGCCCCATATATCATTTGATGTTTATGTTTTAAAGATTTTTTTTTATTTACAAATATTGAATAGACCACAATATTAGAGCATGAGAATAATCCTCAACTCATAATGATCAAGCCCTCACAATGGACAAGGTTTCTTTAAATCTTGGATTGAATCACTTCCATCAACCACTACTAATCCCAAGCAAACTATAGCAGTAATGAAATGCACTAATTTTATTACACCTACTACAACTAATGAGTCTAGAGAATTATGCCAATAATGCAAAACTTTCAAGAAATCAATACTAATACATATCATGATTATGATTATGTTGTATCTCCTCTCTTGGCTCTTTAGACACTACACAACACATAACTAACTCAATGGCTCTCTCTCTCTCTCTCTCTCTCTCTCTCTCTCTCTCTCTCTCTCTCTCTCTCTCTCTCTCTTATTCTTAATTTTATTTTACAACTAATCAAACACTTAAAAGTAATTCAAATATATTGAATTTATTTTATACTACATTTTGAATGTAGATGATCTAAACTCCTACAACCAAATGATCTAAAATTGAGCATTTTTTTTATAAACAACATGGAAAATATCGTGAGTCAGTATTGTAATTTTTTTAACATGATGATGTTAAAAATTAAATTAACTTATGAACATACGAATTATCTCTCCCATAAACATTGACATACACAAAAAAAGTAAACTAAAATATGGATAAATATTTAGTTAATTTTACTATAACAAAATCTACCTTATAAATAATGTGTTTCAATAATAGTCCATGGAAGAACAATGGTTGGCAAAGCTGAAGAACATTGGCATCAAAAGTTTTGGAAGGTTGATAGTGTGAGTATTGATCATGATCACCAAAGAAGCCACGCTCAGTCTTTACGTGGAGTCTTCTTGGATGCACAGTAGCCCAATTCGAATGCACCTTAATGCTTGATCTATAAGACTTTGATCTAGCACTTGCAATGATCTCTAGTTCTTACAATAGAACCATACCTATAATACGATCGAGCATTTGCTTCAAAAAATATTCTCTATAGACTTTTTGTTTGGGTTTCTCCTTCTCATGAAAGAAGTTTCTATGAAAAATAGTATAAGTCTTTTTTATTTATGGTGGCATCAACATACTAGAAATATGTTTTATCAGACAAAACCTTTTTATCAAATTAAGTTTAATAATCCAAGTCTAATTGATGCTTACATAGCCTAGAGGTATAATGAATCCAATGATTCATCCAGGCATATATTGCTTCGACAAGTGAAAATCTTTAGTACAAGCACCCCATAATTGTACACATCAGATTTGGTGGAGAAGAGCTTATGCATTGCATATTTTGGCTCCATGTATCCATTAGAAAGAATTCTGAAAAGCTTATAATTCAAATCCAAATTATATAAAGTGAAGCATTAAAATTAAAGGAAATGACTAAAACACTAAAACCAATGGTAGTAGAGAAGTTCATTACTTCAGTTTCTTTACACTTTCTATTCATTCATCTTTCAATTCAAATATACCTAAAAGTTTTTGGTGCAATGAGCTCTGTATCTACATGATGCTTGCGATTATACTAGTTTTTTTGGTTGAGCTTCAATAGTGCCAAAAAATTTTGCTAAGCTAAAGTCTGAAAATTTTTTATTCATGTCTCTATCAACCAAGATGTTTGCATTTTTTCAAGTCAAAATGTATTACTTGTTGACCTCATTTTTGGATGAGGTTAACATCATTTCTGAAATTAATAATTAGGATACCTGATCCTAGATTAGTAATCTCCTAATTAAGCACTTAGAACACTATACCTAGTGACATAGTGCATCTTCCTTGGGTTTGATCTAACTTAATGGGTTTTGGAAGAATCAACCCAAATTCTGAAGTTAAAATTAAATAAAATTAATCACTCCAAATTATCTTACACATGTGATTGAATATAATTAGAGTGTGAATATAATTTAATTGAGTTAAAATTGGTCATTTGACTCAACCAAATCCAACTTAACCCATTTAGGGAAAAATGGGCGAGTTAACTTGGAATTGGACCAAACCCTCATGTTGCATGGGTTAATTCAATTCCTAATCATCCAATGAATAGTCAAAGATAATTTAAACCAAAATATAAAACCAACTAATGAAAAGGAAAGTGATTGAAGTATTTGAAACTTAAATTGAATCTAATGCTAAGATTAATCACCAAATGAATTTAAATTGGAACTAAACTTATCTAAACTCATCCTAGCATGGGTTAAGAATATTGCCAGCTAATATTAACCAAATTAATTAAGTCAAAGTTAATCCCAAAAGATGGAAAATATGGCATGGTCAAAGATAAGTGAAGAATAACAAATGTGTTACACCAGTCATTCCACCTCTTTATCCTTAGACAACTGTGGAACATCTGAAGTGCCTTGGAGCTAGCCTCCAAGGACCTTAGTTAGATGTGACTGACCAAAGGAGGAGAAAAGAAAGATAAGAGGCTTGACCTCTAATAGAAAAATCCAAGAGAGAAGATCCCATTCAAAATGAAGATAATTGCGACCTTGCCCCAATCCTCTTGCCGTCAGTGAGCCAAAAAAATGACCAACGTTATCGAAAACTATCTGTCAGTTGGTCTAGAATCCAATCCATGAGGAGGAAATCCAATTCCTATCTCCCACAGCTTCTTCAAATCATTCTAAAGGTGTTCGAGTCGATCCCATTGCTGGAGTTGAGGTATGCAATGAACGCCACCCTCTAAGCTTGAAGTTTTGGTTATTTTTGAAATTAATTTGATCCCCAAGAGGATCAAACCATATAGATCGATTGTAAATCAATCATTGATTATTTTGCAATTGAAATCACATCAAATTTGACCTCAGATCACTAGAAATTCATTGAATTTGATGGACGGCTTCCGTCTCTCGCCAGAGATGAACGGGGAGCGGTCTCCGTTGTCCATTCCTTTTATTTGGGAAAAACAACGGAGATCTAGTCATACGATTCGATTCAACCCCTATAGGAAACCGCGACTGAAATTAGGACCATCTCAACTTTAATCGGATGATTGAGATCCATCCTGCATGGCATTGCTTTTGACGTGACCACCTCATGGATCTCGTATGGCCTTATCACGCCATGCCACATGGCAATAGCGCCAAGTTAGTGCCACTATTTAAAATAATATTTATCATTTTAAATAATTAAAAAATCATTAAAAATTGCTAGGAACTTTAAAAAATTATAATAAATAAAATATATATCCAAAAAATATAAATGAGCGCTCTATGGATTCATCTTAATGAGTAGAACCATTAAATCCAAAATCCTCAATTAATTTTGGGTAATTTATGATTAATTTGACTTTAAAGGAAATTAATTAAACTTAAATTAATCACAAATAATTAATCCAATTGAAATGAAACTTTGGGAACTAAAATTTAGGTTAAAATGCACCTTTGAAAAAGTTTCATGAATTATTTCCAAGTAATTCAAAAGATATCAAATTTCAAACTCCATACTTTAATTTTAATGAAATAAATTAACATTAAATAAAATAATTAATGAAAATAGATCAAATCACTTTAAATCAACATAAAAAAACACTAATGAACTTAGAAACACCAATGAAACCCACTGAAATTTAATAAATCACAAAATGACCTAATTTGGTAAATAATTGAATTAATTAATTCAAATAATTAACCTAAATTTATGAAAATCGCAATAAATTAACCAAGTTTTCAAAAATTATGAATGAAACCTCTTAGATGCAATTTTCAAGAAGGAATTTAAGAAAAATAAAATCCTCAAATGATCCTCATTAAATTAAGCTTAACTTGGGTTTTAATAAAATAAATAATACTTTAATTACACCCTAATGATGCATGTGATTAAAATTAAACTTTGGAAATATGAAATTGGCAAGGAACCTCACTTGCCATAAAAATTTAAAACCCAATTGACCTTTGGATTGAAAATTATTGAATTTTCAAATCTCTAGTTCAATTTAAATCAAATAACAAATTAAAAAAAATCAAAAATTATAAAATTCATAAAAGTAACTTAGAATAATCTTCATCAATACTAGAACACTTAAGATAATTTTTTAACATTTTAAATAAAAGGATTTGATCACTTACATGCTTAAGATTTAATGAAAATAATAATGAATGTTAAGTTTAATTAAACCTTATGGCTAATAAATTTATGATCAAATAATTAATGAAATCTTAATCCACAATCAATGTAAATTAAGAATGGATTAAAATACTAACCTAAGTGTCTTAGATTTATATAATTCAAATCAAATGAATATAAATTCAATAAATATAAACATAATTCAAACTAAAATATTAATGAAAATAAATATTAAATTAATTCAAACTAAACAAAATAAATCAAATTAAAAAATCAATTAAATTAAGAAGATTTAATCAAATCAAAAGAATGAAATAAAGAATTAAATTCTAAAGACACCATTGAAACATTAATCTAAATTTAACTTAAACTTAAATAATCTAAATGAATCTAAAAGGATTAATTAAGATACTTAAAAATCTTAGTTAGGCCTTGGGATGAATCTTCATCTTATGATGAATGTTTCATTCTATTAGGGTTTAGGATGTTGAATAGAATGGGTTTCACCCTAAAGTGAAATCTATTCTACTCTTCATTCTTGAAAACCTAATCTTCACATTAACATCAAAATGAATTTGAAAATAAAATCACATGTCATTAAAATCATTTCAATTGAAACCATCCAAAGGTAAATCAAATAAACTTTAAAATCCAAATCTAAACTTGAACTAAAAAGGCCTAGAAAAGTCTTGCCACTCAAGCTTATTTTCTTCACACACTAAATCATTAGGTCACAGACCCTAGATTTAAGTTAGTTTGTTATGTGATTTTGATACTTTATGTTGTGATGTGCTTTTCATGTCTTTGTAGTGTACTATTTTAGACTACAAGTTTAGAATTATTTTTCTATTAGACTAGATGGGAGGACTTTTTCTTAGAACTAAAATTGTCTTCTGTAGGGGCTTATGCTAAAAAGGACTATCATCATAAATAATATATAAATAGTATTTTTCTTGTAGGTTTGCTTAAGTCCTTAAACATAGCCCAATAGGATATGTGGGCTTGGCAAGCAACTAATGCTAAGCCTGTATATTTATGAAATATAACTATTGTATGTTGTTTGTATTTTTTTGATATCTATTTTGTTGGGCTTAAGATTTATTTTTGAAATTGAAATGTAAATTAGAGCTTAGAATTATGTTATGATCTATAGGGTCTAGAATTAGAAGGAGTTGACCCAACTAATAGATGGTTGTAGTGGTCCTCTGTGAAGCTCAATGGAGTCCCTAAAGAAGGAGATAATCTTGGAAAGAAGACTTATAGATCTAAACTGTAGTTCTAGGTTGGGCTGTATAAGGGAAGAACTCGGCTGCCCGTTTGCTCTTTTTTGGGGGTGTACAAGAGTGCTCGACCGCATTGGCCTTTCTTTAAATTAAAGTTGGCTTGATTTATTTTGGGTTCATAATAAAATCAACCAATTTTTTATATTTCTTTATGTGTTGTGTCTTCTGTGATGAATTCTTGGATGATTAGGCTCTTAGAGAAATTAAGTTTTCTACCCAATTTAAATCTAATCAACTCAAACACAAAAATAAAGAAAACTTAAAACTTCGTATAAATTAAAGCCCGAAGGAAAAATCTAAAATCAACTAGAAATAATCAACTCTTGAAAATCATGCAATCATATTGTTCTAAACTCTTAAGTTAAACACTTCACCCATTGCCCTATGATGATGACCACCTTCTTGGAGAAGTCTACCTTCTTTTTATTGATTTGCCTACAACTAATTCTAATTGTATGGCATTTAGGCATAAAAATGCAAACCAAAGACCTTAAAAGAATCATGAGTTAAAATATCTAAAAAGCTAAAAAAGTGCATTAGTTAGTGCATTTCATACCTTACATGATCCTAGGGATTAAGGAGTGATTCTATATTTTTAGATTATTTCTTAAAATACAATAACCTAGCCATCTTGCATACATGATACTTGACGTCATGAATTTAGAATGAGTTTAGGTGGTGTTAGCTAGCAGCCTTTCTAGGTTGGTTATAAGTCTTGAAGAGTCAGGGATAGGTTTGTTCCCTTAAGTGAGATAAATGATTGATAATTCTAAAAAATGGAACTAGGTTGAGCATCTAATTTGTGTCAAAAGCAATTATAGACTTAGATTCTAAAGTATCCTTTCTAAAAGTAAGTCTTCAACCCTAAGCATTTCTGTAGTCTTGTTCTATTAGAATCAAAGCCTTAGATTTCTAAAAAAATATCAATTCAAAATCTAAATTAAATCCTAAAATAGAAAGCCTAATGATAGGATAGTTGAAATGCCTACTAGGCATCTCAATATCAATAGGAATCTCCTACTTAATCCTAATTAGCTTCCAAAAATAAATCTTTCCACTTTGGATCATTCATAATTGAAATTCCAAATATCATTCATTTGGAAACCAGCTTAGGAATCTATAGAAATAATAACTTATCTTTTTAATCAAGAGTATCCTTAGAAGAGACCCTACATTCCTAATATGTAATTAACTATAGGGGCTTCCCCTTATAGGGAACCATGAATCCAGTTTAAAATAAACCCTGCTCTACTTCTCATGTAGTTCAGTGGAAACTCACTGATACATGAAAGAGCTATTAGTCTTAGAAGTCTTTTATTAAATGATAAAATCCATTATAGGATGACATGTTTATCTTCTAAGATAATATATTTATTCTTTAATGATGAATTTGATCATCCAAATAAGAAATTCCTACACTCTATGTGGTGTCATAAATTTTCCCCACATTACTCTATGATGAGAATCTTCATGAAGGTACATAAGACCTCGAGCAATCCTTTTATGATCTTAAATCATGTGCCCCAATCCAATTATGCTCGTCTTACTGGATTTGCATTATCCCACTATGTGGGGTTGGCTAGATGAATCTTTATTCTCCATTATGTCATATTATGTGTTGAATTCTCATTTAATTCTAATAACTAAGGTTATTTTTTATACATCTTAACCAAGCCTTTATAGTTCTACCTCTACATTTCTTAACATAAGGCAATTCTAATACATCTACTCTCTTAACTAGGTCATCAGACAACCAACGATTTATGTGGTCAACCAATCTAAGGTGACTCTCTCTAATTTTATCTATCATTAGAGCTACTCCATCATTTTCCTGAAGATATTCATTTTGCATTTTATCTCTAAAAGTAAATCCACTCATCCACCTGAGCATACTTATCTCTTCAACACTTAACTTAGTTTTATTCTTCTATTTTACAAGCCAACATTCTACACCAAAAATTATTGCAGGTCTTATCACCATCTTATAAAAATTTTCCTTTGTCTAAGCGGAACTTTTCTATCACAGAACAGGCTAGATACATTCCTCCACTTTAACCATCCAACTTGAATTCTACTAATATCATGCCATCTATTTCACCATCAATTTGAATAATAGACTCGAGATATCTAAAATGCTCACTCTTTTTAATGACTTGATCACCTAATGTCACAACACCACTACTAGAACTTCTACAACTAAAATTATTTTTCATATATATTTAGTTTTATATCTACTCAAACAAAAATGTTTAGACTTTAAGGTTGACCTCCATAAGTCAAGTTTCTCTTAGACCCCCTGTCTAGTCTTATCAATAAGAAGAATGATATGAGAAAAAAAACATACACTAAGGAATATCCTTTTGTAAATGCCTAGTAAGAACACCATAACTAAAGAGAAAAGTTATAGGCTTAAAATTGATCCTTGATGTAATCAAACTGAAATAAGAAAATATTTTGTCAATCCTCCTTGTGTTTGGACACAAGTAATAGCTCTAGTATACATATCCTTAATGCTTGAATATAACCAATATTAAATCCTTTCTTTTCTAGAACTCTCCAAAGGACTTATAGTAGAACTTTATCATATGCTTTCTATAAATCAATAAATATCATATGTAGCTCCTTATTTTCTCTATACTTCTCCATCAAACCTCTCAACAAATGTATAGCATCCACAGTAGATCTACCCAGCATGAAACCAAATTAATTTTGAGAAAATTTTGCATCACATTATAACCTATGCTCATTTACCCTCTCCCATAATTTTAATGTATGTCATATTAACTTAATTATTCTATAATTTGCACACTCTTGTGCATCACCTTTATTCTTAAATATAGGAACCAAAAACTCTTTCTCCACTTATCTTTTTAGTCTCTAAGATAACATTAAAAAATTCATAAGCTAAAACTTTCTTAATCTCTTAAGCATTTCCAACTTCTTTTAGAATATCGTTAGGTCATATTATTTTTCTACACTTCATTTTCTTTAAAGCTATTCCAACTTCAAATTTACTAATACGATGATAAAAATAAAATTCTTTATTTTTTTTAGGGTGCTAAGATTATTAAAATCAATTGTATTCTCAGATCCCTCATTGGAAATAACTCATCCATCTATTTTCATTATCTTTTTTTTAAGAAAAGTATTTTATGATTTTAATCCTTAATACACCTAACTTGAACTAGATCTTTACTTCTCCTATCTCTTTGCTTAGTTAACTTATGCATATATCTTTTACCTTCTTTGGTAACCAATCTATTATATAAATCACTAAAAGCTAATTTTTTGCATCCATATTGCTTTCTTAGAATATTTATGGGCCACTTCATAGCTTTCCTAATTCTAAAAATTTTTACTTCTAAACTAAGTTTAATAACAAAGCTTATTATTTCTTATCTTTTCTTACACATTTTGACTCCACCATTAACTATTTTTACTAAAAGAAGCTTTTTCTTTTGATTCTCCAAGCACATTTTTTGCAACTTATTTAATTTCACCTACTACATTTGTCCACATTATTGAGCTTTCTTATGAACATCCCAAATTCTAAGCTCTTGTAGCATGGTCTTAAAAATATTTTTATTAATATTATTTAAGTGACGCCATCTTATCCTAGGAAAATAATTAAATTTTTTCATCTTTCAATTTTAATCTTAAAATTTAAAACTAACAATCGATGTTGGGTACTTAAACTTTTATTCAGAATGACCTTACAATCTTTATAATCTAAACGATATATTTTTCTTATTAGAAAATAATTAATCTGAGTTTTACTAGATCCATTCAAGTAATAATATACTCATATCTTTTTTTTAAAAAATAAAGTATTAATCACTACAAAATCATAAGCTGAAGCAAAATATAATATAGTCCTACCTTCTTCATTAGTCATTCCAAATCAATAGCCACCATGAATACTTTAAAATCTTCTATTATTCTATCAACATGTCCATTTAAATCTTCTTAGAGCTGAATTTTCTTCAAGAGGTTTCTTTTGTATTAATATTTCTAAGTCATTCCAAAAATTTCTTTTGAGCCTACATCGAAACATTATGAAATATAGATCTTCAAAATATTAAAAAAGAGTACATAAAGTTTTGATTGTAATTATGGTTAGTAGTCATAAAGTTTTGATTGTAATTATGGTTGTAAATACTATTCTTGGAGATTTATGACACAAGGACAATATAGCTATGCTCACCTCTGAGTTAATTAGAATCAATGGCTAAGAGAATAAGGTCAAAGATTGGAAGCTAATGTGCTAAAATCAATCAAGTCTTAGCCAATTATGGATTGATAGGATTTAAATGATGATGGAAGGTTGGTGGTTTTAACTTTGACTACTCAAATGTATGAGTAGGTTCACCTTCCTGAAAGACATATTAGTCGACTGGAATATATATGACAACTCATTAATTATCAATGCAATTCTCAGGGTAATGCTAAACTGCTTAAAAAAGATATTTTATATTTGAAAGATTATAAATAAATTTCAAGACAACTTTCTTTATGTGTCTTGATCAAATTATTTTCCATTTTTTAGGTTTTGAAGGTGTTGACATACTTTTAGCAAGTTTTGTAAGTGCTTCTAGAAGAGGAAATACTATAAGCTAAAGAATATGTGAGTTGTTAAGGGGAATATGTCTCTTGTGATGGCTTTTTCCTTAATCTTGACTTCACAAATCTCATCTCCACAAGGAGGTAGTTGCTTTAGAACAAGATCATTTACTTAGGTAATGAGTTCTACTCCATAAGTTCAACATTAACCATAATAATAATAATAGGTTGTTAAAGAATCTTTGAAACTCACACCTATAAAGGCTTAAAGCTCCATTATTTATTGAGGTCTAATGCCACCTTATATACATAGAATAAGAATCACTAAGGTAAACATCAAAATTTTTTTGGACCCTTTATGAAGAGGAGCACAACTCATGAAATCACCTTTGATTAGAAGCCACCAATTTTCTTTAGGGCTAGCTAGGAGATTCCTATTCTCTACTTTCCAATGGGATATATCATAAAGTTGTGTATAAATACTCTATTAAGAGTATATAAATAGCCTACACCAAAACCATTAAAGAGAGACAAAATAAAATTTAATTTCATGCCATTCTTCAACTTGAGTAAACTAAGTAAAAGGCTCATAAGGTAGGTGCATGAGATTGACTTCCCTTACGGTAATTGAAAAAGATGACAACTTAGTCATCCCAACACTTGACCAATGGTTGAATTTATGAACAATGCCTCCCTAACTTTATTCAAGGTATGGGTTGGGTCCTTAGCTTTAAGCTATGTGTCAGCTAAAGAAGCCAGAGAAGTTAAAGGAGAAGCGCTCAAATTAAAAGACTCCAATATTCACAAAAATATTAGATCACAATATTATCTGACTTGTATAACCTCGAATCAAAGAAGTTGGTGGGCTTGAAAATTATTATAAGGTCGAAAACTTCCTTGGTTTCTTCTCTAGAAACTAAGGCAACCTTGGTTAAAAACCTTTTAGACTTAAAAAAAAAGATCATTTTTTGTTGAAGTCTTTGTGGCGACTGTAGAGACATAGAATACTTCATTAGACTAGTTAGCACCAATGATGAAATCACCTAAAATGTCCAATGAAGTCAAGATGATGTAGAAATTTCAACTCAAATAGATACAAGAATGATATTTTGGTCTGTTGAATTCAAATCTATTAGTGGAGTAAAGCAGATTCTCTAAGGCACTTGAGAAGTAAGGATAAATCAAATGCGACAAGATGAATGGAAAGTACAGTAAGAAAGTATGAGAAATATGAAACATTTCACAATGTGAAATAGATTAAAGTATATAGATCTCTCTTTTCCATCTTTAGAAAATAGTACATAATACAATAGAGGTACAAAAGTGCAAAAAGTTAGAAAAATGCTAATAGGTCCCCCACTACTCAAAAATTTCTTTTTTAATAGGATAAAAAGAGCGGTTACATATAGAAAGTACATGTTAACTGGTCGGTTACATAAGAAAGGACTCACTCAAGATGGTGAGTGTTACATGTCAAATGATGAGTTCTCATGTGTGGTCGTCAACATTGACGAGATGAGTTGCTTGATAGGCATTTGGCTGCATAATCGCCTGCATGTGGGCAATTCTTCACATATGAGGCAAGTTGGTTAAGGTTGGTCACCTGATTGGGATGGCCTCTCTTCATGCTTGCCCATTTAGAGCTAGTATTTGTGAGTGAGTGAATTATTTGTTTAAATTATTCTTCTTATTGCTGATTTTTTCTATGTTGATATTTTGTCGCTTATGATCACTCGTTAGATCCATATGTAATCTATAGGTATACATTTAGCTTTTGATTCTTCTTCTTCTTGTAGAGATGACTTGTAAAAAAAATAAAAGAATGAAATCATTGATTAATTAGTATTCTTTAGTTCAAAAATATAGATTGAGAGTTTTTTTAGTATTTACATCACATCACCTGATTTGACCTATTCTTTTGAGATTGTCTCATGTTTTGTCCTATAAAAGAAGTATGTGCCTTAGTGCCAAATTTCTTTGCTACTCCTTTCACAAAATTTGCCTCATATTTTCTTGTAAAACTTATTTGTTAAAGAAGCAAATACTCATTAAAAATCCTAAAAGATCTCATGCAGATTTTGATCTTGTTGAGTTTTGATCAAGACTATAGATAAAGAAAATAAATAAAGACAAATTCATTATTGTGCCTTTTGTTGAGGAGAGTACTTTGACATCACTTTTTGAAAGTGAGGCTGCTATCCTAGCCATGGACAAAAGTAAAGATTTGTATGGTGGAAAGTGCTCACATTTTAGTCGAGGAGGGTACGGCTGCAACCCCAATGGCGCCCTTCTTCGCTCAAAGTGTGAAAGATGTGTTGAGTTCTCAAGGGGAAGGCTAAGAGAACATTCCCTTTATTCAATGAAAAAATATCCTATAGAGCAAGTTGACACGAACTCCTTCTAAGCAACATGTAGTGAAGGACTATCTCGCTACTGTATCACTCATCACATTTTTATAAGTTTATTGTTCTTATATAGTTTTACATGTTATATTTTCTTGTTGTAGCTTAGTGTGTTGAGTGTTTGTGAGTTCATGGAGGGAGATGATGAGCAATTGCTAGTTCCCATGGATACTTTATAATTTTTTTGGTATACTTGAGATGAGGATCCATTTTCCTATGGACAAATTATTTGGGGATATTCCTAGTGATGAGGAAATTAATTTAATTCAATAATGGCTTCCTTTTTTAAGAATGATGCATTTGATAAGATGTCTTACAAAATGTAATTATCCATAATTGATAATAGTACTTCTCATCGTATAAGGGCGACTACAGTTCCACTGAATCTTCCTTTGGGAATAGACTTTCCTCCTCCAAAGATGGACTTGGCGGCCCTTACTCCTTCTGTAATTGGAATGGCTAGGTTCACTTAGGTGGATATCCAGAAGATGTTGGCAAGCTTTTCTTCATCCACTTGTCATGACAGTGGAGAGTCTAAGAAGAATGAGTCCTCCCACCCAAGGGATGTGATGTTGAAAGGGAGCCTTAGCTGTCTTCATATTCCATCAAGTTAGTTACTTTATAAGGGATAGTAACTCTCCTTATGGAATACGTGATCTTGGTGGGGATAGGTTGTAGCTAAGTTGCATAAGAGGCTGGAAGTTGTGGAAGTTGAGTCGAGCAGAGATGGTTGTGAAGGCCAAGTCATAGCAGAGGCTTACTGCTTTAGAAGTTAAATCTCAATGAAGATTGGTGACCATGGAAGTCAAGTTGACTTTGCTTCATTGCTATATTGAATTAAGCAGGTCCTATCTCTTCATCATAGGTTCCAACTTTATGTTTGATTATCCATCTAATAAAGGAGCACTTGTTGATGAGTGTAAATGCAAAATTTTCTTATTGTAATAAAATAATATTTACCTATGTAAAATAAATGCTCATCTTTTTTACTCACCTTTTCATTTTTGTGCCGAGTTCTCTTAGTTCCTTATGGTTGTGAATAAATTTTTTAAATGTTTTTTTCATGACTTACACCGCTTGAGATTTTTGTAAAATTTAGTAATGATTTTCTCATTTAATTCTTGATGTCATGTATGTGTTCTTTAGATATTTTTTATCATGCTTATAAATTCTCCTTGCTATGGTTAAGTCATTATTAAGTCCCTCCTTTTTTAGAGTGAATAGTTTTCTACTTAAGTGAGTTACTTTCTTCTTTCTCACCAGTCCTATTTTCTTTTAGCGAGTTTTTTTCATTATGAACATGATAGCTCTTAAGAATGCATTTTCTACTTTTGTGGTGAACATAGTGAATGAATTGTTGATTCTTGATTCGGTGAATGAGCTCTTAGTCTTCCAAGTGTATTACTTCAACAATTCCAATTTATCAATGAGAGTCACTTGTGATGATGAACAACTAAATAACTTAAAGGTGGATGAGCTATGCATTCCATTCTACCACTTCCATTTTAGCCTCTGAATCCCTATCTGCACTTGGAGAGTAGATATTTTGAATTCTTATGTTGTTGTGCTCACTCAAGTTTTGCTAAATTCTATAACAAGTGTCACAACCTTTATCCTTTTTTAAGGCAAGGGAGATTGGTATGGACCTAACCCTTTTAGCCTTGTCATCTCAGTTAAGGGCCACAAAGATAGGATTGCTCAATTCTTGATAGTTCACATGAAGATTGATAGCTTGCTGAACAATGTGAGGAACTGACGTTATAAGCTTTACTTTGTCATGTCCTCAATTGAGTGAGTGGTGATAACTGAGCCCATCCCCTTTATAGTCAACATGGTGGTGGTTCCTAAGTTGTGTGCTGAAGAGGCTGAGACTTTAGGGAAATTGGAGGGTAGGACACTCAATATTAGGAATTTCTTTTAATTGATAAAATTCATAAATACATCTATAGTAAGTACTCAACAATATGCATATTTATTCTTTTTCATGTTGATATTTACACTTGTTTTTTCAAAAGATGATGTCTCTACTCCTTTCTTATCTGACCTTGAAATCATCAAGTTTCTTGACTAGTTCAAGGAGGGAAAAGAAGATGAAGGTGAGCTTGTACTTGTTGAGGCCATTTTCAAGAAACTAGCTAATGAGACAGTGTTGAGTTTTGCTCTTAAAAAGTCTAAGAAGAGATTAGTGAGTGCTATTTCCCAAGCTTCATCAAGAAAGAAGAGCAGTAAGAGAAAGGAGCCAGTAAAAAGAGCTCGCCACATTTACCCCAAAGATAATTATATTCCCAACTTGGTTGATCTGAAGAGTAAGCCTTTACTTTGGGACATAAATTTTTTTAAAGAGTTTAATACACTCCTAGAAGGCTTTCTACTAAGCTACTTCTTACATCGCTATGACTACTCAAGTGATGACATGACAGTCGACTGAAGAGCTTATCAAGAAATTTTGTTTGCAATAAATGCCCTTACAACTACGAGTTGGAAAAAAATCAACAACTGATCATTATTTGAATGTTAAGTTCGAGTTGGTTGTTATGTAGGAAGAGGTAAAATAATAAGAATAAGAAGAGAAAAATCAAATGGTTTTAGAACTGACTTGCCTCTCTGAGAAGAATAAAAAGTTGAAGATAGAACTATCTCATCATATCAAGGAGTTCCAAAAGAAAGAGTATGGTGTTTATTTTTGAGATGTATGATATCACATAGATCTTAAGGGGTACTTATTGAAGTGATTGGGTATAACTTTAAGGAGCATTCCAATCTATCCTATGGTTGGGCTTTAAATGTTTAAAATCGAGAGGATCAATTTAGTTGAGGTTGACATTTTATTAGAAAGTTAGGACCTATAATCCCACAACACAAGATTATGAAAATGCCTAAGAGGTGAGGACTTATGCTAGTAGCCCGAAGGAAACATCTACCCCAGATCCTATATATCGGGAGCTTTAGCATAAGCTAAAGCATCATCTAAGTCTAAATGAAGATGAGTATATGGTTTATCTCCATAAGAGAGGGTAAACCGCCCGACTGCTAGACTTACAACCGCCTAGAGTGGCTGTTAGTTATCTCCTCCTATGCTTTAAAACCATGCAGGAAAGTCATATGATTTTGCAAGATAGTTAGCTTATTATTATTTAGAAAGAGACTAAATTCCTTAAACCCACTTCGTAAGAGACTAGAGCATGAGTGGTATGAACAATGACTTAATCTAATGCAAAATCTTTTCAAATTTGACACTTCATTTTGACAAAGGCTTTGGGATTTCTTATGCATAAATACATGATGAAAATGGATTATAGGCTAAACCAGAGAGAAAGAGGTATTTTCTATCACAGAGGAGACCCTCGAAGGTCAATTCTTCTCTTATCATGCAAAGATGGAAACCCTCCTTAATAAGAGTGAGATAATATGAATGCATGATGTTAAACATACAATATTCAGCTAAGGGGTTGCTAAATTTTTTAATTATCTTGATTTAACACCAAGGCTTTATGTGAGGTTATGAATTATTTAGAACTTTAATTATGAGTTGTAGTTCGGTAGAAATTTTTTTTCCCTAAGAGCCTAATTGTATCCAGGCCACACATTAGAACATCAAACATGAAGAAACTAGGAAAAGCATACAATTCTAGTGCGCAATCTAAACACAACATCAAATAATTTTATAGACTACCATAAAAGAATAAAAGGCCAGTGCGATCGGGTTCCACCATACACCTCGAAAAGAGAAAAAAATATGGGTAGCCGAGCTCTACCCTTATACAACTCGGATTACAAAAATAATACATGATATGTGGGTCTTCTTTTCTTCATTTCTTCATGTCTTCCTTCTCTTCCTTTTGATTTGATTTGCTCCAAAAGCATCATAGGGCACCCCAAGGACTAAGCCTTCTGGCCACTATTCATCCTAATCCCCCATAATACTAATCCTAATTTCTAATGCAAAATTATATTAAAAATAGGAAACGTAAATCTAACTACACCTATAAGATAAGTGTTAGCTAAACATACATATAACCCAAGTAGTTATATTTGGAATTTGGACTTAGCACCCTACACATGGGTAACAAAGCTTACTTGTCCTAACTTTATTATGCTTAGGGGCATAAGCAGCCTGCAAGTAAAACATTTATATTTATTTTTACAGCAACCCCTTAAGCACAATCCCAGACATAAAACATGATTAGGCTAATCACGATCTAACATCGAGTCTATAAAATATACACCCCAACATTTAGTTTAAAATAATACATCACAAAACAAAATATACATCACACCATGCACCACCCTAACATAAGACTAAAAGTGGTGACTTAATTCTAATGTGTATGTTAAAGGCTATGTAGTAAGTCCTAACTAGGCATTAAGATTATGATTTTTTAAATGTGAAAGGGTGTTTAGTCTTAAGAGGTTGATTTTACTTTAAGTGGTTTAATTGATTTGAAAATTTTACTTAGTATTTTATTTTATTTTGTATGCCTTACACTTAGCAACTAAGTGTTATAAAGAGAGGAAAGAGAATTTCTCTCTTTCATCCCTACCTTAAGCCACTTCTAAAGCATGTTAATTTATTTTGCTTTTCTTTAGTGAATGGCTTATTACACATTTTAAATTAATCCTAAATGTAGGTTCACTTTAAATGATTCCATTCAATATGAAAGGCATTTTATGATTAATTTGATTAAATGACTATCACATGATATATATAATCATTAATTTCCATCACATGTAAGATGTATATGATTAAATCCAAAGTATACATACATATACAATATATTTTAGCACACTTAAATGATGGATGTGAACATGTACATTTAAAGTTTATATTTTTCATTTGATTGAATTATTTCATCATATTAATTTAAAGCTCTATCCAAATTCTTATATAAAAATACATAAGGATGAAATTAAACATGTACGTGCCATTATTAAACTAGGAAAGTGAGGTAATCAAATGACCTCCTTGGGACTAGATAAAGCCTCATATTTCAAGGATGTCTAGACTATATACCCATTTGCTTTCAAACATATGTAAATTTATATATATGAATGTTGGAAAGGAAGCTTCCAACTATATGACTAGTTAATTCAATCATTTAGCCAATAATGAATGCATGTAATTTTAGTAGAAAAGAGAGATTTTCATCCTTTAGCCACATATGCAAACATATGTAAAGAAAAATAAGAAAGTACGTGCCTTTGTTAACCAGGAAAGTGAGGTAATCAAATGACCTCCTTGGGGCTAGCTAAAGCCTCATATTCTTAAAATGTCCAGACTATATACTTTGCTATCTCACTACATATGAATGTATATGTAAACAAGAGAAAAAAATCATGCAAAAATTGCAATTTTATTTTATTAAAACATTTGTGCATATGAAACAAAGTCCCATCCAAATTTTAATGTAGAAATAAATATAAATAAAATCAAATAAGTACATGTCATTATTAACGAGAGAAGTGAGGTAATCAAATTACCTCCTTGGGGCTAGCTAAAGCCTCATATTCGTGGGATGTCCAGATTATATACTTATTAACATTCAAATACATATAAAACTAAATATGAATTAAGGAAGAGAAAGCTTTACTTCACATACCTAAGCTATAAGCACATGCAAACCTATATGTAATCATAACTATTATCACACTAATCAATGTAATTGATTTATAAACTTTGGAAAATAATTTGGATTAATTAGTGATAATAGCCACACATATTTATAGGTAAATCAACATGCAAGCTTAACATAAAGGAAATTTCATTTTATTTAATTAATTTTGAAAAGAGATGAATGCATGAAACCACATGAAACATATCATTTATTATGATTGGAAAGGAATAATAAGACATAAAACACATGTTTTATTCAATCAAACTAATTCCTAAGGACAATCATCTCAAATTAAAGCATTTAGAGAAAACCAAGGCTTTTTAATCATCATTTTAAGTTTATGTTTCAGTTTGATTTAAAGAAATGAGGGAAAGTTTGTTGATCTTAACCCATTCTCATATTTGTAAATTAATTTGATTTAATGAAAAGTAATTAAGTTGATTTTATGGGTTAATTAAGTTATGATATGGATTAAATCAATTAAATAACCCTTGCCTATGTTGCCTTAAAGTAATTAATTAAATATTTATGAGCCAACATGATATGCATGGAAAATAACTTGCAATGATACTAAGAAATGAAAGGGCTTAATGCAATTAGCTCATAATTAATAATTAATTAGGTTAAGGAGCTTAATTAAGTACTTTTATAGTTTTCTCACACATGTGGGCTAATTATAATTTCCTTAGAATTCACTAAGGTTATTGAACCCGTAAGAGTCTACCCAAGACTTAATTAAAATCTGGAGTGATTTGGAATTTATATGATTAAAGTTTCAATTTAATTAATTAAGTAGTTTAATAGATTAATTAAGCCTTGATTAATTTGATTAATGAAATGAACCTAGGGAAATAGATTAGGAAGGAGGCCCTAACCTTATCCCATGGGTCTATTCACCGTAGAAGAAAGATGAACCACTTAATCAATTAATTTATGATTGTTCATGGGATTAACTAACCATTAATTAGATTAGGAGAGCAATTAGGGCTCAATTAATCAATTTTCCTAATTAAACACTTAATAAACCCAAGAAAATTAGAGGAGATAGAGGTCATTCTCTTAAACAATCTCAAAAATTTTGAGATAAATCACTTGAATGATTAGAGTGTAATTAAGCTAATTAAATTTTTAGTTAAACTCTAATTAAGCTTTGATTACTATTCAAAATCACTTGAAATTATTTTTAATAAAATCTCCCCTAAAATACCTTTAAAATGAGTATTTATTTTTTTTTTAAAATTTTCTATAATTAGTTATTATTTTCTAAAGTTATAACCGATTTAAATAATTTTTTCATAATTTTTATAAAATCAATTGATTTATTTTTGATAAAATAGACTATTTGAATTTCAAAATGCAATATCATCCAATCCAGAGGTTATTTTAACTTGAAATGTTTATGGCAGGTAGAATATAAGCTTAATTTCAATCTCTCAAAATATCAAATCAATCTGATTTGTATTTTTAGAGTAATTGATGAAATTTGATTTTTATTAAAACTCAAGTTAAGCTCAAAATATCCAATCATATTTGGGGATTTTAGGTTTTTTGGATTTCACTCGGAAAAATGAATCCAACGAACCCTTATTTGTAATTTTTTGCTGAGTTTTTTATTTTCTATAAAATTTTAAAGTTTTCGGTGATTTAATTAATTTTTAAAATTAGAAAATGGCCGAATATCCTACTTAACCCAGTCAGCACCATGCGGCGTTGATGTGGCAACATAGTGCCACACGATACCACTCGATTGGATGGCATGATTTCACGAGCGGGAAAAAGGGTGGAATAGGAATCGCAATGGACGGATCAGATTGGACCATTCGATGTAGATTGGACGGTCCAAATTGATCTGCACGATCTAGTGGGCCAAAATGGGTGAATTTGCCATTAAATCTGGGTTGTTCGATCCCCTGAATGCGAGATCGGATGGCTGTTGCTGCAAGCGGTTCCCAGCAACAAAAATGGTGAGATACTGTGCAAATTAATGGGATTTTCAGAATTTTTGCAAAATCTGAATGAAATCTCATCCAAATGGCGGTGAGCTTCACTAGAAAACTTCCTGATTCACATGGGGATAATATAAAATGATAAATACAAGGTTTATCTAAGGATATTCTTAAAATTGTGCAAGAATCATCACAAACAAAAGCTCCTAAGGTTAGCTACGGTTCTTGAAAATTATCCCGTTGAGGATGATTTCTAGCGACGGTGTTGATTCGAGCACGCTCTTGAATGTAAGAAGAAGCTTTGGAATGGATCAAGACCTTTGCCTCCCTTTGGAATGATGTATCCACCAATGGCTGCCACTTCCTTGTTGGAATCCACTTGATTGTGATCATTTTTACTCCAAAATGAAGTGGGAATGGTTGATGGTTGGTTTGGGAGCTCTAGGGGAGTGAATGAAGGCTAAGACAATGCTTGGAGGCTACTATTTCCTATGTTTTTGAGATGGCCAAAAATCACCATCAATGGTGATGGGGAGATGGTTGGGAGGTGATGGATGATTGGAAACTTTGGATTTAGCTCCAAGTCTTCCTTTGGGGCTATCAAGTCAGTCTTCATTGAATGCAAGTGATGGGGAGGATTGAATAAGGGGATTGTGTGAGATTATGTGGAATCCTATGTGGGGGAGCATCTATGAGGGATTTGATTGGTTTGGGCTAATTTTGGGCTGATCCTAAATGGGTTTGGGTTGGGTTTGATCAGCTCCCAAGATTCCATGGGCTAGTTTCAAAGGATTTGGCTCAATTTTGGTCATTTAAGTCACATGGGATCATGTTGGGTTAGGTTGACCAATTGGTCAAATTAGGTTAAAGAACATCTTAGATTAGGTTCAAATAATGATTTAAAGTGTTTTGATATTATTAATTTGATTTAATTTTCCCTAGAATTGATTTTGGCTCATTTGAAATCAAATGGGTCAAATGGGGTCAAGTTGACCAATTTGATCAAAATTGGCCAAATTAGCTTGGGTTATGAGTTGATTCATGTTCAATTGGCTAATTGAAAATGAATGTAGTTCTTGGTTTGAATCATTTTATATTTAATTTGGAATTAGGCCAAATTGACCCATTAGTTCAATTTAGGCTAAGTGGGTCAATTGGGCTAGGTTGGGTCTAATTGATCAAATTGGAGCTTTGGTTAAGTTCAACAATGAACTTGGAATGAAATTGAGCCATTATTTACAATCAATTTGGGTTGGATCATGATTTGACCCAATTTGGTCCTTTAGGCCAATTTGGGTCAACTTGGGTCAAAGGGCCAATTGGGTTAGGTTTGGCTCAAGTGATGGTCAAGTCATATTCAAATATTGATCATGGATTGATGTGAATTAATGGTTTCAACCAATTTGGTGCATGGTGAGTTTTGGTTAGTTTTTGTTCATTTAAGCTAAAGTGACTTGGTCAAATGACCAAGTTGACTTGGTTTGACCCAATTCATGGCAATTGGTCATCATAGGGTGATCAATGGTCTTGGTATGAGGCTTGGATGGGCTTAGTTCAATCCAATTTAGGTTGGATTAGAACATGGCTCAAAAGGGTACTTTAGATCACTTTAGGTCAAGCGAGCTTAACTGAGTCAATTGACTTGGTTTTGACTTGATTTAAGTTTAGTTGAACTTATATATGAGCCTAGGATTGAAATACAAATTCAATTGCAATTAATTTGGAGTTCAATGGATTTTGGTTCATTTGAAATTTTCAAGTCAAAAGGGCTAAGTTGGGCTTGACTTGAGTTGACTTGAATTTGGTTTGATGATTGTAGGTCTCATTTATATTCAGATAGGTGATTGGAGGAATGATTGATTTAAGAGAAAATCCATTGGTTTTGACTTGATTCGAATATGATTTGGCCAAGTCCAAAGAATTGATTCAAAGGGCTTACATTGAGTTTTGATTTGATTTTGGTTTTGGTTTTGGTAATTTGAATGTAGATTTCATTTATATTTGGGAATATAATTAGAGAAATAATTGATTTATAAGAAAATCAATTGAGTTTGGAGTGGTTTGAAGGCAAATTTGGCTAAGCTCATGAAGGTATGTTCAAAGGGCTTAAAAGAGGATTTGATTTAGTTTGATTTAGTTTTCATGATTTGAGTATAGATTTTGTTTATATTTGTGAATATAATTGAAGATATGATTGATTTATAAAGAAATCAATCAAAGTTGGATTGAATTGGGTTAAGATTTGGCCAGGTTCATGGCACCAACTCAAATAGCTTAAGAAGGATTTTGGGGTTTGAGTATGATCTTGGGCTTGAATCATTTGGAGCTGAATTGTATTAGAAATTGATTTTTTGATTGAAGTATTGAATTGATATTTGAGAAAATTAATTGAGTTTGGGTGGATTTGAATTTGGCTAAGGCTAAGCCTATAAGATAAAATCATAGGGCTTAGGAGGGATTTTGAATTTGGATTTGATTGTAGATTTTAATCATTTGATTTGGAATTTAGATTTAGATTTAGAATTTGAATTTGAATTTGAGGTTTGGTTTGAAATTTATATTTTGATTGGATTTAAGAAGGTAAACATGGATTGGGTTTAAGTTATAGGATAAGTGATTTCCTTAAGTCCTAAGGAATAGCCTAATCCTATGATTAACCCTTTCTAAGTCTCCAAGCTTAGGTTAAGTGTTCACCTAATCACTAGAAGTGTCTTATGACTAAGGAGCTCTTAGTGTCTAGAAGAGTCCAAAGTATAAGAAGAGGAGGTTGAGAGCTCACTCCAAAAGTGAGATCAACAAGGAGGTCAAGTTTTCAGGCTTTCTTGGCTCTGACATGTATAAGGGTCTATTACAATAGAAGTTCAAAGAAGGCACCGAGTTTGTTATCACCATATTAGTGAAGCATGGACAAATTAATACCAAGTATTTATACTTCGATAATGTGTTTTCTCTATCATACTCAAACTTCAAGGAGAGCAGTAAGAAAGGGAGCATGAGCTAGTTTTTTCTTCTTTTTTTACTTATAAATTTTTTATTTTTTATACTTGGGAGTTAAAAGAGTAATTTTATATTAAAATTTTGTTCACTTATTACTCATCTTTGTACTTAAAACTATTTTTAATGAAGGAAAATTTGTTCATCATATTTGTCTTTGGTATGCTTGCAAATATACTTGCCTTATGGAATTATTTGTTGAATGAACATATTTTCACGTCATGCTTTATCAAAAGAATGTGTTCATCGAATATACTCATTGAATGAAGATACTCTCTAGATGAGTAAACTTTATGAGCTAAGTGGATTTGCTCGCTAAATGTTTTTAATGAGTAAACTGCATTTAATGAATGTACTTGTTGAACATACTTACTAAACAAATTTGTTGATTGAATGTACTTGACTTTAGTTTCCAATCAAATATTTTAACTATTTTCTTTACATTATTAAAATAATATTGAGTTACTGGTGTTGATCTTTTCTTTGTGATCACCACCCACACAGGTGTTGGCCTTTTTATTTGTAGTCGTCAATCACATGGAGTTTTAGTCCTGCACTTTAGTTGCCAACCACACTGAGTGTTGGTATTTTTGTTTGAAGTCTCCAACCACATGGAGTGTTGATCTTACACTTTAGCTTCCAACCACATAGTGTTTTATTCTTTTACTTTAGTCACCAACCACACAGAATGTTAATCTTAACACTTTAATTGTGAACCACATATAATGCTTGTCTTTTGTTAGTAGTCACCAACCACATAGAATGTTGGTCTACACTTAATTGCCAATCGTACAGAGTGATGGTCATTTATTTATAATAGCTAACAACACAGAATATTGATCATTTACTTTAGTCACCAACTATATGGAGTGTTAGTCTTACACTTTAATTATCAACTTCATAAAGGTATGGCCTTTTTATTTGGTAACCTCTTAATATTTATGAAGCACTCAAAGAAAGTAAGTTATAATATTTTATTTTTATAATTTTGTCGAGGTGATCCTTGTACATTTGAGTCAAAATTTACTTGTCAAGTGATTTGAGTCGATTTGTAGTTTAATGAGTGTTAAATCATAGTAACTTATTGAGTGCTTTGAGTCTATGTAATTTTCCAAATTATTGGGATAATGTAGTTTGAATTCTAAATCATCATATTTTGAGTTTTTAGTATTAAAGAATTATTAGGCAAGTAGGAACATGAAAATTTTATTAATTTATTCAAATCATATGCAATTTCTTGAATAATGAATCATTCTGAAAAACAATAATTTACCAAAAATAAATTGAGTATAGAGATAAGTCTTATCTCATGGGTAAAAATATCTTCAAATCTCTAGCATTTAAGTACACAATATATCTTGTCTTGAATATGTTTGTAGTTAATAAGCTCTTGACCAAATTTCTTATAATATAAAGGCCATCCTAAGTGTGAGCGAGTTTGCCTAATACATTTTGGTGAATTATTGCATTTACCTTTTTTAGTACCAGGTCCCCTGCTTCGAAATATTTTTTTTAATGTGGTAATTATAATACCTAGCCATTCATCTCTTAGTCTCTTCTTATCTAAGTGATGCTTCAATCCATAACTCCTACAATAGGTTGAGTGGAGTCTCCATGGCTTCAATATTTGATCTTTTTCACTCATTAGTTTCTTGATTTAACTTAATAGTCACCATAATCCTTTGACAATGAAGTTCATACTCGACTAGTAACATGACTTTTTTCTTAAGTGAGAAGACAAATTATTTTTGCCTAGTCACTGATGTCTGGGTCATCTTGAGGGCATAGAGTATGGTAGGTTATTTACCCACATAGTGTTTTTGCGCCCCTCACCTTTTTCTTTAACAAACTTAAAAAAAAATTTTTATTCACCGTTTGTACTTGGCAATGCTTTGAGGGTGATTGTTGACCTCACTTTTTGAGTGAGGTTGACTACCCTCATTTTATACTTAGGATTCTTGTATGCTCTAAAACTTCCTTAGTACTAGGACACATCTAGTGACTAAGAGAACACTAAACCCGAGCATGGAGACTCATAGGGTACGAACCTAGGACTAGAACTTACCTAGGAGGAGTGAAGCCTCACCTACCCTAAGATTCAATCAAAGTTCATGGTCAACTAACTAACCTAATCCAAACTAAATGATTACAATCCAAGCTCCAAGCTGAAATATCAATTTAATCTAGGCTCAATTTGATCTATCTTGGTTCAACTTGGCTAAAGAGGGCAAGGTGATTCAACCTAGCCTCTCTGACCTTAGGAAGACCAAACCTAATACCTAACTGCTATATTTGAAACCTAATATACCCAAACTCATTTTAATCCAATTGAACTTGATTGAATCTTATCTAAGCTCCAAGCCAAACCAACTTAATTTTTACCTCAAGTAAACCTATTTTAACTTCATAAGACCAAAATCCTATTCAACTTGATTCAAACCAACCAAACTTAACTTAAACCTCTCGATCATCCCAAACACTCAATTGAACATCAAAATCTATCCTGATTAGTTTAATCAAATTAATTAACCCAATTGAATCAAGTTGACCCAAGTCGACTCATTTTACCTAAAGGGTTCAATTAAGACAAAACCCTATCTAACCCAAATCAATTGCAATCAAAGCCATCAATCAACTTTAAATTCATCATTGGACACATTTCCACATTTATATAACTTCAATTGAACCAAATCTATTCAATCAAACCACTTGACCCAAGTTGACTTAAATAGCTCAATTGTATCAAACTTCAATCAAACTTCAATTGGACCAAATCAAGTTGTTCAATACATTCCTTAATGATTGTAGACCATCATTGATCACTCAATTGCAATTCATTGGACTAAGCCAAGCCAATTTGGCCTCTTAACCAATGTTAACCCAATTTGACCTAAAGAGTTAAATTGGGCCAAATCATGTCCTAACCTAAATTGATTGCAACCAATGGTTTTTATCTATCACCAATTGAGTATTGAACATGAATAAATCACCAATTGAAACTAATTTGGTCTAACCAAACCAATTGACATATTTGACCCAATTACCAAAAGGATCAAATTGAGTAAAATCACATCCTAGTCTAAATCAATTCAAACCAACAACTCCAACCAACCACAAATGACCAATTAAACATGAACCAACACCTCACCCAAGACCATTGACTAATTTGACCAAATTGGTCAACTTAGCTCACTTGACCAAAGTAAACTCACATGAACCAAATCCAAATCCAATTCAAATTGGACCAAACCAATTACACCAACTCATTATAAATGACCAATAGAACATAACCCAAAACCCTTCTTGACCCAATTTGGTCAAATGATCAACATAGCCCAAATGAACCCAATTTGACTTACATAGATCAAATTGAGCCAAACCCAACTAAACTAAGTCCAAACCCAACCAAACTTGGCATGACTCACCCTTTGATCCCCATTGACCTGTCCAAGTGGACCCAACCCATGGTGAACCAAAGTTGGGTCAGCCCAATTGAACCAAGCCCTCTAAATAGGACAAAATTCTCATTTGGAAAGGCTCTCTACTCTTCCTACCCTTAGTAGTCACCTTTTCCCTTCTTTAAACATAGGACCACTGATTCAACCTAACCCAAAGCTAATGGGTTTAGTCTATGACCAAAAGAGGGTATCCTTACACTTGGCCGATCATTGGTCCACCTAAAGAAGAATGTACACTCTATGATAGCCCACTAAACTAGCTTGGCCACTCAAGCATCTCCACCTCATCAGTCCACTACCACCTCTGGCCACTAACTTTTGCCAGACAACTACCTTTGGTTGAGCTAATCTAGAACCTTAGTTTAGCTACAGAGGATAGTATACTCTTCCACATCCATTCATGCTTCATAGAGACCTTCTATAGGAGATTTTGAATAAGCCCAAGCCTTCTCTTAAGCTCCCTGTATACCCGATCACCAGCGAGATTAAGTTCCACCCACACCTGAGAGCTCCATCTATCCAATCTCACCAAACCTCCACCAAAGCCAATTTAACCATCCCCACACTTTCTTCTTTCTTCTTTTGGTTCCTTCTTTTAGATAATGGAATGTGGTTGCTCCAAAGGTTTTACATGGTACATAAGATGAGATCTTATGACCAATGTTCATCCTAATCCCCCATAATAATCATTCCAAAATCCTATTTACAAAATTACATGAAAAGGAAAAATAAATCTAACTGATATTTGCAAAACAGAGATTAGCTAAACAAACCATACAATTCCCAAGCATGTGTATTAGACTTAGCACCCCACATATGGGAAACCAAGTCCACCTGGCCTATTGGATTATGCTTAGGGATATAAGCACCTGCACAACAAAAGCATTTATAATTTTCTTACAGCACTCCTTAAGCACAATCCTCTGTAGAAGACAATGATTAGACTAAATCATCCTACCATTCATTCTACACACATTCACCCTAACATCCAAACTAGAAATAATATATCACAAAATAAAAGCAAACATCAAACCATGCATCACCCTAACCTAAAGCTAGAAGGGGTGACTTAGCCTAATGTGTGTGCTTTAAAAGGTTTGTGTGGTATGCTTAGCTATGGCTTTAAGGTTTAGATTTCCTAAGTATGAAAATGTTCAACTTAGAGGATGGTTTCAATTTAAGTTGTTTAGTTGTTCAGGGGTTAATTTTATTTTGCATATTTGATTTGTTTTAAGTGAATCCTATAATTAATTACTAAGTTGTAAAGAGAGGGAAAAGAGAAGAGAACTTCTCTTTCCTTCCCTACCTTAAGTAATTTATAAAGTAGGTTCATGTTTGATTTTTTAGTGAATATCTTATTATGTGTTTTAGTTAATCCTAAGTTTAGATTTTCTAAACAAACTTATTCAAAAGAAAGGCATTTTAAGATTAAGTAAAGTGAACTAATATTACAAAACACACATCACTTCATTTCTTTTCCAACATGTATAGCATGTATATGAATGAATCCTAAGAATATATATACATATAAATGGAGATGTTTAGCACACTTTATGATGAATGTTAAGAAATGTTACTTAAGAAAATTGGAATGCTTTATGATGCATGATTTTCTTTAAGTAGAAAAAGGTTATTCTTTTATCCTTTATTCAAATGCACATGTGTATGTATGAAAGGCACAAGCGAGTATGACGCCATTGTTAGCACCAGGGGTGTAAGGTACAAGACCTACTTAGGGCTACTTAAAGCCTCACAACCCCGGGGTTGTCTAGACTAATATACCACTTTCCTTAAATGCATATGCATGTACAAAAATAGATAAATGAAAAAAAAGAAAGATGCAAAGTTTATGTTTATTTAATTTTTGGTTTGTGTATACAATTTATGTGTGTAAATGAAAAGATCCTTCTTAATTCATAACATGGAAGAGGATAAGAGTATATTTTAAGCAAGTGTTATATTCTTTTAAAAGAACTATACACCTTGCAAATCTTATTCAAATCCATGTTAAGAGCAAAGAAAGGAAGAAAACATAAGACACATTTTATATTCACATGCAAGCTTATAAATAAAGTATAAGTAGCATACCGTTCAGTTTTGATATTTGATTTATATGTTTTCAAAATAATTTTGAATTTAATAGTGATAATAGCCATTCATATTTTTTACTTTAGCCAAAATATGTAATTTGTCATAAAGGAAATATTTCATTTCAATTTTGATTTTAAAAGGAATAAATGCATGATTTTCATATGGAATACACATTTAGCATGCTAAGAAAGAGATAATGTGATGAAAGCAATGCAAACCCATTCACTCTAATTAATTCCTAAACACAATCCTATGAAATAAGAAAGTTCAAAGTGAATCAAAGTTTGTTTAATGTGATTTTTGTTTTGAATTTGCTTTATGTTTGATTTGAGAAATGTGAAAGAATGTTTGCTGGTCCTAACCCTTTCCCCCATATGTGAGTTAATTTAGTTTGTTCTTAGGATCATTAGGTGATTTTTAAATTTTTTTTAGGTTAAAGTATGAGTTAAGTGTGTTAATTACCCCTTACCTACACCACCTTAGCATACTTAACCAAATAATTATGAGCCAATGGATGACATAAAATCACATAAAGAATTTAAATCAATAATGCACCTAAGAAAGAAAGGGGCCTAATGCAATTGGCTCATGATTAATGATTAATTAAACTAAATGGTTTAATTTAAGTACTTTCATAACCCCTCTCACACATGTGAGTTGTATTTTGATTTCCTTAATGTACTTAGGTTATTGAACACCTAAGCACCCACCCAAGATGAATTAATTAAGTTCTAGAAGGTTTTAGAAATTTATCAAATTAATTTGGTAGTTAATTAGTGGATTAATCCTTAATTGAATTTGGATTAAGGGAGAAAGAGGGGGTTTAAGGAGTAGCTTAAGGAAAATATCCCAAAATATTCCCTAAACCTTCTATTCAATTAAACAAACCTTAATTAACTCAATCAAAGGATTAAACCACTAATTACATACTTAATTAGGCTTAATTACATTAGGAGAGTTATTAGGAAAGAATCCAGTAATTACCCTAATTAAAACATTAATAAACCCCAAGAAAATTTGGGGAGGTAGAAGTCATCCCACTAAATACACATAAGAAGTTTGAGATTAATTAATGGAATAATCAGAGATTAATTAGCCTAATTACATTCCCAATAAAACCCAAATTCAAAAAATAACACTGTTCAAAATCCATCAAAATTAATTTTATAAAATTTTACATTCAATTATCTTTCAGATATAATTTATTTCATATATATTTTTTTGATTTTTCTATACTTATATATGAATATTTGAAGTTTTCATTATTAATTAGGTAATTAATTCTCTAATTATATAGCTAATATCATCGACACCACGTGGAGGCTGATGTGGCACGTGCTTTCCATGTGGCATGACAGGAGAGGCTATTTAAATTGTCACATTATAGCTCCGCGTTAGTGGCGGTGCTACGTGCTTTCTCGATGTCCGTCCGATCAAGGATCGGATGGTTGAGATTAAACCCGTAGAATTAAAGAATTATCCATGGATCCTATGTGTTCTAATCATGGTCGTCCATCCAAAATGCGAGGATGGAAGGCCCATGATTCATCCTTGAGTTCTCCTGTGGGAAAGGGGATCTGTTCACCATCCATGGCAAGATTCAAGATCGATTGAGCTCGATTGAACCCAAACTTACCCACACCATCATGATGCAAGGGAGATCACATCCAACGGATAGTTTCTCAAGGGTTGAGACTTCACTTCACAAAGGACCAAACTATAGCTAATTTAAGCTCAATTTAATGACATACCTCATTGGAGGATATTACCATCGCTCAAATCCCTTGAAGTAGCTTCGTCTAGTGGAGACAAAGCCTTGTTGAAGTTTTGAGGTGTTTAAATTGGATGGATCTTCCTATAGGTCAAGTTCACCTTCAAGTGGGCTCGGTCTTGATCAAGAACACTCCTCTATTGCTTGGAGAACTTGAATGAAGCTTGGAGTGAGTTTGATTTGATCCTCTGAGGGTGCTTGAAGGAGGAATTAGATTGGTTTTGAGTATTGGATGAAACAAAGTTCAAGTGGAGCTCCCCTATTTTCAGTCTATGAAAACTGAGAAATGGGAAATTGAAACTCACTCTAGGAAGCTTGGGGAGACTTAGAAATGGTTCCTCTCGCTTTCCTAAGCTTAATCAAATTGGAGAGTGATGAATTGAAATGGAGTTAGGCGGAGTATATCTCCCCATAGTGCAATCGGATGGTTGAGCCTCCCTTTGCCATTTTTTTATCAATTGACCAAATTGGATCAGTTTGTTAGGCTGTTAGGAGTTGCACATGGGTCAGTTTTGAGTGTAGAGTGGAGTTTTGGAGTTCCTACATTCTTTAATTGAGTGGAGGATGGATTCCATGTGCTTAATTTCAAGTGAGGTGGTCAGTTTTAGCCTTAGGTTAGGTTGGGCTGACCCAAACTCATTGGGTTAGGTGCACCACACTCATTAGTGTCCACTTGGTCTACTAAGAGGGTTCTAAGTGGTCATGAAGAGGATTTGACCAAATTCCAAGTGAATTTGGACAAAATTTACCCTATGACCTAGGGGTAAAATTGTCATTTAGTTTGGGTTTCAATTTGAATATGTTTGGTATGATTGAAAAATGGGTTGGGCCAAGTTTCAATGGATTTGGAGTTGATTTGATATGATTTGGCTAATGTTGACCCATTTAGGTCAAAATGGGTCAACTTAGGTCAAGTTGACCAATTGGTCAAATTGGGTCAAGCCAAGGGTTGAGTCATGTTCATGTGACTATTTGAAATGTGTTGGTGGTTTTTTCTTGGTTCAATTTGATTTATATTTGGTTTTGGTTCAATTGAGTTCATTTAGGTCAAATGGGTCAAGTTGACCAATTTAACCTATTTGACCTATTTGGGTTAGGTCATGGGTTGGCTTAGGTTTCATTGATCATATGAAATGGATTGGTATATTTGTTTCCAATCAATTTTATTTTAATTTGATTTTGGCTCAATATGACCTTTTAGGTCAAGTTGGGTTTAAGGTCAATTGGGCTAGGTTAGGTCTAGTTGGCCAATTGGAGCTCTAGTCAAGTTCAACAATCATTTTGGAATGAACTTGACCCATTGGTTTCAATCAATTTAGCTTAGATCAAGTTTTGACACATTTTGACTTTTTAGGTCAAGTTGGGTCAACTTTGGTCAAGTTATCAATTGGGCTAGGTTAGGCTCAAGTGATGATTTGATCAAGTCCAAACATTGATCATGAATGTGTTTTGATTAATGGTTTCAATCAATTTGGCATATGATGGATTTTGGCTAGTTTAGGTTTTATTTTAGCTAAGTGTTGACTTGGTCAACCTTTAGGTTTGACTTGATTTGACCCAATATGAGTGATTTATTATCTTATGTTGATTGTTGTTCATAGTGTGAGGCTTAGTTGGGCTTAGTTCAATCTAATTTGGTTAAGATTAGAATTTGGCTCATAAGGGTACTTTAGGTCACTTTGGATCAGGTGAGCTTAAGTAGATCAAATGGCTTGGTCAAAGCTTGATTTAAGTTTGATTGAACTCACATATGGACTTAGGATTGAAATATAAATCCATTTGTAAGTGGTTTGAAATCAAATGGGTTTTGATTCATTTGACAATTTGAAGTTCAAAAGGGTGAACATGAGCTTGATTTGGGTTTGATTTTTTGATTTAGTTTTGGTTTGGTGATTGAAGTTTATGTTTATATTTGGATTCATGATTGAAGGATTGATTGAATCATGAAGAAAAATCAAGAGTTTGGCTTGATTTGAATTTGATTTGGCTAAGTTCAAGATTTTGGCTTGAAAGGCTTAAGTTGGATTTTGATTGAATTTGAGTTTAATTTTTCGAGTTAGTTTTAGTTGTTTGAATTTATATTTCATTTATATGTGTGAATATAAATGAAAATATAAATGTGTTATGAGAAAATTTCATGAATTTGAAGTGATTTGAACTTGATTTAGGCTAAGTCCTTAAGAGGGAATCAAAGGACTTAGAAAATATTTTGAATAGGATTTGAATTTTGGATTTAGTTTTGGTTTGATGATTAAAGTTTATGTTTATATTTGGATTCATGATTGAAGGATTGATTGAATCATGGATAAAAATCAAGAGTTTGGCTTGATTTGAATTTGATTTGGCTAAGTTTAAGACTTTGGCTTTAAAGGCTTAGGTTGGATTTTGATTGAATTTGGGTTTAATTTTGGAGTTGATTTTGATTGTTTGAATTTATATTTCATTTACATGTGTGAATATAAATGAAAATATCAACGGGTTATGAGAAAACTTCATGAATTTGAAGTGATTTTAACTTGATTTGGGCTAAGTCCTTAAGAGGGAATTAAATGACTTAGGAAATATTTTGAATTGGATTTGAATTTTGGATTTAGTTTGATTGATTTGAATTTATATTTCATTTATATATATAAATATAAATGAGAATATAAATAGATTGTGAGAAAATTTCATGAATTTGAAGTGATTTGAACTTGATTTGGGCTAAGTCCTTAAGTGGGAATCAAAGGACTTAGGAAATATTTTGAATTGGATTTGATTTTTGGATTTATTTTGATTAATTTGAATTTATATTTCATTTATATATGTGAATATAAATGGGTTGTGAGAAAATTTCATGAATTTGAAGTAATTTGAACTTGATTTGGGCTAAGTCCTTAAGAGGGAATTAAAGGACTTAGGAAATATTCTGAACTTGGAATTTCAATCATGAGCCTCAATCATTAGTTTCAATCATGGGTTTCGATCATATGGAATTGATTTGGATTTGGAGGAAATCAATTAAGTTGGAATTGATTTAAATTTGACTCGAAGGAAGGAAGAGAGGAATTTGGTTCAAGATGTAGGGTAGGCAAATTTTCCTAACAACCCTAAGGCATGACATATTCCTATGGCTAACTCTTCTAAGTCTCTTGGGTTAGGTTGAGTGTCTACCTAATCACTAGATGTGTCTTAGGACTAAGGAACTCTTAAAATCTAAGAGAAGTCTTATGTCTAAGATGCAGGGGTTGAGAGCTCATCCTAAAAATGAGGTCAACAAAGGGCGTCCAATAGGTGTGGTGTGACTGACAAGGTACACTGCATATGTTAGTGTTGACCGAAATAATCAACAACGTTGAATGATCACAAGCACTAACAGAGATGATCTACTCCTACCTCAAGGTGTAGAAGGAATCTAGAGGTTAGTGCAATGTGACTCTACTTATGCCAAGGACATAAGAGAGGGAAGGAGGAATCCACTAGGGATAGAGTATGCGAACCTTCCACTAGGAAAATAGGTTAAACCATTGATAAAGGGATGAGAGGTTTGATTTGATTTGTTTAATTTGTTTTGATTATTTTGATTTGATTGACTCCACTGGGGGAAGTTGATTGGGTTTGTTTTGTTGAATTTGTTTTGTTTGTTGTTTGACTTTGCTGAGAGAGGATGGTTGAATTTGTTTCAGATTTTAAATTTTGGATTTTAAGATGGGCCCTATTGGTTTGCGATGGATCGCACGAGTAGAAGTCACTGAGGTCCAGACCTAACTTAGATTTACCAATCCAAAGTGGTAGTCTACCAAATACATAGTAGGACTAGCCAACCAAAGGGATGCCTTTCGGTATGCAGCAGCTGTACTAGGAAGAAAGCATAATAGACTTACATCCTCCAAGGTAGGGACTAGTTGTTGGGGTGATCCATTGGTAAGGCAATGAATCGAACTCAACCTAGGGCTGATTATTGAGTTAATGTCATTGGGGGACTTAGATCAACTCAAAGATAGTCAAGATTAATTTCATTTTTTTAGTTTGTTCTGATGGATTTTGTAGGTTTGTGATGGACTGCACTGAGTAGGGGCCATGGAGACCTAGACCTAACTCAGACTTATCAATCCAAAGGGAGTAGTCTACCAACCACAAGGTAGGACTATCCAATCGAAGGGATGCCTTTCGGTGTGCAATGGTCAAGTTAGGAAGAAAGCACGGGGACTCACATCTACTAAAATAAAGAACCAATGGGGTAATTGGTTGCTTTGGGCAACAAATTGAACCCGACCTAGGGTTGATTATTGAGTGAATGTCGCTGGGGGACTTAGATCAGCCAAAGATAGTCAAAGATTAATTTTATTTTTTAGTTTATTTTGATGGATTATGTTATTTTACGATGGATCACACTGAGAAGGAGCTTATATTAGCCTATACCTATCTCAGATTTACTGAACTAAAGGGAGTAGCTTCCTGACCGATGGGAGAACTATCAGACCAAAGGAATGCCTTTCGATTCACAATGATCAATTCAAAGGAAGAAAGCATGGGGACTCACATCTTCCACTATAAAAGATAACTGGGGTGATCGGTTGCTCTGGGAAATAAATCGAACCCGACTTTGGGCTGCTCGTTGGTTTGTGACAATCATGCTAGAAAGAATGCATCATAGTCTTATGTCTTCCAAAGCGAAATGATTGTCGGGGTAACCTGCTTGTGGCAATACAGATTGAACCCAACCTAAGAGGGACTATGGACTGAGTACCGACCTGGGGATTTATCTCAACTCAGGTAGTCAGGTAATTTCTATAGGGAGTTCTGTTGACACTGCCCTAAAGATAGGATGCCTGCTTGGGAGAAGGGGCCATTCGGGGGTTTGAATTCCTAATCGAAAGAAAATTTTTTGTTTATTTATTTAGTTTGTTTATCATGTACACTATTAGTTTATGAGGGATCTAACTGAGAAGGAGCTTATATCAGCCTAAACCTATCTCAGATTTATTGAACCAAAGGAGAATCTGCGCATCTATTGAACAAATTCTCCAACCACAAGGGTGGCTACTAGGAAAGGGGGACTGTCCAATCCAAGAGTAACCTGGGTAGTGTCTAAATGAGATTGCAAAGGATGTGATCCAAATAGAATGCTCGCAGGGAGAGGGGCCATTGAAGGCTTGATTCAAAACCCTAGAGAAGATGACATAGCTAGTCATATATCAAATAGGTACTTGGTGGTCAACTCAAGGAGAAATCACAGGGACTCACATCTGCCAAGAGTGGTGTATCCACCCGGTGAGTCATTGCCAGCATAGCGAACGTCAACCAACCTAAGGTGCCCGTCGATTTGCAACAATCAACCTAGGAAGAAAGCTTGGGGACTCACATCCTCTTATAGCAGAACTAATTGCTAGGATAGTCTATCTTCGGCTCGACAGGTGCCATCCGACCTAGGGCGACTATTGAGCGAAATCCACTGGTGGACTTATATCAACTCAAATTTAGCCAAGAGGAAATGATCCTCTAGGGGATTTATCCTAAACCTCAAATATACTCGACCTAGTTAGATCATAATGATTAGTTCAAGAAAAGAGCTCAGGGACTCACATTTCTTAAATAAAATCAACATGAGGTAGCTTACTGGCTGGGCAGTGAAGTCTACCATACTAGTAGGGTGCTCGTTGATTTTCAATGGTCAAGTTAGGAAGAAAGTGTGTTGACTCATATCTTCCAAATAAGTGACCACTGGGGTGACATACTAACGAGGTAGCATGTAGACCTGACCTAGAACAGCTGATGAACGAGTACCACAGAGGCTTGCTCCCATATCAAAATAGCCTGAGATAAAAGATGTGTTTGCTTTTGTAGTTGTGTTAAAAGGAATAGGACGCCGCTAGGGTTCTCTTACTCCTACCTTAAGCACGCTGGGGAATTTGATGAAGTGGTTCCATGGATGGCAAATAAAATTTCCCACTAAGAAAGGATGTTGTTTGGGTTCTCTTACACCTAACTTAGTTGTGCTAATCAAAATAAGATGCCTCTAGGGGATAGGATGCCACTGAGGGACTTTTACACCTACCCTAAATATGTCATGGCAGATTTGCAAGATAAGCAAACAATGCTTCAAAAGAAGAGAAGATTTTGATAAAATGGAATCATATTTTCATTCTTTTCTTGATAATTATTTTTAAACATATTTTATGGGTAATATTTCTTCAAATAGAGCCCATTAATTGGAAGCATCGGGTGTTCCCCTTTACAATCAATAAACTCATAAGATCCTCCTTGGTAGGCCTTCTCTATGGCATAGGAGCCTTCCCAAGTGGGTTCAAACTTGCCTCCCATCTTTTGACGGACAATAATTGGTCTCCTTAGGACTAACAAAAGTTCTCTTACTTGGAAAGACCTAGGGTTGACCAGCTTGTTGTGAGCTTGAATCATTTTGTCCTTGTACAACTCGAGGTTCTGGCACGCCCGTAGGCAACTCTCTTTCAAACCTTTGAGCTCTTCTAACCACAACTTTGCATCCTGCTCTATAGTTATCTTGCTACCCAATGCCATCCTTAGTGATGAGAGTTGAACTTCTAAAGGTAGAATGGCTTCGAACCCATACACTAAGGAAAATGGTGTAGATTGAGTTGGAGTTTGGCATGTGGTGCGGCAGGCCCACAAAGCTTCAACCAACTTCTCATTCCACTGTTGCTTGTTGTCGTCAAGTGTCTTCATTAGTATTTGGATGAGAGTTTTGTTGAATGCTTCTACTAAGTCATTTGCTCTGGGGTAGTAGATGGTGGAGTATCTCTAATCTATACAGTGTCTTCTGGCAAAACTGTTATTCTTGGTGCTTTTGAATGCAGTGCCATTATCGGATATAATTCATCAAGGCACCCCAAACCTATATACAACATGGTTCCTGAAAAATTGAAGCACATGCTGAGCTGTGACCTCTCTGAGTGGGATTGCTTTCACCCACTTAGAAAAGTAGTCGGTGGTAGCTAAGATGAACTAATGACCCTTGGAAGAAGGTGGATCGATTGGACCCACAATGTTGGTACACTAACACTCGAATGGCCATGAGGCTAGTGTAGGGTGTAGAATGTTGGGTGGTTGGTGCAGGACCACACAATGTACCTAACACTAATGGCATCTCCTAGCTACATCCATGCAGTCTATAATCATCGAGGGCCAGAAGTATCCTAGTCTCTTGATCTTTATCTTTATCTTCAGATTGGATTGATGTGCTCCATATATACCTGAATATACCTCAGCTACAATGCCATGGGCTTCGTGTTTATCTAAACAACATAACCATATTTGGTCAAAGGACCATTAATATAGGGTGTCATCAACGAGAGCATATGAGAGAGCTCTCTATTTCCTCTGATGGGCTTGTGACTTTTCTTGAGGTAGTTTACTGATGTTTAAATAGTCTATAAATGATTGCCTCCAATCCATCTCCTTGTCCTTATAGGCAATGGCAACCTCCCCTTCAAGAGAAAGTCTCTCAATGAGTTCAACATTAATAAGAGATAAGACTTGTCTATTTTGGACCCTTACTAAAATGGACTCAACTTCTGAACATACTAATTCTTTGGCAAGTTTGGCCAAAGTATTTGCTACTGTGTTCTTTGCTCGGGGAACCTTGTAGATAGTGACTTAAGGGATTTAGGCCAACAACTTCATGGTATACTCATGGTAATGAGAAAGCTTGGGTTTGAGAACCTTGCAGGACCCGACAATCTAATTGATGACCAACTGAGAATCCCCAAAGATGTTGATGCTCTTGACACATACTGTGATAGCTAACTCCATACTGACAATCGAAGCCTTATACTTGGCTTCGTTGTTGGTGCATGGATTGGAAAGATAGTATGAGAATCTTATCACATCACTGTCTGGAGTTAGGAGAACTATGCAATCCCCTTTATGAAAAGAAGTTGCACCATCAAAATACATCTCCCATCGGCAGTTGTCAACCTCCGCTAAGTTCATGATTTATTCATTAGGGAGATCATCACTAAGCTGAGAATCAACATGAAGTGGGTGTGCTGTTAAGGAATCTATTAGTGCTTGTCCTTTTACCGCACGAAGGGATATGAATGTGATATCAAACTGTGAGAGAATCATTGTCCATTATGCCAAACGTTCAGATAGCGTTGGCCGTGTCATGAAATACTGCAGTGGATTGGTTCTGAAAATCAAGTTCCCTATATTAGAAAGCATATAGTGTCGTAGCTTTTGGGAGGCAAAGATTAAAGCTAGACAATGTTTCTCAATAGGTGGATAGTTTGCTTCAGCAGGAATTAGATGACGGATGAGGTAGTAGAGAGAACTCTCCTTCCCTTCATCGTTGCTTGGACCAACAAAGCATCAAGAGAGTAATCCAATGCAATAGTGTAGAGGATGAGTGACCTGCCCGGGATAAGGGCTGCAAGAACTGGCAGCTTCACCAAATACTACTTGATATCTTCAAGGGCATACTGGCACTTATTATCCCACTTGAACTTGTCATCTTTTTTGACAAGTGCTGAGAATGGCTTGCATCTCCCCGATAGGTTGGAAATAAAGCGTCTTAGATATGCCAACCGTCCTTGGAAAGATCTAAGTTGAGTTAAACTCTTAGGAGGTGGAATTTCTAAGATAGTTTTGATCTTTTCTGGATCTATTTCTATTCCCCGATGTTGGATAACAAACTCATAGAATTTCCTTGAAGCTACTCCGAATGCACACTTTAGGAGATTCATTTTGAGGTTATATTATCTTACCATTCAAAAACTAATATCAAGTCAAAGAGATGGTCTTCCTTTTCTCTAGTCTTGACTACTAGATCATCAATATAGTACTCAACCTGATGATGGATGAGTTCATTGAAGATCTGAGTCATGACCTGTTGGTATGTAGCACCAGCATTTTTAAGACCAAAATGCATGACCCTATAATAATAGAATCTGACCGGGGTTTGAAAATAATGTTTCTTTCATTCTCGATGGCCATCTTGATTTAGTTATAGCCATATGACCCATTCATGAAGGAGAAAACTACATGAGATGAGACAATGTCCACCATTTATTATGGTATAGGAATAGGAAACTCATCATTAGGACATGCCTTGTTTAAATCCCTGAAATCGATGCATATACAAATTTAACCATTCTTATTCTTAACCTTAACACTATGGAACCTAAAGCACACTCGCCTTGTTCATTGAATCCTCTCAACATCATCTAATCTCCTTGGAGTGTTGAGATGTCGATCTTCAAATAGGCAAGGGTCTTTAGACTCATAATGTTCACCGATGCACCTGGATCGATGAGAACTCTAGCAAGTCTAAATCTGCCCATGTCAATTGTAATGTAAAGTGGACGGTTGTGCTTCATGTCCCCTAGAAGAAGGTCTTCATCTGTAAAAGTGATTCTCTGAGTTTCTATGGAATAATGTGCCTCCTCACCAACAATGATCAGCTGAGCTAAGCATATCTCAAGATCAAGGAGAGCTTTGATTCCCTCATCTCTTTGGATAAGATAAGGGCATCGTATATGCTTAGCTTTTATGGTAAATTCTTAGGTGAGAAAGGAGATTATAGTCCACCTTAGGCTGATCCTCTATAAGCATATCCAAGGCTGGAGCATCCTGTGGAGGGGCTTCTCGATCGTCTAAACCAATGACTTATTTTCCTCTATCTTGAGGTGCTGTCATAGGAGGTAGAACCTTCCCACTATGGAGGTTGACTTCTGTGATCTCTTGTGGCAGGGTAATGGAAGGTTCTGACTGCACATCAGGCTCACATACAACTTCTCCTATGGGACCCTCAAAATCGGATGATTCCAAGTCTATCTCAAGAGGCAAACCCGTAGTATTCATAGTAGGAAAATCCAACTCTGAATCAAAAAGAGGAAGATCAAAATTATTATAGTTGTTGTTTAGACTTGAAGAGTTATTAGGAATAGATTCAGACAACCCATTAGAAGTGACACATATATAATTCAAGCTAGCATTATTATTCAATATCTTGGATTTGATAGGAGGTACAAAGTAGAAATCAAGTAAAGTAGGAGGGATGAGGGTTTTGATGCCCTCAACTGCCGATATAAAATATCTACTAAAAGAAGAAGAACTAGCTGAAGTAGTGGTAGTCACTGATGTGGTAGCTACAACGGTGGACTAGAGGCTAGACTCGATCGGTGGTTGCGCTACTGGGCTATCCCGAGATGGCACATGCTACTGCTACTGCTGTTGAGCTCTGCCTTTCCCTGAGTTGGCTCTAGCAACTTGCAAACTTTCCTTGATGTTGGAGGATTGATCTGACTCAAGCACCTGCAAGGAATGTTTCTTGATTTTGATATAATTTTCTTAGAGGTTTTGGATAAGGAGATATCCCATCCTTCTTTGATTTTGGAAGGATCGCAAGTATCCCCAAGGATTACCCTAATGGAACTGGATGGTTTTTTCATAAGGTATTCCTTTGGGATGACTATAACACTAGTCTTGAAGCTATGTTCAAGCCAGTCCTTAAATGTGAAGCAATCTTCCAAAACATGACCTAGCACACGGTGGTAGGGGCAAAAGTTAGGATCATGGCTTTTGCCCACTTCCTCTGGTCTCTTGGGCTCGAGTAGCTAAAAATTAGGCTTCATTAAAAGATTCTTATAGCTTTTCCTAATTACCTCCCTCTTAAATGAATAAGGCTTGTTAAGTTTATCCAAAAGAGTAGGTGGACCATAGTTAGGCAAATTAGGCTTCTTAGCTATAAGATAGGTTATTCCTTATAGGTGTTAGGAGAATTTGCCTACCCTTAGCTTGAACCATTCCTCACTTTCTTTCTTTCAAGTAAAACTCCAAATCAATTCTATTTGATTTTCTCCAACTCAAATCAATTCCATGATTGAAACCCATGATCAAAATCCATCAAAATTCCTAAGCTCAAATTTTCCTTAAGTCCCTTAATTTTCCATTAAAGGACTTATCCAAAATCGTGATTAAACCATTTCAAATTCATGGAATTTTCTCATAATTCATTTATATTCTCATTTATATTCACATATATAAATGAAATATAAATATAAATCAATCAAACAAAATTCAAAAATTGAAACTTCAAACTCCAAAATTTTCTTAAGTCCTTTAAATTTTTCTTAATGGACTTAGCCCAAATCATGATTAAACCACTTCAAATCCTTGAAATTTTCTCATGATACATTTATATTCTCATTTATATTGATATATATAAATGAAATATAAATTCAAACAATCAAAACCAATTCCAAAAATCAAACTCAAATCCACTCAAAATCTAATCTAAGCCTTTCAAGTCAAAATCTTGAACTTAGCCAAATCAACTTTATATCAAGCCAAACTCTTGATTTTCCTTCATGATTCAATCAACCCTACAATCATGAATCCATATATAAATGCAAACTTCAATAAAACAATCAAAATCCAATTTAAAAACCCCAAATCCGTTCATATTCATCCTTTGAATATGAAATTATCAAATGAATCAAAACCCATTTGACTTCAAACCACTTGTAAATGGATTTATATTTCAATCATAAGTTCATATACAAGATCAATCAAGCTCAAATCAAGCTTTGACCAAGCCATTTGACCCACTTAGGCTCACTTGACTTAAAGTGACCTAAAGAACTCTTATGAGCCAAATTCTAATCCTAGCCAAATTGGATTGAACCAAACTCATCTATACTTCTCATCATGATCAACAATCATCATGGGATGATCAAACAATCAAATTGGGTCAAACCAAGTCAAACCTAAGGGTTGACCAACTCAACACTTAGCACAAAATGAAACCTAACATAACCAAATTCCACCATAGGCCAAATTGATTGAAACCATTGATCTAATTTCACTCATAACCTATGTTTGAACTTGATCAAGCTAACATTTGAGCCTAACCTAGCCCAATTGGCCACTTAACCCAAGTTGACCTAATTTGATCAAAAAAGTCAAAATATGTCAAAACTTGATCTAAGCCAAATTGATTGAAACTAATGGGTCAAGTTCATTCCAAATCACTTGTCAAACTTATTCAAAGACTCAATTGGCCAACTAGACTTAACCTAGCTCAATTGACCTTAGACCTAACTTGACCTGAAGGGGTTGAGCCAAATTTGATCATAACCAAAATTGATTGAAAATAAAGACACCAATCCACTCCATATGTCTAACTAAACCTAAACCTACCCTTGACCTTACCCAAATAGGTCAAATGGGTCAAATAGGTCAACTTGACCCATTTGACCTAAATGAAGTCATATGAGTGAAATTCAAAACTATACCAAATTGAATCAAACCAAAGCCACCAAAATCATTTCAAATGGTTATACAAACTTGACCCAACTCTTGGTTTGACCCAATTTGACCAATTGGTCAACTTGACCCAAGTTGACCCATTTTGACCTAAATGGGTCAACATGAGCCAAAATTTATCAAATGAATTCCAAATCTCATGAAACTTGGCCAAACCTAGTTTCTCCACATACCCAACATATCCAAATTAAAAAAAAATCAGCAAAATGACCATCCTACCCCTAGGCTATAGAACAAAATTTGGCTTAATCCATGGATAATTTGGTCATATCCTCTTCATATCCCTTTGATGCTTTCTTAATAGGTCAAGGGGACCTAATGAAGAGTGGTGCACCCAACCCAATGGATTTGGATCAGCCCAATTGGCCCCAAGGACAAACCTGACCCCATGGGTCAAATTGGCAAATTCAAACTCCCTCTTTCACTCAATTTCAAGCACATAGGAGGTTGGCAATCCACTCAAGGCCTCAAATCGACCCTGTGCAAACATCTAGCTTATTAAACAACCTTCCCATTGTGAGCAATTGGATCAAAATGAGAAGATAGCTTGTGGTCATCCAATCCTTCAAGGGGGAGATATACTCCCTAATTCAACTCAAATATATCATTCCTCAATTCAATTTAACCTAGGGAAGTCAGAGAAGCAATTCCTTAGCCTCCCCAAGATTCCTAAAGTGAAATCAAACTTCATCTTCTCGGGTTTGCATAGTGTGAAAACATGGGAGCTCACTTGAACTTCCAACTTTCTCCACACTAAAAACCATTCCAATTCCTCTTGCACACTTCTTTTAAGGACCAATCCGAGCACACTCAAGCTTTATTGGAGTTCCCATAGTGAGGAGAGAAGCAATTGGATCAAGGCCGCAAGGAGCATCAAGTGGTGTTGGTCCATAGAGCAAGTCACTCAACCCTAAGGCCTACGAATTTCAATAGGGATTCATCTCCACTAGACGTAGCTACCTCATCGATCTCAAGTGTTAATGATCACCTCTGACAAAGTATGGAATTTTTTGACCACCTAGCATAGGAGGTGTTGGTCCTTTGTGAAAGGGATTTTCAATTCATGCAAATTCCACTGTTGGATGTGTTCCTTATTGCCTTTAGATGGTGTGGGTAAATTTTTATTTCAATTTGAGCTCAATCGAGCTCGAATCTTCCCTTAGATCATGGACGTCCTCTACCGATCTAAGGGGAAGAACTGGGGAGATCTTGGCCATCCAACAGTACATTTTGGATGGACGGCCAAGATTATTCCCACGTTTAGAATTTATTTTATCTCTTTTCAAATTGTAGGGAGATCCCTGGTCATCTGATCTTTGATCGGACGACAGAGATCAAAGCGCGTCCCGCCGCTACACCGCCAACTAATGTGACGTTTAAGTGGGATACTCACCGTGTGATGTGTGTAAAGCGCGCTGAACACTGCCGCCATGCGTCGCGTTGTGAGCTAAGGGATTAGTCAGGATGCTTAAATAATTCTAATTAATCTATGGATCTTCTAAAAATCATATCTCTCTCAATAAAATTCAAAAAAATATGAAATAAAATCATATGGAAAGATAATTCAACCTAAAATATTTTAAAAATAATTTTAATGTATTTTGAATATATTTTTCTTTGATTTTAGGTTTTATTAGAATTTTATTTTGTTAATTACCTTTTAATTAAACCTTTGATTAATCCCAAGCTTCTTAGGTATGTTTTGGGGGATGAATTCTGCCTCCCCAAATTTTCTTGGGGTTTATTGAAGGTTTAATTGGGGGAATTGAAAATGCATTTCTTAATTACCCTCCTTATATAACTAAGGATAATTAAGATGTGATTAGTGGTTTTAGTCCATTATTAGGGTTGATTAAGGTCAGATCCAGTAGATAAGAGGTTTATGGAATAATTTTGGGGCATTTCCCCTAATTTATTCCCTAAACCCCCTTTTCTTTCCTTAATCCTCTCTTAATTAAGGGTTAATTCATTAATTATCCCCTTAATCAATTTCTAAAAATTCTAAAAACTTTTAGAACTTAATTAATCTACCTTGGGTGTATGCTTAGGTGTTTAATAGCCTAAGTTCAATTAAGGAAATCAAAACCTAATTCATATGTGTGAAGGGGTGTTTTGAAATTACTTAAGCTAAACACCTTAGCTTAATTAACCATTAATCATGAGCCAAATTTCATTAGGCCCTTTTCTTCGTAGGAGAAATGCAAATTTAAATTCCTTGTGAGTTTTTATGTCATCTCATTGGCTCATAATTACTTGGTTAACTACGCTAAGGTGGTGTAGGTAAGGGTTAATTAATTTATTTAATTCATACGTTAACCTAATTAATACATAAAAATGAATCTAATCATCTAAAAACTAAACTAAAATATCAAACACATGTGAGAATGGGTTAGGAATAGCAAACTCAACTAACCTTTTCAAAATTAAATCAAACTTAAAGCTAAACAAAAAAAAAATCACATTTAATACACTTTAATTTATTTTAAACTTTCTTATTCCATAAGAATGTCTTTAGGATTTAATTAAGGTGAATTTGTTTACATGCTTTCATTGCTTTGAGTCTTTGCCTAACATGTTAAATTTGTATGTCATGTGGCTTAATGCATTCAAATTTTTTAAATTCAAATTTAAAAATGAAATTGTTTACTTTATGTCAAATCTGCATGTGTTGGCTAAAGTAGAAATATGAGTGGCTATTATCACTACTAAATTCAAATTATTTTTAACAAATAAAGTATCAAATTTGAAAGTATGCTACTTATATTTTAATTATGCGCTTGCATCTGGAAGAATATAAAGGTGTGCTTAGCATAGGTTCCTCCTCTATTTTATGTTAGCATAGTTTTGAATAGGAGTTGGTAAGATGAAGGGTTCATTTGAAAAGAACCTAACACTTACCTAATTCCATATCTTATTCATCCTTATGCTATCACTTAAGAAGGGATACCTATACTTGCATACAAAAATTGCATAAAAAAAAATTAATCCATTAATACAACTTTTGCATTCTTTTTTTCCATTTCATTTCTTTTATACATATGTTTGTATTTAAGGAAAATGGTATATTAGTCTACATAACCACGAGGTTGTGAGGCTTTAAGTATCCCTAAGTAGGTCTTGTACCTTACACCTCTGGTTAATAATGGCGCTGTACTCACTTATGCCATTCTTACTTTTTTACTTCTAATATGTTTGTATTTAAGAAAATTATATGCATTACCCTTACTTAAAATGTAATTCAATCTTCAAATTTTCTTAAATTTCTTAAATGGATTACTTAGAATGCATCATAAAGTGTGTTAAATATTATCATTTGTATGTATAGAGATGCTTAGGACTCATTCATATGCATGCTATACATGCTGGGAAAGAAATGAAGTAATGTGTGTTATGTGAATTTTGATTCATTTTATTTAATCTTAAAATGCCTTTCATTTTGAATAGGTTTGTTTAAAGTGCACCTAAACTTAGAATTAATTAATATATTTAAGCAAAACATTCACCTAAATAAAACTAAGATGTGAATCTACTTTAGAAATTACTTAGGTTAGGGAAGGAAAGAGAAGTCTCCTTCTCTTTTCCTCTCTTCATAACTTAGTAATTAATTATAGGATTCACTTGAACTTAATCAAAAAATGAAATAAAATCAACCCAAAATAATTAAACAACTTAAATGAGACCCTCCTCTAAGTTGAACATGTTTTCATACTTAAGAAATTTGAACCTAAAGTCATAGCTAAACGTACCACACAAACCATCAAAGCACACACATTAGTCACCACTTATAGCTTTAGGTTAGGTGGGTGCATTATTTGATATTTTGTTTTATTTTGTGATATATGTTTTAGACTGGATGTTAGGGTGTATGCTCGTAGAATGAATGGTAGGACCCTCTTAGTCTAACTATTCTTTTCTGCAGAGATTGTGCTTAAGGGGCGCTATCATAAATAAAAAATATAAGTGCTCTTGCTTGCAGGTGCTTTCAATCTCTAAGCATAATCTAATAGGCCAGGTGGACTTAGTCACCCATGTGTGGGGTGATAAGTCCAACATACATGTTTGGGATTTGTGTAGTTTGTTTTAACTAACCTTTGTTTTGCAGGTGTTAATTAGATTTTCATTCTTTTCTTTTTCATGTAAATCTATGCAATTAGGATTTTGGAATGATTGTTATGGGAATTAGGATGAGCATTGGTCATAAGATTCAATCTTATACACCATGTGAAGCCTTGGAGCATCTACCTTCCAACCATACAAAAGAAGGAACCAAAGAAGAAAGAAGAAATGAAGAAATAAAAAATAAAGCTTGAAGACCCCTATAACAATGAATTCCTTGCTTAATTATAACTTAATTTATTTGTAACCCGGGATGTATAAGGGTAGAGCTCGGCTACCCACATTTGATATTTTTGGGTTTATGCGGTGGTGCCCGACCACAACGGCCTTTTATTCTTTTTGTGATTAGCTTTATAAATTGATTGATGATTTGTTTAGCTTTTGCATTAAGTGACATATTTTTCTTAGTTTCTTCCATGCTTTATGTATGGCTTGGATGTGGATTAGGTTCTCTAGGGAAAAATAATTTTTTTACCAAACTCAATAACTTAAATTTTTTTAAAAAAAAGAACTCATAGCCTCACCTAAAGCTTAGGTTTAAAATCAAGATAAAAGAATTAGCAACCCTTAGCTGGATGAGCATTTCTTTTGTAATATCATGTAGAACAACATCTTATTTCACTCTTGATTGGAGGGCTTCCACCTTTGCTAGAGAAACTTGGCTTGACCTTTGAGAGGCATGGTGGAAACTCACCTCCTCCCTTCTTGCTGATTTTGGCCAAAAACTTTATTTCTCATGCATTAGGCATATGAATCCTATTAGCCTGAATCAAAATAATTGTCCAAAAATGAAAATAAAATGAAATTTGAATTGCATTAGATTTAGGTCATTTGAAGCATGTCCCTCTACATGGTCTAGTCTCTTTAGGGAGTGAGTTTAAGGAGTTAATCTCTTTCTAAATAAATAACAGTCTTACTATCTTGCATAAGTATAAAGACTTACCTACATGTACTTAAAATCATAGGAGGAGTTAGTTGGTGGCCACCCCCAAGCGATTGTAAGTCCAAGCTGTCAGGTGGTTTGTCCTCTCTCATGGTGGCAAACCAATTACCCATTTTTTTGCTTTAGATTTAGGTTGTGCTTTTGGCCCTTACCAAAACTTGCTAGATTTAGGTTCTAAGGTTTCTTCTCGCCTTTGTGGGCCCTAAACTTAATTTCTCACCTCTTAGGAATTTCTTAATCTTGTGTTAAGAAATCATAAGTCCTAAATTTCTAATGAAAAATACAACTCAAATAAACTAAATCAATTTCAAAAATGTAAAGCCCAATCGTAGGATAGTTTGAGATGCTTGCTAGGTTTCCTAGCATCGTGAGCATCTCCTAATTATCTTCCATTTTGGCATCGATAATAACTCCCCCTCTTTGATCAATCACATTTGATTTTAAAAAAAAATAAACTAATCAATTGATAGTCCTTTCCTATTGAAATCTTTGGAGATAACGATCATTTACCTTAATCGAGAGTTTTTCTAAGGAATCCCCATTCCTTAGGTTGTAATTAACTATGGGGGCTTGCCCCTATAGAGAACTTAACGAACCTAGTTTAAAATAAATACTGCTTTACTTTTTCATATAAAGCAGGGCAAGAATCTCTGATACATATGCAGACCCATCATCCTTAGGAGTCCTTATTGAGGTGATTAGGTCCATTAAAGGGTAGTGACTTTTGTCTTTCGAGATAATACACTATTCCTTGATGACATACTCGATCACCTGAATAAGTACATTTATAGATCTGCATGGTGTCCTAAAAAGATGAATTTTTATAGTCTTCCTCTTTCTTTTCTCACCATAGATTTGAAGGTGACTCCTATAGAAATTTTAAACCAACAATGGTACCGCTTTATCATGCGGATCTCGTTCCTCCTTTAGGTCTTGGTAGGGCGAGCGGAATAAGAGCTAGACCCAACCTCAAAAGCAGGGGTGACAATCCCTGGGATCACGGGAGCCTTCCCCTTAGAAGGTTCTAGTGAGTGGGTACTAGCCATATCTAGGGCAGCACGGAGAACCACGAGACACACAAGTGCTGTCACTGACACTGTTGTAGTGGGAATTGCCACTACCTTACTCTTCTGTAAGGGAATATTAGAATCCGACATCATGTCAACCCGAATGATCGGCTTCTGCCTGACCACTATGCTACTGCTAACAGTCGTGAGGGGAGTGCCCTTCCATGTAATTCGGGCCCCCTTAAAACCTCATCCAAAGTGAATGAGGTTGGCATAGTCAGAGCGGAGAAGGCTGGCCTCATCTAGGGCTAGATTTATTCTGTAGGGAAAGGTAAACACATATCTTTGTGCAGCCATCGCTATCAACTGAATACTGAAACTGAACTGTAACTGAAATTGATGCGGAACAAAAGTCTGCAATGTTGAAAATAAACTTGAATCAGATTCCTGGTGATTTTGAACTTTTGAATTTAGAATCTGAACCCATACTCAACATCTTGAAAGTGTTAAGTCAGGCTCAAATGATTTAGAATAATTTTGAGATTCGATTGGAAAGAGGAATTTTTGGATGTAGAGTCCACTTTCAATAAATTTGAGTATGTTGAAAATGAGTTCAAATATTTTTGAAGAGATGCTTCCATAGGTTCATATTTGAATTTTAATTTTGATTTTGAGGACCCTTTATTTAACAAATTTGGGTATGTTAAAGTGAATGATCAATTTGTTTTTTTTTATTTGAGATTTTTGGAATCTACTCACTTAGAAAATTTGGATATGCTAAGTGGGGCGTTTGAAAATAATTTCTTCTTTTTCTTTGTTTGCTTTATTTTGTGAATTATTTGTGATTTGATAAATGGAATTCTCATTTAGCAAATTTGGGTATGCTAAATGAGGAATCCAATTGTGTTTTTTTAAAAAAATTTTTTGAAATTTTTTGAAAATAAGACTCTTAGCAAATTTGAGTATGCTAAGAAAAACCTAATGTGTTTCTTTTATTTTGATTTGTTTTTTTTAGAGGTTTTGATTTTAAAAAGTAGGATCCTTAGCAAATTTGGGTATGCTAAGGAAATCCTAATGTGTTTCTTTTAGTTTTAGAGATTTTGATTTTGAAAAATAGGATCCTTAGCAAATTCAGGTATGCTAAAGAAATCCTAATGTGTTTCTTTTGTTTTGGATTTTGATTGAAAATGGAGACTTCACTTTACCAAATGTGGTATGCTAAAAATGAAGTTCCAAAAGTGTGTTTCAAATTTTGTTTTGGATTTGTTTTGAAAATGGAGACTTCACTTTATCAAATGTGGTATGCTAGAATGAAGTTTCGAAAGTATTTTGAAATTTTTTGTTTTGGACTTGTTTTGAAAATGGAGACTCCACTTTAGCAAATATGGTATGCTTGAATGAAGTTCCAAAAGTGTTTTAATTTTTGTTTTTTGTGTTTTGTTGATTTTGAAAAGAGAGATTTCGATTTAACAAATTTAGGTATGTAAGATGGAAATCAATTATGTTTCATTTTTCAAATGTGTATTTTCATGTGTGATTATTGCTTTTTGAAAAAGAAAATTGCAACTTAATCGTATATGGAATATGTTAAGTGGCATTTCAAAATAATGTTATTTTATTTGTAAATGAAATTTCCATTCAATAAATTTGGGTATATTGAATAGAGATGTTCATATGTACTTTTTGAAAGTTTATTTTTTTTATTTTAATTTGAAATGAAGTTTTCATTCAATAAATATGTGTATATTGAATGGAGAGGTTTATATGTGCCTTTTGAAAGTTTATTTTTTATTGTGATTGGAAACGAAACCTCCATTTAATAAATATGGGTATATTGAATGGAGAGGTTCATATGTGCTTCTTTTTGTTTTTTTTTTTGAAAATATAAAAATTCCAACCTAACACATGTGGAATGCGTTGAGTGGAATTCTAAAGTTGTGATTGAAGATGTAATATCCATCCAACACATGTGGATGTGTTGAATGGAAAGGCCCATCTTCAAATTTTGTGCTTTTTGAAAATATTATTGTTGGAATTTTATTTTTAAAAATAAAGTCTTCATCAAAATAAATTGAGTAAAGAAGTTCGTTTGTGCTTTTAGAAAATATGAGTGTTGGTTTTCATTTTGAAATATTTCAACATGTAATAATTGCTAAAATTGTTAGATGTAGTGCAAGTATTTTATTAAGTGTGTTTTGAAAATATGCTTTTGGAAAGCAAATCTTTATGAAGAATTTATTTAATCTTTATTTTTGGAATGAACCTTTCCTTACCATAAAAATGGTAAGGAGGAAGTCTTTGATCATTTTCTTTTCATTTAATTTTTATTTTCACCCATTGGGGAACCCAATGGGGGTTTTAAGACCAACACACGGTGAGGTCCTAAAACCTAAAGATGTTGGCTAGCTTTACTTAAGGATGAAATTAGCTAAGTGCCAACAGAAAGAAAGATAGTATTGGATTCACACAAAAGAATAAACCCATTATCGATACTTGGAGACAACGATCATTTACCAAAGATGGAGAGAGGAACCATCCCAACAGAGTCGCCAGAAAAATCTGTGGTAAAAAATTTTCATTTCCTAAGATGTATACGTCCATCTTCAATCTATATGGATAAAATGAAGGTAGAAATATATCTTTGTATTTGGACACCACATAGATCCGTAGATATTCTTATTGGGGTGATCGGGTGTGACATTGAGGAGAGGTGTACTATCTTAGAAGATAGAAGTCACCACCCAACAATGGACCTAATCACCTGAATAAGGACTCCTAAGGACAATGGTACTAGAAATTCTTCTCCTACTTTACATGAAAAAGTAATGTAGGGTTTATTTTAAATCGGGTTCGTTAAGTTCCCTACAGAAGCAAGCTCCCATAATTAATTACATCCTAAAGAATGAGATTCCTTAGGAATACTTTTGATTAAGGTAAATGATCGTTGTCTCCAAAGATTTCATAAAGGTAGGGCTATCAATCGATTGGATTATTTTTAGAAAGTAAAGTGGGATTGATCAAGAGGAGGGAGTTCTTATCGAAGCCAAATAAAAACAAGTAGGGGATAACTAAGATACTTGGAAACCTATTAAGCACCCCAAACTAACCTATGGTTAGGCCTTATATTTTTGAAATTAAATTAATTAGTTTGAGTTAAATTTTTATCAAAATGCTAGGACTTATAATTCCATGATATAAGATCACAAAAATGCATAAGAGGTGAGGATTTATGCTCACAGCCCCAAAATAGAAATAGCAACCTTAGAACCTAAATCTTGGGAGCTTTGGTGAGGGCCAAAAGCATGACCTAAATCTAAGAAAAAATGAGAATTTGGTTTACCTCCACAAGAGGATAAACCACCTTATTGTTGGACTTACAACCGCCTGGGGGTGGCCGTCAACTAACTCCTCCTATGGTTTTAAATTCATGTAGGAAAGTCTTATATTTTTGCAAGATGGCAATGTTGTTATTTATTTAGAATGAGGCTAAGTCCTTAAACACACTCCCTAAAGAGACTATATCATATAAGGGCATGAATTCATGACTTAAATCTAATACAAATTTTTCATATATTTTGTTTTCATTTGGATAATCATTTGACTCAGGCTAAAGGGTTCATATGCCTAATGTATGAGAAATAAGATTATGGGCCAAAATCAGCAAGATGGGGAGGTGTGTTTCCACCATGGCTCTCACAGGTCAAGCCAAGTTCTCTGAAAAAGGTGGAAGCCCTCCAATCAAGAGTGAAATAATATGCTTTATGCATGATGTTAGAAAAGAATGTGCACATCTAGGTAAGAGGTTGCTAATTATTTTATCTTTATTTTAACTTAGGCTTTAAATGAGTTTATGAGTTGTTTACTTTTAATTTTGAGTTGATTAATTTAGTAGAAGATTTATTTTTTCCCAAGAGTCTAATCGTCATCCAGGCCATACATTAAAGAAAGGAAGAAACTAGGAAAACAATGTCATCTTAATGCACAAGCTAAACAAAATATCAAATATTTTATAAAGCTAATGCAAAAGAATAAAAGGTCATTTATGGTTGGGCACCACCACACAAACCCAAAAAATTTTTTTGTAGTTGAGCTCTACCCTTATACAACCCGGATTACAAATGAATTAATTACAATTAAGCAAAGAATTCTTGTTATGGAGGTTTTCATTTCTTCTTTTATTCTTTCATCTATTCTTCTTTCTTCTTTCTTCTTTCTTCTTTTGGTTCCTTCTTTTGGATGGTTGGAATGTGGTTGCTCCAAAGGCTTTACATGGTACATAAGATGAGATCTTATGACCAATGTTCATCCTAATCTCTTATAACAATCATTCCAAAATCTTAATTACAAAATTACATGAAAAGAAAAAGTAAATCTAACTAACACCTGCTAAATAAAGATTAGCTAAACAAACCATACAATTTCTAAGAATTTATATTGTACTTAGCACCCCACACATGGGTAACCAAGTCCACCTGGCCTATTGGATTATGCTTAGGGGTATAAACACCTGCACAACATAAGTATTTATATTTTTATTACATTGCCCCTTAAGAGCAATCCCATACAAAAGAGAATGATTAGACTAAATCATCCTACCATTCATTTTATGCACATTCACCCTAACATCTAGACTAGAAATAATACATCACAAAATAAAAGCAAACATCAAACATACACTGCCCTAACCTAAAGCTAGAAGTGGTGACTTAGCCTAATGTGTGTGCTTTAAAAGGTTTGCGTGGTATGCTTATCAAGCCAGAAGAGAATGTCTTATTATGTGTTTTAGTTAATCCTAAGTTTAGATTTTCCCTAAACAACCCTACTCAAAAGAAAGACATTTTAAGATTAAGTAAAGTGAACTAATATCACAAAGCACACATCAATTCATTTCTTTCCCAACATGTATAACATGCATATGAATGAATCCTAAGCATATATATATATATATATATATATATATGTAAATGGAGATGTTTAGCACACTTTATGATGAATGCTAAGAAATGTTACTTAAGAAAATTGGAATGCTTTATGATGCATGATTTTCTTTAAGTAGAAAAGGGTTATTCTTTTATCATTTATTCATATGCACATGTGTATGTATGAAAGATACAAGTGAGTACGATGCCATTGTTAGCACCAGGGGTGTAAGGTACAATACCAACTTAAGGATGCTTAAAGCCTCGTAACCCTGGGGTTGTCGAGACTAATATACCACTTTCCTTAAATACATATGCATGTACAAAAATAGATAAACTGAAAAAAGAAAGATGCAAAGTTTATGTTTATTTAAATTTTGGTTTGTGTATACAATTTATGTGTGTAAATGTAAAGATCCTTCTTAAGTCATAATATGAAAGAGGATAAGAGTATATTTTAAGCAAGTGTTATATTCTTTTAAAAGAACTATACACCTTGCAAATCTAATTCAAATCCATGTTAAGAGGAAATAAACGAAGCAAACATAAGACACATTTTTATATTCACATGCAAGCTTATAAATAAAGTATAAGTAGCATACCTTTCAATTTTGATATTTTATTTATAATTTTTTAAAATAATTTTGAATTTAATAGTGATAATAACCATTCATATTTTTTACTTTAGCCAAAACATGCAATTTGACATAAAGGAAATATTTCATTTCAATTTTGATTTTTAAAAGGAATAAATGCATGATTTTTATATGGCATACACATTTAGCATGCTAGGAAAGAAATAAAGTGATGAAAGCAATGTAAACTTATTCACTCTAATTAATTCCTAAAGATAATCCTATGAAATAAGAAAGTTCAAAGTGAATCAAAGTTTGTTTAATGTAATTTTTATTTTGAATTTGCTTTATGTTTGATTTAGGAAATATGAAAGAATGTTAGCTGGTCCTAACCCATTTTCCCTAGTTAATTAAGTTTGTTCTAAGGATCATTAGGTTATTTTTATTTTTTTTTCAAGTTAAGGTATGAGTTAAGCGTGTTAATTACCCCTTACCTACACCACCTTATCATACTTAACCAAATAATTATGAGCCAATGAATGACATAAAACCACACAAGAAATTTAAATCAGCAATGCACCTAAGAAAAAAAAGGGCCTAATACAATTGGCTCATGATTAATGATTAATTAAACTAAATGATCTAATTTAAGTACTTTCATAGCCCCTCTCACACATGTGAGTTGGATTTTGATTTCTTTAATGTACTTAGGTTATTGAACACTTAAGAACCTACTCAAGATGAATTAATTAAGTTGTAGAATGTTTTAGAATGTTTTCAAATTAATTAGGTAGGCAATTAGTGGATTAATCCTTAATTGAATTTGTATTAAGGAAGAAAGAGGGGGTTTAAGGAATAACTTAAGGAAAATATCCCAAAATTATTTCGTAAACCTTCTATTCATTTAAATAAACCTTAATTAACTCAACTAGGGGATTAAACCACTGATTACATACTTAATTAGGCATAATTATATTAGGAGAGTAATTAAGAATGAATCCAACAATTACCCTAATTAAAACATTAATAAATCCCAAAAAAATTAGGTAAGGTAGAAGTCATCCCACTAAATATACATAAGAAGTTTGAGAATAATTAATGGAATAATTAAAGAATAATTTGCCTAATTACATGCCCAATAAAACCCAAATTTAGAAAATAACACTATTCAAAATCCATCAAAATTAATTTTATTATATTCTACATTCAATTATCTTTCATAGTCAATTTATTTAATATTTTTTAATTTTTCTACACTTAGATATGAATATTTGAGTTTTCCATGGTTAATTAGGTAATTAATTCCCTAATTATATAGCTAATCTTGTGGGCGCCACGTGGAGGCTGACGAGGCGAGCGCTTTCCATGTGGCGCGATGGGAGAGTCTATTTAAATTATCACATCGTAGCACTGCATCAGCGGTAGCACTATGCGGTTTCTCTCTGTCCATCCGATCAAGGATCGGATGGCTGAAATTAAACCCATGAAATTAAAGGATTAATCAATGGATCCTACGTGTTTTACTCATGGCCGTCCATCCAAAATGCACGGATGGCTATCCCATGATTCATCCTTGAGTTCTCCTATGGGAAAGGGGAGCCATCCAGCATCCATGGCAAGATTCGAGCTCGATTGAGCTTAGATTGAACTCAAAACTTACCCACACCATCATCATGCAAGGGAGATCACATCCAATTGATAGTTTCTCATGGGATGAGACTTCACTTCACAAAGGACCAAACTATGGCTAAGTTAAGCTCAATTTAATGACATACCTCGCCAGAGGCTATCACTAGTGCTCGAATCCCTTAAAGTAGCTTCGTCTAGTGGAGACAAAGCCTTGTTGAAGTTTTGAGGTGTTGAAATTGGATGGATCTTCTTATAGGCTAAGTTCACCTTAAAGTGGGCTCAGTCTTGATCAAGAACACTCCTCCCTTACTTGGAGAACTTGAATGAAGCTTAGAGTGAGTTTGATTTGATCCTCTGAGGGTGCCTGATGGAGGAATTAGATTGGTTTTGAGTATTGGATGGAACGGAATTCAAGTGGAGCTCCCTTATTTTCAGTCTATGAAAATTAAGAAATGGGAAATTCAAACTCTCTCTAGGAAGCTTGGGGAGACTTGGAAATGGTTCATCTGGCTTCCCTAAGCTCAATCGAATTGGAAGGTGATGAAATGAAATGGAATCAGGGGGAGTATATCTCCCCCTAGAGCAATCGGATGGCCGAGCCTCCCTTTGCTATTTTTGATCAATTGACCATATTGGATCAGTTTGTTAGGCTGTTAGGAGTTGCACATGGGTCAGTTTTGAGTGTAGGTGGAGTAGTGGAGCTCCCATGTGGCTTAATTACGTGGAGGAGGGATTCCATGTGCTTAATTTCAAGTGAGCTGGTCAGTTTTAGCCTTAGGTTGGGTTGGGTTGGCCCAAACCCATTGGGTTAGGTGCACCACACTCACCAATGTCCACTTGGTCCACTAAGAAGGAGCCAAGTGGTCATGAAGAGGATTTGACCAAATTCTAAGTGAATTTGGCCAAAATTTACCCTATGGCCAAAGGGTAAAATGGTCATTTATCTTGGGTTTCAATTTGAATATGTTTGGTATGATTGAAAAATGGGTTGGGCCAAGTTTCAATGGATTAGGAGTTGATTTGATATGATTTGGCTCATGTTGATCCATTTAGGTCAAAATAAATCAACCTGGGTCAAGTTGGCCAATTGGTTAAATTGGGTCAAACCAAGGGTTGGGTCAAGTTAGTATGACCATTTGAAATGTGTTGGTCATTTTGGTTTGGTTCAATTTGATTTATATTTGGTTTTGGTTCAATTGAGTTCATTTAGGTCAAATGGGTCAAGTTGACCAATTTGACCCATTTGACCTATTTGGGTTACGTCATGGGTTGGCTTAGGTTTCATTGGTCATATGAAATGGATCTATATCTTTGATTCCAATCAATTTTGGTTTAATTTGATTTTGGCTCAATATGACCTTTTAGGTCAAGTTGGGTTCAAGGTCAATTGGGCTAGGTTAGGTGTAGTTAACCAATTAGAGCTTTGGCCAAGTTCAACAATCATTTTGGAATGAACTTGACCCATTGGTTTCAATCAATTTGGCATACATCAAGTTTCGACACATTTTGACTTTTTAGGTCAAGCTGGGCCAACTTGGGTCAAGTGGCCAATTGGGTTAGGTTAGGCTGATGTGATTATTTGGTCAAGTTCAAACATTGGTCATGAATGAGTTTTGATCAATGGTTTCAATCAATTTGGCATATAGTGGATTTTGGCTAGTTTAGGTTTCATTTTATCTAAGTGTTGACTTGGTCAACCCTTAGGGGTTTGACTTGGTTTGACCTAATTTGAGTGGTTGATCATCTTATCATGATTGTTGTTCATAATGTGAGCCTTAGTTGGGCTTAGTTCAATTTAATTTGATTAGGATTAGAATTTGGCTCATAAGGGTACTTTAGGCCACTTTGGGTCAAGTGAGCTTAAGTAGGTCAAATGGCTTGGTCAAAGATTGATTTGAGTTTGATTGAACTCAGATATGCACTTATAATTGAAATATAAATCCATTTGCAAGTGGTTTGAAATCAAATGGGTTTTGATTCATTTGACAATTTCAAGTTCAAAAGGGTAAACATGAGCTTGACTTGGGTTTGATTTTTTGCATTTAGTTTTGGTTTGGTGATTGAAGTTTATGTTTATATTTGGATTCATGATTGAAGGATTGATTGAATCTTGAAGAAAAATCAAGAGTTTGGCTTAATTTGAATTTGATTTGGTTAAGTTTAAGATTTTGGCTTGAAAGGCTTAAGTTGGATTTTGATTGAATTTGAGTTTGATTTTTGGAGTTGGTTTAGGTTGTTTGAAGTTATATTTCATTTATATGTATGAATATAAATAAAAATATAAATTGAGTTATGAGAAAATTTCATGAATTTGAAGTGATTTGAACTTGATTTAAGCGAAGTCCTTAAGAGGGAATTAAAGGACTTAGGAAATATTTTGAATTGGATTTGAATTTTGGATTTAGTTTTGGTTTGGTGATTGAAGTTTATGTTTATATTTGGATTCATGATTGAAGGATTGATTGAATCATGAAGAAAAATTAAGAGTTTGGCTTGATTTGAATTTGATTTGGCTAAGTTCAAGATTTTGGCTTGAAAGGCTTAGGTTGGATTTTGATTGAATTTGAGTTTGATTTGTGGAGTTGGTTTTGGTTGTTTGAATTTATATTTTATTTATATGTGTGAATAGAAATGAAAATATAAATGGGTTATTAGAAAATTTCATGAATTTGAAGTGAGTTGAACTAGATTTGTGCTAAGTCCTTATGAGAGAATCAAAGGACTTAGAAAATATTTTGAATTGGATTTGAATTTTTGATTTACTTTGACTGATTTGAATTTATATTTCATTTATATATGTGAATATAAATGAGAATATAAATGGGTTGTGAGAAAATTTCATGAATTTGAAGTGATTTGAACTTGATTTGGGCTGAGTCCTTAAGAGGGAATCAAAGGACTTAGAAAATATTTTGAATTTCATTTAAATTTTGGATTTAGTTTGATTGATTTAAATTTATATTTCATTTATATATGTGAATATAAATGAGAATATAAATGGGTTGTGAGAAAATTTCATGAATTTGAAGTGATTTGAACTTGATTTGGGCTAAGTCCTTAAGAGGGAATCAAATGACTTAGGAAATATTTTGAACTTGGAATTTCAATCATGAGCCAAATCATTAGTTTCAATCATGGGTTTCGATCATGTGGAATTTATTTGGATTTAGTGGAAATCAATTAAGCTGGAATTAATTTAACTTGAAGGAAGGAAGTGAGAAATTTGGTTTAAGCTCTAGGGTAGGCAAATTTTCCTAACACCCCTAAGGCATGACCTATTCCTATGGCTAACTCTTCTAAGTCTCTAGGGTTAGGATGAGTGTCCACCTAATCACTAGAAGTATCTTAGGACTAAAGAACTCTTAAAATATAAGAGAAGTCCTATGTCTAAGATGGAGGGGTTGAGATCTCATCCTAAAATTGAGGTCAACAAGCCTTAAGGTGCTTTCATGTCTAAATAAAATCCATTAAGCTAAATCTAAATATAGGATTAACTAAAATCTGTGAATGTTACATTATGAGGGTTCAAAAAATCATAAGAATTTATTCTTAGAAATTAACCTAGGTTAAGGAATAAAGAGAGTTAACTCTCTTCTTCTCTTTATAATATTGAATCCTAAATAAGAAATGAACAAAATATGCATAAATTAAAATTCAATCAAATACAATAAATGAGTTTAAATGTAATCACTCCTAATGGATAACTTGAATACTCATTCATTTGAAAATTCTAACTATAAAACTTGATTAGGACATGCCACACTCTAGCCTCAACACACACTTTAGAATACTAAGTCACTGATCTTAGTATTAGATTAGGCCTTTATTTATTGTGATGATATATTTTATTTTGTGATGTAATATTTGTACACTAGAATTTAGGAATGCTTATGCATAGACTGGATATTAGGTCGTTATTATCCTAATGATATTCTCTACAGCGGATTGTGCTTAAAGGACCACTGTGATAATAAAATAAAAAATGTCTTTTGCTTGAAGGTGTTGATTATGTCCCTCAGCATAATCCAATTAGGACATGTGGGCTTGGTTACTTAAGTTCATGGTGCTAAGTTTAAGTATGTGAAATATAATTGATCAGCTTATATGTTGGTTTAGCTAGCACCTATTTTGCAGGTGTATTTAGAGTTATTATTATTATTTTTAAAATAAAATATTATAATAGGAGTAGGATTAGTGTTATGGGGTTTAGGATGAGTAGTGGCTAGAAGGTAAAGACTAAGGAGGCCTTGTGAAGCATGGAGCAAGCTAATCTAAAGAAGACAAGAAGAATAAGAATTGAAGACCCCCATAACATTTATTTTATTTGTTAAATTTAATTGTAATTCGAGTTGTATAAGGTAGAGCTTGGTTACCTGACTTTTTTTCTTTTTCGGGGTGCACGAAGGTACCTGACCGCACTGGCATTTTATTATTTTATGAAATTTAAATATTTTATTATTATATTTAGATTGTGTAATAGAAATAACATACTTTTAGTAGGTTTCTTAAAGTGTGATGATTTGATGTTTGGCATGGATGCAGTAGGCTCTTTAGGATAAAAATAAATTTTCAATCCACATTAATAACTCATAATTAATATTTTAATCAACTAATAACCTCACTTTTAAAGCTTAGGTTTATCAAGATAAGTAAAAGATTTAACAACCCTTTAGTTGAATGTTTTGTGTTATCACATCATGCATATCATATTATTTCACTCTTAAAAGTAGGGGATCTCCATTTTTACGTGATAGGGGATAGGCTTGACCTGTGAGGACAATATCTTGTAGTAGAGAACACCCCTTCCCTTTGATTTGGCTCATAACCTACTTTCATCATGCATTTAAGCATAAATTATTCTAAGCTTTAGTCCAAAATAATGAGTCAAAATGAAATAAAAAATACATTTATTGCATTACACTAACTAATGTCTTCATGCCAAACATGATTTAGTCTCTTAGGGAGTGAGTTTAGGATTTTAGATTTCTTTCTAATTAATAATATCCTAGCTATCTTGAATTAACAGATGACTACTCCACATGGTTTTGAAATCATAGGCGGTGTTAGCTGGTGGCTACTCCAGGCGATTGTAAGTCTAGAAGAGTCTGGATGGGTTCACTTTCCATAGTGGAGATGAACCAATATATCCACTTTCTTGAGTAAAATTAGGTCAAGCTCTTAGCTTGCTCTAGAGCACCTTAGATATTGGTTTAGAGGTTGCTTGTTTACTTCAGGCTACGAGTATAAGTCCTCACATCTTAGGCATTTTCACAATCTTGTGTTGTTTCCCTAACATCCCAATAAAATTTCAGCTCAAATAAATAATTTTCTCTATTTCAAAAATGTAAAGCCTCACTATAGGGTAGACTGGAGTACTCACTAGGCTTCCTAGTATCATGTGAGCTTCCTACTTATTCTCTCCTTGGAATCTGCTAAGAACTTTGCCTATTTGAGCTCTTCATGATTGATTTCTAAAATTATTAATTTATTGATTATTTATCTTTAAAATCTTTGGAGACATTATTAAATAATTCTCATTTCTTTGGATGTAATTAACTTTGGAAGCTTACTTCCATAAGAAACTAAAGACCCCAACATAAAATAAGCCCACTTTACTTATCTATGTAAAGTGAGGAAATATCTCTAGTATATGTGTAGACCCATCCACCTTAAGAGTTTTTATTAGGTGATTGAGTCCATTATAGGGTGATGTTTCTATCATTTGAGATTCTACACCATTCCTTAGAAGCTGTACTCAATCATTTCAATAAGCACTCCCTAAGATCTCTGTGGTGTCCCTATGAATCCAAATAAAAACACCACGGTGATGCATTGAAGTGTACTTGAGTTGAATTCCTTGTGAGTCACAAATTTCCTTTAAATGCTTGTCAATAAATTATAGTTTGTTGTCTATAATGATTGACCTGAGCTGTTTATACCTACAAATAATGTCAGTTCAAATAAAACTTTAAAGTACCTAGGTGGCAATCTTACTAAGTGATCTGACTTCAATCTACTTACTGAAGTAGTCGATCATGTTGAGTATAAACTTTCTTTGTTTGTTAACAATTAGTAAGGGGTTATTAAGTTCATTCCCCTAATTATGAAGGCCAAAGGATTTATGTTAGGCTGAAGAGGCTATGATAGTTACTGCTATAGAGAGTGAACTTCTAACATTGCTCAATCTTTTTAGCAAAATCCTCGGCATCCTTTTTTTTGTATCAGCAAAAAATATACTTATCATAAATTTCGATGGATGAGGGTTCTTCCTCTCGAGTGACTCACATATTTTACCTTGTTCATTTTTCCTTAAACATCTCACATTCAATGAAGTCGTCAATCTCTTAAATAATTTTCCATTAATTAACAAATATTAAGTTGCCTTAATCTTGAATATTTTTGAGTCCGTGATTCCTTCTTCAAGCTCCCCAATTTGTAAGTATTTCTTGATAAGGTTGATCCACCTATGTGAGTCTTCACTATCAAATTGCTTAGACTCATATTCTTTGATAAATAGTATGACGAGTTGGAGGACCGAATGCTCCCTGAATCCATGTGCTCTTAATACCAAGTCGACAAGTTAATTTTGATTTCTTGGAAGTTGTTCAATCTTAAACTATTCAAGTCTACCAATTTCTGCATTTACTTTTAGTAGGTATTTTTTCAATGACTCATCCCATACTTAATATTCATTGTTAACTTGATTTACCATGAGCTTTGATTATGAGTTGGTGATGATGTTCCTAGTGCCTAGTCCTTAAGCAAATCATAATACAGTAAGTAAAGATTCATGTTTAGATTAATCATTCATGACTTATAAATTAAACTTCACCGATTAAGATATGGTGATTCCTGCTGGGCTTTCAATATATTACTAGCTTCTATTTCTTACTCACATAAAGAACCATCCACATACAAGTTTCATAAAGGTTCTAGATTGATTATAACATTGTACAAGTTATTCAAATCTAATAGAAAATCAATAAGTACTTATGCTTTGATCGCCATCTTAAGCGAGTATAATATATTAAACTTGCTTAGCTTGACTGACCATTTTAGTAGTTTCTCTATGTGATTAGTATTTGTTAGCACTAATTGAAGTGGGTTATTAGTGATGACTTGTATTGATTGATCTTAGAAGTATGGTTGAAGTCATCGTACCAATATAATAAATGCAAGTGTGAGATTTTTCATATTTGGATAATATAACTCAACACCTATCAGCAACTTACTCATATAATACACTAGCTATTATCTTCCACTTTCTTCTTTGATTAGAACTGAACTTATTAAGTCTTTTCTATCCCCCAAATATAATATTAGTGTCTCGCCTTGCTTTAGGATTTGTAACAAAGTTGATAATAAGAGTAAGCTTTTGAGATTATTGATGGTTTTTTGCACTGTATTGTCCATTTGAACTTCCTTGCACTTCTTAGTAATTTGAAGAATGATGAGTAAAATTCTTCTACCTTAGAAATGAAGCTATTTAATTCTGAGACTTTCCTAGTAAATCACCGCACCTTCTTTGTCATTCATGGTGAAGGCATATCAAGTATAGCCTTTACTTTATTAGGATTCACTATTACACCTTCGAGAAAGATTAAATACCTAAGAATTTACCTGATCTAATGCCCAATGTACACTTTAGAGGATTAAAATGCATATTGTACTCCTTCAAAGTGGTGAATGTCTTCTTTAGGTCTTTTATGTCTAATCCTGTTAACTTGCTTTTGATAAGCAAGTCATCCACATAAATTTCTACATTTATTTCCCTTTACTCTTTGAACACTTAGTCCGCCATTATTTGATGAATCGCTTCAACATTCTTTTGCCCAAAGGAGATTACTCTATAACAAAATAGCCCTTCTCTATTGATAAAAGTTATCTTCTCTAAGTTGATAAAATACATTAAAATGTGATGGTACCTTGAAAAAGTATCCAAAAAACTCATTATTGAGAAACCCATTGCAGAATTGATGAGTCCATTTATTTTAGGAAGTGGATATCCATCCTTGAGATAAGCTAAATACAAATTTTTTAAGTCCACAAATATTCTCCAACTTCCGTTAGACTTTTGCACCATCAAAACATTCTATTTCCACTTTAGATACTTGACCTCTCTAATGAAGTCATCTTTGAGAAGTTTGGCAACTTTTTCTTTGACTTGCTTAGTGAGTAGAGTTGCCATTTTCCTCATTTTCTAGTTAATTGACTAAGCATCATTTCTAATGTTTAGCCGATGGCAAGCAACGTTGATGTCAATACTCGACATCTCAATTGTTCACTATGTTGATGCCATCTTGGAGGGCTTAGACAAGTGCTTCATTATGTTCACAACTAATCCTCAATACTTGCTCCTAGTTCAGCGTAGTCAGTACATCCTCAATTTCTTCAGTGCTCTCCACTCTAATGAATGTGACTTCTCATTGTAACACTTCATCTGTTCTTTGTGAGGCACTAACTGCTTGAAGATAGTAAGCTCGATATTGACTTATGTTTTCTTTGATAGTGATTTCATTTTCTCCTATTGATAAACTTGACAGACACATGATTGTCGACACTACTGCCTTGAATATGTTGAGCAGTGGTCAGCCAAAAATAACATTATGTGTGGCAGGTGCCTCCAAAATAATAAAGTTATTTATAATAGTGAATTATTATTCCCATTATCCCTAAACTATTGGAAGAGTGATAATTCTTTGTGCCTTCATTCTTCATCCAAAAAATCCGTAGAGGGGACCTCCTATGTGGGTGAATTTTGAACTCGGTAGCTTCATTTTTTTAATACTAACTATAAAATAATATTGAATAAGCTCTTCATGTCAATTAAAATACTCCCTAATTAATAGATGGTGATTAATGTCATGATGAATATCACATCATTGTAGAAATTATTGACTGCATGTTATTTTTTTTTTTGAGAAATTCACTGGAACAGTCTGCATACTTAGCGCCTACACCATGGCTATTGAGTTGACATCTCATAATCTCAATTGTTTAAGGCTTATTCACTTTAATGACTCTTCATCTCCACTGATGATGGCAGATATAGCTCATGTAATATGGATTGCATGAGCTGGTACGTGTTCATTACCCATCTCACCGACTTCCTTTCCCTATGTTTTCATGAACTCCTTTATCTTTCTACCTTAAGGAGATCCTTAAGTGTCAAAACTCTTCTATGTCATATCCATGGTTGTAATGCTAGACACAGTACTTTGATTAATGATAAACTCCGTTCGCCTTCATAAGTTGTGGCCACTTGAAATACTCATTATTCTAAATAGCTTCTATTATATGTAATTGCAATAAGTTATAAATGCTTGCTACATTTATAGTGATTGGATAAATTTTTGAATTCACATATATGAATTAGCACACCTTCTCACCAGGTGTGTTATGCTCTTCCTCTATCTTATTCTAAAGCCAAAAATTATCCTTCGATGATTTCTACAAGAGTGACTTCATTTATGAGTTCCTATTATGAGTCATCACTAATGATTGGATGACTTCATTATATTCCTTCATATTTACATGACTATTTGCTAACTCCAATAACTTTACTAGAATTTTGGGTTGTTGATGTCTAAGAGTATATTTGAATGGACCTTCTTTAAGGCTTTGGGTAAGTGGAACTTGTGCAACTATGAGTTCTAGGTCTTTTACATCTAATATCTCCCTTCGGAAGTGTCTTATAAACATTTTAAGGGACTAGTCAGGCTCCTAACTCATTGAAAAGTATTTTTATATATTTATGTTATCATTCTATCTCTAGAAAGAATAAATAAAAATATAAATATAAAAATATACCACTTGTTGGGACATCACGTAGATCCGCAGATTTTCTTATTAGGGTGATCAGGTATGACATTGAGGAAAGGTGTACTATCTCGAAAGATAGAAGTCACCACCCTACAATTGACCTAATAACCTTAATAAGAATTCCTAAGGACTATAGGTCTTCGTATGTACCAGAGATTCTTCTCCTACTTTACATGGAAAAATAAAGTAGAGTTTATTTTAAACTGGGTTCTTTAAGTTCCCTATGGAGGCAAGCCCCTATAGTTAATTACATCCTAAGAAATGAGATTCCTTAATAAAACTCTCGATTAAGGTAAATGATCATTGTTTTCAAAGATTTCAAAGATAGGACTATTAATCAATTGTTTTATTTTTAGAAGATTAAATGAGATTGATCAAGAGGAGGAAGTTATTATCCAAGCCGAAGGAAGATAAGTAGGGGATGCTTATGATACTAGGAAGCCCAGTAAGCACCCCCGACTATCCAATGGTTGGGTTTTATATTTTTAAAATTGAGGGGATTTATTTATTTTAGTTGAATTTTTATTAAAAATTCAGGGCTTACAATTCCACAAGAGAAGATCATGGAAATGCATAAGAAGTGAGGATTTATGCTCATGGCCTACAAAGGGAAGTAGCAACCTCTAAACCTAAATCTAGGGAGCTTTAGCGAGGGCCAAAGCATGACCTAAATCTAAGGCAAAAATAGGTATTTGGTTTACCTCCACAAGAAAAGATAAATCACCCGACTGTTTGGACTTACAACCGCCTGCGGGTGGCTGCCATCTAACTCCTCCTATGATTTTAAATACATGTAGGCAAGTCATATGCTTTTGCAAGATAGCTAAGTTTTTATTTATTTAGAAAGAAGCTAAGTTCTTAAACACACTCCCTAAGAGACTAGATCATGTACGACATGATTAATGACTTAAATCTAATGCAAATTTTTGATATGTTTTATTTTCATTATTTTGGACTATTAATTTTGCACAAGCTTATAGGATTCATATGCCTAATGCATGAGAAATTAGATTATGGGCCAAAATAAGCAAGAAAGGAGGTGTGTTTCCACCATATCTCTCAAAGGTCAAGCTAAGTTCTCTGGCAAAGGTGGAAGCCCTCCAAATCAAGAGTGAAACAATATATTTTTTTATGCATGATGTGAGAAAGGAAATACAACATCCAGCTAAGGGGTTGCTAATTCTTTTATCTTGATTTATAACTTAAGCTTTAAGTGAGGTTATGAGTTATTTATTTTTAATTTTGAGTTCATTAGTTGTATAGAAGATTTATTTTTCCCTAAGAGCCTAATCATCATCCAGGTCATACATCAAAGAAAGGAAGAAACTAGGAAAATATGCTATCTTAATGCAAAAGCTAAACAAACATTAATCAATTTATAAAGCTAGCGAAAAAGAATAAGAAGCCTTTTGTGGTCGGGCCCCACTTCATAAACCCAAAAAAATGGGTAATCGAGCTCTACCCTTATACAACCCGGATTAAAAAAAATGAATTAATTACAATTCAAGAAGGAATTCATGTTATGGGAGTCTTTATTCTTCATTCTTCATTTCTTCTTTTCTTGTTTCTTGTTTCTTATTTCTTTCTTTCATCTTTTAGTTGGTTGGAATGTGGTTACTCCAAAGGCTTCACATGGTACATATGACATTGTCTTATAATCAATGTTCATTTTAATACCCCATAACAATCATTCCAAAATCCTAATTACAAAATTACATGAAAATGGAAAAAGTATATTTAACTAAAACCTATAAAACAAAAATTAGCTAAACAAACCACACAATCCCAAGCATGCATATGAACAAATTGTACTTGGGACCCCACACATGGGTAACCAAGTCCATCTGGTCTATTTTATATTATGCTTAGGGTATAAGCAACCTACACATCAAAAGCATTTATATTTTTATTATAGCGCCCCTTAAGCACAAGCCCCTGCAAAAGATAATGGTTAGAATAAGATCGTCCTACCATTCAGTTTACGTACATACACCCTAACATCCAGACTAAAACATTATATCACAAAACAAAAGAAAAATATCAAACCATCTATCGCCCTAACATAGGACTAAAAGTGGTAACTTAGTCTAATGTGTGTTCCTTATAAGGTTTATGTGGTATGCTTAGTTAGGCTTTAAGGTTTAGGTTTCCTAAGTATGAAAATGTTCACCTTAGAGGGTGGTTTCATTTAAGTTGTTTAGTTGATTTAGTTAAATTTTATTTCATGATTTGATTTGGTTTGAGGGAACATACAATTAATTATTAAGTGTTGTAAAGAGAGAGAAAGAGAAGATAACTTCTCTTTCCTCCCTTCCTTAAGTAATTTCTAAGGTAGCTTCATTAAAGATTTTTGTTTAGTGAATTACTATTCAAAAAGGAAGGCATTTTAAGATTAAGTAAAGTGAATTACTATTACAAAACACACACCACTTTATTTCTTTCCAACATGTGTAACATGCATATGGATGAATCCTAAGCATATCTATACATGCAAATGGAAATATTTAGCACACCTTAATGATGAATGCTAAGGGATATTATTTAAGAAAATTTGGATGTTTCATGATGCATGATTTGGTTAAGTAGAAAAAAATGAGATTCTCTTATCCATTTTCCTATGCACATTTACAAGTATGAAAAGTGGAGTATTGTTTACACGGGTGTGGTACAAGACCTACTTGGGGCTACTTAAAGCCTCACAACCCCGGGGTGTCCAGACTAATATACCACTTTTCTTAAATACATGTGCATGTACAAAAGAAATGTATGGAAAGAGAATCATGCAAAACATTTATGTTTGTTTGTTGTGATTTGATTGTTTAGTTTACATGTGTGATGTGAAATTCCTTCCTAAGTCAAGACATAGGAGTGTATAGGAATGGATTTAAGAAAGTGTTATGTCCTTTTCAAATGGACTATACTGTTTGTAAATCCTATACAAACCTATGTTAAGAAAAGAGAATGAAAATTACATAACACATTTTATGCTATTCACATGCAAGCTCATAAGTAATTATAGATAGCATACTTTTCATTTATATTATTTGATTTATAAGTTTTGAAAGTAGTTTTGGATTTAGTAGTTATAATATCCATTCATATTCTTACTTTAGCCAAAACATGCAATTTTACATAAAGGAAACATTTCATTTTGATTTATTTTTTAAAAGATATGAATGCATGATTTTCATAAGACATAGAAATTTAGCATGCTAGGAATAAACAAAGTGATGTAAGCATGTAACTTCACTCACTCTAATTAATTCCTAGAGACAATCCTATGGAATAAGATTATTTAAAGTGAATCAAAGTTAGTTTAAGGGATTTTAATTTTGTTTTGAGTTTGATTTGAGTTTAGAGAATGTGAGAAGGTTTGCTGGTTTTAACCCATTCCCCCATGTGTGAGTTGATTTAGTTTGTTGTTAGAATCATTAGGTTGATTTTATATTTTTGTTTAGGTTAAGGTGTACATTAAGTCCATTAATTACCCCTTTACCTACACCACTTTAACATATTTAATCAAATAATTATGAGCCAATGTATGACATAAAACCACAAGGAATTTAAATCAGCAATGCACCTACGAAAGAAAGGGGCCTAATGCATTTGACTGACAATTAATGATTAATTAAGTTAAAAGGGTTTAATTTAAGTACTTTCATAACCCTTCCCACACATATGGGTTAGATATGATTTCCTTAAGCTACTTAGGTTATTGAACACCTAAGCATCTATCCAAGAAAGGAATGATTGAGTTCTGGAATATTTTGAAAATTTTTATCAAGTTAATTAACTAGGACAGTAGGAGATTGACCATTAATTAAATTTAGATTAAGGAAGGAAAGGAGTTTAGGGAATGACTTGGGAAAAATACCCCAAACCCATTCCATAAACCTCCTTTTTAGTTAAACAAAGTTTAATTAACTTAATCATGGAATTAAACCATTGTTCACATGCTTAATTAAGCTTAATTACATTAAGAGAGTTATTAAGAATTCATTAATTAATTTTCCTAATTAACTCATCAATAAATTCTAAGAAAATTAGGGGAGGCAAAGGTCATCCCACTAAATACATCTGAGAAACTTGGAAATAATTAATAAAGTAATTAGGGAGTAATTATGGTATTAAGTTTTCAATAAAACTCTATTAAGGATATTTTATTATTTAAAATTAATTGGAAATCATTTTAATGAATTCCCTTCTGAATTATCTTCAAAATGCATTTTATTTTATATTTTTTAAATATTTTTTACATTTAGTTATGTAATTTTGAAGTTTCTATCATTAAGGATTAATTAAAATGCTAATTATATAACTAATTCCATCGATGCCACATAGACCCCTGACGCGGCGTGCGCTTTTCATGTGGCACGATGGGATTGGTTATTTAAGTTATCACATCAAATGTCGCATCAGCCGATGGTGCTACGCGCTTTCTCCTCGATAGTCTGATCAAAGATCGAATGCTCAGGATTAAGCCCGCAGTTCTTAAGGGATAAATCGAAGGATCTATGCAGCTTAATCAGGATCATCCATCCAAAACACATGGGATGGATGGTCCATGATCCGTCACTAAGTTCTCCAGTGAGAGAGGGCAACCGTTCATCTCTAGGGCTTGATTCAAACTTGATTGAGCTCAGATTGAGCTCAAATTTAACCCACACCATCAACATGCAAGGAGATGAAGATCTAACGGTCAAATTCACATGGGGTAAAAGTTTCTTTCACAAAGGACCAAGAACTCCTACACCTAAGCTTGATTTTGATCCATACCTCATCAGAGGCTATCACTTCTGCTTCCAACCGTTGAGGAAGCTTCTTCTAGTGGAGATGAAACTCTGTTGAAGTTTTGAGGACTTGAGATTGAGTGGATCTTCCTATGGACCAAAGTGGGCTTCAATTGCTTGCGACCTTGATCAAACTCTCCCTTATCGTGGCTTGAGAGCTTGGATGAAGACTTGGGTGAGCTCAATTGGGTCCCCTCAAGGTTCTTGAAAGAGGAATTGAGCTGAATTCGAGTATTGAGTGAGATTGAAATTCCCTTGAGCTCCCCTATTTTTGGCTTGAGGAAATCCAAAAATGGAGAATTAAAAATGGATTGAGGGAGCTTAGAGAGACTTGGGAATGCTTGCTCTGTCTTCCTATGTTTCAATCGAGTGTGAGAGTGTGCAAATGAAATGAGATTAGAGGGAGTATATCTCCCCCTAGAAGGATCAAATGACCGAGCTTGCATATGCCATTTTGATCAAATTGATCACAAGGGTTGAGTTGGTTAGGCCGTTTTGGACACCATGTGGTTCGATTTGGCCAGAGGGAGGTAGTGGAGAAGTTGTACATGTGGAGAATGAGAGTATGGAGGTGATCCATGTGCCCATTTCCAAGTGGGTGGTCGGTTTGTCCATTGGGTTGGGTTGGCTGACCCAAACCCATTGGGTCATGTGCACCACACCCACTAGTGTCCACTTAGTCCACTAAGAGGGTGCCAAGTGGCCATGAAAAAGATTTGACCAAATTCCAAGTAGAATTGGCCATAGGTTATCCTTTGACCTAGGGGTAAAATGGTTATTTGACTTTAATTTTAGTTTAGGCAAATTTGGAATAGTTTGAAATTGGGTTGGTCCAAATTTCAAAGAATTTGGAGTTTATTTGATGTCATTTGGCTCATGTTGACCCATTTAGGTCAAAATGGGTCAACTTGGGTCAAGTTGACCAATTGGAAATTAGGTCAAACCAAGGGATGGGTCAAGTTCATATGAATATTGAAAATGTGTTGGCATCATTGGCCTGGTTCAATTTGGTTTTGGTTCATTTGATTTCATTTAGGTCAAATGGGTCTAGTTGACCAATTTGACCCATTTGACCTAATTAGGTTAGGTTTTGGATTGGTTTAGGTTTGGTTAGTCATTTAAAATGTTTTGCAAGCTTTGGCTTCAATCAATTTTGAATTGATTTAATTTTGGCTAAATTTTTACCTTTTAGATCAAGTTGGGTTCATGAACAATTGGGCTAGGTTGGGTCTAGTTGGCCAATTGAGGCTTTGGTCAAGTCCAACAAAGGGTTTAGAATGAATTTGACCCATTGGTTGTAATCAATTTATCTTAGATTAAGATTTGACATGTTTTGAAGTTTTAGATCAAGTTGGCTCAACTTAGGTCAAGTGGCCAATTGGGCTAGGTTAGGCTCAAATGATGACTTGATCAAGTTCAAACATTAATCATGAATTGGTTTTGATCAATGGTTTCAATCAATTTGGCCTATGGTGAATTTTGGCTTATTTAGGTTTCATTTTGGCTAAGTGTTGACTTAGTCAACCCTTAGGTTTGACCCAATTTGGGTGATTGATCATCTCATGATGATTGTTGCTCACAATATGAGGCTTAGGTGGGCTTAATTCAATCTAATTTGGGTAGGATTAGAATTTGACTCATAAGGGATACTTTAGGTCACTTTAGGTCAAGTAAGCCTAAGTGGGTCAATAGACTTGATCAAAGCTTGAATCAAGTTTGATTGAACTGACATATGGACTTATGATTGAAATATAAATTCATTTGCAAGTGATTTGGAGTCAAATGGCTTTTGATTCATTTGACAATTTCAAGTTCAAAGGGTGAACATGTGTTTGACTTGGGTCTGATTTTTGGATTTAGTTTTGATTTAATGATTGAAGTTTATGTTTATATTTGGATTCATGATTGAAGGATTGATTGAATCATGAAGGAAAAATCAAGGGTTTGGCTTGATTTAATTTTAATTTGGCTAAGTTCACGAATTTGACTTGAAGGAGCAAAGGTTGGATTTTGATTAGATTTGGATTTGAGTTTTGAATTTAGTTTTGGATTGATGATTGAAATTTATGTTTATATTTGGATTCATGATTAAAGGATTGATTGAATCATGAAGAAAAATCAAGGGTTTGGCTTGATTTGAGTTTGATTTGGCTAAGTTCAAGAATTTAACTTGTAAGGCTTAGATTGAATTTTAATTGAAATTGGATTTGCATTTTGAATTTAGTTTTGGTTATTTGAATTTATATTTCATTTATATTTGTGAATATAAACGAGAATATAAATGGGTTATGAGAAAATTTCTTGAATTTGAAGTGATTTAAATTTGATTTGAGCTAAGCCCATAAGATGGAATCAAAGGGCTTTGAAAGATTATTGAACTTGTAGTTTAGTTTTGGATTTAGTTTTGGTTATTTGGATTTATATTTCATTTATATTTGTGAATATAAATGAGAATATAAATGGGCTATGAGAAAATTTCTTGAATTTGAATTGATTTGGATTTGATTTGAGCTAAGTCCATAAGATAAAATCAAAGTGACTTAGGAAAGATGTTTTTTTGAACTTGGAATTGAGTTTTGGATTTAGTTTAATCATTTGAAATTATATTTCATTTATATTTGTGAATATAAATGAAAATATAAATGGGTTATGATAAAATTTCTTGAATTTGAATTGATTTGGATTTGATTTGAGCTATGTCCATAAGATAGAATCAAAGTGACTTAGGAAAGATTTTAGGTTTGGAATTCAATCATGGGTTTCAATTATTTGGAATTGATTCATGATTTGAGAAAATCCATTGGAATTGATTTTATGTTTGTTTTTGGAATTGAAGTTGATTTGAGGTTGATTTGAATTTGGATTTTGACTTCAAAGAAGGAAGTGAGGATTTGGTTCAAGCTATAGGGTAGGAAAATTTTCCTAACACCCCTAAGGCATAACCAATTCCTATGGCTAATGCTTCTAAGTCTCTAAGGTTAGGTTGAGTGTCCACCTAATCACCAGAAGTATCTTAAGACTAAGGAACTCTTAGTTTTTGAGAGGGGTCCTGAGTCTAAGATGGAGAGGTTGAGAGCTCATTGTAAAAATGAGGTCAACACTCATATGTAGAAGATCTTGTGAGCTTTTCATGGGCTTTTGGGCAATAGTGAATTGCATAAGGAACATTCACTTAAACACTACAAAACAAGTGATGACTCCCTATGGTAGACACGAGAACCAACTGAAAGCTGACTCTTTGAATGTAGTAAAAAATAGTTGGCATTGTGTCATCCAAGCCTGATTGTGATGTAGTAAATTTAAAGTATGCCATGTGAATACTGTGTTCAATGTGACCATTGTAAAATTCTAAATGTAGGATCTTAAACTTGTACTGGGGGCTAGGTTCTATAATCCTCTTAGAAAAGATATCAGTCTGAGTGATATTTGCCTATTCCACCTTGACATCTTTCTCCTCACTCACTTAATATGACTTATCATTAGTGTTGACCGGCAAGGATAGTTTCATTATCAAGCTTGATGAGTCACCTAACTAGAAGATCATTCGTTATCCTTAATCATCCAACTATCATTCTTCACTAACTTTATAGTCGCATAAACTAGGTGAGTGATTCTACCATCTATGTTATTTAGGTCTTATTATGTAACAAATTATTTAAGTGCTCGACCCTATGACTTTTGAGTTGTTCTAAAAAAAATGGCCTGCTTTGTTAGGCCCTAACTTATGGTTCTCAGTCTCTTCCACACTCATCACACCTAAAAGGATATTGAGTCAAAATTTTATCTGTGAAGTGAAGTAAAAGCTCTTAAGCACTTGAGAAGTAGGACTAAATACAATGGGTCAAGATGAATAGAAAGTACCATATGAAAGTATGATAAATATGAAAGATTCCACTATATCAAAAGATCAAAGTACAAAGATCTCTTATTTTCCTCTGTGGGAAATAATGAAAAAGTAATAGAAGTACAGATGTGCAATAAGTCAGAAAAATGTTGAAAGGTCTCTTCTCCTCAAAATTGAGGGGTGATTACATATGGAAAGTGCACATCACCTAAGTTGGTTATATAAGAGAGGACTCACTCATGAACGTGAGTGCTACATCTTGAGTGATGAGTCTTCAAGTGTGGTTGCCAGCATTTATGAGACGAGTTGTCTAATGGGCATTTGGCTGTATAGTCACCCACAAGTGGGCTAGTCTTCACATATGAGGTCAGTTGGTGGATGTTGGTTGCTTGATTGGGATGGTCTTTTTTCAAGCTCACTCTTTAGAGCAAGTATTTAGTGAATTACTTGTTTAAATTTAACTTCTTACTGTTGAATGTTCATATGTCGACCCTTTGACTCTTATTATCACTCGCTAGATCTGTAAACATTCTCTGAGTGTACAATGGTCAATTTAAGAACAATATTCTTCAACCTTGAGGCTATGGCAAAAAATGAGATAATTCTCCAAAAGATATTATCCAATTTAATTCTTCAATGATGTGGTTGATTATAAGCATAGAGATGAAGATGATGATGGTCTCAAGTATGTGAAGTTATTCTTGATTTATAGTTTTCCTTTTCATTTTATAATTTCATGGTTCGATAATGAACTTATTATACATCTTATACATGCCATCTTTAATAAAATTGATTAGAATTAGTTGAGTATTTCACTCCAATGTTTGTGTTGTATTTATACAATTTTAACAGAGCATCCATAAGAAACATACAAAATTAGAAACTAAAATCTATAAAATAATAATAATAATAATAATAATAATAATAATAATAATAATAATAATAATAATAATAATAATAAATAATAATAGTTGTCAAATTGATAATTTAGTAGATTAATAAAAACATAATAATCACCAATACTCATGAATTGATGAGTAAGTCGTAGAAAATATCATGGATCAATAAGGTAGAAACCAAAAGGAATAAAGAGGGCAGAATTCTTGGTGTGGGTCACAACTGATAAAAACTATGCAAACTTTTCACACTCAAATAAATGAATTTATGTTATTCATTCCAAACTTTCTGATTTATATAAAAGATTTCCTCTAATAATCTTTCAATAAAAATATCAGCAATTGCTCACTCAAGAATGCTACAATATAAGAACTTAATGTGAAAACTTTTTTAATGTAATCATAACAAGTCTTTTGGCCTTTTCTTATAAATGGCCTAATTATTTCATCTCCTTAATAACCTATGAATCAAATGAAACAACTTTATATAGTTCTTTTTATTCAACTAGTATATTGAATAGTTTTACAACTATCATGTTGGATTTATAATGTGTCTATCAATTCTAACAAAATCCAAAAGTAAGGGTATGTGACATTGTTATTGTTGTTTATGAAAATAGAATTTATGACAAAAATATAAAAAAAAGAAAAGAAATATGACAATATAATGATGAAAGATACAATAATATGATTAATTTGCAGTAATGAAGGCTGCAACAACAAAAAAATTGTTTATTGTATGTAGCAATGGAGGTTGAAATTAAGAGAAATAGAAGAAAAGGTAATGTAATAGTGAATGACATATAATTATGATATGCAGTAATGAAAGCTACAATAATAAAAATACAGTGAAAAAAAAGAACTGTGATAACATGATAAAAATTAAAGAGAGTTGATTGAATATTTTTTCCAACGTTTGTGTTGTATTTACACAATTTTAAAAGAGGTACTTATAAGAAACATGCAAAATAAAAGTATAATAACTATAACATAATTACAATAGTCCATGAATAAAAAATATAGCAAATTGATAATTACGGGATAATTATAGCAGCTCATGAATTGATGAGCAAATAATAGAGTTCATATGGATTAATGAGATGGTAGTCGAAAAGCCATGAAGATCTTAATAAGTGTGGATCCCAATTAACAAAATTTACATAGACATTTCAAAAGTCAAAGTTTTATTTAGTCTTATGCATTCTTTTCTATTCGTGTTTTGTATAGTCTTCTTTGTTTTGATTAAAAAAATTAAAATAATTTTACAACTTTTTATGGAGAGGGGTTTGTCATTAGTCAATGTTTATTCTTAATTTATGTGTAATATCATAATTACCCTTAAGAGTAAGATATTGCCTTTTGGGAAGTGCCTTTTCTACATGCAAATCGTAATGCCATAAGGGAGTTCCAACTCTTAGACTTACCATTAAAGAAAAACTTTTAGAGGGTGAATTATCTTGCAATGGGAGAGCCCAACTTGAGGGCTTAATTTTAGCTATTTACTTGAATATCAAGACTTAACCAAATATATAGGTGAGCTGATAAACTATGTGGTGGTGTTCTACTAACGAGAGATATGTGAATATAATGAATAACAAAATAAGTTTTATTTAGAACAAAATACTCATTGGAATCAATTCATGCTTGTGCAAAATCAAAGTTCTATTAAATGAATTTAAACTTTGATATAAGCAAGGTTACACCTCCACTAAGAGCCAATGCCCTAAGTTACAGAACATTATATAAGCTCATCATAAAAAAGGGCTTCACCCACTCTACTATTAGTTCTTAATCTCCACTTGAAGAGTTGTCGAAATGTTATTTGTGAAAAAGATTCTTATTAGACTCATCTCTTAAACACATTTTATTATCATAGTTAGCAATTACATAATTTTAAATTAGTTATTGTAGGACAAGTTGTAGATGTTGTCAACTTATGTTTAGAATAGTCATGGTGGCATGCATTATAGGCTTTTATTGACTTTCTAAATCTAGTAGTGCCCAAAGTACTCATCTATTGTATGATCCATTCACATTAAGTGCACTTACAAATTTTGTATTTTAACTTTTTTTTTGTAATTTGATAAATGAAATTAACTTAACAAAAAAGTGGGAAAACATCTTATGCCACCTTATAGGGCTAAAGGCTTATCCTAAAGAAGATCTCATCACATAGACTTCACCTCTTTTGATAGTAGGAGGTTCATCATAGAAAAGAGCTTGCGACTAAGACTAGACAGCTATTATCACTCTATGATTTACCAAGCTATAGCATGTAAAGGAATTAGTGAATTCATCTTATCCCTAACAAGTAATGAATCCAACCAACATGGAGCCCTAAGTTAACTAAAGGGAGGTGATAATGTCAAGCAAGGGTTAGGCATCCTCTAAGGGTCAATGGCTCACCCAAGTGAGGAGCACATCATATATGATTACCTTCAAGAAGGACTTGACCTCTCTCAAGTTTTTTAAGTTTATACTAAGGATTTATCTCTAGGACTGATTGGCTACCACCACTTGTAAGTTAGCTTGTTGACCTCATTTTTGGATGAGATTAATTTGAACTATGAAATCAGCAATTAGGATATCCTAATCTCAAATAGGAATCTCTTAATTCAATGCTTAGGACACTATACTTAGTGACCTAAGGCATCATCTTTGGGTTTGATCTAACCTAATTGGCTTAGGTGGAATCAACCCAATCTTCCAATTTGGACTAAACCAAAATAAATCCAAATTAACCAAATTAAAATTAAATTAAATTAAATGAAAGAATCCAAAACCAAATCAAAGTTAAATCTAGTCAACCCATTTGACATAAGTTTGACTTAGGTGGGACCCACCTAGTCAAAGGTCAACCCACCAAAAATTTGACCAAATTAAATCATTCTAAGTGTCTCAAATGATCAAGTAAACATGTTTGATCATGAATCTATGGAAATTCAAATTCATTTAGGCCTTAATTGTATTCATTAGACACTTAGTCTAAATGAACCTAATTGAGTCCTATTAGGTTCAAACCCAAATCGAATAGAAATTAATCCAATTTGATTACTCAAAATCCTTTAAAAATGATATTTAAACATAATCCAGCCCACCATTGGGTATAATTTGGTTAAATTGGTCATTTGCTCAAATGAAACCTAAGCTTAACCCATTAAGCTCACTTTGGGTCAAATGTGTTCAAATTTAAATCAAATTAAAATTAAATGAAATTAATCACTCCAAATCAACTCACACATGTGATCAAGCATGATTGGAGTCCAAACAAAATCCAATTGACTCAAATTGGTCATTTGAACCTAATTGGAACCAAACTTAACCCATTTAGGCTAAATGGGTTAAAATGAAAAGAAATTCAAAATTAAATGAATTAATTAAATCAAAACTCAATTGATCATCAATTAAAGATGATTGAATCCAAAATTACAAGATTTAAATTAAAATCAAAACACTTTGAATCCAAATAGTGGGTTTGTATTCAAATTACCAATTCAAGTCAAATTTGATTTTGATTTGAATTCAAATCCATTTGAGCTTGATATGGGCAGCCATCTATTAGTCCAAAGATTTGATGGTAATGTAATAAACCATAAAATAATAAAAGAAAAAAATAGAAAAATAATGGAGTTGGGAATAGGATTTGAAAATTCATAAAAAATAGGAAGGGAAATTCCAATTCCCATCTTCCCATCTCATTCCATATCTTAATTGTAAGAGATGAAATGAGTGCCATCAATTGAAGGCCACCAAGCCAAAGAAAAAAGAGAATTTTCTTTCTCCAAGGGAAGAAGCCAAGGAGAAGGAGAAAAAGAAAAGAGGAAGAGGAAGAAGAAGAGGGGCTTGACCAAGGAAGAAACCAAGCAAGAAGGCATCCTCTCTACCCAATCTTCATCCAAACTTGCTCATAGGGCCAAGGGGGATTTTATCCACCCCTTGGCCAGCCTTTCGACTACCGATGGCAAGATTTTGACAACCAAAAATCCCTTAAAAGAGGCTCTCGGCCATCCATAGAAAGAGGTGAGGGGGAGCCTATTCCCTCTCCCTTTTCATTCCAAAATATCCATCAAGGCAAGAGATGAAGATCTGGACCCTTCCCCCAGCCTCTCATCACCGGCACGCTAGCAAATGGATGAAAATCGAGCCTCTCTTATGGAAAAATCCAAAGGGGGGTCTCTTTCATCAAATTGAAGGTTCCAATACCTTCTACAGGTTGGGGAGAGTTCAAATGAATCGCCACCCCGACCCCTCACCGCCAGAAAACCATAAATTGACCTACACCACCAAAAAACCAAGTCAACGTTGGTCTAGGGACAAATCCATGGGGAGGTAAGCCGTTAAACTTCACCCACACCTTAGTCGAGTCGAAACGAATCTAATGGAGTCAATCCCATCACTGGATATCACTGAAATCATGGTACACTCTCTCGCCACCTCCCTAGGCCATTGATTTTGTTCTTTTTTAAAAGAAAATCTATCCCCAAGTGGATCAAATCATATAGATAGGTCTTAAATTGATCACTGATCGATTTGGAATTGAAATGACAATGCAATTCACCAACGATCACCAGATATTAGGAGAAAAACACAGACGACATCCGTCTCTCATAGGCCGATCGTGGGATTGAATTCACGTCATCTGATCCTTCTATTAGGATCGAACGACCTTGATTTAGGCAGCCGGTTTGATTTAAGCCCTTAAGGAACCACAAAATCGATCCGGACGATCGAGGATCATCCCACGTGGCATCACTTTTGATGTGGATGCCACGTGGGATACAAGTGGCCCATTCGTGCTGCGTCATGTGGCGGCAGTGCGACGTCAGTCCACAGTCTTAAAACGGCTAATTCATTTTGAAAATTAATTAAAAATTAATTAAAAATAACAAAAAAATCAAAAATTCATAAAAACATAAATATAAATCCAAAAAATGCAAACTTGGGCTCTGTGGATTCAGCTTGATGAGAGGAATCCAAAAAAAATTAAAATTTCTAATTGAATTAGGGTATTTTAGCCTTACTATATATTTAATTAAATCAATTAAAGCTTAATTAATCTCAAACCATTAATCTAATTGAAATGAAACTTTGGGAAACTAAAATTGATGATAAAATACACCTTAGGAAAAAGTTTCATGAAGTATTGCAATTTAATGCATGAGAAATGATATTTCAAATCCTAAGCCTCCATTTTAATTAAATAAATTAATATAAAATGAATTAATTTAAGAAACTGATTTAAACAACCTTAAATAAACTTAATGAACCTTAATAAACAATAAAATACTAATGAAGTTCATCCAAACTTAATAAATCTTAAATTGGCTCAATTAAGAAATTAAATGAGTTAAATCATTCAAATAATAATGAGAAATTAATTAAATCATAATAAATTAGTCACATGTACAAAAATTATGAATGAACCCTCAATAAAAACATCTTTTAGAGAGGAATTAATAAAAAATAAAAAGCTCAAATAATTTAAATCAAATTAGGCTTAATTTAGGTTTTAATAAAATAATGAAAACCTTAATTACACCGTAATTATGAATCTAATCAAGATGAAACTTTGGAAACATAAAATTGGCATGTAACCCCACTTTCCATAAAATTTTCAAACCCAATTGATCTTTGGATTGGGAATTGTTGAGTTTCCAAATTCCTAAGTCAATATGAATCAAATAATGACTAAAAAAATTCATTAATCCATTAAATCATGACATAACTTGAACTAATAGCAATAAAATATCAGAAATACTTAAGATATTTCTCCAAACATCTTAAGTCAAAGAAAATAATCAATTTCATACTTAAGGATTAATGAAATTAATTAATCATATTAAGAGTAATTAAACCTTAAGTTAATAAATCCTTAATTAAACAACCTAAATTAAATCAAATGAAATCAAACCTTAATCTAAATACCCTAAGTTAACTTGAATCAAATCAAACTAAACCAAATGAAATAAATCATTAAAATAAATTAAATCAAATGAACCAATTGAAATAAAATTAAATGAAATAATTCAAACAAAACCAAAAAAGAATAAACTAAATCAAGAATGAAAATAAAATAAAATTTCCAAAGAAAAGAATCAATCCAAAATCTAAACTAAATCCAAATTCGAAAAAATAAATAAATAAATAAATGAAATCAAAAGGATTAATTAAGATACTTAAGGATCTTAATTAGACCTTTGGGATGGATTTTCATCTCAGTATGGAGATTTAATTTCATTAGAAGTTAGGATGTAGAATAGGGTGAGTTCCATCCAAAATGGAATCCATTCTACTCTTCATTCTTGAAAACCTAAACTTCACTTTAACCATATAAAGTGGAAATAAATTATTAAATCATTTGAATTGAAACCACCTAAAGGTAAAATTCAAACAAACTCAAACTTGAAACTTATACTAAAGAGGCCTAGCAAAGTCTTGCTACACAAGCCTATTTCTCTTCACACTCTAGTCACGAACCCTAGACTTAGGTTAGTTCATTTTGTGATCCTTTTATGATTCCTTGTGATGTGTTGTGATATGATGTACTTCCATGTCTTTGCGGTGTATTGCTTTAGACTGCATGTCTAAGATTATTTGCCCATTAGACTGGATGGTAGGACGTTCTTTCTAGATCTAACATTGTATTTTATAGGAAACTATGCTAAAAATGATTGCTATCATAAATAAAATTAAAAATGATGTTTCTTGTAGGTATGTTTAAATCCTTAAGCAAAGCCCATAGGACAGGTGAGCTTGCCAAGCAACTAATGTTATGCCCGTATGTTTATGAAATATAAATATTGTATGTTGTTTATATTTCCTAACATTTGTTTTGCAAAGCTTAGGAATTAATTTTGAAATCAAAATGTAAATTTGAGCTTAGAATTAGGTTAGGATCTATGGGGTCTAGGATTAGCAGGAGTTGACCCTACTAGAAGATAGGTGTAGTGGTCCCCTATGAAGCCCAATGGATGTCCTTAAAGAAGAAGATTATCCTAGAAAAAAGGATCCATAGATCTAGACTTGCGGTTCTATGCTAGGCTATATAAGGGCAGAGCTCGGTTGCTCATTTGCCTTTTCTTCTGGGATATACAGCGGTACCCTACCACATTGGCCTGTTTTATAAATTTAAATTGGTTTGATTTATTATAGGTACACAATTGAATCAACCTACTTTTCTAAGTTTTTTTTTCTGTGTTGTGCTTTCATATGAATGAATTCCTGGACAATTACGCTCATAGGGAAAACTAAATTTTATACCCAACTTAAATCTAAAATATTGAAACAAAACTAAGAAACTTAAACCTCACGTAAACTAAAGCCTTAGGCAAAACATAAATTCAATTAGAAACAATCAGGTTTTAAAACCATGAAATCATATTTCTCTAATATTTGAATTGGGAAACTTATCCCATTATACATAAGGGCATCTGACCTGTAAGGATGACCACCTTCTTGGGGAAGCCTAGCTTCTATTATTGATTTGGCCCATAACCATTTTTAATTGCATGGCATTAGACATAAAAATGTATACCCAAGACCTTAAATGAATCTTGAATCAAAATATTTAAAAGTCTGAAATGTACATTAGTTAGATGCATTTCATACCTTACATTATCTTAGGGATTAAGTAGTGAGTCTAGGTTCATAGATTCCTTTCCTAAAAATACAATAGCCTAGCCATCTTGCATTCATGAGACTTAGCATCATGAATTTAAAATGTGCTTAGGTGGTGTTAGCTAGTAGCCCTCTCTAGGAAGGTTGTAAGTCTAGAAGATTCAGAGATAGGTTAATTCCCTCAAGTGAGAGGAATGGCCAATAATTCCTAAAATGAAATTAGGTTAAACATCTGACATGTGTTAGAAGCACCTATAGACTAGGTTCTGAAGCATCCTTTTCAGGAATAAGTCTTCAACCCTAGGCATTTTTATAGTCTTGTGCTGCTAAAATCTAAATCCTAGACTTCTAAGAAGATGTCAAATCAAAATCTAAATTAAATTTCAAAACTTAAAGCCAAATTATAGGATAGTTGAAATGCATACTGAGCTTCCCAGTATCAATAGATATTTCATGCTTTTTCATGTTTGGCCTCCAAAATAACTCTCTCCAATTTGAACTGCTCCCATTTCAAATTCCAAAAATCAACCCTTTGAATAACCATCTTAGAAATCATTAGGAATAATAACTTATTTCTTTAATCGAGAGTATTCTTAAGAAGTAACCCTTCTTAAGATGTCATTAACTATAGAGGCATGCTTCTATTGGGAACCATGATCCAAACTTAAATTAAACCCTGTTCTACTCTTCCATGTAGTTTAAGGAAAAAATCTCTAGTATACGAAAGACCCATGAGCCTTAGGAGTCTTTTATTAAATGATCGAATCAATTATAGGAAAATATATTTATCTTTTGAGATACTATATTTATTCTTTAATGATGCATTTGATCATCCAAATAAGAAATTCCTAAACTGTATGTGGTGTCATAAATTTTCTCCACATAGCTAAATTATAATATGTGAAGGATCACATCTTAAGAGTATAATTCATCTTGAGCCCCTCAAGTTTCAAAGTATTTTCCATGGTAAGTTATTTCATCTCATTTCCTTTAAAACATTTTCATTTAAAAATAGTTTTCTCATTTTGTTGCAAATTCATGATAAATTCCTTGCTGAAAATTGATACTCTTTTCATTAATTCATGGAATTTTAAATTAACAAGTTTATAATATATATCTTCTTAATTATTAATCAAGATATTAGTTTTCACTTCTAATATTTCCAACCTCTTTTAAAGAATAAGCATGAGATTATTAGCTATATGCAAGATAAGTTCATTTTATAGCATGTATTAAATAAGCCTTGAACTATATTTTTACTAGTATTACTCAAATGCAGCATTTCATGTAACATTATGTCCAGACCCAAATCCACAAATATGAGGACAAAGAGTAGAATACATCAAATTACTTGCATCAATATCATATTAGTGAAAACCCAAGAGGTTCTCACTATAGATTCTCTTTCACTCTCCTATTTTCTATTGTTTTATTTCTAATCTTCTTAGTAAGATATTGGTGCCATCTATAGATAAAATTAGATCAAATAATGCAGTCAAAAAAGTAGTCAATCTATAAGACTAAACATAACCTTTCAAATTTACTTATACCTTAGAAATAATTTAAAAGGATAGATACTATTTAGAAGAAGATAGGTAGCAAAATACATACCAAACAAAAATTTGTCTAGGCTTTTATTAGGAAGAGTTGACCTCACTTTTGGAGTAACGATTAATCCCTCCTATCTTAAATCTAGAAGCCTTTTAAACACTTGGGACTTTCTTAGTCTTAGGAAACTTCTAGTGACTAAGGGAACACTAAACATCAGCCTAGAGACTTATAAGGCATAACCCTAAGCCTAAAGTTTACTTTATGATAAATAGGTTTCACTTAACCTAAGGCCTAAACCAAGACTCATACCCATTCACTCATCCAAACTTAAGTTCATGTAGATGGAGCTAAACCAACCTTAAACCTTTTCAATTAATCTTAATTGAATTGGGTTTTCTAATCCAAGCTCCAAGCCAAATTAACTTGGACCTTAACCCAAGTTAAGCCCACCATAATTCTATAACTCCATTCAACCCCATTCAAGAAAACTAAGCTCAATTTGATTTTCTCAAATTCTCTAATTATTTAATAGGTCATTTCAAGCCCCTCCAACACTTTCAATCAAGCCAATTAAATCAAGAGAATTTGATCAACCTAAATTAACCCATTTGACTTAAATGATTCAAATGATCCAAAACCTAATAAAGCCCAAATAAATCATAATCAAAACCACCAATCAACCTTAAATTCATCAATGAACACATTCCAACCATCCATAACCCCAATTGGTCCAAGTTGACTTGACCAAGCCACTTAACCCAAAGCAACCTAAAAGGGATAATTGAACCAAACTCTAATCAAACTCCCATGGATCAAATCAAGCCATCCAATCCCTTCATTGATGATTGTAGGTCATTATTAAATAGTCTACTACAATCAATCGAACTTAATCAAATCAATTTGACCTTTTGACCCAAGTTGACCCAATTTGAACTAAAGGGTCAAATTGAACCAAATCAAATCTTATACCAAATTGGTTGAAACCATTGCTTCTAACCAATCACCAATTCAATATTATGCATGATCTAACCTTCAATTGAACCCAATTTGGTCAACCCAACCAATTAGCCTACTTAGCCCAATTTGACATAAAGGGTCAAATTGAACCAAACCACTCCATAATTCAAATCAATTCAAATTAACTCTTCCAATCAATTATAAATGACAAATTGAACATATACCTAGCCCATGCTCAAGCTAATTTGGCTAATTTGGTCAATTTGGTCAATTTGGTCAACATAACCCATTTGATCCAAATTGAACCATATGAGCTAAATCCAAATCTAACCCAATTGAATCAAACCAATTATACTCATTCAATCCAAATGATCAATTGAACTTACCCAAGTAATCACTTTGACCCAATTTGGTCAAAATGGTCAACTTAGCCTAACTTGACCCATTTGACCTATATGGGTCAAATTGAGGCAAACCAAACCAAACCAAGCCCAAACCTAACCAAACATGGCTCCTTAGGTCACCATGGGCATACCCAGGTGGGGCCAACCTATTATGAACCCGATTTGGGTAAAACCTAATGAACCAAGTCACCCAATTGGGACAAAATCCCCATTTGGGTGGGTTCTCCAACTCCTTACCCCATGGCAACCACATTCAGTTCTTCTTGGATAGAGCACCATAGACCCAACCTAACCCAAAGCTATTGGGCTCTACCTTTGGCCAAGAGAGGGTGAGTTCACCCATTGGCAACTGTTGATTCACCTAAGGAAGAGTGTACACCACCTCATGTCAGCCCACTACACTCCCTCAGTCTATCATCATCAACCACCTCCTGCAATCTCTCTCACTTCTTTTACTGGCATAAAGGTGAACCAATCCTAGCCCTTGGTTTAGCTAGGGAGGAGAGTATACTCCTCCCCATCCATTCAAACTCAATAGAGAGCTTCTTGAGAGCATTCCACACAATCCCATGCCTTCTCCTAAGCTCCTCGTGCACTCCACTGTCGATGAGACCAGCTCCCGATCAGACCCGAGAGCTTCATCTGCCCAAACTTCCAAAATCTCCACCAAACTTAAATTAACTCTTCCAACAACTTCACCCCACTCTAACGAGCCGAAATGAATCATTTCTTGAGCGATTCGATGACTAGAAGATGTCCTTAGACAAACTGGAGCTTCATGGGTCCATGTGAGGGGAGGCTCAAGATCTTCTCAGCTAGGCTTCGTCTCTTCAAGATGAAGCTACCTCTATCGGTGGATCTCTAGTCTATTATTTCGACAAGGTAAAAATCTTGCAACCATAGTCTTGACCTATTGGTGTTGGCTTCTTTTGACGTGAATCATGTTTTTGTGTGATCTCCTTCATAGGATCTCTCTAGATTCATTCCCTGCTCATTTTGGAGTCGATTCCACTATCGAACGAGCTCCTACAAGCTTGAATTGAGCGGTGAAAAGTGGACGATGTCTGGCTTCTAACACTCGTAGGACAACGAATCACTGGTCATTCATTCTGCGTGATTAGAAATGATGACCATGATTAATTTCATTAAAATTCATGATTTAATCCCTTTGAAATCATGAGATTAATCTCGATTAGACAACCGAGATGAAACTATGTTCACCGTCGTTGATTCAACTATTGTGTCAGACATTTTAGGTGGCCAACACTACAAAGCCACGTGGAAAGTGCTATCACATCAGCATCTGAGTAGCGTTGACTGTTTAAAGGGTTAATTAAGGATTAAAAAATGCAATTAAATGGCTTGAACTTCAAAAAATATAACTAATTATAGAAAGAATCCAAAAAATACAAATAAACTCAGTTTGGAAAGGTTAGATGGGAGAATTTAATAAAAATAAAATTCTTAATTAATATCTAATGAACATTGCTTAATTAAGGTTTAAAACTTAAACTAATTGCCTTAATTAAGGCCAAATTATTTGGCTAATTAATTCCAAATTTGGTGCTATGATTTTATGGGATGTCCTCTGCCTCCCATAATTGTCTTGGAATAATTTTCCATGTAGTTTAAAGATTTGGAAATTTCAACCCTAGTTGCCCTCTTTAATTAATTAAATGATTATTAAAATTGGTGAACTGTAAAAATTAAATAATTAATGTTAATTAACCAATGTCAATTGTGGGTATGATGAGAGAAATGATTAGGCCCCTTTCTTAATTATGTTTCCAAATATCCTTCCTTGAAAGGGTTAATTAATACATTTAATAATTAAGGAATAATTAAGGAAAAAATTAATGATAAAACTAAAGACAAAAATAAAAAAATTGATTTTGATAATTTAAATATAATCCATTAATCCCTTTATGTGTTTAATACAATAAAGTCTTTAAAGAAATTATGATTATCCCATTAGTGTAGAAAAATCATAAGAGTATTTAACTTAGATTCTTTTCTCCTTTAATTTAATTAACTTTTAAGCATGAGCCAAATTACATTAGACTCCTTTTGGTGCATTACTAATTTTATTTTCCCAAAGTTTATCATCAAAGGCTCATGATCAAGTAGTTATTTAAATTAAAGAAGCTTAGGGAAGGGTAATTAGGTTGATGTGCTTGATGGCTTGAACCTAATCAACACATAAAATCTATATTTTTAATTTTCTTTTTTAAATATGCCAAATCACCAACATGGGATGGGGTAAATCCTAAGTATCATTTCTCCTCTTTAAATTTTAATAAATTAAACATCAAAACCAAACCTTACAAGAACTTTGGTTAGTGTTAAGGAATGTTTATTTGGCTTGATTGTCCTTAGGATTCAATGTAATTGAGTATGTTATGTGATAACATTTAATTACTTCCTTTCAATTATTATAAATGTGCATACCATTTATTTCATATGTTCATATTTTTTTTAAAAAAAAGAGAATTAAAAGAATAAAATTGCATTTAAGTTGCATGTATTGGATAAATGCTAATAACTAATAAATATCAAATTATTTTTTTGAAATTATAAGTTAATCATAAATAAAAAAAATTTGAAGTTTAAGTTAATGTTTGATATAAATACTTAATGAAGTTTTGATTTAGCTGTGACTTAATGATAGTAAAGGATTGTTTTATCTTTATGTTCCATGTGTATGTTTACATATATTTGGGTTAACAAGTATATAGTCTGGACATTTCGAGAACATGAGGCTTTAATTTGCCCCAAGGAAGTCTTAGATAATCTCAGTTCTCAGGTTTAATAATGGCACGTACTTGCTCAATTTCATTTATGTGTATACATATGCTAGAACTTGGGATAAAACTTTGCTTTTCATGTCATTAAGCTTCACATGAACAAAAGATTTTTTTTATATAACCTTTGCATGAATTTATTTCTATGCTCGTGTATGTGCTTACATGTATTTTAGTTGGCAAGTATATAGTCTGGACATCCCAGAAATACTAGGCTTTAAGTAGCCCCAAGGAGGTCTTAGATAATCTCACTTCCTTGATTTAACAATGACATGTTCTTGCTTAAATTTTTAATATATATTTGTATATGCTTAGCTATGAAATGAAATATTTCTCTTCTACAAATTCATGCATTAATGATCATTAAGTGTGAAAAACATGAGTATATATTTTATGTACAAGTATATGTATTAAATCAAATATTATGATAAAAATAATGATAATAAAAGAAAATGAAGAGTGTGTATGGTATTGGTAAGGGAAAGAAGTTGTGGAATGTTACTCATTTGATGGTGACTCAATCTCATTGATCCTAAGATGCCTTTCATGGTTGAATAAGATCCCTTCAAACTAATCCAAATTTAGGCCCAATAAAAATTCATAAATGCATCACGAAGGAAACCAAAGCCATGATAATGTGTCTTTAGAAAATAACTTAGGATAGGGATGAAGGGGCTAAGCCTCTCTATTCTTCTTATAATGATTAGATGTTAAGTAAGCATCAAATAAAATAAGTAAGTGTAAATTAAAATTGATCAATTTATTAAAAGATTTTAAGTGAAACCATCCTTAATGATTAATTTAAACAATTTGAAAACTTTAGACAATCATACTTCTAAAGCTTAATCAAGACATACCACACTAAGCCATATCACACACATTAGGATACTAAGTCACCGATTCTAGTGTTAAGTTAGGCCGGTGTATATTATAATGATGTGTTTTATTTTATGATGTAATATTTTAGACTGAATGATTAGAATTATTTGTGCATAGACTAGATGTTAGGTTGTTAGTAGCCTAATGATGTTTTATGCAGGGGATTGTGCTAAAGGGGCCACTGTAATAATAAATAAACATAAATGTTCTTGCTCGTAGGCGTTGCTTATGCCCTTAAGCATAATCCAATTAGGGTAGGTGGGCTTGACTACCTAAATACAGAGTGCTAAATTCAAATATGTGAAATATAATTTCTTGGATTGTATGTTTTTAACTAACATCTATTTTGTAAGTGTAGTTAGATTTAATTTTTCATAATTATGTAATTTTTGTAATAGGATTAGGATTATTGCTATGGGGTTTAGGATTAGTAGTGGCTAGAAGGCAAAGACCTGGGAGGCCATGTGAAGCTTGGAGCAAAAAGATCCAAAGAAGAAAAGAAGGATGAAAGATTGGAGACCCCATATAACATTCATTTCATTTGTAAAATTCAATTGTAACTAGGTTGTATAAGGGTAGAGCTCGGATAACCAACTTTTTCTCTTTTTTGAGGTGTACAATAGTACTCAGTTGCACCAACATTTTATTCTTTTACAAAAATTTAAATGTTTGATTGTTTTGTTTAGTTTCTGTAATAGGAATGATATATTTTCCATAGATTTTTTAAAATGTCATGATTTAATGTGTGGCATGGATGCGGTAGGCTCTTTAGGATAAAAATTAAAGTTTATATCGACATTGAATACTCATAACTAAATTTTAATACACCTCATAACCTCATTTTAAATCTTTCTTAATCAAGATAATAAAAGATTTAGTAACCCCTTAGTTGAATGATTGTATGCTCCAACATCATGCATATTATATTATGTTACTCTTGAATATGGAGGATCTCCATTCTTGCATGATACGGGATATGCTTGACCTTTGAGAGCAATCCCATATAGTGGAGAACAACACCTCCTCTAATTGATTTAGCCCATGACTTAATTTTATCATGGATATAGGCATAATTGTCCTAAGCCTTGGTCCAAAATGAATGTATCAAAATAATCAGAAATTGGTTAATTTTTAACATTAGTTTAAGTCATGTTTGCATACCAAATATTATCTAGTCTCTTAGGTAGAAGGTTTAGGACTATAGGTTCCTTCTTAATTAAATAATAGTCTAGTTGTCTTGCATCTACATAAGACTAGCCTACATGATTTTAAAGCATAGGAGATATTAGCTGATAGCCACCCCAGGCAATTGTAAGTCCAGGAGAGTTAAAATATTTTCATTCTCTCTTGTGAAGATGAACTATTATATCTTATTTTCCTGATTAGACTTAAGTCGTTCTTCTAGCTTATGCTAAAGCATTTTAGATTTAGGTTTTGAGGCTATTTATTTCTTTTGGGCTATGAGTATAAGTCTTCACTTCTTAGGCATTTTCATAATCTTGTGTTGTTAGACTATAATCCTTAGCATTCTAATAAGATTCCAACTTAAATGAAAGTAAAGTCTCTCTTTCAAAAATATAAAACCTCATTATAGGATAGTTCAGAGCACCCACTAAGCTTCCTAGTATCATGGCTGCTCCCTACTTGTCTTCCTATGGAATCTATTAATAAGTTTTTTATTTGAACTTTTCAACTTGATTCCTAAAAAGCACCTAATTCTTTAATAATCTAGCTTTGAAATCTTTGGAGATACTTATTGACTACTTTAATTGAGTGTGTTCTTGGGAAATGCTAGTTTCTTAAGATGTAATTGACTATGTAAGCTTGCTTCCATAGGGAATTAAAAAATCTGACATAAAATAAACCCTGCTTTACTTCTCCAAGTAAAGTAGGGGAAAGATCTCTAGTATATACGTAGACCAATCTACCTTAAGAGTCTTTATTAGATGATTAGATCCATTATAGGGTGATGTCTCTATCATCCGAGATAGTACATCATACCTTAATGTCGCACCCGATCACTTTATGTGGTGTTTATTTTTGGATGTGGGGGGACACCATGTAGATCGTAGGGGGTACTTATTAAAGTGATTAGATATGATATTAAGGTATGATGTACTATCTCGAGAGAAAGAGGCATCACCTTACAATGGACCTAATCACCTAATAAAGACTCCTAAGGCATGATTGGTCTTAAAATATACTAGAGATTTTTCCCCTACTTTACATGGATGAATAAAGTAGGGTTTATATTAAACCAAGTTCTGAAGTTCTCTATAGAGGCAAGCCTCCATAGTTAGTTACATCTTAAAGAAGATTAATTCCTCAGGAATACTCTCGATTAAAGTAGACAATTAGGATCTCTAAAGATTTCAAGGTTAGACTATCAAAGGATTGGTTATACTTAAAAAATCAAGTAGGAAAGTTCTAGGAGAAGACTTATTTTTAGAATCCAAGAGGAATAGGTAGGGAATGCTCATGAGACTAGGAGGCTTAGTGAGCATTCTAATTCTATCATATGGTTGGTCTTTATAATTTTGAATTCAAGAGATTTATGTGTTTTGAGTTGAAATTTTATTATATTGCTAGGGCTTATAATCCAAAACATAAGATTGTGAAAATGCCTAAGAGGTGAGGATTTATGCTTGTAGCTAAAAGGAAACAACAACCTCAGATCCTAGATCCATGGAGCTTTAGCATAAGCTAAAGCATGACTTAAATCTAAGCAAAGATGGGCATAAGGTTTGCCTCCACAAGAGAGGGTAAACCACCCAACTTCTGGACTTACAACCACCTAGAGTGGCAGCTAGCTAACTACTCCTACAATTCAAATTCCTGTGGTCTAGTCATATAAAATTGCAAGATAGTTGGGTTGTTATTTATTTAGAAAGAGGCTAAAGTCATTAAACCCACTCCCTAAGAGACTAGAGCTTGATTGGTATGAATAATGACTTAATCTAATACAAAATATTTTCAAAATTTTATTTAATTTTTGACACTTAATTTAGATAAAGGCTTTAGGAAATTTATAAGGCTAAATGCATGATGAAGTATATTATTGGCCAAATCAAAAGGGAAAGAGGGTGAATCTCCATTAGTAGGGGTTGCTCTCATGGGTCAAGCGATCTTTATGCGTGTAAGGATGGAGGCCTTCATTTTGTAAGAGTGACTCAAGATACATGCATGATGTGAGACATACAACATTTAACAGAGGGGTTTTTAAATCTTTTAATTATATTATTTAATTCATAGGCTTTATGGTGAAGTTATGAGTTGTTAGAAATTTAGTTATCAGTGATTAATTAGGGTAGAAAGTTTATTTTATCCTAAGAGCCTAATCGTATCCAAGCCATAAATTAAAGCATCAATCATAAGAAATTATGAAAAGCATGTCATTTCTAATGCATAAACTAAACACAACATCAAACAATTTTATAAAACTAACGTAAGAGAATAAGAGGCCGGTGTGATCGGGTGCCACCTTACAACCCAAAAAAAAAGATGGGTAGCTAAGCTCTACCCTTATACAACCTAGAAAATAAAAGAATAATTATAATTTACAAATGAATAAATGTTATGGGTATCTTCATGTCTTCATATCTTCATGTCTCCTTCATTTCTTCTTTTCTCTACATCTTTCCTCGTTTGATTTGGTGGACTCTAAGGCATCACATGGAACCCCAGGACTAACCCTTCTGGCCAATGCTCATCCTAAACCGCCATAGCACTAATCCTAATTCCTAATGCAAAATTACATTAAAAATAAGAAAAAAATTAAATCTAACTACACATACAAATAAAGGTCAGCTAAGCACACATACAATCTAAGAAGTTATATTTATAATTGTACTTAGCACCCTACACATGGGTAACCAAGCCCACCTGTCCTAACTTAGATTTATAGTTAGGGGCTTAAGCAACCTTCAAAATAGAGCATTTATATTTATTTTTAAGCGGTCCCTTAAGCATAATCCACTGTATAAAATATAATTAGGCTAATCACAGCCTAACATCCAGTCTACAAAACATACACCCTAACATCTAGTCTAAAATAATACATCTCAAATGAAACATACATCACACCATACACCATCCTAACATAAAGCTAGAAGTGGTGACTTAGTTCTAATGTGTGTGTTAAGGCTTGTGTGGTATGTCTTACTAAGCATTGAGGTTATATTTTTCAAAGTTTGGAAGAATTCAATTTAACATTAAGGGTTGATTTCACTTTAAATTGTTTAATTAATTTGTGAATTTTAATTTATGCTTTCTTTTGTTTCATATGATTACACTTAGCAACTAAGTGTTATAAAGAGAAGAAAGAGGATTATCCACTTTCATCCCTACCTTAAGCCACTTTCTAAAGCATATTAATTTGATTTAATTCTCTTTAGTGAATGGCTTATTAAATAATTTAATTAATCATAAGTTTAAGTTCACTTTAAATAATTTTATCCAATATGAAAGGCATCTTAAGATTAGTCTAATTGGACTACTATCACATGACACATGCTAGATGATTCCTTTCCATCACATGTTACATGCATATGATTTAATCCAAAGTGTATCTATACATGCAATATATTTTGGCACACTTATGTGATGAATGCATACATGTATTTGAAGTTTATATCATTTTATGTGATTGAATTATCTAATCATATTAGTTTAAAGATCTATTTGAATTCTTATACAAGAATACGTAGGGATGAAATTAAATAGGTATGTGTCATTAATAACTAGGGAAGTGATGTAATCAAATGACCTCCTTAGGGCTAACTAAAGCCTCATATTCCTGGGATGCTCAAACTATATATCCATTTGCATTCAAACATATGTAAATTTGAATGCATGAATGTAAGGAAGAAGCTCCAAATCACATGACCAACTAATTCAATCACTTAGTCAATTATGGTTGCATGTATCCTTGATAAAAGAAAAGGGGTTACTTACAGCCTCGTATTCCCACACGTGTATAAGCTAGTACATGCCATTGTTAACCAAGGAAGTGAGATAATCAAATGACCTCCTTGGGGCTACTTAAAGCCTCATATTCCCGGGATGTCCAGACTAAACACTTGCTTTTCTAAAATACATATGGATGTATACATAAATAAAGGAAGGAATATCCTACAAAAGTTGTATTTTTATTTGATTGAAACATTTATGCATATAGAGCAAAGTTTTATCCAAATTCTAATGTAGGAACACATGTAAATGAAACCAAATAAGTACGTGTCGCTATTAACCAAGGAAGTGAGGTAATCAAATGACCTCCTTGAGGCTTTCTAAAGCCTCATGTTCCTGAGATGTCTAGACCATATACTTATTAGCATTCAAATACATGTAAAACTACATCTGAATTAAGGAAAAGAAAACTTTACTTCACATGCCTAAGCTATAAGCAAATGCAAACCTATGTATATATGTTCATAACTACTAATTAATGTAATTGATTCATAAACTCTAGAAAAATAAATTGAATTTATTAGTGATAATAGCCAAACATATTGTAAATTAATCCAACACATGCAAGCTTACATAAAGAAAATGTCATTTAATTCAATTAACTTTGAAAAGATGAATGCATGATTTCAAATGACATACAACATTTAACATGATTGGAATGGAATAAATAAACATAAACACTTGATTTCATTCAATCAAATTAATTCCTAAGGACAATCATATCAAATAAAATCATTTAATGTAAACCAAAACTTCTTTAATGTCATTTTTAATTTTATGTTTTGATTTGATTTAAGGATGTGAGAAAAGGTTTGATGAACCAAACCCATTCCCATGTTTTTTAATTGATTTAGTTTAATGAAAAAAAAAATAAGTTGATTTTATGGGTTAATTAGGTTATAATATGCACTAAATCCATTAATTGACCCTTTTCTATGTTTCCTTAGCATAATTACCCAAACAATTATGAGCCAACATGGTATGCACATGCATTGGAAATAAAATTAGCAATGATCCTAAGAAAGGAAAGGGGCCTAATGCAATTAGCTCATAATAAATGGTTACTTAAGCTGAGGAAACTTAATTAAGTATTCTTATGGTCTCCCCACATATGTGGGTTGATCATAATTTTCTTAAGACCTCTTTAGGTTATTGAACACCTAGAGATCTACCCAAGACTTATTTAATTAATTTTTGAATTGATTATGATTTCAATTTAATTAATTAAGTAACTTAATTAGTTAAGTAAGCCTTAATTAGTTTGATTAATGAAATGAACTTAGAGAAATAGATTAGGGAGGAGGCCTCAATCCCATTCCATTAGTCTATTCAATGTTGGATAGTGATTAACCACTTAATTAATTGACATTTTGCTTTTCATGTGATTAATTAACCCTTAATTAATTTAAGAAACTAATTAAGGCTTAATTAACTAATTTTTATAATTAAGTAACCAATAAATCCAAAAACATTGGGGGAGGTAGAGGTCATCCACTTAAATAATCTCAAAAAGTTTGGGGTTAATTAATTAATTAATTATGGAGTAATTAAGCTAATTAATTTTTTATTTAAACCCTAATCAAGCTCTAATTACTATTCAAAATTAATTAAGGATATTTTTTATAAATTCCTCTCTTAAATACTTTTAAAATGAGTATTTATTTATATATTTCTAATTTTTCTGCAATTAGTTAAGATTTTCATAAGTTTTAGCCATTAAAACATATTAATTAAGCTTAATTAAATCTTAATTCCGTCAGTGCCATCTAGCGAGCTGATGTGGTGTGCTTTTAACGTGGTACCACAGGATTGGTTATTAAAAATAATTCGAGTCAGTGCTTGCATGATGGCGGCGGAATGCGCTTTCACGTGCGCAACTTGATCTAAGATTGGATAACTGTGATTAAACCTGTTGCGCTAAAGGATAAAATAGGATAATTCTAATGGATTTAATCATGACCATCTATTCTAATCACGCATAATGGATGGTGTGTGATCCCTCGTCTATCGATCGATGGAAAACAGACACCATCCACCTTCCTTCGATCGACCTGAGCCCACCCGAGCTTGGATCGATCTCAAATCAATCCCACAGCTTCGCAAGGAGGATCTGAAGGGATCCAATGGACAAGATTATGTGAGATGCAAGTTTTTTTCAAAAGCACTAGCTCATTTTTGCCTAAGGATAAGTTTCAATGGAATACCTCACCGGAGCTCAAGACTGGTGCCAAATCTGATTAAGGAAGCTTCGTCTAATGGAGATGAAGCTCTACTGATCAGTACGAGCTCCAATTTGAGGTGGTTTGCTCAGAAGGACAATACCCAAAGTGTAGGTGGTCGGTGTTGATCGAAGTCGATCGTTCAGTGGTCGGAGGGCTTAGAGGATGTTTCGTTCTTGCTTAACTAGCTCCAAGGAAGGTGTGTGCAAAGTTAATTACACTTTGGTTGAGCCTTCAACAAATGGGAATGAATGGGATGTTATCCTATTTTGGTTGGAAGAAATCTTAGTGGGGAAGCTTGGGAACTCTCTAAGAATATCTTGGAAGCTTTTCCTAAGGTTCTCTTGCTTTAGGGAATTAATTCCTATAAGATTGACTGGAAATGAGGGGGTGTATACCCCCCTTCCTCTTGATTGGATGATTCGGCCTTTGGCTTCACGTGGATGCTTGGCCACCGGTGGTGGCTAGGATTGGTAGAGAATCTCCTCAGGCGGCTTGGTTTGAGTGGTCAAGGCATGAGAGGTGGCTGCCAAGGGGGATTAGTGGATCCTTGGTGTTTCAAGTGCACCAATGGGAGAGGTGAGGTGATTTCACCTCCCCATTAGTCATGGTCAATGCAACCACCTTTGGGTCAGGTTGGACAGTGTCCTAGAAGCCTTGGTGGAAAAATGAGAGAGTGTCAAGTGGGCAAGGAATGGAAATAACCACTTACATGGGTGATTTGCCACATGTGATACCCCTAGCCTAAGGGTAGGATGGTCATTTGGCATTAGATTTTATTTGAAAATATTTAAAATAAGTCAAAAGCGAGTTGGGCCAAATTTCATGTCATTTGGAGTTGGTTAGGTTCAATTTGGCTCAATTTGACCCATTTAGGTCAAATTGGGTTAGGTTCAGTCAAGTTGACCAATTGGTCAAATTGGGTCAAACCAAGAGTTGGGTCAAGTTCATATGATCATTTGGACTGTATTGGTGTCATTGGTTTGGTTCAATTTGGTTTGGATTTGATTTTGGTTCATTTGAGTTCATTTGGGTCAAATGGGTCATGTTGACCAATTTGACCCAATTGACCAAATTGGCTTCGGTCATGGCTTAGTTTGGGTTTGGTTGATCATTTGGAATATGTTGTGGGCTTTGATTGAGTTCAATTTGAATTTGATTGAGTTTTGGGTTGGTTTGACCCTTTAGGTCAAGTTAGGTTCAATAGGTCATTTGGGTCTAGTGGGTCAACTGGGTTCAATTGAGGCTTTGTTCAAGTTCAATAGTCAATTTGGAATGAATTTGAGTCATTGGTTGGAACCAATTTGGTGTAGATTTTGATTTGACCCAATTTGATCTTTTTCATCAATTTAGGTCAACTTGGGTCAAGATGACCAATTGGATTTGGTTTGGCTTATTTGAAGGTCAAGTCATGTTCAAATATTGATTTTGGATGGGTATGAATAATTGGTTTCAAGGGATTTGTCTTAAGTTATAATTTAGCTACTTTAGGTTCATGTGGGTTAAGAAGGTTGACTTGGTCAAAGGGTTAGGTTGATTAGTTTGACCCAATTTATGATAATTGATCAACCTAAGGTGACCAACAATCATGTTATGAAGTTTGGATTAGCTTAATTCATTTTGATTTGGATTGAATTAGATTTTAGTTCAAATAGGTCAAATTGGTCACTTTGGGTCAAGTGAGCCAATTGGGTTTAGTTGGCTTGATTTTTGATTGAGTTTGATTTAGTTGAGTTTATATGTGAGCTTGGGATTGATATATAAATTCAATTGCAATTAGTTTGGGTTCAAATGGATTTTGGTTTATTTGAATATTTCAAGTCAAATGGGCTAAGTTGGGTTTGACTTAGGCTGATTTTGATTTGGCTTGATAATTATAGATTTCATTTATATTTAAGAATATTATTAATGGAATGATTGATTCATGAGAAAATCAATTGGTTTTGGTTTGAATTTGAATGAAATTTGGCTAAGTCCATTAAATTGAGCCATGTGCTTAGGTTTGGATTTTGATTTAGTTTGATTTAGTTTTGATGATTTAAATGTATATTTTATTTATATTTGTGAAGATGATTGAAGATATGATTGATTTATGAGAAAATCAATTGAGTTTGAAGTGATTTGGGTTAAGATTTGGCTAAACTGATGGGGTTGATTCATATGGCTTAGGAAGGATTTTAATTTAACTTGATTTAGTTTAATTTTGTTTTGATCATTTGAATGTAGGTTTGATTTATATTTGGGAAGGTAATTGAAGATATAAATTTTTTATGGGAAAATCAATTAATTTTGGATTGATTTGAATTGGATATTTGCTAAGCTCATGAAGGTTGATTCCATTGGCTTAGAAAGGGTCTTGATTTGATTGTAGATTTTAGCAAATTGGACTTGGAATTGGGTTTGATTGTAAGTTTGAGAGATTGATTGAAGGGTTGAATTGATATTTGAGAAAATAACTTGAGTTTGGATTGATTTGACTTTGGCTAACGATACGTCCATAAGATAAAATCATAGGGCTTAAGTTGATTTTGAGTTTGGATTTGATCATGGGTTTCAATCATTTGACTTGGAGTTTGGATTTGGATTTGGTATTTGAATTGAAATTGAGGTTAGGTTTTAGCTTAAGAAGGTGAATATGGATTGGGTTTAGGCTATAGGGTAGGTGGATCTCTTTAAGTCCTAAGGCATGACCTAATCTTATAGTTAATCTTTCTAAGTCTTTAGGCTTAGGTTTACTATTTACCTAATTGCTAGAAGTGTTTTATGACTAGGGAATTCTTAGTGTCTAGAAGACTCCTAAGTCTAAGATGAGAAGATTGAGAACTCACTCCAAAAGTGAGGTCAACACTTCAATAAGTATCCCCTAAGATCTGCGTGGTGTCCCTACGACTTAAAATTAAAACACCACAGAAAGGATTTCATAAACAAGTAGTTTTTTTTCTCATTTTCCAAGCAACAATCCAATAATTATAAAAGAGTTTGATGTTGAAGCATAGCCACATAGTACATACTAATAGGGGATGACCATCCTGATACATGTGATCCAGAGTCATACACTAGAGTCCTCGAGAAAGCAACTACGATTTGATGACATTAACTTGGTAGCCATGATGTGTGCGCCACCTACTTCCATATTTTCTATAAGTTTCTTAATGAAAGACAAACTATCCATTGGCAATCTATACAATGGTGTTATTGTCAACACAGAGTTAATCACTAATTATCAAATTAAGAGTATATTGATTGACAGAGGGAGCTCAGTCAACATAATTTTTAAATCGATCTTTGAAAAGCTGGTATTGGCAAGTTTTAAGCTCACCCCCATTCTAGAACCACTATATAGCTTCTTAGAAGAAAGAAGGGAAAATAGAAGAGATGCTCATTCTCCCCATGACTTTGGGGGAAGCTAAGAAGCAATTCACAATAATGGTTTTTATTATAGTGGAAGCTCCCACCACTTATAATGCCATCTTTAGATGACCACTGGTTAACACATTTAGGGTAGTAGTGTTAACCTACCATGTAGTTGTAAAATTTCACATAGGAGGCAAGGAAATCACTATTACATGAAAATTGAATCAATCTTGAACTTGTACTTGAGAGTTGTTGGCAAGTCAGGTAAAGAAGATGAAGTTTTGAAACTTGATGTTGCACGAACCAGAGTCAAAGTTTTTAATGAAATAAGAGAGATTCCTACCATGAAAGACTATGGGTGAGTACTTAGAGTGAGCTTGATGCCTAGAGCATAAGGAAAATCTTATTCAAACTCTTCTAAATGATCTAGAAGTATTCATTTATGTCACAACAAAAAGTCAGACATTTATATCAATGTCACTTCTCATCTCTTTAATATCCACAAAGGTGACCAACCAATAAAGCAAAAATTGAGGAAGATTGTAACATTACTCGCTAAACCCATAAAGAGTAAGTCACCAAGCTACTCGAGGTCAACTTTATTAAAGAAGTTCAGTACTCGGAATGGGTGTCGAACTTGATAATGGTGCTGAAGTCAAGCAAAAAGTGAAGAATATGTGTTTACTTCACTAATCTGAATTCGGCATGTCCAAAGACAAGTATCCTCTTCTTTGGATAAACTCACTCATTGACTTGATAGCTGGCTACTTGATAATGATTTCATAGACACATTTTTAGAATACCATCAAATACAAATGCATCCCACCAACTTGGAAAAGACATTCAGAAATGACTCTATTGCTATAGAGTAATGCCTTCTGGGCTCAAGAATGGGGTGATCTATTAAAAATTGTTGATCATGTATTCAAGAAACGAAAAGGGAGAAATATGGAGGTTATGTTTACAACTTGCTGGTCAAAAGTAAGTCACCCATGTAGCACATCCAAGATCTCAAAAAAACTTTTGCCTCTTTGAAGAAATATAACATGCACCTTAATTCTTTAAAGCACACTTTAGTGTTAGGTCAGGCAAATTATTAAGATTTTAATCTCACCTAATAAAGTTAAAGCAATCATTGAGGTGGCTTCATCGAGAATAATGAGATAGATTCAATGACTTATAAGATGATTCTTTGGGTTAAACAAGTTCATCTTTAAAGATGGGGAATGCTTGGCATTTTTCAAAGTTCTTAGGGAAGCTAATAGATTTGAATGAATTTTAGAATGTGAGAAAGCTTTTAGTGATCTAAAAATCTACTCGCATCATGGTCTCTACTACAAAGCCTAAAGGAAAGGGAGACCCTACTGTTATACTTAGGGATTGGAGAAGACTCGATCAGTTCTATTACCATCTAGGAGGAAAGTGAAAAGTTGTAGCCTATAGCTTGAACTCTCACTCATTATCGCTGGTCAATGGCTTTGATAATACTTTCAAGTGTATTAAATCCAAGTCATCATAAATAATATGCTCAAATTTGTACTCGCCAAGCCAAATCATTTTAGAAGATTATTGAAATGGTCTGTGTAACTTAACATGTTTGATGTATCTTACTTATCTCGGATGGTGATCAAGGCTTAAGTGCTCATCAATTTCCTTTAGGAGATTGCATAATTTTCTGATTATTCTAGAACCTTTATGATGATTATTTGTGGATGGATCATCTCGTGAGCAAGGTATGGGTGCCGACATAGTATTAGAAAACCCGATCGCAATCACAATAACTAAGTCAGCCAAGTTCAATTTTAAATTGATGAAAACCCAATTAAAATATGAAGCTCTACTTGCCTGATTGGGGTTCATTCATGGACTTGAAGCTTCGCATATTGCAGCATACTCAGACTCTCAACTAGTAGTAAAGTAAGTGAATGAGTACTATAATGTTACAGATGAACTATTGTAAAAATATGTACTCAAGGTGTAAATAAAATTGGGCAGTTAAAATGCTTCAAGATTAAGAAAATATTCAGGGAGGAGAACTAACTCACTGATCTGCAATGTAGCTCGACCAGACATGGGGAGCATTCAATCGGTCATACAACTCACCAAATCAAGCACAAGAGAAGAAGGGATGATGCAAGTAGAATATGAACACTCACCAAGTTGGATTGATCCAACTAAAAGATGCTTACAAACTGGGGAGGTCAAAGAGGCTACTAAAGACTCGAGAAGATAAAAGATAAGGGTTGTATAATACTTGCTATATAGAGGCAAATTATTTTGAAGATCAGTGATACCACTTAACCTTAGCTGTGTGCAAGAGACAAAATAAAAAGAGTTCTTAAGAAAATAGACTTAGCTGAATGTGGTAGCTATTCGGGAAGAAGAGACTCACCCACAAAATCATAAGATAGGATATTTTTGGCCCACACTCAGAAAGGATGTTGAGGCATTCAAAAAAATGGTGTGTTGTGTTAAGTCTTTATCCCACTCCAACAATAGCTGTTGAAACCTTTACAGCCTTTTCAAGCCCTTGGCCCTTCACCATTTAGGGAATGGACTTGATTAGCCCCTTGCCAATAGCCAATGGTCAAAGGAAGTTTATTCTCGTCATGATCGACTAGTTTAGCAAATGGTTCGAAGAAAAACTACTTGCCAAGATAACTGTTCAAGTAGTTCAAAATTTTATTTAGACTGACATTAGTTATATATACAAGCTGCCCATGTTAATCTTTATAGATAATAGGCCTTAGTTCATTAGCAAGGGATTAAAAGATTTTTGTGAGTCTTAAGGAGTATAATTAAAGTTCACCTCAGTACATCACTCATAAAGTAACGACCAAATAGAAGTGGAAAAAAAAATTCTCAACTTACTTAAGAAGAAGGTAGAATGTGTCTAAGCCAATCGATACATTCCTTGACGTACTCTAAGCCTTGAGAATCATCCCCGAGATGTAGTAGGGCACTCATCACTTGTGGTATCACATGAAACATAAGTTGTCTTACCGGTTGAGTACGAGCTCCACAATCAAGGGAATCTTAGCAACGAAAATACTAAGAGATAATATTGGTGAATGAGAAAAGACAAATTCTGAAGTAATGGATGACACACTTGACATGCTCAAACAATTGAGGATCGAAGCATTGCTAAGAAAAGAGAAGATAAAGAGGTGAATGACAAGGTACTATGATCATCATGTAAAATAGAAGCATGTCAAGGGTGGCGACTTATTGTTGAAGAAAGTTGATGCCATAGCTCAATAGAATGCTTTAATAAACTCACCTACACATGGGATGACCATTACATTTTTAATAAATAGATCGAGCATGGGGCATACAAATTCTTGACTCATTAAGGACTAGATATACCTCGTATCTATAATGTTAGAGATCTTAAGAAATTTTATCCCTAAAGCAAGTAGTATTTTTGTATTTTATATTATTATTATTATTATTATTATTATTATTATTATTATTATTATTATTATTATTATTATTATTATTATTATTATTATTATTATTATTATTATTATTATTATTATTATTATTATTATTATTATTATTATTATTATTATTATGAAGTTATATCCTACAAAATTTGTACTCCTCACTTGGATTACTACTTTACTAAATGACAAAAAAGAGACTCTGTGAAATATAAGGAATGATACTTAGGGAACTATGTGATCACTCAGTATACTCGGTGCACCACTTTTGGCCCAAGAGAACGATTGCCCACCCACCAAGTAGCAAAGATCATGGCTAAAGAATCTAAGAACTTAGTGCACCATTTGTTGCCCAAGAATGTCACAATCAAGCAGACAATTCACGAGTCAAAATTATTAACAATCATGAAAATTTTATATGACCAAAAGATCAACTCTCCATTGCTGGCAGTCAAAAAGACTAACAATCTATGTAGTTGGCAACTCTTGTGTAAGTCCAACACCCCGGAGGTTGGCGACTATTAACTAAATATCAACTCTATATAGTTGGCAATAAAAGAAGACCAACAACCTATACGGTTGAGGTCCGACACCCTGAGAGGTCGATGACTATTATATTAAGACAACTTTCTATAGTTGGTAATAAAAAATGACTAACACTTCATGTAGTTGGTGACTCAAGTAATGTTGATACTCAAATAGGTTGGCAAATATTAACAAAAAGACCAACTCTCTATAGTTGACAATAAAAAGAGACCAACATTCCATGCGGTTAATGACTCATTTGTGAGACTAACATCCTAATAGTTCAATGATTATATATTAAAAAATTAACTCATCATAATTGGTAAAATAAGAATCTACCCCTATGGTTGGCGACAAGAAAATCATCAAACTCACCATAATAAGAAACTACTAAGGGATGGCATCCTATGGTCAAAAATCAAGTGCATCCCATAGTCGACATTCATAATCTTACTAAGTATAAGATAAAGTATTCATAGAGCAATGAGTATGATGTAAATAGTGTGAGTAAATTTCTATCCAGGAAAATCTAGTGAGTCTACAATGAAATAATTCTCTCATTCATTCAAGTAAAAACAATTATAATTGTAGATGCCTCAAGAAAGAAAGAAAAAATAGTTGTTTTTATTTACAAGAAAAATCTTTAAAGAAGTGTGAGTGTGAGAAAGATATTTACTTTTTTTTCTCTAGACTTGCCAAAAAAAAGAGAAGAAGAAAGCTAACTTGTGTAGCCCTCATCATTGTCCTCAACAGAATCTGAAAGGACAAGTATGTTAGAGAAATCTAAAAACATGGCATCCAATTGGCCATGCTTTACCAAGTTATTAATAACAAAATCAGCTCCCACCTTGAATTTCTATTGCAATAAGTCATAATACTGGTTGAATCGAAGGAACCTATAAGCTTGGCTTCCTTTATTGAAATTCCTCCGTCCAATGAGAGAGCTCCTCTTCCCCCTCCAGGACCACCCTGCTCTTTTCCTCATCTTGTTGAGTAGCCTTTGTCTAGAGCTCAGTGAATTTTTCCTTGGAGGATTAGAGCTCGTTCTTCACACTCTCCAATTTAGCCTTCACTGTGGACAAGCCCTTCTTCTTGATGAAAAACTTTTTACAGATGTCCTAGGTTGACTGTCATGCCATCGCGTAAGCAGTCATAATAGTAAACAAATATAGACCTTTGGGAGTTTTCTCAAGAAGCTCGTCAAGATCTTCAGATTAAATTGCCTGCTCGAGCTCGAAGGCCTAACTAATTAGCTTGGATTAGTCTGAGGTACAATTATTAAAAGCATACTTCTCCACTACTCGTCTTCTTCAAGCTCACTTTTCTTTTTCTTCTAGCAACTTTGAGGATTTGAACTTTGGTCCTCTTCCTAGATTTCCTAAAAGTTGTACTTGGCCCAGCCACATCGATGGCCTCAGTGGAAGACAACTCATCCTCACCCTCCTCTAAGAATTAAATTATAAAAGGATCTAGTTGATGGGGCATGGAAGTCTCATCTTCTATAAATAAGCTAATGAAATGATTAGAATGGTCATATCAAAATGACGATGCAAATACTAAAAAGGATGATGAAATATATACTACGAAAGACACTAGAGACTCAGCCAAAATTGAAATAGTGATAGAGATTTAGAGTCTTATCCATCACTTTCTCCAGCACCTCCTTCACTCAGGAATCCACCTCGTGAGCAATCACCTTAATCCTAGAAAAGGAAGAGGAATGATTAATACCAGCCATGATGATGAGCTCTTAAAAAACAAGAGCTTTAATCACTATTTCCTCACCTTATTCACCATGTCGTGGATTTTCATCAAGACTATCAAAAGTAGACGGGAAAATGAACCGAGCTTGAGCGAGTCGAACCCTTGTTCGTGTTCAGCTAGTTTGAAAATTTCTTTGTTCATTTTCGGCTCATGTTCGTAATGGCTTAAAATTTCAGTGTTTGTGTTCAGCTCGAATTCAACTCGAATTGTTCGAAAGAGGATTTGAACCTGAACCAATCTTTTGTATAATAAAAATTTTAACCACTAAGCCATGCTTGCAACTATGATATATATATATAATAATAATAATAATAATAATAATAATATAATAATAATAATAATAATAATAATAATAATAATAATAATAATAATAATAATAATAATAATAATAATAATAATAATGATTAATTAATTAATAATAATAATAATAATATAATATAATATATTATAATATAATATAATATTTTATTTCGAGCTAAATCGAGCCGAACACGATCGAACAAAAGATTATTCATGTTAGGCTCATTTATAAATCGAGCTTGAAATGTTTGTTCATGTTCGGCTCGCTTAGTTAATGAACGAGCGAAACACGAGCTACTTAACGAGCCGAACACGAGATGTTTGCGAACAACGAGCTTTTTTTATAGCCCTAATCAAAAGTTGGAAAATTCCATCTTGATGTTCATCAAGAAAATATGGTAAAACAAGCTCAGGCTCTGTGACAACTCCTACTCCCATAGGTATAAGATGAAAGTGGTGATACTCATCATAGAATTTGGCAAGACATTGGTTAGAATAACTCCATAAAAATTCAGAATCTCCACCCACTCATGGTAAGAGGGAGCCAAAGGCCACATTTGAAGTGATCAACAGTGATGCACAACTCATGAGGCCGGGTCAAGTTAAACTGCTCATCCTTGTCAACCACTCACACCGAGAAATCGAGATGCCTCTAATAATAACCAAGGAAGACATGAGTCGCCACCTTTTGATTCATCGGGCTCTATTTGCATGAATGCAACTTTCCTTAGAGCTGCCATTTGAGTCAACTAAAGGAAAATTACTTTAAAGCTGAGAGGGGATGTAACCTACTCGCAAAGATAAAATGTTCACTCAGTTGAAGTCGAAGGGGTAATAAAGACTCAATCACTCATGGTAAGAATGAATTTATAAACGTTAAAGGCAAAGCTCAATAACATGGATGTCCTATCAAGCATTAAATGGAGAAATCATTACTCAATCCTACAAAAATATCAAGAAACATAAGTCAAGACAAAAAAAGTTAAGAATTTTCACTCTCATTCTAAACTCAAAAGAAACTCGATAAGAGAAATGACAAGTAAGAGACAATTACACATTTTTATTAAAAATAAAAAATAATTACAATACACTTATTATACTCTTTACATATTATTTTTGAGTTGCTTTATGATGGGATCTGAGTGCCACTCCTCACCAAGCCTATCTTCATCACACATATAATCAAATAAGAAATTAATGCTAAAAATGAAGAGGGTGGTCCCATATGACTTAATAGAGCATTGGATTGAAGCCAACTCGGTCCTCAAGGTCATAAAATTTCTCTGGGACTCTACCTCCATAGCCTACTTTGCTATGACTCCTTCCTCCATCACTTAACTCCTAATTTGATGAGTGCAAGTTTCCCTTCGAAAGAGTGACCTTTGTCTACAAAGTAGCAAACTCGGATGGGTCATCAAGCGCTTATAATTCCCTCTCAACATCTTCCCCTTTGGATGAGAATACTTGCCCCTCATAGACTCACCACTATCTCGCTAAGCAGAGGAAAGGAAGATAACCAACATCTCTTGAATGTCTGCTAAAGTAAAGCTTGTCACCCTACCAAATGAAAGCCAAGCGCTTTAATGATTGTTCCTTGCGGGGTGCAAACTATCTCCCAAGACCAAACTCGGTGTTGCCAAATAAACCTGCAACAAGGCCAGAGTCACCCCTGAACAATATGAATGAATATATTAAAAATAAATAATGAGATTTTGATAGGGTGATCAGCTAAGGGAAAGAACTTTGTAAGAGGAAGCCATTGCTTAAGCGAATGGTCATCTTCAATACTTGGACAATGACTTAATGGCTAGCCAATTGTAAGGTGAATCATTTTTTCAAAATTACCTAAGTATTGAGGGAGATAATATGGGGAGTAGGCGAGTGCCCATCATTGCCTTCAACCGATGCATGCACACACATAACACATAGTTACAATAATAATAAAAAATTAGATGTGCTAACAATAAGAACTTGGGAAATAAAATAAAAAAAGAGTCCTATCTCAGTGAGATAATCCCTTACAATTATTTTTGCAGAGGCGGTTCCCGCCAACTTGCTTACCATGAATTTCTATGTCAAATTAAGGGATTATCATCTTTTTTCTCTTGAACACTTGGGAGTTAGAAGAATGGAAGTTTTACCATAGCAATCACATTCTCCGCCTCAGTAAAGTGAGTGCTTGGCTCCACCAATGAGTCCTCAATGCTACCCTTGGATAGAGTTGCAATAGTTTTGTGGATTAGGGCAGCTGAGCTACTCACTTCAGCCATAGGGATGGCTACGGAATCTATTGGCTAATTAGTTTTCTTCAACTTCAACCAAAAGCTTGCCTAGAGTTCAAAAGAATCGATAACACTATGAGAAATCTTAACATTCATGGCTAATAAATGTATCCCTCTACAGATAATGACTCAGAAATAAAGAGAATATTTCAATTTAGTAATGAGCACAGTATATGAAGAGATATCTGGGAGGAAGGGGGAAAAGATTCCTTTTATAGGTAGAGAAGCTTGGGTATGTCAAAAGGTGATGTAATTATTCATAAATGTTTAATATTTTCTTTTAGAATTCATTAAATGTTTAAGGCTAATTGATATTTTCATTCTTCTGTCATTTTTGTGACTAAAAGAGTAGAAGAATCAGGGAACTAAATATATATTCAAATATTCAAGCAAGCCATACTAGCCTTCATAGTAGGTCATCATCAAAACAAGATTGAATCTATAGAAGTGAGCTACTCAATAATAAAGACTCATCGTGCATAGGGCGAGTCAAAGAAGAAAGCTCAAAGAATGATGTTTGTGAATCGAACAAATATACAGATTTTCCCCATGGCTATTGAGTGACTAAGGAAAATCGGACAACTTAAATGACCGAAGTTCAACGATCTTACCTTACATGTACTAACTATATGTAATTATCTCACTGCTATTATAGGGGCCTTGATAATTCTATTTATTCTTGCACACATTATTGAAATTAACCTTTCATCAATTATAATACTTGCCTGTGTGTAAGGTTATGATCATTTCATTTTTATTAAAAAATCATTTCAAGTCAAGCATTATTGCTGTTAGTTGAAGTTCAAATTGTTTAAATCTTGATATGTTTGTGCGAGTTGTTCTTGGTTACTATGCATTCTTGAATTGAAACTTTAATACTTCTACTTAACACATTTAAATTGACTTTATAACAAAGTTGTGCTTGCTAGTTTGATTAAAAAATTTAAATAATTTGTTCTATTTGCTGAAATTATAAGTTTCATCACAAAAATGATTGTGCTGAAATTTAAATTAAAGTAAGTTATTGATATTATCTTGCTTAATCATTGTATTATTACACTTAATTTTTGTTGAAATAAATTCATAATTTTGCTGGAATTAAACCTATTTTGCTGAAATAAATTATTTGCTTGTAAAAGCATATGATTTTGGTGGAGAAAATCATAATAGATTCATTACATTGTTAACAATTCAATATAACCACTTCTAAATTATTTTTGTGAATTACAAAATTTAAATACTTATTTAAAAAATATTTTTTCATTGATTGATCAGTTGCATAAAGATTCATCTATTGCAAGCTTTATTTTGAAAAACTAGTTTGCATTATATATACATTTTTAGTAAGCTATCAATTTGTCAAACTTATTGCAAATTTTTTTTATTGTAAGGCGGTCAATTGTGTATTATAAGATAAATATTTGAGTTGATAGTCTCTATAGGTTTAGTTTATTTTGTCAAAATCACAAGTTACTGCTATTTTTCTTTTTGCATAAAACTTGTTAGGTTGTTGTCATCTTATTGTTAGGTTCGTACTCAACTCTTTTCTCTTGTTTAATTTCTAATCTTCTTGGTAAGATATTAGTGCCATCCACAGATAAAATTGAATCTAACAATGTAGGCAAAAAGTAGTCATTCTACAAAACTAAATAGAACCTTTCAATTTCTTTCTACCTTAGAAAGAACTATAAAATGATAAATACTTTTTAGAAGAAGATAGTTTTCAAAACGCTTGCCAAACAAAAATTTGTCTAGACTTTTATTAGGAAGGAATTCATAAACAAGTAGTTTCCCTCATTTTCCAAGCAACAACCCAATAATGAGACAATAATTTGATGTTGAAGCTTAGCCGAAAAAGCCACCTCAAATCTCCAGTTCCTCCACTCCTTGTAAGAAAGTTTTTGAAAGCCTTTTCATTCCTACTTCCACTCCATCCCTCAAAAGCCATTGGTTCAAATTGAAGGCGAGTAACTACTAACAACAACATAACTAACATTTGCAGAGAAATTATTAGTTGCGGCTCTAGTGTGACACAAATCAAGAAGTGTCCATAACTCCATCGGTGGTCATTATTTGCATTTTCCTATAAAATTTATAAATAATCTTGAATATGTCAGAATGTAAAAAAGAAATGAAATTCGTGTTGGAGAACATCAAAGGAAAAGTTCCTTTCTCCCCAAACAAATAAATAAATAAATAGAGGAAACGAATAACAGAAACAAAACATAAGGAGAAAGAACACTTACTAATTGGAACTATCACGTACATTTTCATCATTCATAGTACGGGAAGAATGAAGATTGTGGATACTGAGATGGCAATAAAAAGAAGCACTTTTGTTGTACTGTTACCTCCTACATCAAAACAAACTTGCGACAATGATCCTTTTGAACGGAAAATATTGGAGTGCAATATGCTAGTCTGCTTTGTCTACTAAAAGAAAATAATGCGTGAGCACACCAAAATCTGGATGGCAGTATGTGAATAAAACGTCATTACAAATTTGATATTTTACAAAAGAAATGTATTTTGTTAGTTTTTGTCAGTTCGTTGATCACAGATTAAGCTGCTAAATCTCTGCCGACGATATTGATTTGATGCTCCTTTGTAAGATGCAGTATGAAGAAGAAGAAGAAGAAGATTTTAACTAATGGTTCACCTCGGACGCTGGAGCTGGTAAGGTTGTGTTCATTACGATGAATCGTCTCCAGTGAGGATGCTGGTGTAATGAAAGTCAGGCAAAGAACACATAGATCTCAAACCTCACGACGCAAAAAATAAAGTTTTCCATCGCTCCTTGCAAGAAAGCCTCGCATTTAGTAAAAGGCAGGTTCCTCGTGCACCACACCAGCCCATGAATCTTCTGTTCCTTCTGGTCGCCGCCGAGAAAATATTATATACGGAGTTCGGATGTGTCCGGACTCCAATAAAATTTGAACACATAAGTTTAAATAATTTTTTATATTATTTTTAATAAAATATAAATATAATTGAACCACGTGCGCATATAATATTTTCTCCGTCGGAGAGCCAAACAGCAAACTTGGAATCAGCGGTCGCGGCCTCTTTGGAGAGTCGCCATAAGATATCCTGGACATGAAATTTGAAACTCATTCTATTTGTTACATGTTCAGTACAAATTAATCTTAGCTAAAATTGATTAGAAACTATTTCTAAAATTAACAATAAGATGCGTTCATAAGCAAGGAAAATATTTTATGTAATATCCCTATTCCTAATAAAGATAGTATGTGTAGGATGAATGATCAATATAAGAATGATTTTATATTGTGTTTAAAAAGTTTGATAATAACCGTATATTATGCAGTACAAAGAGAGAAATGAACATATAATCTTTTAATATGTTAGCATTAAGTTTCTTGAGAATCAGAATGATAGCACTATGATTGGCCATGTCCATAAGCTTTTAAGTTCTAAATAAGAAGTAATATACAACAATAGTGAAAGCGTTATGATGATTTTTAACTCATTAGAAATTACTAATTTTTATAATATAGTTTAGTTATTAATAATTTAGGTTATAACTCATAATTTGATAATTTTAATGGAAGGACTTTTATCATATTAATATAATTAAATTAATTTTAATATTAATTTTATTTTTCAAATAAAACATCAAGTTTCAAATTAATTACATAAAATTAATTTGGACAAATAATAATTATAAATGTTTAAGATTAAAAAAAAAACAAAAACGATAATTTAAACATTATAGTGGCTCAACAATATGTAATGAAATGCTTTGGGTCTATATAATCACAAACTTCGCAACATGACCACGAAGTTAAATACAATTATAATAAAAAAATAAACAAAATAAAATAAAGGACTAGAACTCCCTTTTTTTTACACTTCTTCTTCTTCTTTTTCAGCTTCTTTCTAACAATTTTTTCTAAGGTCATAGGTAACTCTGTAACACAAATTCACTTTTCAATAATTTCATAATTTTACACCAGAATTAAATAATAACTCATAATTACAAATCACACAACTACACATCAAATCAAATAAATCTTGGGTTATCTTCTAAGCAACACTTAGTTTATAGCCCTTAGTCTGACTATGCCAAATTTTTCTAATTTTGGATGAACCAAATTGATAAGTACTATATGTCTACAATCATCAATTCAAAGCATTTCTAATAATCCTCAAAATTTTCATCAAAATTTCATCATAAACATCATCCATTTTTGCAAAAATTATGATTTGTAAAGTTGATGATACCATGAGAAGGCATACTTAAGATGAATAGGCAAAGCTTTTAACATTAAGGTAGATGTTTCTTCAACCAAGGGTCTCAATAATTATACTAAAGATGACATTTCAGATATTTTATCTTCTATACTCTCATCAACTAAATCAACCCTTAAATATTCATCATTAAATTATCAAGGAGTTGCATTAATCTAAAGATATTAAAAAATTATTTCTAATCTTAAACTCTCATTATTAATCCTATTTTATGAATATCAATTATAGTAATTCTGGTTGCTAAAAAGGACTTCCTAAGATAATATGAATCTTCTTATCTTCTTTCATGTCTAAAATAATGAAATCCACATGGAATATAAATTTATCAACCTTTATAAACACATCCTCTATAATTCCCTTAGAATAAGATAAAGATCTATTAACTAATTGAGGGGTCATACTAGTAGGTTGAATCTCTTCTGATCCTAACCTCTTAAAGATAGAAAATGGCATCAAATTAATACTAGATCTTAGATCACATAATGTTTTCCCAAAAAATTTCTCTTATGGTGCAAGGTATTGTAATACTACTAGAATCTTTAAATTTTTGTGATAATATCTGTTGAATTAAAACACTACATTTTTTAATTAATGACACAACTTTATTTTCTCCTATTTTTTTTCTTTCATATAGAATGTCCTTCATGAGTTTTGCATAGGTTAGCATTTGTTCCAAGACATCAGTAAATGGAATATTTATTGATATCATCTCAAACATATCCAAAAATTTCAAACACTGCTTATCAAGATTTTGTTATTGGAATAGAGGAAATGGCGGTGACGGTCTCTCTTTCATCTCTTAATTACTTCTCTCTCAACTATCTCCTTCCCACTAATTTTCAACTTTCTCTTATTTCTTTACCTTAACTATGCTCTCTAAATCAACAATTTTATCCTTAAGTTTATTCTCATCATATTTTATATCTCCTAGCTATTTTCCACTTTTCAATTTTATTTCTTTGCATTGTTCTTTACTCTTTTCTTATGATTCATTTCAGTGTTACTTAGCAATATACCTTGAGGAGCACTAGTTAAATTGCTAACTAGTTCTCTAAGTGAACTTTTCATAGAGGCGGCTTGAATTTGTAATTAGGGTCTCATTTATAACACTAAATCTTCAAGTAAAGGCTTCTTATCCTTGAGATGGTTTTAAGGAGGAAACTTTGGTGGAAGTCTTTAGTTTGATAATTAAAATTTTATTATTCTTATTTCCCATATTTTTATTTTTGTTAAGATTTTTTTCTTTTTTTCTTCGTTTATAGTTTTTTTGGTTAAGATTTGATTTTTCTTAAGTTAAGATTTGAATTAGTATTCCATGAGAAATTAGGGTGACTTATCTATCATAGGTTATAAGTGTTTGAGAAATGGTTATTTGGTCTATGGGCTACATAATTAAGTATCTTTTCACATCTTAATTACTAAACTCTTCTAACATGAATGCTTCAATACTCTCACTAATAGGATTATTAGGATTAAAAATGTGACTAATCCTTAAGTTATTAATCTTACACAATACTGGTACCTATGAAGTCAACACTGAATTACCTAAAAATAATGAACACTAGCAACCTTCCTAGGGTTTAGTCTATTAAATAACCATTGAAAATTATTGATTCTCATTTCTTCAATCAAAGCATACACTTTCTTATAAGTTTAGACATAAGAATATCCCTCATTATTGCATCTATGATAGCTCTAAGTGATTTTATTAGGTCATTATTGAATGACTAAATAATTAACCAATTAAGCAAGGAATGATGAGGGCATTTTCTCAATGAATTTTTGTATCTTTCCCAAGTTTCATAAATTGATTTATTTTCATTTAATGATAGAAGTGATGTCATTTCTAAGCTTAGAAGTTTTAGAAGTGAAATATTACTTTGCTAAAAACATTTATGCTAAGTGATTCTGAGTAGTGAGAGATCCATGGGGAAATAAATCTAATCACATCATAAATTTTTAGCTTTTAAGAAAATAATAATAACTTAAGTCTAATGAAATCATCAATAACACTATTATATTTAAAAGTTGAACATAATTTTCTGAAATTAGCTATGTGCATGTTAATGTCATCTATTAGAGAACCCCCAAACTAAGAATATTGAACCATTTCAATTATTGAAGGTTTTAATTCAAAGTTATTACCATGGAGTACTAATCTATTTATGTTTTGATGAATTTCATCTCCTAAGGGTGTAGCTTAGTCTTTAAGTGGCTAAGATGTTTCTCTTCTCCAAGTTAATTAGCCATTTTAAAATTTGTAATTTAATTTTTCCTTTATTTTCTAAGTTTTCTATAGTTTCTTTCTATTTCAAGATTAAATAGCATAGGTTCTACACTAGTATCATTATGCATACAAACAACCATATAATTTATAAAACATACCATTAGATTGAAAATAATTTTATAAGATTAACTTTTGATCATAAAACACAATAACTAGTAAATGAAATTAATTGCACACTTTATAATTTATAATACTAACAACTAACTAAACTTGAACAAAATTAACACAACTAACAAGTTGAATTAAGAATAGGCTAATGATATTAATATTTACTAAGTTAAAACTTTGTTAAATTGCCAACAGTAGAGCTAAGAACTTTACCAGGTTAAATGATGTACATAAGTGCACCTATCTTCAAGCAATATAATGATGAGTAAAGTATCATTCTCACAAGAATCTATTAGAAAATTTAATCAAGTCTATCACTAATCTAACTTTCACCTATGTTTTTATCCAATATTTTGGTTCTATAAAAAATTATTAAAATGCTAGAAATTTTTATTTTAAATTCAATATGAAAAATGTGATCTTAATCTATGGATCTTCTAACCCTATTCTTGAAAATCTTCTGTTTATAATTTTCTTTCAAAGTTGTTATCAATCAGGAATAGTTATATCTTATCTCAATTGAGATAAAGATAACCTAGTTACTATAATTAATAGTTATATTCTTATATATTATATTTTTTATAATCTCCCATAATGATTGCAAATTTTTAAATATCATATGCATATGTATAATTGATAAGCATGTATACTTTTCTCCAATTGTTTCTTTATGACTCTTATAATACCAATAGATCACACTTCATTTTAAGATTATGTGTAATCAATTTACAACTAAATTAAGTATGGAGAAAAGAAAATTAATAAAATATTAATAGCACAAAAATTATTCCAACATCAATGTGAAGATTACAAAGAAAGGCATAGATTCACCATAAATTTAATGTTCAAATACTTAAAAAATAAAACTCTAAAACAAAAAATAAGCATGTTTAGGAATTACAGTAAAATCCAAAAAAAGAAAGAATGTATTAAGAAATTTATCTTTTAGATTTGTTGCCTCCTCCTTGACCATCTAATTGAAATCTCTTTCACACACTCCATACTCACATACACTCACTTAAAACACTTATACTTTTTACTACCACACACGTCCCTTTGAAATATCTTCAAAACTACCGTCATACCTCTCCAAACTGGCTCTAATAAAAACTACATATATTGGCCTAAAGTGTTATGACACTAACCTATAATGCTTAGGTGCTACACTCTTTAATTTCTAGCTTCAAATTACTAGTTTTGGTACCAAGGCACTAATCTATAGTACTGAGCATTGGGTTTGGCACTACAACACTGCAATATTGTCTTCTTCATTCTTGAACCTAAATTTTTTGAAACTAGTGTCACTGTGCTACACAAAATTTCTATATATTTTTTGTCTTCTTTTCTATCTCCGATAAGAGTTTTCTATCAATAAAACTTAAAATTATGAAAATAAATTATAAAGTAATAATATTTTAATTTTAAAAATGTTAATTTTACTATTTATTTTTACTCATCAATCCTTTGTCTTTGAGTACACTAATATATCATCAATAAAAATAATAACAAATTGATCCAAATACTCCTTAAATACTTGATTCACTAAATCCATAACATTAGTCACACCAAAAAGTATGACTAAGAGCTCATAATGTCCATAATGAGTATTAAAAGCTTTTTTTTATCATATCCTCCTCTTTCACCTTCAATTGATGGTATACATATCTTAAATCTATTTTCAAAAACATAAATGTGACCTTTAATTTATCAAATAAGTCATCAATTCTAAGTAATAAATAATTATTCTTAATGGTTACTTTGTTTTGTTCTTTATAATCAATACACATACAAATTATGCACTCTTTCTTTCTCACAAACAACATTGATGCACCCAATATAGATGTACTAAGCTTGATAAAACTTTTGTTTGCCAGCTCTTTTAACTAAACCATTGACTACTATAACTCTTAAAGTTCCATTCTAAAAGTTGTCTTAGTAATAAGTGATATACTAAGTAGTACTTTAATAAAACTCTTTCTCTTTATTATAAGGTAAATTAACCAACTCCTTTAAAAAAATTCAAGAAAATCTCTTACCACAAGATTAGTACATTATATGATAGGTACTTGTAAGATTAGTACTTTATATCAAATGTTTACAAGCTACAAAATTAGACACGTTGGCACTTATGTCATATTGGGCCTTGATTATGTAATCATAGTTATTTCTAGTATTTATATAACACAAAATATCTAACATATGGTTATCTGCAACAAATGATCAAGGTTGTACATTAGGTTACATCGGGTTAAAAAAGGATTAATTGATCAAATTTTGAATTGTGTTGCACATTTTGTATACAGGGCATCTCAACTTTTTTTAATCTTTCAAGGGAAAAGTTTTGATGTCTATGTGCAAGACACAAGAATCAGGCATCTTTAATGCTAGACGAAGTTAAATTAAACTTGTATCGTAGGGAGTTCCAACAATTATTGGTTTTGAACTTCATGTGGTAAGTATGAGCCACATATTAATGTTTCCATTCACGCCTCAATGAGTTATGCACCTTCAACTGAATATGACTTAAGATAATATGAAGAAATGTTCTTTGCTACAACAAGTGATTAGTTTACAAAATTAACATTAGATGAACCACCAAAATATAGAAGCTCAAATGTTTTACGACCTACTAAATATAGCATAGTGACTATTGTAAAAACATTGTATGAACCACTCTGAACTATCTTTGATTGTAAGATTGCTAAGCATTAAAATTAAATATAATATACCACATGAATGTTTTAACCAATTTGCAGGGATGTATAAAGAGACTAACCTGTAGGAGAACTTAGTTCAATATGAGTTATATAGAATAAACAAATTTGTTAGAGCAAAAATTAGGTTTGAGCTCATAAAAAATTATTTATTATGCCAATAGTTGTATGTTGTACTATAAATATGATACAATGAATGTTGAATGTAAATAACATAGAGCACCTAGATTCAAGCCACAGTGTAAGAAATAATGGAAATAGAAGGATGCTCCCTATATGTGATTTTCCTACTTACCACTTATGTTGTCTTCAAAGAGTATATGCATCTATTCATTCAACTAAGCATATGAGATAACATCATGAGTGTGCCAATGAATCAACAACTAGAGTCATCCATCCTAATGCTTTATGAACTAATTTATATGTATTAAACAAATTACTCAAAACAAAAAATAAATAAATAAATAAATTTCTTTTAAGAAAATATAAGAGGCCAAGTAAATTTTAAATTTGTGTGCTTATAACCAAAACTAGCATCTCAATAAGACAAAACTAATGAGTCTAAAGTCACTCAATTTTAAATCTGAATTATTCAAAAATATAAAATAATTAAGCAAAGTCTATTTTCTCCAATCATTGTCATCTAATTATTATAATTTGGTTACTCTTTGTTCTTATCAAGATAATGACCAAGTAGACCACCCTCAAACATTGAAGTTCAATATCCTTATCAACCATCATCTAATGCATGCTAACATTTGATGTTCATGTATAATTAATGCCTAACACTTAGTTTGACTCTATAAGCTTATATGACTCATGTAATATATTAGTAATTTTATGATAATAAATTTATATAGAATACTATCCAACACTATAAGAAACTGATAATTTTCTAACAAACAAATAAGCAAAAAACTAGTAAGATCCCTAGAAAAAGTTTTTTTTGATAAATTTTTGTCCATTAAAATGCTTGTTGAAGACAAAAAAATCTTCAGTAAAAGATTTGCCAGAAATACTTATGAATTTTGTCGTTCATAATGCCATCAAAATTTCCATATTTCTTGTAGTCTAATGGTTTGATAATGATTCTAAATGTTAAATTTATAGTAATTAAGTAATAAAGATGATGGATGTGGGGGTCCGGGTGCAATGTTAAATAAGCAAAGGTTCCCATATTATGGACAGATGCGGGCAAAGAAGTTAGTCCATCAAACTAAAATTAAGTTAGAAATTTAGAATATCGGTACTTTCACCAGTAAATTAATAGAATTAATAGATATTATGATTCATAGAAAGATAAATGTTTAATGTATTCAAGAAACTAAATTGGTTCGGTAGAAGGCCAAGGAGATTGATAGTTTAGATTTTAAACTTTAGTACTCATATAGAAGTCGAATTAGAAATAGTGTATGTGTGATTATAGATAAAATTTTAAAGGATAATATTATAAATATTAATAGAATTGGAGATAGAATTATAGCTTTAAATATTATTATTGATACTAAGATTGTCAATATTATAAGTGTTTATGCTCCTCAAGTAAGTTTGGATGTAGACTCAAAAGAAAATTTTTTTAATGACTTAGAAGGATCAATACAAAAAATGCCTCTTGAAGAAAAGGTAATTATTTGAGGAGATTTAAATGGACATGTTGGTAGATGGGTAGAAGATTTTTAAAGTATTCATGGTGGCTATGGATTTGGAGTGACTAATGAAGAAGGTATAACTATATTAGATTTAGTTTTAGCCTATACATTTGTAGTTGCTAACACTTTATTTAAGAAAAGAGATTAGAATATTATTACTTATAAAAATAAATCTAGTAAAATAAAGATTGATTATTTTTTGATAAGAAAAATATATCATTTATAATGTAAAGATTGTAAGGTTATTCCTAGTGAAAGTTTAATTACCTAGCATCGAGTATTAGTTCTAGATTTTTTAGATGAAAGATTAGATAATGAAAAATAAATCAAATTATTATCTTAAGATTAGATGGGGGCACTTAAAGAACACTAATATAAATATTTTAAGAGCAAGCTATAAGAGCTTATAATTTGGGATGTTCATAAGGAAGCCAATGTTATGTGAGAAAAAGTAACAAGTGAAATTAAGCAAGTTGCAAGACATATACTAGAAAAATTAAAACGGAAAGCTTCTTTTGTTAAAAATAGTTGGTGGTGGAGTCAAAATGTCCAAGAAAAGATAAAAAATAAGAAACAATGTTATAAAACTTAGTTTATATATAAAAACACAGAGAATTGAAAAAGATATAAAGTGGCCCATAGAGATTCTAAGAAAGTAATATATGATGCAACAAAAAAAATTAGCTTTTACTGATTTATAAAAAAGATCAAATATTAAAGAAAGTAAAAGATAAATGTATAAGTTAATCAAGCAAAGAGATAAGAGAAGTAAAGATCTAGATCAAATGAGGTGTATTAAGGATGAAAATCATAAAGTATTTTTCATAGAAATGGATATTGAAAATAGGTGGATGAGTTATTTTGATAAACCTTCCAATGAAGGATTGAAAAATATGATTGATTTTAACAACCTTAATGCCATAAACAAAAATAAAAAAAATTTATTTTTATCATTGTATTAGTAATATTGAAGTTGGAGTAGCTTTAAAGAAAATGAAGCATGGAAAAATTATAAGACCTGATATTATTCAATAGAAGTATAGAAATATTTAAGAGATCAAAATATTTCTTAGCTTACAAACCTTTTTACTATTATTTTAAAGACTAAAAAGTTTCCTGATGAGTGGAGGAAAAGTTTGTTGGTTCCTATATTTAAGAATAAAGGTGATGCACAAGAGTGTGCAAATTATGGAGGAATTAAGTTAATGTGTCATACATTAAAATTATGGGAGTGAGTAATTGAGCATAGGTTACAATGTGATACAAAAGTTTCTCAAAATCAGTTTGGTTTCATTCCAGGTAGATCCACTATGGATGCTATACATTTGTTGAGAGGTTTGATGGAGAAGTACAAAGAAAGAAATGAGGATTTACATATGATATTTGTTGATTTAGAGAAAGCTTATGATAAAGTTTCAAGAGATGTTCTTTGAAGAGTTCTACAAAAGAAAGGAGTTAATATTGATTATATCCAATTCATTGAGGATATATATACTAAAGCTGTTACTTGTGTCCAAACACATGGAGGATTAATAAAATATTTTCCTATTTCAGTTAAATTACATCAAGAATCAGCTTTAAGCCCATATCTTTTTCCTTTAGCCATGGATGTTCTTAATAGCCATTTACTATAAGATGTACCTTGGTGTTTTCTTTTTGCTAATGACATTCTTCTTGTTGATAAGACTAGAGAGGGAGTCAAAGAGAAACTCAAATTATGGAGATTAATCGTACAGTCTAAAGGTTTTCATTTTAGTAAATCTAAAATTGAATATATGGAGTGTAATTTTAGTTGTAGAAGTTCTAGTGGTGGTGTTGTAACATTGGGTGACCAAGTCATTAAAAAGAGTGAGTGATTTAGACATCTAGGCTCTATTATTCAAAATGATGGTGAAATAGATGGAGATGTTATTAGTAGAATTCAAGTTGGATGGTTGAAGTGGAGGAATGCATCTGGTCTGTTGTGTGATAGAAAAGTACCACTTAGACTTAAGGGAAAATTTTATAAGATGGTGGTAAGACCTGTAATGATTTATGGTGCAAAATATTGGCCAATAAAAGAGAAGCATAAGAATAAGTTAAGTGTTGCTGAGAAGAGGATGCTCAGGTGGATGAGTGGCTTTCTCTTAGAGATAAAATGTGAAATGAGTATGTTTGAGCAAAAGTTGGAGTAGCTCCAGTGGTAGATAAGATTAGAGAGAGTCACCTTAGATGGTTTGGCCACATAAAGCATCGACCATCCGATAACCTGGTTAGGTGAATAGATGTATTATGTTTGCCTTATGTTAAGAAAGATAGAGGTAGGCCAGAAAAGACTTGGTTAAGATGTAATAAAAATAACTTTAGTTTATTATAATTAAATGAGAATTTCTCACATAATAGGACACAATGGAGAAGAAGGATTCATGTAGTTGACCCCATATAGTGGGATAAAGGCTATAATAGTCATAACTAACAAATAAAAAGATATAAATAATCATAACTAACAAATAAATTGATGTCAGCAAGTTATTAAGGCTATAATAGTATTGAAATAGAAAATAATGTCATATGCTTATGAAATCTAAATTAATCATATGACTATGATCATATGCATGAGAAATTTATAATCACACATTTTTATGTCATATTTACATGTTATCACAATAGGTATACTTAAGCATGCTTTTCTAATGACATATTAAACATTTATTACTACCTGATGACATATGAATATAATCATACATATATAAATATTTATGTGTATATAGTCTTTTTTATGACACCTTAATGCTAAAAGGTAGGCACCTAAGGACCCATCGTCCGGCTAGCCACAATAAAAAGGGTTAATATAGACATAATTATTATTATACTAATAAGAACATTCCATACAATATCAATAAGTAGTTATCATGAGTATAATCATTAATATGATAGGAACCATTTATTTTTCCAAAACATGAATTGCAAGAAAACAATTTAGGGAATTTAATAAGAGTAGTATGCATGAAAATAAATATTGCATTCACAAAAAGAAATCTATTATACAGGAGTTATGTAGTAATTAACAATATAAAAGTATATGTGAAAATCATTATTTTACCATGAACATGAAGAGATAATCTATTGTCATATGTACAATAAATAATGGGATATCAATGATAGAACTGATAATTTTATAAAATATCTAAGTACCTAAAACAAGCCATAAGGATTTCACCCTCAATAAAAAAAGAATACATTCATCCTTCAATAAATAATAGTTACTTACTTCAAAGCAAGTAAAATGAAACTCCTAATTTAATTAAGGTTCAACTGGTAATGTCTAATAGGCTCAACTCAAAGGTCATATATAATACAAATTATATTTTGAATTATGGCCATGTCAATAATTGTTTCAAAACCAACTAGTTATTAAGAAGAGTTCAAAGTAGAAAATTATTGGTACTCCATACTAAAATCTAAAATAATCATTTTTGGTTACAAGGGCTTAATTAACCTATGAATTAAATTGTGTATTTGCTAACATGATTGTCATGCACTTGAATAACATCCTTATTAACTAACACAAATATAATTTAATTCTTATGATTAACCTTATGCTAAATAAAACATAACTATAGTTAGCTAAGGATGAGACTAATTGTATTGAACTTAACTATCTCATCACATTTAAAATTAATTAAATGAGTAGTATTAATAATTTAGTACTGATATTAATGAGCCCACTTATAAATATAAATCATCAAAATAAATCTTATGAAAAGACTAGCAAATGCTTGCAAAGTAAAATGATGATTGCTAGTCAAATGAGGGAATAGGGATGTACTTGGCTGTTTATTAATAACAATGAGGAAGGATGAATTGTAGAGGAGGGAGAGGAATTGATAGTTATGGTTCAAGAGAGACAAGAGGACTCAATGATTGGAGGGTTGTCATGTGAGGGATAGACTCAGGTGCTTATGTTTAGGTAAGGGGTGAAGTGATGGCTATAAGGAGCGAAAGTTAGGTCAAGCTTAACTCACGTGAAGGAGAAGGCTCAAAGATTTCTTGTGGTACAACTTTTAATTAACTAAACCACAGATCAATCTAGCATTAGACTAGTTCGGTACTTACATGAAGCAATAACAAAATGACAAATTTATTTTTCAACCATGTAATTGAATGAACTAATTAAAAGGTTTGGCATGAAGAGACTCAAATATAGCAAGACCTCCATGATCTCATCCATTAAATTGAATTTAGATGAATAAGCAAAATCTTTTAATCGAAAGCTTTATATGAGTATAGTAAGTTCAATATTATATCTTGCTGCTAGTATGTTTGATATTATGTTTGTTATAGGTTTATGAGCATGTTATAAGCTAGCCCAAACAAATTGCATTTAATGACATTTAAGCTTATCTTATATTATTTGATAAGCACATTTAAATTAGGCTTAGGGTATACTAAAGACTCCTTATCATGTGATTAGATTATTTATTTTGATTCTTATTTTATAGGTTATAAAATAGATAGGAAAAGCACATCAAATGTGTTAATTTTTAAGATCATCACTTATATCTGAGTCCTCTAAGATACAAAATTTTATGGCTTTATTTATTATTGAAACTAAGTACATAGCTATAAGTACTTGTGAAACTCAGGCCCTTCGATTAAAGTAATAAATAAAAGACTTCAAAATTAAGCTAAAAACATTATAATTAAGTGTGATAATTCTACTTCTATTAATGCTGAAATGTTTTACTTACTTAATCATACGAGGAGCCTTCTCGCCAACCTAGATTATCACATTTCTCATATCTATCGGGAAGGTAATTCCTGTGTTGATTTTCTTGCTAATTGGGGAGCAAAGTCCTCCTCTTTGAATCTGTTCTCCAATGATGATATCCCTTCCCTTTTAAGGGGGCTTGTGAATCTTGATAAAACTAGATTGCCTTATGTTAGAAGTTCTTAGCTTTTTTGGCCATCTATTTCCAGGAGGAGAGTTGGGCGCCTTAATTTATTTTATTGCCAGGATGTTTCATTTTATGGATGGGATGGGACTAATCATCTTTTCTATGCATGTTTTCTATTTTTTGCACTCCTTTTTGGTGCTCCCTTCTTCAAGTCGGCTGATGGATGATGCTGTTAGCTGTGGCTTGCTTGTGACTCTGGGCTACATGATTTTTTACTATTATTTCTAACTCCTTTTATGTGCTCTCTAGTTTTATGATGCATTTACCTGCACCTAATTTCTGGATATCATGTATTGGTGGTTTTATGTCCTATAGCCCCAACTATTGGTTACCTGGTAGTTTTGCTGTGCTATATTTAGGCTCTTTATTATTTGATTTTTCTCTCGTTGTATGGTGCTGGGATGCCTTTTCCACTGACCTGCTAGTTGGTGCTTGTTCTTATACCAATCTCCAGGTAATGGTGAGCTATGGTGGCCTTTTTCCGACTTATTTTTTCTCTTTTTGTTAACTGTTGGGTGGTTAACCTTAATATTGTAGCCTTTACAGTATTTATTAGCATCTATTTTTGTTGATCCTGTTTGGCTTGCTAACACTTTACTTGATCAAAGCCCTTTATGGCTATTGCGCTCACGACTCTTAACTCTGCTCATTTATGCAATGTGTTTCGCCCTTATTGTCCACTGTCGGTTTTAATTTCTTGGTTTGATTTTTTATGCCTATTCGTTGAATGGTGTTTTTTTGGATTCTGGTGTTTAGCAGGCTCATATGGTGTTTGGTTTTTGCTTGGACCTATGGTCTAGTCATTGCCTTGTGTTTATTCTTATTAAATGTACCACTGTTGTATGGTGTTATCCACTTTTTCAGTCCATCCTTAGGACTTTTAAAACTGCACATATATTATTGTCTCATCTTATTAATGCCATCTATTTTACTGACCCTATTGGGATTTCTTTACCATGGGCATTCTAAAATTATGTTGATGTTTGGCCTATCTTATCTGAAAAGAGAGTGGTGTCACTCCCTTACCTCTCTGCTTTGTGTTGCCTTCTCTCCCATGTGTTATGGTTATGCCTTGGAGCAGGTAACTGCTGATTGGTGTTGTTTTCTGGTTTGGAGTGTTATTGGCTATGACCTCTGCTTTAGGGTGGCATTATCTGGTGTTTATTATTTTAGTATGAGTGTTGTCAGCCCTTTCCATTCGGATTTGTGCTGACTTCTCCTCAGTTGTTTGCGGCTTTGCTTTGGTATGCAGGTTTATAGATCACATGACTTTCATCAATTGGTTGTTGCTTTCTTCCAAGTTTGTTGGCTATGATGGCTGGGATGAGTGCACCCATTACTTGGTTGGTAGTAGCACATTTGATGTAACCCTTCCTTTGAAGTTTGGATGCTCATGTTTGCGGCTGCCCCAATTTCGTGTGACTGAGCCTAAGCCTTTCTCCACATATTTCTCTACAATCTTCTCTAGTTATTTTAGTTTACTTTCAACTAGTTTCTATCACTTTAACGTGCTAACTCTTTTTTCTAGATATTTGCAGATTTGGTGTTGTTCTCTTCCAGGTTCCCTCTTTTTTGGAGGCATGACTTCTCTCATCTGCAAGATTTGCTGCTGAAGGCTGGCCATTGGCTTTCTCCTTTGCTGTATTTGTATCCTTTCTTTTTTTTTCCCCTTCATATGTTCTGGTTGTACTTAGCCAGGGGATTTTCTCTTTAGGTTGTTTGTAGCTCTTTGGGCAGTAGATCTTGAGTTTATCCCCATTAAGGACCTTGTAACCCTTTTATTGTAGCAATAAAATCCCCTATATGGGGTTCCCCATAAAAATAAAAATAAAATAAAATAAAAAATCTAAAATTTCAATCCAACACTCGTGGACAAAGCAATTAGAGATTAGATATCATTTCATTGTAGATCATGTTTTTACACATGATGTCAACATTGAATTTACTGGTATTGATTTATAAATTATTGATATTTTTTACAAAATGTTATCAAATTATTTTTGCAGCCTAAGAAGCATGTTTGATATAATAAATACAAAGGTTTAAAATTATTTTATGTCTTTCATTAAACTTTTCTCTTTTTGATGTTGTCAAAAGGGGAAGAAGTATATTGATTTTTTTACATGCATAAATTTAGGGAGAGCATTAATATGACCTAAAATGTGATGTAAGACTTATCATCATTAAAATGGAGGAGATTGTTATTATTAATAGTACATTAACCCATTATTTTAGATTTTGATTATAACATATATTTATTTGGAGTTGCTAATATTTTATTTTATTTTAGTTTTTTAGGATAATTATCAAACTCAGCAAGCTAAAGCAATCAAGAGTAAGCAAAATTATATAGGATTGATGGGATTTAAAGTTCTTAAAATTGTATTTTACAAAAATTTAAGAAATGAGGTGATAAAAAAATCATATGGCAAAATTTAACCCTTCTTTTATGCATTAATATAATCATAATATTATTTTATCAAAAATGAAAATCATATTTCCAATTTTTCAAAAATATATGCATATATTGATTGTTCCATGCTAATTTAATTAGAGCAATGCTTTGTGTTTAACCTACATTGTGCAAAATTTTCAATATCACTTACTTTTAAATATGTAATTTTTATTTAATTTATTAAAATTTATTGATTTATATATATATATATATATATATATATATATATATATATAGTATAACCTCAATTAAATTCAAACTACCCTTTCAAATGAAACTAAAATTAACAATTAATTATTTTTTGGAAATATATGGTTGTCTATATTTCATTATATCTTTATTTTATTTTATTTTAATTAATTTTAATTGATCATATATTTATATAATAATAATCAAATTTATTTATATGTTAATCTTTTAATATTGTTGTCGTTCTTTAAATCAATTCATTGGATATTTTCCCAATCAAATAAAGTCTAGGTTTTATTATTTAAATTTTCTTCTAATCTCATCAAATTTAAATTCCAAATCCCCTACCTTAATTGCTTGGTCAATTGGACAATAAATATATTATCAAAATTATTTCCAAAATCAAGGTGGACTTGCAACATATTATTTTTCATGAACTTAAATTACAATCATTCAAAATCTTCCCCAAAAAAAAAGTAATCCCTGGTTGTGGACCTAATTGAGTTAGGTTAATTCATATTTTGACACAAAATTCTAAAAAAGAAATTTTGTGGCTGCAGCAAAATTCCAAAAATCCAAAAAAACAAGTCATTCGTGCAAGAAAAAAAAATTTTCAGGTTTCTTCAGTTGTTGTGTGCCTTTTCATTCAAGTTCTTTAATAGATTATTCATTCCTTTGACTGAGATTTTTTTTTAAAGTTTTCATTTCACTTTTATGATTATTTGGATAATTATTTTTCTCTTTTCCTTCAAGTTTTTCAAGTGGAATTATAATAAAGAACCAAGATTTTATCACTGATAGGTAGCTTATTATGTTTGAAGAAAAAAAATGTTAAGAATGAATTAGAGAGTGGACCTCTTACAGCAAAGATGCATTCTAGCTCCTCTAATTTTACAATAAAGAAGATACCATCATTAGCAAGATGTCACAGAGCTATATTAAGGGAGGTCAGCCATGCTCTCTTAGCCATACACATGGAGAGAAGTTTCTAGAGGATTATAGAAAGATAAGGAGCAACCTTGAGTACTTCAGAAGGTTTCACCAAATTCCAGAAGGCTTTGGAGGAGGAATGCTCCAAGAGAATTCCAGAATGGTATGAAATACTCTAGAACCTTTGTATATGCTATGAGTAGTGTGAAATGATCTAGAACCATGTATATTTTATTTTATTCTAGAATATTCATTCTAGATTGTTTACAGGGCAATGGGGAGACTATAAATAAAGGTCCTCACCCCTCATTTGTAAGAAAGCAATAACCAAGCAAGCAATAAGCAAGAACCACTCAAGGTTCTCAAGCAATCTTGTATTGTAAAGTTCATTGGTTAGTAAAGTACTTTCCCAATCTTTCTAACCTCTCCTCTCTAAAGAACTTTGAGCATTCTAGTCCTGTGTTGTAAGGGTTAGGCTGACTTAGCATCAAGAGGGAGTATTAAGGCCGCACGGGTGACTCAGAAAAAGTCCCTCTGTGACAAAGAGCTCTACATCAAATCTTATAATTTATGAGACTTAACACCTCAATCCAAGTCTATAAATAGGATGTCGCAAGACAACCCAAAAGATCATTTCTGATACTTTTTAAAAAAAAATTGTGAAGATATTTTTGAACTCAATATTATCACTAATTCAATAAGTGACAAAAAGCGTCACTAATAATTTATAAAGAGAGATTTGTGATACACTATGATGGTTTATATCAATTAAAAATATTAATTTAATTTGTCTACTTCATAATTTAAATGTCCTGCCAAATTGTCTCCATTAATAATAAGTCAACACCAATTGATTAACCCAACAATAATCAAGCATGCTCTAATTGCATTATTTGTAGTAATTGGGTTATGCCCTCAAAATAATTTAAAGACAAATGATACAATCATCAACAAATTGAGATGACCTTGAAGTAATTAGATATAGGCCACAGTGGCCATCCTGGTTGGTGACTCTTAAGTTAAGATGAATATTGGGAAAAAAAATAGGACCAAGTTGCTAAATGAAATTGTGAAACTCAGGCCCTTTGATTAAAGTAATAATTAGAAGAGTTCAAAATTAAGCTAAAAACATTATAATTAGGTGTGAGAATTCTACTTATATTAGTTTAACTAAAAATCCAATCCAACACTTGTGGACAAAGCAGTTAGAGATTAGATATCATTTCATTGTAGATCATATTTTTAAACATGATGTCAACATTGAATTTGTTTGTATTGATTTATAAATTATTGATATTCCTTACAAAAATGATATCAAATTATTTTTGCACCCTAAGAAGCATGCTTGGTATAATTGATCCAAAGGTTTAAAATTATTTTGTCTATCATTAAACTTTTCTCTTTTTGATGCTGCCAAAAGGGGAAGTATATTGATTTTTTTACTTGATTTAGGGAAAGCATTATAAATTAACTTGAATAATATGACCTAAAAGTGTGATGTAAGACTTATCATCATTAAAAAGGATGAGATTGTTAGCCTCAACAGCACATGAACCCGTTATTTTAGATTTTGATAATAACATATATTTATTTGAAGTTACTAATATTTTATTTTTAAGTTTATTAGGATAATTATCAAACTCAACAAGCTAGGGTAATCAAGAGAAAGCAAAATTCTATTGGTTTGATAATAGAAGTTACTAATATTTTATTTTTGAGTTTTTTAGGAAAATTATCAAACTCAACAATAGCAAGCAAAATTCTATTGGTTTGAAGAGATTTAAACGTCTTTAAGCTGTATTTTATAAAAATTTAAGAAATGTGGTGATAAAACAATCACATGGCAAAATTTAACCATGCTTTTACGCACTAATATAATCATAATATTATTTTATCAAAAATTAAAATCATACTTTCAATTTATTGGATATTACTTTCCTTCTTTAAATCAATTCATTGGATATTTTCCCTTGGCTAAATTCCTAATCAAATAAAGTCTAGGTTTTATTATTTAAATTTTCATCTAATCTCATCAAATTTAAATTCCAAATCCTACCTTAATTGCTAGGTCATTCGGAGAATAAATATATTATCAAAATTATTTCCAAAATCAAGGTGGACTTGCAAACTATTAATTTTCATGAAATTAAATTACAATCATTTAAAATCTTTCCAAAAAACAAAAAAAACAATCCCTTAGGTTAATTCATATTTCGACATAAAATTCTAAAAAAGAAATTTTGTGGCTGCAGCAAAATTCCAAAAATCCAAAAATCAAGTCATTCGTGCAAGAAAAAAATCTTTAATTGATTATTTATTCCTTTAAATTAGATATTTTCTTAAGTTTTCATTTCATTTTTATGATTATTTAGATAATTGTTTTTCTCTTTTCCTTCAAAATTTTCAAGTGATCACTTCAAATTTTGAAGCCCTTCAAATCACTTGTTCTCCCTTAGAGTTAAATATTTGCTTCATAAATAATTAAAGCCTTATATGTTGCATAATTTAAATTTTGTAAGATCAAAATAAGTTTGTTTCAAATCTAAGGATTTTCATAGTTTTTGTTTTACATTTCTAGATAAACCTAGGTATTCTTGCACACGTTATTCAAATTAAAATTCTATAAATTATAATACTTAAGTGTTTGTGAGGTTGTGATCATTTTATCTAGATTCAAATTTGATTTTGAGTTAAGCAAATAATAATATTGTTGGATGAAATTCAAATTGTTTAAACCTTGATATTTTTGTGTGAGATGCTCTTGGTTACTATCTATACTTGAATTGAGAATTTAATACCTCTACATAACTCAATTAAATCATCTTTGTATAAAGTTGTGTTTGCTAAATTGATTAAATAATATTTTCTATTTGCTGAAATTAAGTTTCATCACAAGAATAATTTGTTGAAATTTAAATTAAACTAATTGTATTTGATATTATCTTGCTTAATCATTGCATTTTGACAATTAAATTTTTCTAAAAAATTATTTTTTTTGAATTAAACATATTTTACTGAAATAAATTATTTACAATTAAAAATGTATAAAAGAGAAGTTACATGTATTATAGCCTGTCTGGCTAAATAATACTTCTCTCTGACTATGTCTGTAAGTTTTTAATTTTATGTTTCTATATGCTACTGTAAGGTTGTCTTACATTCTTACTTTTAGTCGGCATAGGCCATTTTGTGATTTTATTGAATCATGCATATAAAAATTACTTATCAGTTGTCTCTTTTATTTTCCTACATATATTTGTGATTGTTTTTTCCTATTTAAAAATTATCATATCAACTTAAAATTATATTTCTATCAAATTTATAATTAAAGTTTTCAATTTATAATATTTTTGAAATCACCCAGTTCACTTCCCTCCTTTGTTAAGTGCCATAGTTACTCTACAAAATAATGCAAACAATTCATGTACATGAAGCTTTTATTTGGATATAAACATGCTTTTTCTATCTGTATTTTGTATTTTCTTCATTTCTTTGCATAAATGGTTTTAAATAATTTTACAGCTTTAATTGGAGGACACATTGTCATTAGTCGATGATTATTCTTGATTTGTCTGTAATATCTTAATTACCCATGAGACCAAGATATCTTCAAGAAAAGTTTTTCATGTGTGTGGATGTTAGTGATATAAGGATGTTCCAACTCTTAGACTTTTCATGAAAGAAAAAACTTCTTTTTAGAGTGTGAATCATCCTGCAATGGGAGATTCTAACTCAAGGGCATAAAATTTTAGCTATTTACTTGAGTATTAAGAATTAACCAAACATATGGATGAGCAAGTAGACTAGGTGGTAGTATTCAACTAATGAGTGAAATGTGAATAAAATGAGTAATAGAAAAAGTTTTATTTGGAAAAGTACTTATTTGCATCAATTCACACTTGAACAAAATTAAAGATCTATTAAGCAAGGTTTCATAAGGAGAACATTACATAAGCTCATCATCAACAAGGACTTCACCCGTTCTAGTGTTAGTTCTTAATCTACACTTGAAGAGTTGTCAGAATATTGTTTGTAGGGTGTGTTAACATACTCATATGCTAGTTACCTTTTATAGTAGTGCATAGCATTGACTTTGTTTTAAATTAGTTATTCTAGAAGAAGTTGTTGATTTCATCAACTTGTGTTTGAAATACTCATTATGACATGTATTATAAGCCTTTATTGACTTGCTTAATCTAGTTGTGCACAAAGTATTCAACTTTGTATGACTCATTTGCATTAAAAGCACATTGTAATTTTGAGTTTAAACATTTTTTTCATTAGGATAAATGAAAATAGCTTAATGTAAACCCCAACTTAACAAAAATTTGGTATCATCTTATGCCGCCTCAAAGGGCCAAAGGCTCATCCCAAGGAATATCTCATTGCATAGACTTGCCCTCAAGGAAGACTTCATCTCTTTTGAGAGTAGGAAACTCATCACAGAAAAGAGCTTACCACTAATATGAATCATCTATCATCACTGTAAGATCAATCAAGCAATGACATGTGAAGGAATTGGTCAATTCATTTGGTCCTTAACAAGTAATGAATCCAATTAATATGGAGCCCTAAGTTAACTACGGTTAAGTGATAACAGCAAGCAAGGGTTTGCCTCCACTCAGGGTCAAAGGCTTACCCCAACAAGGAACACATCATAAGATCACCTTTATTGAGGACTTGACTTCTCTCAAAATTTGAAAGAGTGTCCTAAAGAGGAGTCTATTGATTGCCTACCACCACTCTTAAGTTAGTTGAATAGCAATAGATGAAGAATCACCTCTTAAAAGTCTAATTCATTTAAGTCCCTTAAGTTTTAGAGTATTTGTCATGGAAAATTCATTCTTCTCATTTCTTTTTAAACATTTTCATACACACAATTTTCTCATATTTTGCAAATTCATGATAAATTCATTGCTCTAAATTGACAAGTTCCAAAAATTTAATGAATTTTAAATTAAAAGTTTTATAATATAGATCTTCACTATTATTAGTCAATATATTGATTTCCATTTTAATATTTTCAACCTCTTTCAAATAATAAGCACAAGTTTATTAGCTATATATTAGCTAAGTTTCTTTTTTTTGGCAAGTATTTTGTAAGTCTTATTATGCGTGTTTACTTGTACTACTATAATGTAGCACTTAATGTAATACTATGTCTCAACCTAAATTTACAAATAAAGTGTTAATGCTGAGACGAGTCAAATTACTTTCATCAAAATTATACTTACAGTAATATAGTGAAAACCAATAGATTTTAACTTAAAAATTCTCTTTCTTTTTCCTTTTTTCTCATGTTTTCTTTCTAATCTTAGTAAGATATTAGTGCCATCCACAAATAAAATTGGATCTAACAACCTAGGCAAAAGGTTGTCAGCCTACAAAACTAAATAAAACTTTTCAAATTAACTTATATCTTAGAATGAAATAAAAAGGATTACATACTATTTAGAAGAATCAAAAAGCATACCCAAAAAAATTTTTTTTGTCTAGATTTCTATTAGGAAAGAATTGATAAACAAGTAGTTTTTCCTCTTTTTCCAAGCAACAACCACCTAATGAGCTAAGAATTTGGTGTCAAAGCTTAGCCACAGAAGCCACCTCATTCTCTAGTTCCTGTACTCCTTGTAAGGAAGCTTTGGAAAGCCTTTTCACTGCTATTTCCTCTCTATCCCCCGAAAGCCCTGGTTCAAATTGAAAGTGATTAACTACTAATAATAACATAATGAACAACTTACAATTGTACAAATCTACTATAAAGAAAACATGTCATTCCCATTATATTCTTACCAAGAAAACTACTCCAAATGCACCTTTTCCCAGCTTATTTTCTTCGGAGAAATTATTAGTTGTGCCTCTAATGTGACACAAATCAAGAAATAAGTGTCCATCAGTGCTCATTATTTGTATTTTCCTCTAAAATTTACAAATAAGCTTGATTATGTCAGGATGTAAAAAATGAAATGAATTCTAAATTATCTTTTAAGCTGGAACTAAATATCAATGATATAAAGAGATAATGATTATTAAATTATGAATATTCTATTCGTATTAAAAGAACAACGAAGGAGTTTCTTTCCCCACCAAAAAAAATAATAATAATAAATAAATAAAAGAAAACAAAAGAAAAGGAACACAAAACAAAAACGAAACAGAAGTAGGACATACTAATTGGAACTATTATGAACATTTTCTTCATTCGTAGTATGAGAAGAATGAAGATTGTGGATAAGAGTACCAATGCGACCACTTCTGAAATGGCAATAAAAAGAAGCACTTTTGTTGTACTGTCACCTCCTACATCAAAACAAACTTGCGACAATGATCCTTTTGAACGGAAAATATTGGAGTGCAATATGCTAGTCTGCTTTGTCTAGTAAAAGAAAAGTATGCGTGAGCACACCAAAATCTGGATGGCAGCATGTGAATAAATCGTCATTACAAATTTGATGTTTTACAAAAGAAATGTATTTTGTTAGTTTTTGTCAGTTCGTTGATCACAGCTTAGGCTGCTCAATATCTGCCGATGATATTGATTTGATGCTCCTTTGTAAGATGCAGTATGAAGAAGAAGAAGAAGATTTTAACTAAAGGTTCACCTCGGACACTGGAGCTGGTAAGGTTGTGTTCATTACGATGAATCATCTCCAGTGAGGATGCTGGTGTCATGAAAGTCAGGTCATGAAAGTCATCTCATTGTCATCGCCCGGCCTCCAGCTCTGTAAAAAATAAGTTTTCATCCTTGCAAGCAAGCCTCGCATTTATTGAAAGGCAGGTTCCTCGTGCACCACACCAGCCCGGTGGACATTTTTTTTCTAGTTTCTTTGGCCTGGTTGTTCAGATTATGTTCATTACATTACATTGGAAGCAATTTGGTGAGATGTTTGGATGGTTTAGTAGTGTTATTTTGAATCTGTATTATCTGTACTCTCATGAGAGTACAGAGCCTTTTGGACATTTTTTTTCCTATTTCTTTGGCCTGTTTGGAGGAAATTTGTTCATTATAATCCGTCAGGAATAATTTGGAGGCTGTTTGGTTGGTTTTTAGTGTTATTTTGTATCTGTACTCTCTGTACTCTCTTGAGAGTACAAATAATTTTGTGGATATTTTTTCCAATTTTTTTGGACTGGTTGTTCAGATTAAGTTCATTACATAACATTGGAAGTAATTTGGTGGGATGTTTGGATGGTTTCTGGGGGATTTTTGTATATGTACTCTCTATACTCTCTTGAGAGTACAGATGATTTTACGGATATTTTTTTCCAGTTTTTTTGGCCTTGTTGTTCAGATTATGTTCATTACATTCCAGTGGAAGCAATTTGGTTGGATGTTTGGTTGGTTTAGTAGTGTTATTTTGCATCTGTACTCTCTGTACTCTCTTGAGAGTACAGAGCATTTTGGACATTTGTTTCCTATTTCTTTGCCTGTTTGGAGGAAATTTTTTCATTGCAATCCATCAGGAACAATTTGGAGGTTTGTTTGGTTAGTTTTAGTGTTATTTTACATCTCAGTACTCTCTCTGAGTACTGAGATGATTTTGGACATTTTTTTTTTTTGTCCCTGCTCGTTTATGTTCATTATATAACATTGGAAGCAATTTGGTGGGATGTTTGGATGGTTTCTGTGAGATTTTTGCATCTGTACTCTCTATACTCTCTTGAGAGTACAGATAATTTTGTGGATATTTTTTCTAGTTTTTTGGCCTGGTTGTTCAGATTATGTTCATTACATTCCAGTGGAAGTAATTTGGTGGCTGTTTGGTTGATTTAGTAGTGTTATTTTGCATCTGTACTCTCTGTACTCTCTTGAGAGTACAGAGCATTTTGGGCATTTTTTCATGTTTCTTTGGCCTGTTTGGAGGAAATTTGTTCATTGCAATCCATCAGGAATAATTTGGAGTTTGTTTGGTTAGTTTTTTAGTGTTATTTTGCATCTGTACTCTTTGTAGTCTCTTAAGAGTACAGATAATTTTGTGGATATTATTTTTAGTTTCTTTGGCCTAGTTGTTCAGATTATGTTCATTACATAACAATGGAAGCAATTTGGTGGGATGTTTGGATGGTTTCTGGGAGATTTTGCATCTGTACTCTCTATACTCTCTTGAGAGTACAAATGATTTTGTGGATATTTTTTTCCAGTTTCTTTGGCCTGGTTGTTTAGATTATGTTCATTACATTTCAGTGAAAGTAATTTGGTGGCTGTTTGGTTGGTTTAGTAGTATTATTTTGCATCTATAGTCTCTATACTCTCTTGAGAGTACAGAGCATTTTGGTAATTTTTCATATTTCTTTGGCCTGTTTGGGGGAAATATGTTTATTGCAATCCATCAGGAATAATTTGGAGGCTGTTTGGTTGTTTTTTTAGTGTTATCTTGCATTTGTACTCTCTGTACTCTCTTGAGAGTACAGATGATTTTGTAGACATTTTTTCCAGTTTCTTTGGCCTCATTGTTCAGATTACTTTCATTAACTAATTTTTCATTTTGAAGTTTACAATGTCTGGAAAAAGGATAACTTCGAGATGCAGGCCTACCACCGTTAGAACGGTGTTCAATAATATTGGAGCATGATTTACTGATGAAGACATTAATATTTTAAAGATGCTTCTCTACATCAATTCATTAGACTCCATAAAATTCAGCAAGACTCAATAGCCATTACCTCAATCCTATCATGCTGGGAGATAGAGAAGCAAGCTTTCTTTCTGGGTGGGCAGTGCATTCCTTTCACCCCCGATGAAGTTACAGTAATTATAGGGATGCCAAACAGAGGGGAGAAGGTCTTATGGCAAATATCCCCGTTGTCACAGTTCAGTTCAGTGGACTATAACACTATGCTTGAGCATGCGGATAGCTCATTGCTGGCAGTTTGTCTGATTGTACATATATTTTTCTATCAAATCTTTTTTTGTATCATAACTATAGGGTGGCATCGAAATTGATTGCCTACATGACATAGATAAATTCTTTGAATACAAGCTGGCCATCTAGGCTTTCTATTTTCAATTTGATGGTATTACATCAAAGATTCATAAAGGACACCGGTACATGAGTGGATTTGTCACTCTTCTTATGGTATATTTTATATCTTGGCTATGTATTATTTGATGCATTGAAGTTAACTTACATAAATATTAATTGTAGATTTGGGCCACTGAGCGCATAAGCATCATGAGGTCGCCATCTCCATTTGCAAAGCCACGTATGCTGCGATGGCCGAAAATAAAGTTTCCAGTTGAAGCCTTCACTGGTTTACGAGGACATCAGGTGACATATAATAATATCACTTAGTTCTTATAATTATGTATTTATTTATGTTGTAGTCATCACATTTTCTTATCGGTTTAACACAGGTCTGTCTTTCATTCGAGGACATATCAGAAGAGGAGACCTGGCTCCTTGAATCATTTTCCCCTGTCCAACATGCGTATGTTTGGCAGATGGTCCATTCTAAGTCCACTGAGTTCAGCCCCCATTAAATATCCATATGTCTCTCCTCGATATTCTCCCCCATCTAATGTATCTAGCCTACCCTCTGCTACTACCCCCACAGAAGGCTTTGCGGTGGAGGGGATACTTGCAGGTTTTAGGGACTTGAAAGATATGGTATCTTCTTTTCAAGCAACAATGAGAGAATGGATGGGATTAATTTTGGGTTCTTCGAGGAGGTTCTTGCTGGGCAGTGGGGTCCTACCATCCCTACTGTTGGGGAAGCTCTTGTGGAGGTCACCACAGGGGGAACTCTTGAGGAGGCAGTCACAAGGGTAGCACCTATGGAGGCTACCAGAGGAGCTTCTCCCGTGGAGGCTAGCACAAGGGAGTCTCTTGTGGAGGCAACTACAGCTGCTGCCCCTGTGGATACTTCCACTTGGGAAGCCCCTGAGGTAGCCTCCACTAGGGAAGCCCCTGTTGAGTCCACCATAGGGGAAGCTATTGTGGAGGCCTCCAATGCACATGAAGATGCTCCGAAGCCTTTAATCGGCAACATTGAGCATGGTGTGAAAGCTCGACAGATAAGGAAGAGGAAAGCTGTTAGTTCCCCCTTCACACACTTACAGGAAGTCACGAGCAAGAATAAGTGATGTGGTGACCTCCACTCAAGATGAGAAGTATGCAGAGGTATTAAGTTACTTTCTTTTAAATTTGAGATAATATAAATAGATTTCACTAAATTTTTTTATAGGTTGTTAAAGATGAGCCAATAAAGGTCGATGACCCAATCGTTGTGGTGGAGAAGCATCAGTCGGAGGTATGAATCATCTCAGTAGATCGATCCTTAATTCATAGTGAATCTAGCTCTTCATCACTAACTTTTATCGTTAGTAATTTCGTTGCAGCTAGTAGAGGCACATCATTTTGTTGAGTTTTGATGAGATGCTCCATCTTATTGACACGTCATGCTCCCGATTCAAGGACAAGTAAGTCAATCTTCAATCAACTCCTTCATACATAAAATAACTTATTCATTTAATTAAGCTCACTTTAAAATATTTATCACTTGCAGGGGTGATACAATATTTGCGGCTGGGAATATCATTATTGCATGAGGGCAAATCGATGAGTTGCTGACAGATCAATATCTCTCAAATGCACACATTGATGCCTTCACCTTCTTATTGGCTGAGGAGTACTCGCTCTGTCCGGGGCTGTATGTCCCCTATTTGTACATCTCATGCTTGTACTGGGTAAGTTACCCCTATTTGTACATCATTATTTGTATAGATGGAAACTACAATTTATAAACGTTCTCTTCTTTTCTTACAGAGCTATGCAAAATATGGCCTACACAAAGAAAGTAAAATGTTCATCCAGCATGTCACTGCAGACAATGTATCAAGGGCTGAGCTACTCTTACTTTCAATTATAGATAATCGACCTGGACACTCGGTTGGGCATATTAAAAGCTGGTATTTTTATAACTCATTACCAAATCAACCCATAAGGCCATTCTTCGAGATTGTAAGAGTTATTTTCAATTTGGTTTTCAGTAAACTAGTTTTTTACCCCTTATTACTACTTCTTGCTATTCGATCAAATTACTTGTTGAAGATCGCGGTCTTTTGTGCGATCCCACAAAATGGCCAATCGAAATGGTGAGTGAGTGGGTCAAGATAACGTATTGGCTGGATGTTTGTCTAAGTACATGGAAAGAATTGAAATCCCCACTAGGTGACCACCAAGATTGGCCTAAGAAGATGAATTGCTTTAGGGCCAAGTTCGCTTACGCTATCTTTTGTTTGGGAATGGAAAAGCCAAGCTAAGAAACTGTACATTTAAAGTTTGATAAGTAGGAAATATTTGTACATGGTATTTTATTTTATTTTTCAATATTATTGGGCAGTTTGGATCTTTTATTGGGAGTACATAGTATTTCATCTATTTTTCTTCAATTTTCCTTGGCAGTTTTGGATAAATTATGATTAGTAGAGAACATCTGCAACAATTTGTTTGAAGCTTGGCCGCTCTACTGAGATGTGTTTCGTCTGTACTCTCTGTGCTGTTTATGCTATCTATGCTCTCTATACTCTCTGTACTCTCTGTACTCACTATTTTTTTTCAGCAATCTATTTTTTCCCATTTCCACTTTTGCTTTGCAGGATGAAGAGGAATTGTTCAGTATAACCTAAAGCAAGTTGGATGCTCCTGGGTTACCTTTTTATGAGTTTTCTGTGCAATTTAACATGTGTATACTCTATGTACTCACTGTACTCTCTTTACTCTATATACTCTCTGTACTCTCTGTACTCTCTGTATTTATATCATATTTTAAATTTAGATCAACTAAAAAGGTGAAGCTAAAATCTACATTATCTAAAATTTATGTTATACTCAGTCACATTCTAAATACTTCAATCTAAAAGTATGTAGGAGAAGCAATATGAGCTACTTAGCATGTGAACGTAATACAAGTGGGAACGATTATTTTCTACCAGTCAAAATCATGCTTCATAAAACCTACTTTCTACTGAAACATGTGCATAAAATAGACAAATATACTGTCGATGATGCGACTTACCAACATCTTATTCACAAATATAAATTTTGAAGGTAGTGTGGAGCAAATTATATATTTTAAGATGATGAATTTTTTCAAATAATGTAATAACTGAAAGTATCATCTAAATTAAATTAATATTATTGATAAATTTATAAATAATTACTAAACTAATATCAGTAGTACTAATATAATCGTCGTCACAAATTTTTTTTTTCTTTTTCATAAAATGTAGAGTACTTTATAGAGTACATATATCAAACTATGTAATGCCTGCAATGGAAATTAGCTCATTCTCGTAAGCAAGGTAGACTCATCAATCAAATACTACAATTTGATAAAATATGAGAGATTTAGTTTCCATAGTCTAAGGATTACAAAGTTATGTACCCTTTATACTCTCTGTACTCTCTGTACTCTCCTACGAGAACAAAGCTTTTTGGGATTTTTAATAATAATAATACGTTTAGAATAAAGCTGCTCAAAAGAAGAAAGTCATCCGGACAAAGAAATGATTGCACAGTATGGAGCATGAGAAGCTCTTCCTAATGCCGCAACTCTGAGGCAGTCTTCCTAACTGAATCCCATAGGTGAGACTGCTAGTGTGCCTGTTAAGTAAAAGAAAGTCATCTTTGAGACTCTAAAGCTTTGCATAAATGATTGCACAGTCGAAGAACACATAACTAAATGATATCATGCATTGAAATATTTTCCGTAATAATATCCATGATCGAATTACCTTCGGCCGATTGTTGAGCTCGAGTTGAATTCCTGAGGTAGAACATCGTATCAGTTAATGATTTTTAACAGCATCTATGTGTGTTATTCTGTGTGTATCTCTGAAAAATAGTCTGGCATAACAGAAAAAGGTGTTGCAAGCGGTGACGAAACACGTTCTGCGACACTATCAATTTGAACTTTGGTTTCTGTAACAACAAAAATATGATGGTTTGAAGATTAGCAGCAATGTTTTAAATGCTACAAATTAAGAGGCAAATAGAGAATTACTCTTGGCTTTCTTGGATCTCTCCCAATATCACTTAAGCCTTGCATTGGAAACACCCTTTGGACATTGCTTAACTGGATCCTTCAAGATGTATTTTCCCTTGTCTGCTGTAGCTGACTTCTTCTTCGTAGCTGCTCTATCAGCTGGAAGAGAATTCCCACTTAGTATAGAGTCGACATCATTGTATAGTTTTTTTAAGGATTGAAGCATATAGTCCTCAGCTCTATTATTATTCTGTGCCCTGACATTTATTTGATATGCAAATTGACTAACGTGGTTCAAGAAAATAATGCCAATAGCATTTCCATCTATGCCTTCGACATCTCTTAATTTTCTATATGCAGATGTAAATATCCGTCTTTGCTCTGGTAGACCATCACATGAGAAGATACTTATCTGGAATGCGCACTACATCTTCCTGACTAAGAACTCTAATACAATGGGCACAAAGTAATCCCATCATTTCAAATTTCTTACAAGTACAAGTAACATCTGTAGTCCCATCGAAATGGACATATTTTGGATGAATTTTTATTCTCTAAGTTTCTCACCAAATACTCCATGGGGTCATCATCGACCGCATTCTTGATAGGCCTCCAACTCCATGCAAAAATTCTTCCTCAAACATAGTATACAACTTTCTTGTATAAAACATAGTATCTTCTTTTAAAATTGGACTGGTCTTAACAACAGGAACAATCGATGACTGGCTACACTTGAAGTCTTTGTCATGTTCATTCTGGTGCCATGTCTCCATAACCTTCTCCAACCCCAAGAAATAATCTATGAGCGAATTTGTTAGTTTAGAGATTCTGTGATATACATTGTTCATTGACTCATTACGTTGCATTGATAAGATGCCCATGCAGAATGAGTCTTTGCTGAATGCAGTGGACCACTTGAATCTAATTTTATAAAGCTCCAGGATGATCATGCAAATTGCCTTCTTCTAGCATGGCGAAGGCCAAGCTTCTTCAAACTCTTCCTCTGAGTTACATTTGCTCATGCATGCATAAAATAGCTCTTGTACCCTCTTATTACTATTAAAGCAGTGAATCTTGGAAGGAGCTTTCTTCAAAATATGCCATTAGCACAACCTATGAAGAGTATGCGGTAATACAATTTTGATAGCTCTTGTCATAGCCTGATCTTGATAAGTGAATATTATTGTAGGATGTCTGTCACCCATCAATCGAAGAAATGTCTGGAATAGCCATGAGAATGACTCATCTCTTGATAAAGGCTAAAATAACACATTTTGCTAGTGATGATTCACTCCAACAAGAGGGGCATAAATAAGATTATATTTATTGAGTCGATAGCTTGTATCAAAAATTATCACATCACCAAAATAGTCATATTCTATCCTAGACATGTCATTGCTCCAAAAAAACTTACTAAGCAATCTGACTCATCAACTTGTACATCCCATGCAAACATCCCATCCGCTGCTTGCCTTTCCTTGAACAGCTGTATTAATGTATTACTGTCACCATTCGCAATCCTTGATCTTTTCTCTTTCTGAATAAAATTGAAAGCAACTCTTTTTATGAATCCAATATTCTCTACACCTTCAACCTCCTCACGTAGATAGCTGAATGCATGAGTTGCTCTAATTCTGGCCTCTGTCATTGTCTTCAACATGGAAGCCTTTTCATCACTAATGCATCTGTGTGATCTGAGAAGATGTAGGTCAACAGGCTTTGCCAATAAATGATTATGACTTTTTATATATTTTTTTAACCATCCAGTTCTCATCAAGTCAGAGAATCTAATCATGGTGACAAGCCGCCCTTGTATCTTTACGGAATTTTGCTAAGCCATTTAGGCGATTTCTTCTTCCGACTGCTTTTTAAAAAATCTTTTGATTTCAATTTCTTGGAGTTTGGCCAATAACTAGTATGGTCCTTCCGAACACTGAAGCCAGTTTGATGTACATCATCACAGTACAGAGCATACACCTCCGTTTCATTCTGAACAGTGGTGCTAAGGAGTTTCCCAAAATTTGGTTCATTAGACATCACAACTTCATCATCGCACTGCTCATTGACCGCATTCACCTACCAAGATAGCTCCACATAAATGTGACATGTAAAATAGCTCCACAAATAAACATATTCCCTCCAAACAGGCCAAAGAAAGAGAAAAAATGAGCTAAACACAGAGAGTACATATGCAAAAATCATCCAAACATCCCACCAAATTACTTCCAATGTTATGTAATGAACATAATCTGAACAACCAGGCTAAAAAAATTGGAAAAAAATATCCACAAAATCATCTATACTCTCAAGAGAGTACAGAGAGTACAGATGCAAAATAACACTACAAAATCAACCAAATAGCCTCCAAACAAGTAAAGAAATCATCATAGAAACATAAACAGTATTATATCAAGTTACCATGAGTTGAGAAGAGTACAAAGAATACAGAGAGTATAGAGAGTACAGAGAGTACAGAGAGTACAAAGGGGGCAGTCTTCTTGCTCAGTAAGGTTTCTTTGCTTTGTATTTTTTACCTTCAATATGCTCTTTAAGTTCTTCCTCACTGGAAGTGCTAACCTCACAGATAGCACATTCCCTCTATGTTATAAGACCTCCCCTCTGTTTGGCATCCCTATTATCACTGCAACTTCATCGAGGGTGATGCTCTTTAAGGCTTCTTTTGCTTTGTGTGTTTCTTCAAGATGATGCTCTTTAAGGGGCTTCCTCACTTGAGTCACATAGATAACATTACCTCTATTCCATAAGACCTTCTCCCCTCTATTTGGCATCCCTATAATTACTGCAACTTCATCGAGGGTGAAAGAAATGCACTGCCCACTCAGAAAGAAAGATTGCTTCTCTATGTCTCAACAAGACAGGATTGAGGTCATGGCTATTGATTCTTGTTGAATTTCATGGAGTCTAATGAATTGATGCAGATGAAGCCTCTGTGAAATGTCAATGACTTCATTACTAAAGAGTGCCGCAATGAAATGTACAGAGAGTACAGATGGGCACAAAGTAACCTAGAAATCATCCAAAAAGCTGCCAAATTGCTTCCAACAGAATATACTCTCAACAATCAGGCCAAAGAAATTGGACAATATGACCAAAAATCATATATACTCTCATGAGAGTACAGAGAGTACAGATGCAAAAAAATACTAATAAATCAACCAAATAGCCTCCAAATTGTGCCTAATGAATATATTTCCTCCAAACAGGCCAAAGAAATAGACAAAAAATGTCCAAAATGCTCCTCGGAGAGTACAGAGAGATCTGAGAGAGTATAGATAGTACAGAGAGTAGATAGAGTACAGAGAGTATAGAGAAACATAGAGTACAGATGTAATGAAAATAATCTCAACAATCAGTTTGAAGAAACTGGAGAAAATGACCAAAAATTATCTGTACTCTACAGATGCAAAATAACACTAAAAATAACCAAATAGCCTTCAAATTGTTCCTCATAGATTGTAATGAACATATTCCCTCCAAATAGGCCACAGAAAGTGAAAATAATAACCCAAAATGATCTATACTCTCAAGAGAGTACAGAGAGTACAGAGAGTACAGATACAAAAATCTCTCAGAAATCATCCAAACATCCCACCAAATTACTTTCAATGTAATATAATGAACATAATCTGAACAACCAGGTCAAAAAAACTGGAAAAAAATATCCACAAAATCATCTGTACTCTCAAGAGAGTATAGAAAGTACAGATACAAAATAACACTAGAAAAATAACCAAATAGCCTCCAAATTGTTCCTGATGGATTGCAATGAACAAATTTCCTCCAAACAGTCCAAAGAAATAGGAAAAAAATGTCCAAAATATTTTGTACTCTCAAGAGAGTACAGAGAGTATAGAGAGTACAGATGGAAATCTCCCATAAAGATTAATCAAATAACCACAAAATTTCTTCTAATGGAATGTAATGACCATATTCTCTCCATCCATGCAAAATAAACTGTAAAAATATTCAGAAAATTATCTGTACTCTCATGAGAGTGCAGAGAGTACAGATGAAAAAACCCTCAAAATAAGCAAACTCATCTTGCAAAGAACTCCAAACAGTGTAGGAAATATACACTAAATAAAAGAATTTCAAGGAATAACACTAACAAACCGTAAAAAAATTGTACGTATACAATGGTTGAGAAAAATTATCGATGGATTTTTATTTAATACATCCTCAGCTATTTCCTCAAGGCATTCGTTCTCCATCTTCATGGTTCTTTCGTAAAAAGGAAATGAGAAAATCTCTTTCTCTCTCTGAGCTCAGTTTGCAAGAAAAATATACCCCTAAACCCTAAATCTAGATATATATTTCTTTTAAATTCCTCCCGCTCATTCCAATGATACTTCTTCTCCGCATTTGTTTGAGCGAGGGCGGAGGCTGGTGGGATAAAGCTGATCGTAGTCTCGATTCAGTTAAAAAAGCGGGAAAAAAACCGACATGTTGGGCGATTGGAGTGCACGTAAAAGCTACGTCTGGACTCGGACATTTTCTCCTCAAAAGGATATATTATTTTTATAGACTGAGAGCCATCGCTCTCTAAATTAATAAAAATGAAAAATAATTTCCTAGTTATAAAATTTTGAACATAAATGGAGTTATATTAACTCAATATCAAATAAGAGAGGAAAAATTTGACATCCTCCTATATTTTAAGTAATCTAGTTAGAATACTTAAAATCAATAGGTGACAACTCTCTTCATAATTGGGAACACTTAGAGGAATGTCTATTACATCTAGAGTCATAGTAATATTTTTACCATATACTTATATAGTTATTTATTAGCTTATTCTTTAAATGATTTCTCTTTTTTTTTTCTCTGAAAAGATTAGTCATATCCCAAGAAATTATATGCATCTTTTTAATATTTTATATGATATAAAAAATTAGATATAAATATAATTATTATTTAAAGTACACTTTGGGAATGAGAAATAAATCTAAAATAATAGATTTAAAAAGCTCATAATAGAGGACCTATTTTGAAATCAAGATGGCTAATAAAAGACCAAGGTTTTATTTTTCTTCCATTACTTGTATGTTTAGTTAATCAAAATGAGTATAATAATTTTTAGCTAATACTCTAATAATAGTAAAAGATACTCACATGTATTTCATTAGTAGGGACCATTATTTGTTGCCGGAGATATTATAAAGATGTTCTTAATTAAGAACATAATTAAAAAATATATTCAAACTTATTGAAATAAACATGAAGCACAACTAGTAAAAGTAGAAATATAGTTATAGAGAGAGTTCAAAGCATTATCTTTAGCATTACTAAATACAAGTGAGCCATCAATATATTTTAAAGTATTAGTGGAGATGATCTAAGGAATCAGGAAGATTACTCCTTTTCTTAGCCTTGTCATCTAAGAAACATGAGAAGCAATGCATTGCAATTATAAAGAGAAATGAAGAAATGTGGTAGCTCTACCTTAAACCATGTGAAAAGTTGATTAAACTCTTGATTTCGTCATTTATAATAAATGAACAAAGTGTGTCAGTGATACAAACCTAGATCAAAATAATAAAAGTTATGGCAAACTTTTTTTGTAAAATCATTGATTGAGAACCAACTTGTTATCATTCTTAAATGTTTAATGCAGATTAAGCTTGGCTAAAATAGAATAGAAACTTTTAAAAATTAAAAACACGATGTGTTTATAAGCAAGGGAGATATTTTATGTGATATCCTTAATCCAAATAAAAATAGTTTGTGTGAACGATCAATAAAAGAATGATTTTAAGTTTATGTATAAGAAGTTTGGCAATAACCGTATATGATGTAGTATAAAGAGAGGAGTGGATCTATAATATTTTAATGTGTTAACATTAAGTTTCTTGAACATATAATCTTATATGTTTTAAAGAAGAAGTGATATGCAAAATTAGTAAAAGTGGACCTAACAATGTTTTAAGAAGAAATGAAGAATTTGGAGGAAGTCATATAGTAATATGACCTATCAATCGCAATATCATGGCATTGCTCTTTAATTATAAGTTTAAGAACAAAATAATCAACTAATCCTAAAAGAAAAGAGGTATAATAGACCCAACAAAGATATTATGTGCAAGAAGAAAAGCGAGATGGAATTATTCATGAAAAGATAAAAGAAGTCACTGTTGACATAAAAAATATTAATAAGACTTAACTTCACATCTTCCTCAGACATTAAAAGCTTCAAAAAATCCTAACCCATTACGTTGGCTCTAGTAAACCCCTAGGAGAAACCCACAAAGAAGAATCACTTCAAATCATTCGTAAATCATAGTTTTGACCATAAGAATTTGATAATTAGCTTGACCACCCTTAAAATTTATATCAAAGTTTAACTTATAGTTGAGTCAAAGATTCCCATTTATTCTTAACCCATTTAGCTCCTAACCAATGAATATTAGAATCAACCTTATTGATCAATTACCTTGGATATTCAACTCTAGGATATTCCTAGTATGATTATAAAATAAATTACCATTAAAACACCTCAACATATGCATAGTTGCCCACAAGACCTTGAAAATAAAAGCTAGTCCAATTTTTGCTAATCTTAGGCCCTAGTTGAAGTCATATTTCATGGACCTCATTTTGAACATCCTAGATTGATTAATGAATGTGTTCATATTATAAAAATACTCTTTATGAAGATATTGGATTCATCAATATGGGCAGCTGAATGAAAGTTAGCCTAATTTACCTAGTTGAGACAATGCGGTCAAAATGACCATAACCATTAATTTATTGGATCAATTGGATATGTAAGCTTTGCTTAATGAATGTCTAAAAGATATCATTAACAAATGCATAGTAAAATCATTTTGATTTTCCCTTTCATTGTAGTTAATTTGACTAAATGGACCAAAATGGTCCATTTTTTCTCAAATGGCGATATCCATGTTCGTGGTGGGATTATACATTTTAATTAGATAAATTGAGTTTAAACGATCTTAGAAAATTCTTGAGTAAAATCTAAGAAGTTTAACCACCTTAAATCGATCAACTTAATCCATTAGGCTAGGGTGTGTTACATGGGCCAATTAGGCTAAAATGAGCCCATATCATCAAAAGCATTGCAAATTTTCTAAAATATAAAATTGGATGATTATATATAACTCCAATAACTACTCTCTCCTAATTCCTTAACTATCTTACCATTAATTAATTTCTATTAAATGAAAGTTAAGGAAGTTGGAGATCACCCAATAGAATGAAGCAATTGTATGGCGATTCTAAGGTCTAAGATTTGCTCCCCATCTACCTAAAACACTTCACATTATTCTATCAGGAAATACACTCACTTAACACAAGGTTCAACCATAGTTAACCATGAATAAGCTCAACCTAAAGGGTCTCAAATAGAACAAGCCTCCCCATGGGAGGTAGAGATCATTTTTATCATTTCTGAGCTCACAAATGTGGTTTCGACATTTTCTCAACCTCTCTAACACCCTAGTTCAGCTCAATCACAAATACAAACTCAAAGGTGGTTGGAACTTGATCGACTTAATAATTTAGTGCACCTTGAACAAATTTATAGAAGGATTGTGAGAATTTCATCTACTAAAGATGATTAGGTTAATAGCATTGCTCACTAAGCTATGATTTCGACTCCTCTTACCTCCAACTCCCTCAAACCACCTAGTGGTGGACTTTCCTTGGCATGGCCTATAGAGGGATAATTTCCATTGGGCTAGGCTTTGGTTGATGTGACCAAAGCCTAACCTATTTGTCAATGCAAGCCTGATGAGAGGTTAATGATGACCTCTCAACCACTTGATCTATTTTAAATAAAAATCCAACAGTTAAGATTAAGGTAGTTCGTATGTATGTCCAAACCATGTATTTTTCAAGGTTTTTATAATTTTTTTCTTTTGATAAGCTAATAAACCAATAAAGCTAAAATTTTCACTCTAAATATCAATTAACATAAGCAATTTAGGAAAATACTTTCATTAGAATAATCATCCATTTTATATTTAAAAAATTAAATTTCCCTCTATTTAAATCATATGAACCCCTAAATAATTTTAAAAAAATTTATATTTCTTAAGGAGATTCCAAACAATATCATGAATAATCCATAAAATTTTTTTAAATATTTTGAATCATAGTGGGTGTTATGGTTTTTCCAAGATAATTACTAAAATTGTGAAAATTTTATGGATGGTTCTTGGTTTGAATTTATATTGTCAAAAAATTTCTTAAATTTGATGTATATTTTAGCCAATTAAACCAATTTAAAATCAAGAAATGTTAGAAATTCTAAATAAATTATATCGAGTCCTTCATTGTCCAATACATTTCTAATTTTTTATATAATTTTTTAAAATTAAATGGACAGCATTTCAACATTTTATTAAAAAAATCTTATATTTGTAAAATGACCACTTTCCCCCTAATGAGGCCCACAATCACATGATGTTCTACAGACATGTAATTTATTGTTAACAAAATAATATAATTTATTTAAACTAATTTGATATTTTGCACTATTTTTTATAATATAAATATTTATTTTATATTTACTTAATAACCAAAATTTATATTAAATATATTTGAAATAAGAAAAATAAGTTAAATGTATGTTGTGATAGAAAATACGTGTTCAATAAAAATGAGAATTAGCTACCTAAAACTATCTTAGAATTTCATCAATTTTAAATAATTTGATATATTTTTGTATTTTTTAAATAGCATACTTTAAATAATATTATTCAATTTCCATTTCAAGATTTTAAAACATTATGAATTACAAAGTATTATATTTTATAAAATTTATCCATAGCAAAAATTCTATTAGAACACAATGTATGTCCATATTTCTTAACTATGCCCATTCATTAAACTACGAGCATACATTTCACACTAGTTATTGACTTGATTTATTTGATTTAGCTTCACTCTTATTTATATAATTGATTATATCAATTGACTCTATCTATAATAAAATCTGTGCACATAGGTTGATTGTATAATTAAATTGCTAGGGGAACACATAATTTTAGGCTACCTTACACACCATCTTAAGTTTTAATTTCATTTTGAATCTTTTAATAGCTTGCATCATTAACAACATGCATGTTGACCTTTCTCCTTACTTTAATTTCAAGGCCTTGTATTGTGCTTTTACCAAGATTCCCATATTTAGTTAGTTCCTATGACTAGATATCCTTATTTATACTTGACAATTTCTCTTGGCTAGTACTTCATTCATCCCCTCAATCATATTTGCTTTATTGAGAAAATCTCATAGGTTGATCAATTACATAGTGATTTATTCCATTCATGGTATAGTCACACTCCAATGACTATGTTAACTTCTTTTTATGAATCAGATTGTCCCTTAAAGTTCAATTTTAATTTAACCAATACCACTTTTAGTCAATTTCTTATCAAATAAAGTCATACCAGTTTGATGAAGTCATTTTGTTTTTAAGTTATATCTTATGATTGAACACCCTAGATTTCAAGTATATACATGTACTTGGTTCCAATTTTTTATTTTTTGAATAAATGATTTGCATTAATTACTAGCTAGTACTTCAAATCTCTAAAATATTTTTCAACTTGTCTAGGACCTATATATTCTCAAGAATTTCATATATTTCTTGAATGTTTAAATCCTGTACCTCTTGGTTGGTAGTTTTAAATAATTTTTTATTGCATTGATGCATTTGTAAGCATATAGGGTAGTCTGTACTCTAGCCCCTCTAGCTAAGAATGCACCTTATAAAACCAAGATATGATTAATCAATTACTATTATTATTAAATGAAAATTCATCTAATAATAAAGATATTTTAGTCATAATCATATTTTATATGACTAGTCAATAAGCTTATTTAGGTTAAAACCAGTCGCTTTGATTCACTATAAAATTATAAGCCTTATGATAATTAAGCTATTATAAATAACTTAGGATGATATTTAATCAAAATCATATGAGTTAATCTTAGGAGACACTAATCTCTATACACACTTCAATGTTATGATAGTTCACATTCCTTTAAGTGCATAACATAAAGAAGATATAATTAGGATGTTTTGACGTGAAAATTCATTTGATGCTCATGATAGAGTTGCTTGAGAGCTGCTACAATTTGAGATTCATTGCTTATTTTGTGATGCTTGTATTGATTTATTATTTTGTTGTACTAGAGAAAAAATTATTTTCTTATTGGTACTCAACATATGATCATTGCTTCTATTTTTATAGGTGTCATGCATCAACATGTTAATGTTGCCATGAAATTAATCTTTTATGTAATGTTTTTACTCCATGATATTTCAATTGTCTAGGATGTCTCCATTTAGTCTAGGATATATTATTTACTACATTTTCTTAAAAACTTTATATATAAAAATAAAGTATAAGTTAAGTTTCTCAATGTAATAAAAGCTAATCTAACCTTGATGAACAAATGTCTACTTTGAACTAAAAGCAAGGACCAAGAGTATAGGGAAACAAAACTTATATTTTACTACTTAAATTACTTGAGTTACCACCTTTTTATTTTTTTTATTTTGGTTATGGTTGACCTCAATTTTGGATGAGATTGACATTTTCCTGATCTTACTAATTAAGATCTTTAATCTTAGATCATGAGGTTCCTAATTGATTGTCTCTAGAGGAGAAACCCAAAGTGATCAATGCCAACAAGCTGGAAAATGACCAACGTCGATAGCAAACAGGAAAATCTTGGTGTCTACAATTAGTGGGAAGACAAACCGAGTCTACTTCACCAAAGGATCATTTTGATGTAGGGAAGCTTTTTAAAGCACCAAAGCCGTCGAATGTAGGCTCCATCAAGGTATGTCCTCAAGTTCACCACCTTTCCTTTGTGACTTCATGCATTGTTAATTGAGTTTATCCCTCATTAAGATTAATTTATATTGATGAATTGCAATTTGATCCTTGATCATTTTTCAATAAAAATAATGCAAAATTTCCACCTAGATTGCCCGATTTCAGCCCCTAAAGGTGAACAATCCTCAGTTATCATCGGCGAAAACAAAGATGAAATAAAGGCCATCTATTTCTTTTATTCATAATGGACGATCATGATTTAGTTAAACAAATTGATTTCAAACCTATTAGAACCTTGGATTGGTTATGAACCATCCGATCTTTGATCAGATGGCTCCAATTAATTCTTCATCCCCGCCGCCAAGCCTACTAATTGATTGTGTGCCCTTATAGTACACAAACATGCCAAAAGTGACGTCCAATCAGTGTTGCATTGGCGCTAATTAGGTTAAGTAGAAAATTCAGATTTTTGAATTCAAAAAATGATAAACAACTTTAAAAATTCATTAAAAAAATACTTATCCAAAAAGAATGCAAATAAGGGTTCTATTGATTCCTCTTAATGAAAGAAATCTATAAAACCCAGAAAGCCCCTTATTTTATTGGATAACTTGGGTTTAATTAAAGTTTTAATGAAAATAATTAAACTTTAATTAAATCTAAATTAATAATTCAATTAATTTGAAATTTTCAAGGATTGAAACTGAGATAAAGAGTCATATAACAGAAAAATGTCAAGCCATAATTCTAATTGGATTATAAGTTACATAATTTCTAAATAAAAACACCTAATTTAATGAAATAAATTAATATTAATCTAAGAAAATTACGAAAAATTAAGGAATTAACTTAAATCATCATAATCAAGACTAATGTGCTTAAGAAAATTATTAAGACGCTCTAAAACTCATCAAACTACAACATTACCAAATTAAGGATTAATTAGTATTAATTATTTTATTTAATTAGGATAAATATTAATAAATTTTAATAAATCAATCATGAATCTTAAAAATATAAATGAACCCACTCTAGGTTTATAATTCAGAGGGGAATGAAAGCCCTAAAAATTATCCAAATTTTATGCATAATTTAGGTTTTAATATAAATATTTAAACTTTAATTAGTCTTAAAATACACCTCTGATTAAGATGAAACTTTAGAAAAAAATGAAATTCACATGAAACCCCACTTGTCATAAAAATTTTTAAGTCAATATAAATATAAAATGAAATTCACATGGTTGTGCTTAAGGGATTGTTGTTATATATATATATATATATATATATATATATATATATATATATATATATATATATATATATATATATATATATAGTGTTGTTGTACTTAAGTCTCTAAGCATGCCTCATTATGATAGGTGGGCTTGGTAACCATCAATACTAAATCTAACTTTTTGATATGTGATTGCTGATGTGATATTTTCTTTGCTAACATTTACAAGATTTAGGATTTTCATTTAGAATTTAAATGTAATTTGATCTTAGAATTATGTTAGGATATATAAGATTTAAGATTAGCAGTAGTAGACTAACCAGTTGGTGTTACCCTATGGAGACTAAGAAGGAGGTCCTTGAAAAAAGTGATGTTCTTAAAGAAAAGAAGTTAAATAAAGGCCCTCTTAGATTAGATTTGTAGTTCTAGGCTATGCTATATAAAGGCAAAGCTTGGGTGCTCATTTTTTTACTTTTTCAAGCTATATAGTGGTACTTGACCACATTGTCCTATCTATTAATTTAATTTGGTGTGATTTATTTTGGGGTGTGCAAAAGAACTACATATTTTTTATAAGTTTTTTTTCTATATTTGTTGTTCTCTGATGGAAGTCTATATTTTGGGGTTTGAAGTATTTTGTTCCTCCTTGCTATAAGTGTAAGTCTTTACCTCCTAAGTATTTCTATAGTATTATACTTTGGAATCTAAGTCCAAACCTTATAATAAAATCCCAACTCAAAACAAAAACAAATTTCACCTTTTAGACCTTAGTGCCTAATTGCATATTAAGGGTTAAAATGTTTATTCAATTTCTTAGTATGAAAAGCATTTTCTATTTATACTCCTTTTTAATCTATTGAACTATTCGTAATTGAGTTATCCCCTTTGATTTTCTATTTAACAGTCCTTTGATCTAAACTTTGTACTCCATAAAGATGAAGATCAATTTTTTAATCGAGAATATTCTTAGGAGGGTTTCCTCCCTTAAGATTTAATTAACTATAAGAGCTTGCCTCTATAGGAAACTATGAATTCTACATTAAAATAAATCATGTTCTACTTATAAATGTAGCCGAGAAAAAAAGTTTTTGATACATTATTGACCCATCAACCTTAGGAGTCTTAATTAAGTGATCAAATCCATTGTAAAATAATATTTCCATCTTTTGAGATAGTATTTTTATCTTTTAATGGTGTATTTGATTACATAAATAAGTAATCCCAAGATCTGTGTAGTGTTCTAAATAAAAACTCCATAATAATCACTCTTAGTCTAACTAAAAATTAAAACATCATCAAAGTACATGACTAAATTAAACTAAAATTAGACCAAACCAATCAAGCCAAATCACTTAAAAATATTTATTAAACTTAATCTAAAAGCATTTTGGGACCAATTAAGCCATTTAATTCAGTGAAACCTTAATTGACCTAAATGGGTCACCATGAGCCAAACTCAATCAAACCAAGTAAAAAATCCATTAAAATATGGTCAAACCCTTAGGTTCCTGAGGATCTACCCAAGTGAGCTTGGCCCTTGGTAAACCTAGTTTAGGTTGAACTTAATTGAATCAAGTTTCTAAATAAGCCTAAAATCCCCAAATAGCAAAGTCTAACTCTCGCCTTTAGCTTAGGTACACACTTAAACATCAGTTAAGCTTAATCAAATTGATTTGACCTGCCCAAAGTTGCTTGACGCCTTTGACCCAAATAATAATAAAATCACAAGTGGAAAAACCTTGGTTCACCTCCCATGGGTTGTGCATTTTATGTCTCTCCACCAAACTTGGTGGAACAATGAAGGACCTCCATGTGCTTAGTCCACAGATCCAATGGCTCCCAAAGCTTAATCCAATTTACATACTTGGTTCAAGTGGAGAGCCCTCCACATTTTAAATCAAGCAGAGTTCAAACACTTAAATCACACACCAAACTTTTAGCAACCATCTCAACCATTCTTAAAGCCTCACTTGCACTAGAACCCAAAAGACCATTAATATACTACTCAGCTTAACACCATCACCACCCATCTCTAGACCATACTTTGAGAGAAGAAATTGTTCATTCAAAACCTTCATTAAGCTTCAAGGATCATAACCAAACAATCTCCCTCCTCTTATGATCTCAGGAAGCACAAAATCAGTCAAATGTAGGCAAAACATGATGGCATAGTGGTCTCCAAACCGATCGGTAGGGAGGAAAGCAACAAAATAAAGGTTTGTCTCAACTCAACAAAGCTTCTCAACACATCGATTTCATTAGACAATATCCCCTGCAAAGCTATTTCTAACAAAATTATAAGACCTCCTAGGTCTCCCAGGGTTAGCAAAAGAATGCACACGATTTTAGGACCCAACCATAAAAACTTCTGTATTTTCTTCTTAAATCATTTTTAGTGTGTGAAATCCAAAGAATCAGGCATAGATCACTCAAATAAAGCTCCATAAAGTGGATGTCTTCTTATCTAACTAGTGAAGAGAATGATAATTCACACATCATCCATTATATTTGATTAACATGTACAATCATGATCTCATCTCACAGTGGATCGTGATTAAGTCCCTTTAAGAATGTGGATTTGATCTGGACCATCTCATCTTTGACCATATGGCTTATAACAAAAATTGCAAGAGCCATGATCCACACAGGATCCATGTGAGCTACATTTGGGTGAATCGGAGCACATTGCATGTAATGTGTGTACCCCATCAATGTTGAGTAGATAACTAGATAAATATAGATTACAAAGATTTAAAAAAATATAAAAATCCTTGAAATTTTATTGAAAATAAAATACTAGGTCAAAAATTACAACTCAGCATTTAGATATGGATAAAATGAAATTAAATGCCCCAATTTTAATTAGGTGTTTTAAGAGTAATCATAATATTATTATAAATTATGTTATTTGTAATTAATGACAATATATGAGTCCAAATGCCTTGAATTTTTTAGTATATGTCTTGCATTTCATTTAATAGCTCTGATAATTTTCCCAAAATATTGGATAAGTATTTTATAAACTTTTGAAATTATCAATCTAAATTATGAAAAACTACTTAATTAATTAATTTCAAATTACGATCATTAACTTTTAATGATCTAAATTTCTTCCTTAATAGAGAAAAGCCTAATAAAATGCTAAACCTTTCTGATCTTCATTACAACCATTAAACACTAAAATAGATTTAATTAAATCCATTAAAATAATGAATAATTAACTAATTAACTAAAATTTTAGAATTTTTTTAATTAGTTCAAGTTAGGTTCAAATGACCTAAAAAAATTTTTGTTGGCTCTAGTCATCAAAGATAACCCATGTAATATCAACCTATTTTTAATAACAACCTATTTTTAATAACAAATTTTTTTCTATAATTAAAAATTAAATTAATTGTAAAAAAAATTAAAACGACTTCCAAATGATATGAAAATTTTATGCAAGAACTCAAACCTCATTTTTAGTGCTCTTATGGATCTAAGCATCCGATAATCTTGAGAGATTAGACTATACGTTAGGAATAACCTAATGATAAAACCCATGAGAGATTAGAATTTTCAGGATATTATTTGCTTAAATAAAATTTTAGGGATGTAGGGAAAATCAAAATTCTATGGAATAGAGCGTTAAAAAGTATTTTAAATTAATGTTCCCTTTTTCTTTTTCTTTTTTTGGAATTCTTAGGATTTTGTCGTACAGTATTTTAATTTTTATAGTATTATTTATGCAATTTAAAATCTTTTAATCTAATTATTAAACTGTTATTATAAAATTGATGAGTTAGCATGACTTTACATGTATTGGATTCTTACTGACGACATAGTAAGTAGGCTTGCCCAACTATATCATAAGGGATCTTTAAAGCCAATCGATCTAAGATTAAATGACATTTGATTATTCAACGTTGAACCTACGATCTTATAATATAATTAATTGATTTGAATTTAAATAAAGCCAAATCATGCTTTCCATTAAATAACACCGACCCAATTCAAATTGATGATTATATCATTATTTTTTACAATGTTTGTTACTTTTATTAACATTTATAATATTAAAAATATATATTTCTTTGATTTTAAATAAATAAAGTTGGTCATTCTATATGCACGCATAAGGCACAAGGGCACCTACATGTGCATATTATTAGTGATATTGGGTAGTTGGCCAGGCCTATATGCTTGAGAGTGCTTAAGCTCATTTTTGAACTTAAATAAGTCTATTTAGGCATATCAATCTCTCAAAAAAATTATATTAAATCTCTAATTGTGGCATTAATAGTATTTAATGAGGCATTTAGATGTTATTTTGAAAAAAAAAATCAGTAATTTTTGTGTTGAATGATGTGCCAACTTCATTATAGAATGAAATTACTATAAAAGAGAATTAATGTAACCCATAGGGCTGCAAACGAACCGAACCGAACCGAGCAGGGTACTGTTCAAGTTCAAGCTCGTTTGCCAGTATCGAGCTCGAGCTCGGCTCGAGCTCGATTCGAGCTTTTAGGATGGTGTTCGAGCTTGAGCTCGTTAAAAAAAATTGTGTTCGCGAGCTCCTTAACGAGCCTTAATCGATCCATTATCGAGCCTTAATCGAGCCTTAATCGAGCCATTATCGAGCCTAAATCGAGCCTTATACAGTATTGTTTATGAACAAGCCTTAATCGAGCCTTAATCGAGCCTTATCGTATATTAATTGTTTAATCGAAATAAAAGCCTTAATCGAGCCATTATCGAGCTCCTTAATGAGCTTGTTCATGAGCTTTAAATGATAATCTTGTAACATAATCGAACCGAACAATAACTTCAAGCTTGTTCATTTAACAATCGAGTATTTACAAAAGTGTTCAAGCTCGTTCGATTAATTAAATGAACGAACATAAACGAGCTCTAATCGAGCCGAGTCACGAGTAGCTTGTTGAATGCTCGGTTCGTTTACACCCCTAGTAACCCATGACTTTAAGCAGATATTCGTGTTAATATCTCAAAATTTTTAATGGTTAAACAACAAAAGAAATTTTTTAAGAAACTAGTTAACGGTCAAACTATGAGTAGGTCTCCATAGCAGACCTTCTTCAATATAATAAAATTTAGGCAATAAAGACAATGCATTGAAAAATAAATTTATAATTATTAATTTATTTAGTTCATGGTCTTGAGAAGAGGTCCATGATGATGTCTACGATATAGTCATGCTTCATTTTTCTTGATTTTTTATTTTACATCAAAGATTTCTAAGACTCAAATTATTTTTACCTTTAAAGACTTTAATGTCCAAAAATAGGGGGCAGCTAATACATCACTACAGAACCCCTTTAATTATACATAGATCTTGGTGCAAGTATGTAAATTAAAATCTTTTAAGATTGGCTTTGGACCATCCAAACTTAATGTTTAGCAAACTTATAGTCAAAATGAATATTTTTATGAGAGAAACCCAACTTTATCTAATACATCTTAATCTAAAACAAAATTATCCTATATAAAGCACTTAAATGTATTTTTCAAAACTTTACAATACAATTTAAAGGACCAAAAAATCTCAAATTCTTGCATATTATAATCAAAATAAGTATCTTGTTGAGAAAAATATAGCAATACTATAAAATTTAATATTATTAAAGTCTTTAAATGCCTAAAAGGAACTTATGATTAATAGAATAAATACAAATTATCCAATGAAGTATGTTTTTAAAAGGTTAACAAAAATAACATTACAAAAACCTATAAGTTTTTAATCTTTAGTGAAATGGCGCCTTGATATAGAGAGATTTAATAATTTCAAAATCCTATTGCTTTATGAACTAATTTATATGTATGAAATCAATTAGTGAAAAGTAATATTAAAATATTTTAAAGGAAATTTAAGGAGCTTAGTGAGTTTTAAATTTTTGTGTTTATAACTAAAAGAGGCATTTCAATGAGATAAAACTAATTATCTAAACTCACTCAATTTTATCTTCATTAAGACACTAAATTATTTAAAAATTTAAATTAATCAAGTGAAGCCTATTTTCTCCAACCATTGACATCTAATTCTTGCCTTTATTTACTCTTTGTTCCTATTAAGAGACTGACCATGTAAACCACCCCCAATCATTCAAGTATTGATATCCCTATCAACCTTCATTTGACACTAACATTTGTTGTTCATCAGTAATCAATGCCTAAGACTTAGTTTGACTTTATGAGTCTATGTGAATCATATAATATAATAGTTATTTTATGATAATAAATTTGTGTTTAGTATTATCTAATTGTATGAGAAAATGATAATTTTCTAACAAAAAATAAGGCAAAAAAAAAACTAATAAGATCCATAAAAAAGCATATTTAATAACTTTTTGAGAAGTTTTTGTCCATAAAAATGCTTATTGAGGACCAAATAATTTGTTGACAAAATTATTTCAATGGGTTATCCACTGGAACCAATGAGAGGTAAAGCAACAAGAAATTTGTTATAAAATTTATTTTAAGAGGTCGGGGAGTAGAGGGGGAGGGCAAACCAAGTGGTTTTTGATCATAGAACTTTCTTATAGTTCTATAAAAAACTTTGCTCCTTGACATTGGTAGAATCCTCTCTAAAGATTTGCTAGAAATCTTAACAAATTTTTTCAGCAATCATAAGAACAATAATAATGACATTACAAAAATCTATAAATAAGCTCATATATATATATATATATATATATATATATATATATATATATATATATATATATATACTCAATAATCTAAAAATCCTAAAGTTTTATGAACTAATTTATAAGTATTAAATTAATATTTTAAAGAAAATTTAAGTGGCCAAGTAAGCTTTAAATTTGTGTGCTTATAACCAAACTAATGAGTCTAAAGTTACTCAATTTTAAGCCAAAATTTTTCAAAAATATAAAATAACTCAGCCAAGTCTATTTACTCCAACCATTGACACCCAATTATTGTAATTTTATTACTCTTTGTCCCTATCAAAAGAATGACCAACTTGACCACCATTAATCATTGAAGTTTTAATATCCCTATCAACCTTCATATAATGCATGCTAATATTTGATGTTCATCTGCAATCAGTGAACGAGCATCTTGATATAGAGAAATTTAATAATTTGAAAATCCTATTGCTTTATGAACTAATGTATATGTATGAAATCAATTGGTGAAAATTAATATTATGATATTTTTAAGGAAATTTAAGGAGTTTAGTAAGTTTTAAATCTGTGTGCTTATAATCAAAACAGGCATCTCGATGAGATATAACTAATTATCCAAAATCAATCAATTTTATGTTCATTAAGACACTAAATTATTTAAACATTTAAACTAATTAAGTGAAGCCTAGTTTCTCCAACCATTGAAATCAAATTCTTGCCTTTGTTTACTCTTTGTTCCTATTAAGAGAATGACCATGCAAATCACCCCCAATCATTCAAGTATTGATATCCCTATCAACCTTCATTTGATGCTAACATTTGTTGTTCATCAGCAATCAATGCCTGAGACTTAGTTTGACTTTATGAGTCTATGTGAATCATATAATATATTAGTAATTTTATGATAATAAATTTGAGTTTAGTATTATCTAATAGTATGAGAAAATGATAACTTTCTAACAAAAATAAGGCAAAAAAACTAGTAAGATCCATAAAAGCATCTTTAATAACTTTTTGAGAAGTTTTTGTCCATAAAAATGCTTATTGAGGACCAAATAGTTTGTTGACAAAAGTATTTCAATGGGTTATCCACTGGACCCAAAGAGAGGTAAAGCAACAAGAAATTTGTTGTAAAATTTATTTTAAGAGGTTGGGGAGCAGAGAGGGAGGACAAACCAAGTGATTTTTGCTCATAGAAATTTCTTATAGTTCTATAAAAAACTTTGCTCTTTGAAATTAGTAGAATCCTCTCTAAAGATTATCTAGAAATCTTAACAAATGTTTTCGTCAATCATAATAACAACAATAATGACATTAGAAAAATATATAAATAAACTCTTACTCTTTATTGTATGTGCACCTTGATATATATATATATATATATATATATATATATATATATATATATATATATATATATATATATATAGAGAGAGAGAGAGAGAGAGAGAGAGAGAGAGAGAGAGACTTAATAATCTAGAAATCCTAAAGTTTTATGAACTAATTTATATGTATTAAATTAATATTTTTGAAGAAAATTTAAGATGCTAAGTAAGCTTTAAATTTGTTTGCTTATAACCAAAACTAATGGGTCTAAAGTTACTAAATTTTAAGCCTAAATTATTCAAAAATATAAAATAACTCAACAAAGTTTATTTACTCCAACCATTGACATCCAATTATTGTAATTTGGTTACTCTTTGTTCTTATCAAAAGAATGACCAAGTAGACCACCATTAATCATGGAAGTTTCAATATCCCTATCAATCTTCATATAATGCATGCTAACATTTGATGTTCATCTGCAATCAATGAAAGGGCATCTTGATATAGAGAAATTTAATAATTTGAAAATTCTATTGCTTTATGAACTAATTTATATGTATGAAATCAATTAGTGTAAAGTAAAATTAAAATATTTTAAGGAAATTTAAGGAGCTTTGTAAGTTTTAAATTTGTGTGCTTATAACTAAAACAAACATTTCAATGAGATAAAACTAATTATCTAAAATCACTCAATTTTATGTTCATTAAGACACTAAATTATTCAAAAATTCAAACTAATTAAGCTAAGCCTATTTTCTCCAACCATTGACATCTAATCCTTGCCTTTGTTTACTCTTTGTTCCTATTAAGAGAATGACCATGTAAACCACCCCCAATCATTCAAGTATTGATATTCCTATCAACCGTCATTTGACGCTAACATTTGTTGTTCATAAGCAATCAATGCCTAAGAGTTAGTTTAACTTTATGAGTCTATGTGAATCATATAATATATTAGTAATTTTATGATAATTAATTTTTGTTTAGTATTATCTAATAGCATGAGAAAATGATAATTTTCTAACAAAAAATAAGACAAAAAACTAGTAAGATCTATAAAAAAGCATCTTTAATAACTTTTTTGAGAAGTTATTGTCCATAAAAATGCTTATTGAGGATCAAATAATTTGTTGACAAAAGTATTTCAATGGGTTATCCACTGGAACCAAAGAGAGGTAATGCAACATTAAATTTGTTGTAAATTTTATTTTAAGAGGTTGGGGAGTAGAGGGGGAGGGCATGCCAAGTGGTTTTTGCTCATAGAAATTTCTTATATTCTATAAAAAAACTTTGCTCCTTGAAATTGGTAGATTCCTCTCTAAAGATTTGCTAGAAATCTTAACAAATTTTTTCATCAATCATAAGAACAACAATAATGACATTACAAAAATCTATAAATAAGCTTACTCTTTATTGTATGTGCACCTTGATATATATATATAGAGACAAAATAATCAAAAAAATCCTAAAGCTTTATGAACTAATTTATTTTTATTAAATTAATATTTTAAAGAAAATTTTAGATGCCAAGTAAGCTTTAAATTTGTGTGCTTATAACCAAAACTAATGAGTCTTAAGTCACTCGATTTTAAGCCTAAATTATTCAAAAATATAAAATAACTCAGCAAAGTCTACTTACTCCAACCATTGACATCTAATTATTGTAATTTGGTTACTCTTTGTTCCTATCAAAGAATGACCAAGTAGACCACTATTAATCATTGAAGTTTCAATATCCCTATCAACCTTCATATAATGCATGCTAACATTTGATGTTCATGTGCAAGCTTATGTGACTCATGTAATATATTAGTAATTTTATGATAATAATTGTATGTAGAATATTATCTAACACTATAAGAAAATGAGAATTTTTTTTTTAAAAAAAAAGACAAAAAAACTAGTAAGATCCATAGAAAGGGCATCTTTGATAAATTTTTGTCTATTAAAATGCTTGTTGAAGACAAAAAAAATTCGCTTAAAAGCTTTAGCACTTGAAATTGCTAGAATCTTCACTAAAAGATTTGCTAGAAATCCATATGAATTTTGTCGTTCATAATGCCATCAAAATTCTCATTTTTGTTGTAATCTATTGATTTGATAAATGCTTCTAAATATTAAATTTATACTAATTAAGTCATAAAGATGATGACCTATTTTATTAGATGTTTGAAGGCTTTGTGGCTTAAATAAGAGTATTCAATGATGAATACCTGAAATATTTCAAGAAAATGAAGTGAATAGTCCAAGCAAATTATGATTATGTACGTAGTTTAGGTTATGATTATGATGAACTTATTTTTTGTATTAAAATATCTCAAGAATAATGAACTCAAAACTTAAATTGATTTAAGTTATATTTAGATTATATTTTATTTATGATTTTGTACATTTATTTGAATTCATTTTCTATTTATTTAATTTTTTTAGTATGTCTTATCTACATAAATTAAACATATGTTGAGCATTTTTTTTTTATTATTTTAAAGTTTATAACTAATATTAAATTTTATATATTAATATTATAATTAGCATTAACAAATACATAATTCATAATCAATGAATTCAAGCTTAATTTCTATTTTGTGGAATTCATTAAATCTTTCAAATACAATTTTATAATTAATAAGGCATACTTTTGAATGGAAATGAATTTATTATAACATTTTAAAATATTAATTCTTTTCTATTTTAGCTATTATGAAATCAACTAGTATATTATGACTATTGGAAAATTATTTGCAGGTGAATTTAACTATTTAGATAACCAATTTTGATTTATTTATTAAATCCTACATTACTCTATCTATGTCACTATATTTTTATTAATTTCTATTTTAAATAGTTCTTCTTTATAAATGTGATGAACATTTGCCACCAAAAGAAAAGAAACGAATTATGTAATGTTTTATAAGAATAATAAAAACATTGAAGACCAAATATAAAATTCGAGACATGCCGGCCAGCAGTTTTAAATGTTTTAATGTTGACGACATCACACTCCAATGCAAAATAAATAAAAATTCAAACAAAATAAATAAAATGATCTTTTTGTTTTCGGTGGTTTTTATGTTATGATACTATGACTAGTTATTTAATATTTTTGTTTTTATTATTGCCTTGATCAAGTGCTGCTCATTAGTCATTTTATAATTACTAAGAACGTTATCTCATCGTTCTTTATTCAATGAGAAGCGCTCAATTCTAATTTTTTTAATAAGAAAAAATATTATATAGATAAGATAAATATGAGACTGATTCTAATGTTGTTTTGGTCTAAAGAAAAAGCTGAAACTGCCAACCTATGACTTTGACTTCGTTAAGAAGGCAGTTTTTAAAATTTTGAAATATAAATACTCTTTTTCAACAACAAATTATAACATGCTGAGTTCGAAGTAGAATGCTGCATTCGGACTCTAGTTATATAATAATATGTAGTTCTCAATTAACACACAACTATTATATATTAGTTGTACAGTGTTATGCATTTATAATAAAGTATTGTGTATTATATATATATATATATATATATATATATATATATATATATATATATATATATATATATATATATATATATTTTGGGGAACCCCACATAGGAGAATTTTATTACCACAAAACAGGGGTTACAAGGTCCTTAAGAGGGGATAAATTCAGAAACTACCGCTCAAAGAGGTACAATCATCCTAGAGAGTAAATCCCTTGACTAAGTACAATCCACACATATAAAGAGAGAAAATAACCAAAGAAAGCAAAAGATACACATGAGCAAACAACAAAGCTAGCCACAACAGCGATTGTTGAGGGTGAAGAAGTTTATACCTCCCGAACGAAATGACCTGTAGGAGATGAACACGTAATCTGCAAACATCTATAAAAAAAAGTTAGCACCATTAAAGTGATATGAGCTAAATCGAAGGTAGAAACAAAAACACTGAGAGATAAACAGAGAGTTGTGGAAAAAGCTCCGGCACGATCACACCAACTTGGGGCAGCTACAACTATGTGCATCCAAATTCAAAGGAAGGGATACAACAAATGTGCTACTACCAGCTAAAGAATGGGTGAAATCAACCATCCATCATAGCCTACAAACCTGGGGAACCAACTCATCCATTGGAAGAGAGTCGTGTGGACCGAAAGAGTAGTACACCAAAGTATTAGATGTTGGATTAATATTAAGGATTTTGTTAACTATCACATTAGGAACATTAGAAACTAATTGAGCTATATCCCAAGTGTTATGCTAATGAAATGGCTAACCTTAAGCCTCTCAGTAGAATGAGTATTTAGTAAAGAGTCAATAGAACCTACACCCAACTAATTATCTTGCCAAAAGAAGGAGGATCCTAAATTCACACCCCAAGAGATCAGATTCTCAACAGCCCACTTGATATTACAAAGTCTTCTCCATAACGGAGAATCCCAAGGTTTATAAGGACAAATGAGGGGGTGTTTTCCCTTACAGTATTTTGCGAGCATAAATTACGACCAGTAGCTATGATTGCTTCTAAGATTCCACCATATTTTGTATGAGAAATATTTAATGGAGTCTTTTAAAGTTTTACAGCCTAAACCACCTTCATTTAAAGGCCCACAATAGTTATGCCAGCTAGCCCAATGAGTTTTTTTGGAGGATGAGGTAGATCCCCAAAAAAATTTATTAATAAGTCTGTTAATCTTTTAATAATAGAAGTGGTAGGCACAATAGTGGATAGCAGATAGAAAGGCAAAGAGTAAAGAATACTCTTGATCAGGATAAATCTAGTGCCAAAGGAAAATAAATGGAACTCTTAAGAGGAAAATTTCTTATATATTTTTGAATAACATCATCAAATAGGGAGGATCATTTTGTTCCTCGATATAAAGGAGTACCCAGGTACTTAATAGGCAGAATTTGATGAGCAAAACCTATAATGTTCTTAATAGCATTGATCCTAGGTGATGAAATCGATGGACTAGAAATAAAATAACTTTTGTCAGGGTTAATCTTCAAGCCACGTTCACTTTCCTTACCAAACAAAGTAAGGAATTTACATAACTTTTTTAATATAGAGGGTAGATCCATTGTAGAATAAAATAAAATCATCAGCAAAGCTAAGGTGAGAGATGGGAAAACCACCCCTAGTTTTGTAGAACATGTTAGGCATTTTACAAAATATATGCTCAAAGCTTCAAGAGAGATATTCCACAGCAATAATGAAAAGGGCCGGAGAGAGGGATCCCTTTGCCTTATCCCATGGGAGGAAGAGAAGAAGCCATGGACCTCACCATTAATAAGTAAAGAAAACTAAGAGTTCTCAATACCATTCTTAATTAGTGTAATAAATTGATTGGAGAATCCAAAACGAGTTAAAATTTTATAAAGAAAAGTCCAACCAATGTTATCATAAGCTTTGGAAATGTCCAGCTTAAAAATTAGGTTACCACAACGAACCTTAGCATTTAAATCATGAACAATTTCTTGGGCTAACAGAACATTATTAGAGATAGATCGACCTTTAACAAAACCAGTTTAGTTGGGGGAGATAATTTTAGGGAGCAAACTGCTAAGTCTTTCGGCCATGATCATATAGATGAGCTTATTAGAAAAGGTGCAAAGGCTAATTGGCCTAAAGTGGCTCCAAAGTTCAAGGTTATCGATTTTAGAAATTAGGACAATAGAAGTGCTAGAAAAATATTTGGGGAGGGTATTCCATTTAAAAAAATCGAAAACAGCTTTAATCAAATCTTCTTTGATAATATACCAACACTTTTGAAAAAAATAAAGTAGTAAGAACATCAGGGCCAGCCACCGAATCTGTATTCATATTCTGCAAAGTATAAGCTATTTCAGACTCAGAGGGTATTGAAGTAAGCATATTGTTATCTTCATCAGAAATGAGCTTAGAGATAACTTCAGGCCAAGAAAGCTCATCATAGTTCATATTTTGATTAAGGAGCTCTGTAAAGAAAGAATCACCAAAATCAGCAAGCTCCTTATTATCAGTACACTAGCTATCATCATTAGTTTTAATTTTTTTTAATGTGGTTGAGAGCTTTTTTCTTTTTAACCATTGCATGGAAATATTTGGTATTTTTATCTCCATCAGATATCTAATTTAAGGAAGCTTTTTGCCTCCAATAGGTCTCCTCCATGTCTTGGTAGCCTGTTAACCTATCTTTGGCTTGATTTAATAGGGCAATTTTGGAAGGATCATTAATGGAAGTGTCTTCTAAAACTATAACCTCATATTCTAATTCTTTGATGTTAGTAAAAATATTTTTGAAGCAGTGTTTATTCCACCATTTGAGGCATTATTTAAGCCTTTTTAATTTAAGCCATAATCTCGTCATCCCGACAATAGTATCATCGGGGTGGAGAGGTTCGCTCTAGTTACTAGCAACCACCTCCAGAAATATATCATCCATAAGCCACATGTTTTGAAACCGGAATGGAATATGAGAAGAGGGTATATTCGCACTAACCTTTACAGAGATGAGCAAAGGGGAATGGTCGAATAAGGTTCTACTGAGATGTTCAATAGAAGTAATAGGAAAAAGTTTGATCCATAGATCGTTAAACAGGATCCTATCTAATCTTTGCCACAATATGTGATTATTCCAAGTGAAATGAGATCCAATAAATCTAATATCAGTAAGGTGACAATCCAGGATCATGTTATTAAAATCCTCTATGGAGAATAGGTTAGGCGTGTTACCACCAACTCATTCAGAAGAGGAAGAGATAATGTTAAAGTCCCTACCTACAAACCAGGGAGCATTGATCGAGGAAGAGAAATTAACCAGATCTTCCCACAGGATCCTTCTACCATACCTATTATAGGAGGCATAGACAAAGGATCCAAAGCAACACCAATTATCATAAGTGATTTTAACATTTACAACCTGGTGTAAATCCTACATTATGTGCAAAATAAAAGGACTTCTCTAAAAAATCCAAATTTTATTACTCGAGTTAGCAAAGAAATTATCAAAACCAATCATTCTAGCAACAAAATTAATGTTAGAAGGTAGGATAAAGGGTTCCAAAATGGCCAAGAATGAAAAATTATGGGACTGAACTAAATTACTGATTATGTTCTCTCGCATTCCAAATAAGGAAAGAAACCATTTATTTTTGGTAAGAGGAGCTAGATCTAGTAACTCTGGCAAAGCTAGGAAATTTAGATTTAGAGGGTTTGTTTTTCTTTTTAAAACTATTTGAAATTTATCGGCCATATCTACAGCATCACCATCACATAATGAATGATCAATAAATTTCTTGGAAAAAAGAGGCACCTGGGGATTGTAGGCCATTTCACCCTCTTCCAATTCATTGTTATGATGTAAAGTTAGATTTAGAATCAGGTTAAGGTTAGAAGAAGAATAATAAGAAGGATTAGAAGTGGGTGAAACACAAATACCTAAATTAGGAGTAGAAACTATCTCTAAATATTACACATCAGCCATTCCTACCTGATCATTCACTTTACCTTTGGTTAAGGGTGACACGGAGGTAGGGATATTTGCATTAGGTAGGGACTCAGGAACCATAGGGGATTCAGAGCTGTTATTAGTAACATTAATGCCAATATTGTTGCATTGTAAGTGATTTCCATTAGAAGGAATCGCCTCATTATTAGCAAGCGTCATCCTACAGATGGATAGGTTTAGCCGCCGTAGTATCGGGTTGGGGGATAGGAATCTCAAGGAAATGACTGTCAGATATGGGTTAGGGTGTATTAGTGTCCATAACATTTCGTGATTCAATCAAAGGAGCCTTAAGAGGCAGAGCAACTTTAGGAGGCACAAAAGAATTTTTCTTTAGATGTGGGTGAACCATAAAGCATTCAGCAATCTCATGCCCATGAATTTTACAATGAGAACAAAATACAGGAAAGTTTTCAAACTCCACTTTTTGTAAATAACCATATTTTTCTAATCCTAACCAAATTTCCTTAGGATATTTTTTAGTTATATCCAGCTCAACAAGTATCCGGGCAATAGAAGGTCTAGTGTTAGAAGCAGTTGCCTGATCAAATTGAAGAGGCCGACCAAACAACCCAGCCACAGCAAAAAGAAATTACGGATTAAAGAAATGCACGCGAAGATTGGGGATGGACATCCAGATAGGAACAATAGGAGAATCCTCCTTAATGTCAAAAAAAGGTGTCCATTTCAACAAATGCATATGATAGTTGAAAACAAAATACGAATGTCTAGAAAAAACTCGGGAGTAATCCAGATCATTAGAAAGTTGAATTAGAACATGCCGCGAATCAATCAATCCAACAGAAAAAACATGAGAGAACTTCAAACTATGAAAAAAGGATCTAATATTTTTCATAGAAGGATGTCGTAGTGCAAATTTATCAACCAATGTAAATTCAAACAGCTTAGCAAGCCTTTCCACCACTAAATTAGCACAAATAATCGCGGGTACACCCCGGAAAGACGTAGATATAAGATCTAGTGACTCACCTGTGTTATTTACCTTACCCCCGAGAACATCTTTGAATGATTTAGATGCTAGGGAGGGATTTGATCCAGAGATTCCCAACGGTTCAGGAAATTTTACAGCCGCAAGAGCGAAGCTGGGTTTCCCCAAGGGGGAACAGATGTCGTATCCATAATCAGCAGGCTTGCATCTCAAGCAAATCGAAATCTGACCAGGGTCGTCGAGAAGAACGAGATGGAAGCCACACAACAAAAGGGAGAAGGAATGAGCACGCCGTAGGCGATGGTGAGAATGATTGAGAACTTTTAAAATTTTGGTGGTGGTTTGTTGACTGGTGTTGTGCGGTTGGCGGCTGGATGGTCAACTATGGTATCTGCTTTTAAGGATCCCTATTGTGAAAATTCATGCCTGGCCTCAGGGTGTGTTCCGGCCAATTTTTTTTACCATAATATTATGGATATATATATATATATATATATATATATATATATATATATTATTACTGTATAATTAATATTACATCACTACCCATCACTTCACAGTTAATATACAACATTAGATTCAGTCTGAGGGCAACATGATGCTACGTTTACGTTATTAGAGTTCATATGTAAAGCTACGTCCAGATTCTACATGTAATAATGTCTATTTTTTTGCGTTTCCTATTTTTTAAATGCCGGAAAAAAATTAATTATTTGCAATTTTATTTTCCATTTTTAGTAGTTATTTGTTTTACCGGAATGTAAAGGGAATTATGAGTGCAGCTAATAATCTCTTAGGAAGCGTTTGTGAAAAAGATAAAAAATTTTAATCAAACATTCGAAGATATTTAAATTTACACATTTTCATAAGTATTATTGAAGCTTATATAATTAAATAGCTAATATTTAAATCTTTATATCTTTTAAATGTTTGAAAATTTTTAAAAATTAGAGATTTTTATTCTAGAACATTTGAGTAGTTAAACAACCTATAATTAAACTCATGTGCAATTTTATAATTTTGAAATATAAATACCCTTTTTTTTCACTTCACATATATCGTAAATGCTGGAAGAAAAACAATTTTATTTTTCATCTTTATTAGTTATTGTTTTACCGGTAAGCGTTTGTGAAAAAATTAAAATATTTCAATCAAACATTCCAAGATATTTAAATTTACACATTTTCATATGTATTATTGAAGCCTTATATAATTATGTTTCTAATATTTAAATCTTTATATCATTTAAATTTTTGAATGATTAAACAAATTGAGAGATTTTTAATTAAGAACTTTTGTGTAGTTAAACAACCTATAATTAATTACTTCTGATTAATGTGTCAAACGTTCGAACTCAACTTATATCACATTCTTAAAATTTTAAGCAGTTTAAGAGAATTATTCAGTAATTTTTATATATTATGATCAAAATATTAAAAATATTGAAAAATATTCAATAAATATAAATAATTTTCGAATATTTGAGAAAATACATTACATGCCGAATGACTTTAGGTGAATTAATAAACCGTGAATTATACTATTAAGGATAATTTTAATTTTTCAACAATTTAAAATAATTTGAAATTTTTCAAAAACTACTTGCTATTTCTTTAATAATCAAATAAATGTTACTTTAATTATGAGAATAACAAATAAATTTGAAAAATAATCAATAAATTTAGTAGTGATCCAAATCACTAAAAATGATTTTTAAACATCAAACTCATGTGCAAATAGCAAGGCTATGCATGGCATGAATTTTCATTGATTAAACCTATTTTCTAGAAATTCTAAAAAATATATTTCGAATGAAGAAAAATTGGGAAAAAGATGTAATCCATGTTTGAAAAAAAAATTAGAAAATGCGTTTGATAATTTAAATTGGTAATATTAAACCACCCCAAAATTCCTCAAACTTAATTAAGTTATTTTTCTCTATTTTTAAAAAATAGATATTTGACTTATTAAAATCAAATAATCAAACTTGATAATTCTAAAAAATTGTTGTAAGTACAAGAAATACTAATGATCATTATAATTAAATGATAACTATATCAATATGCTAAGCATTGAAATTAATTTCCAATCCCTAATTTTATTTTTTATTTTATTTTTGTAAGAAATTAGATTCATGCACAAAAGATGTAATGAAAATTAATAAATTCAATTAGATGTTTTATAACATCCCAAGTTTTGTCAAAAAAATTTCAAGTTTTTATCCTACATTTAATTATTAATATATAAATATTTTAATTTTTAATGATAGAAAAATAACTTCTAGTAATTTTGAAAAAAATTGGAGAATATTCAAAGCAAAATCATGGACATATAAGCACAAATATAAGGTCAGATGGACACCCTATGCACTAGAATTATTTTCAAAGGTTTGATTTTCACTATAAAAAATTTCAAACATGAAGGGTAGTGAAAAGTTAATCAAATCAAAAGCATAGGTTCCTAATTATCCTAATAAATATGCTTATGAAGTTCAAGAATTGTTAAAATACACTAACTAATTATTTAGATTAAGAGAAAGAATAATATGTTTTTTTTAAATAAAAATAAAGAATATAGTTGTATGATGACATATCTATCTCAAATAAACTTGAATGGTTATGATTTTTTTATTCCATCATATAGTGGATCTGAACTAAAGCAATTGTGCAAATGGGTAAACACCAATCCCTTGTTCAAGGCTTGATTTACCTCTTCATAATGGATTAAATTGAGTGTTCTCAATAGCCATAACTTCAAGAGAAATACATCTATCCAAGGTTTAAATATTAAAATAGTCCATGCTCATAACATATTAGGGTTTACAATTTTATTTATTTAGTATTTGGACTAAGATGAATTCAATCTTACACTTGAGAAAAAATTAAGGTGTAATAGCCTCAACCACATTTGATTAGGGGGGCCTTAGAAATGTTAAAAACTAATCCATGATATTGAGTTTGAGCTTCTCAATCACAAACTCTCTTTAAAAGATTATGCGCTTAGAGAACTCAAACAAGCAACACTTCTTAACGGTTTGTTTAAACACTATTTATGTAGCATCTAAATTTGTGTTAATCGCTAAAGTTGGTTGTTAGGTAGACTAGGATCAACCTAGTTGCTAGTTGTGATATACCATAAGATAATCTTTGAAGCTATAGGACTATTTTTGTTTGAATTTAAGTAATCACACTAGATTTTCTTGATCACCAACTAATCATCCTTAACCCATTATTAAAGATTTATTTACTTGCTTATTGTTGCTCTTAGGGATAGCTTAGTTCCTAAGACATTTAATTAGGCTAGATAGATTACACAATTTTAGGCTTAAGGGGTTTGGATCCAAGATGATCCAAATAAAAAATTATATGTTAACATGAGTGAAATGACCTAATTATGCTAAATAAACATGCTAATTGGATTAATTATCATATTGTTAACCCTATTATATTAATTAGAAGGATTAGATTGAAATAATTAAAAAAATGGTAAAATTTATTAAATTAAACCAAAATGGTCAAATTAAGGTTCACCTCGATTTAGTTGGATTAATTAAGCCAACTAGATCAAATCAAGATTATCTAGCTTAATTAGGGTGTGGTAAACTTTGATAATTTTGATTTAATCGATTTTCTCACATTAGGGCTTTTAGGTTTAGATTGGCCAAGGGGATATTTTAAGTGTCTAATTAGACTAAATTGGGTTATCTATATTCAATTAGCTCAAACAAGGGGCAATTGGGTCAATTTCATATATGATAGGTCCACTAGTTCAAATGGAATGCTACCAAGATTAATTTGATCTATTTATCCTAAAAGATATAATTATATTTATTTAGGTTAGTTTAACCAACTAACAAAATTAGGTGAATCAAAGGTTCATTAAGGTTAAGTTAACTAGGATGGTCAATTTGAATAAATCAAAATGGTCATATTGCATTTGCTCAATTTTGTCAAACTAGTCAAAATGACATAAGGAGTTTAAATGACTCAATTTGGATCAAACTATAGCTGTTGATTAACTTAAAGATTAGCTAAATCAAAGTATATCTAGTTTTTAACTATAAAAACTAGGTTCAATATAGCAAGGTAGATTTATTTGGTCTTAATTAGGCTAAAATGTTCAATTAAGCTACATTAATGATTTATTGGACTCAATTAGATTATGTCCAGTATATTAGGATTTGTTGTTATGGTTGACCAAAATTTAATTTAATTTGGATACTATTGACCTAATGAAGTTCAATTAAGCTAAACTAGGGTTTAAAGGGCCTTTTGTCTTGCCCAAAGGTTAATTAAGATCAAATAATATATGATTCCTTTGAAATAGATTAGGCCATTATATTAGATTAGTTGTTTTAAAACTACCAATTAGGACTAAGAGATAAAAGGATTTGGGATCTAAGTCAACCATTTGTTAGAAGTTGAATTATAATCTAATTTTTAAGTATTTAATTGTCAATTAAAATCAATATTATTATTATAAATAACCCACTAGAGAGGAAGATAGAATGCTTAAGCCGCCACTTGGGTTTATTAGGCTAAATTATTGTTTATCCATGATTAGATCTAACTTATGATTCACTCTACTCAAACTTAGTCAAGGGAGATTTGAAAGAATGGGATTTTCTCCTAAAAGTCTTATTATGTATAAAGAAGTCTTATAGTCATTCTAGGATTAGTTCTAGTTAGCTTAGTTTTTGGTTGGGTGATGACATTTTAGCTATGTTATGTTATAGTTCAACCTAGAATGAGTAAAAGACTGGAATTATATATAAAAGAGAACGAAAAGGACAAAGCTAGGTTACTAGCATTAGTCAAGTGAAAGTGACTTCGACTAAGCATGAGTAACTTAATTTAACTTGAAAAAAATAACCTAAACTATAAGACCCAAGAATTAGCATATTAGATGTTTGGAATTTTTATGACAACAAACGTATGAATGGTTATTACACCTTCCAACGAATGATCTACTCTCTTTTAAATAAATATATTAATAGTTGTGATATTAAGTTCTTCTAGGTCTATGAACTTCCAAAGACCTTTCGTTTCCTTCTTAATGTTAAATAATTAAAGGATGAGATGGTTAGTGGATACATCTCTCAATTTGAGCCTAAGCTAGATATGAAGTTAGGACTTTGAATCTTACACTAAAAAAACACACACTTGTGAAAAAATTTAGAGGAAACTCACAAATATTAAAATTAATTTTGCGTGATTGAATATGATATTAAGAATAATATACTATCTTAAGAGATAAGAGTACTATTTTATAATGAATCTAGAGAAAAAAAAAAAAAAAAGAGTTTTTTTATTATTGTATCTAAATATGACAGAGAATGATACACTATCTTGAAAGGAAAATACTATTCTACTCTAAATTTAGAAGCAACAATAGAAAAAAAAAATTAAGTTTGTATAATCTACATTACTAAAAATTTCTTTAATTTACATTAAATTTCATTTTGATTCTATGGTATAAGATACCCTATGAAGATAACACCTTATAACTAATTATATATCAAGAGTAAAAATACACTTGATAAATGTAATAATGGTTAATTTTTGTTTTTTTTTTTTTTTTTTTTTTTTGATGTTTAAATTGAAGGATTAATTATTTGGAGATTTAAACAAAATTTTTTAAATTTAGGAATAGTTTTTTTATGGTCTTAGGAATAAAGTTAGAGAACATATGATACTAAAGCTCAATAGTACTCTAATTATCTTATGATTGGGCATTATATTTTAGTATTTGAATTTATTTATATTTCAGGTTATTCATTTTATTATAAATTTGTGACTTATCACAAGTATTACACTATAAATATTCTTAGGAGGTAAGGACTTATGATGTGCCCAAATAAAAATAATTTACCTCAAAGCCTAAACTAAAGGGAGAAATACTATCAAGTAATTGCTAGGATCGAGTTTAACAATATGTAATAGAACTTACAAATTTTAACTTCACATGAAGTTGAAGCAAGCTAACTATTCACTAAGTCTAAGGTATGTGTGTATGTGGGTATGTAATGCTCAAAGGCTTAATACATTATATTTTATTTTTAATTTGTTTATTTATTATACACAACTCAAACATGCAATGCAAATGCCATATCCTAATTTAGCACAACTTAATATGCACCTATCTCATTTAGATGATTCTCACCCTCATTGGTCAAGTGGCCTCTATTTTTGTAATGGAGATAGATAGCTTTATGAAAAATAAAAGACAATATGAATGCATATTGTGACATAGCCAAAGAGTTCTTATTTAATTTTATTCCTATGACATTTTATTGATTTTGATTCAACAACAACAACAATAACAACAATAAGCCTTTATCCCACTAAGTGGGGTCAGCTACATGAATCCTCTGTCTCCATTGTGTCTTATTATGTGTCAAATTCTCATTTAATTCAAGTATACTAAGGTCATTTTTATACATTTTAACCAAGTTTTTTTAAGTCTACATCTACCTTTCTTAACATTGGACGGCCGATGCTTTATGTGACCAACCATCTAAGGTGACTCTCTCTAATTTTATCTATCACTAGAGCTACTCCAACTTTTTTCTGGAACATACTCATTTCGCATTTTATCTCTAAGAGTAAAGCCACTCATCTACTTGAGCATCCTCATCTTTGCATCACTTAACTTATTCTTATGCTTCTCTTTTATTGGCCAAAATTCTATACCATAAATCATTGCAGGTCTTACCACCATCTTATAAAATTTTCCTTTAAGTTTAAGCGATACTTTTCTATCACACAATAGGCCAGTTGCATTCATCCAATTCAACCATCCAACTTGAATTCTACTAATAACATCTCCATTTATTTCACCATCATTTTGAACAATAGAGCCTAAATATCTGAATCACTCACTCTTTTTATTGACTTGTTCACCTAAGGTCACAACACTACCACTAGAACTTCTTCAACTAAAATTACACTCCATATATTCAATTTTGGATCTACTTAAGAGAAAACCTTTAGACTCTAAGGTTTACCTCCATAATTCAAGTTTCTCTTGGACTTCCTCTCTAGTTTTATTAACAAGAAGAATGTCATCAACAAAAGCATACACCATGGTGCATCTTCCTATAAATGCGTAGAAATAACATCCATAACTAAAGCAAAAAAAAAGATAAGGGCTTAAAGTTGATTCTTGATGTAATCCAACTGAAATAGGAAAATATTTTGTCAATCCTCCTTATGTTTGGACACAAGTAATAGCTCTAGTCTACATATCCTTAATGGCTTGAATATAACTAATATTAACTCCTTTCTTTTCTTGAACTCTCTAAAGAACATCTCTTGAAACTTTATCATAAGCTTTCTCAAAATCAATAAATATCATATGTAGATCCACCTTACTTTCTCTATACTTCTACAACAAATCTCATGACTAATGTATAGCATCCATAGTATATCTACTTAGCATGAAACCAAACTGATTGTGAGAAACTTTCGTATCTCATTGTAATCAATTACTCTCTCCCATAATTTTAATGTATGACACATTAACTTAATTCCTCTATAATTTGCACACTCTTGTATATAACATTTATTCTTAAATATAGGAACTAACAAACTCTTTCTCCACATATAAGGCATCTTTTTAGTCTTTAAAATAACAATAAAAATATTTGTAAGCTAAGAAGTTTCTTGATCTCCTAAACATTTCCACACTTATATAGGAATATCATCAAGTCCTACTATTTTTCCACATTTTATTTTCTTTAAAGCTTATGTAACTTCAGATTTACTAATATGACAATAAAAACAAAATTCTTTATTTTTAGGGTACTAAGGTTGTTAAAATCAATCATATTTTCAGATCCTTCATTAAAAATTTTATCAAAATATCCCATCCACCTATTTTCAATATCATTTTCTAAGAAAAATACTTTATGATTTTCCTCTTTAAGACACCTCAATTGAACTAGATCCTTGCTTCTCTTATCCCTTTAGTTGGCTAACTTATACATACATCTTTCACCTTCTATGGTATCTAATGTATTGTATAAATCACTAAAAGCTAAATTTTTTGCATCATATATTGCTTTCTTAGAACCTCTATAGGCCACTTTATATCTTTCCTAATTCTATGAGTTTTTACATCTAAATCAAGTTTTATAACAATGCTTCTTAATTCTTATCTATTCTTGCACATTCTGACTCAACCATCAACTATTTTTATTAAAAGAAGTTTTTCTTTTGATTCTCCAAGCACATTTTTAGCAACTTGCTTAATTTCACTTGCTACTTTTTCCACATAACATTAACTTTCTTATGAACATCTCAAATTCTAAGCTCTTGTAGGTTGCTCTTAAAAATATTTTTATTAGTGTTCTTTAAGTGCCCCATCTAATTTTAGGATAATAATTTAATTTATTTTTCATCTTCTAATCTTTCATCTTAAAATTTAAAGCTAATAATCGATGTTGGGTACTAAAACTTTCACTTGGAATGACCTTACAATCTTTACAATCTAAACAATCTATTTTTCTTATCAGAAAATAATCAATTTGTGTTTTACTAGATCTATTTTTATAAGTAATAATATACTCATCTCTTTTCTTAAATAAATTATTAGCAATTACAAAATCATAGTAGTCCTACCTTCTTCATTAGTCACTCCAAATCCATAACAATCATGAATACTTTTAAAATCTTCTACCACTCTACCAACATGTCCATTTAAATCTCCTCCAAAAGATATTTTTTTCTTCAAGAGTATCTTTTGTATTAATCCCTCTAATTCACAACAAAAGTTTTCTTTTGAGCTTATATCCAAACCTACTTGAGGAGCATAAATGCTTATAACATTGATAATCTTAGTATCAATAATAATCTTTAAAGCTATAATTCTATCTCCACATCTATTAATATTTATAGCATTATCTTTCAAACTTTTATTTATAATCACACTTACATCATTTCTAATTCTACTTCTACCTGAATACCAAAGCTTAAAACCTAAACTATCAATCTTCTTGGCCTTCTCACCAACCCATTTAGTTTCTTGAACACATAAAATAGTTATATTTCTATGAACCATAATATATGTTAATTCAATTAATTTACTTTTAAGAGTACCTATATTCTAAGTTCCTAACCTAATTCTAGTTTCATGGACTAACTTCTTTGCATGCATCCATCCATAATGTGGGAATCCTTACTTATTTAATACTACACACAGGCATCGATGCAGTGGCCTTGCACACTTTTTACTTTATTCAAGCCATACAGTGCGTCACTTCCAGGGATGCCCTAGCATTAACATAATATTTTAAAGGATTCATGTCATGCTTATTTCGACAAGTTTTACAATGGTTGTCGACTGCCTATTACAACCCTCCACTTTTCACATCCAAACTTGGTACCTGGCAATAGAAAAAAAAATCTTAATTATAATGTGACTCACCCAGGCATATAATCACAATCACAAAGGCAACAATATCCAAAGAAAATTTTCATTTCATTCAATGGGATCAAATAAGAATGTAAAAACACATCAAAGTATTAAATAATTGAAAAAAGAATAATGAAGACTTGGGTGACTGGGTCTACAAAATATAATCCAAAAGAAGTGGCAAATGAGCTCTACCTTATATAGCCCATCCTAGACTTACTAATAAAAAAAACTTAGCCTGTGGTCTTCACAGTTCATCTTTTGGTTCTTTTAGTCCTAGAGGTTATAAGGCTTCAACTCAGGAGGGTTCATCTTTATTTTCTTTCTTTGCTCCTCTGAAATCCCATAGGCTTTTACAGAACTTCCTAGAACTCCAAAAAGTGCATTTATAAGATAAAAAAATGCAATACTCCTGCCACAAAATAAATGTTAATTTAACATTTTATATATAATTCACATATTCAACACATCATAGAATGCTTGGCACATTCAAGTGCCATGCCATTTTCCATAGTGCTCATTCTTAAGGGACATCGTGCATTTTTATCATTTTAAGAAGTAGCACCTGCAAGTAAAGTTGTGAGTTAAACATTTATTAATATATCATTGCAATAGCAAAGCAATACCCTTTTTATCCATGATCAATTACAAAATAAAGAATTAGTTTAACTCTATATAATATTTTATAGGTATCATAAAACTATCTTAACATACCTTTAAACAGCTACCCTAAGCCAAACATCACAGCATATCATAACATCATATCATTATAATACAATCAACTAGATGAAAGAAATCATCTATAATCTAAAATTCTAAGGCCTATGTCCTATCAAACTTCTAAAATGTGCTAGGTCATGTGGTGTTTGTATTAGATTTTGCATTGTGTTTTAGTTTCTAAGTTTTAATTTATGTTTATTTAAGAATTTTCAAGAATATATGATGATAATCAAAGTTCATCAAGTAGGTGAACATCCCCCATTTAGGCATCCTAAGCACTACGAAATATATACTATATAGAAAGAGATATGATATATTTCATAACACTTTCTATCTATCCTGAGTAGATTTCATACATTTTACGTTTAGTGTTTTCATAATTTTGATTTTATAAAATTTTCTTAAGAAAAATTATGAAAAGTATTCAAAATGGTTTATAAACTTAACAATTTTTTATATGATCAAAGAATATTAAAATATATTTCTCATAAAATTTTGATTTGTTTTTATAAATTTTTTAATATTAAGAGTTAGAAAGATTTTTTAAAAAATACTAAAATGACTTTAAAAATTATAAAAAATTCTCCCTCAATTAGATTAGTAAAATGTAATTTTCATAAAATTTGAGAATTATTCCAATATTATTTAATGCATTTAATATTTTAATTATTATTTTATTGCTATTTTTATTTTTATTTTAATTTTGATTGTAAGTTAACTAGAAATATTATAAATTTTTTTAAAAAAATGGATATTAATGTTTGGAATCATTCTTAAAATTTTGGAATTGAGTTAATTTGGATTTTAAAATAATTATTTATTTAATTTAATTTTTTAAAATAATAATAATAATAATAATTCAAATATTATTTATGATATTTTAACTTTAATTTTCTTAGATTTTATATGTCATTTACCTTCTAAGAAAATTTATCTTATCTTTTAAGGTAAATTTGAAGTACTTATAAATTATGAAAATTTTAATGTTTAATTTTATTATGTATTTTATCATGTATTGATTAAATGAATTATTTTAAAATTAATTTATATTAAGGATTAAAGAGTTAATTAGTTTTTCTTTAAACTCTTTCATTTATTAAATGAATTGAAATATTTTTCAATTTCTTTTGTAATTACTATTGTGTGTGTGTGTGTGTGTGTGTGTGTATAGTTTTTTTTTTTGCTTTGAATATTTAATTGTTGACCTTACTTTTGGAGTGAGGAGTCAATCTTCTCATCTTAGATCTAGGAGCCTTTTAGACACTAAATTATCCTTAGTGATAGGACACTTATAGTGGCTAAGTGAATACTTAACCTAAACTTAGGGACTAAGGAGAGGATTCACCATAGGGTTAGGCTATGATCAAACCCATTTGAACCCAAAAAATATCCAAATGAGCCAAAATCTAATTAAATCCAACTCAATTGCAATCAAAGTCATCAATCAATCTTAAATCAATTATCAAACTCAACCAAACTCAATTCAACCAAAAATCAAGCTAATTGACCCTTTAAGCTCATTTGACCCAAAGTGACCTAAAGGACCCATTTGAGCCAAATTATAATCCAACTCAAATTGGATTGAACCAACCTATCCAAAACCCCCTGCAATGATTATTGATCACCCTTGATTGATCAATTGCAATCAATTGAGTCAAACCAAGTCAATTTGATCATTTGACCCAAGTTAACCCTTTTAGCTTACTTGAGCAAAATTGAACCAAATCCCATCCCAATTCAAATTGATTGAAATCAATGATTCATACGAACTTCAAATTGATCTTTGAACATAACCTGACCATCAATTGAGCCAAACCAAGTCCAATTAGCCTCTTGACCCAAGTTGACCTAATTTGACCTAAAAGATAAAATTAGGTGGTCAAATCAAAATTTAATCTAAATTGATTGCAGCCAATGACTCAAATCCATTTCAAATAGATTATTGAATATGATCAAACCCTTGGTTGAACCCAATTAACCCATTTGGCCTACATTGATATATAGGTTGGTCAAATTGGTCTAAATCATTCCTAAATCCAAATTAACTAAAATCAAAGCCTATAATGATCTTCAAATGATCAAGTGAACTTAAACCAACACCTAACCCAAGCCAATTCAGCCAATTTGACTAAATTGTTCAACTTAGCTCATTTGACCCATATGAGCTCATATGAGTCAAATTCAAATCTAATTTAAACCAAACCAAACCAATAACTCCTAAACATCATAGGGCATCATTTGAACTTATCTCAAGCCTTGGCTTGACCCAATTTGACCAATTGGTCAGCTTGACCCAACCTAGCTCAATTTGACCTATATTAGTCAAATTGAGCCAAACCTAACCAAATCAACTCCAAACCCATTCAAACTTGGCATGACCCATCCTTGGGTCAGCCCAAATCTAACCCAAGCTAATTTTAACCCTAATTAATCGATTACCTAATGGTTAAAGCTCTCCAAATGGGACAAAACTAACATTTGGGTGGTTAAACACACTCTCCTATCCTTGTCAACCACTTTAAGCTCCAAATGGACATGAGGACCAATCGTTCACTTAACCCAAAGCTAGTTTGGGTCAACCATGAGCCAAGTGGAGGTGAGCTAACCCACCTCCTCCCATTGGCACACATAGGAAACCTAAGGATAGCCACCTCATCCCTTGGCAGCCCACTTCCCTCACTCACCCATTCAAACTAAACTACCTCAGCACCTCCCTGCCACCCATGGCCATCTACGCCAGCCAGACACCTGTAATTTGTAGAATTCATCCAAGCTACTAGTTTGGATGGAGAGGAGAGTATACTCCTCCCAAATCAATCTCATTCCACATATTAAGCATCCTCAAAGCACAAGCAACTCAAGGCAAGTCTCTCAGAGCTTTCCCCAAGTTCCCAAAGCCTCCCCATCACTAAAACTGCAAAGCTCAAAACAGGACAAGGCCAATCTCCATCCAGCATCCTCTAAATTCCACTATTTTGAAATTCACTTCACCCACACCTTTGCTGAGCTTCGGCGAGGAGAAATGAATCGATTCTTGATCAATTTGAGCACTGAAGACCATCTAAGCCTAACTCCGATGAGTTTTCCAATGACGCTTAGTCCACAGAGCCACTAGCGAGGAGGGAAGGGGTGCGCTTCTCAATGGGTCTTCATCTTTTAAGATGAAGCTACCTCGATCGGTTAATTGTTGGTCCTGAGCTCCAACGAGGTAAATTATGACAAACTGACATTTTTTTCAAATTTTTCTAGGCCTTTGTAAAGGAAAGTTTGATTGCATGTGAATCTCATCATAGGATCCATTTAGATCCCCTCCGTGAAGCATTTAGAGTTGATCCAGAGCCTCCATGAGCTCTAACGAGATCAGATCGAGCGAAGAAGGGCGGATGGTGTTTATTTTCCATCGCTCGTGGGATGAAGGATGATCTATCATCTATTTTGTGTGATTAAACAAACTGCCTGATTTAATCTGCTCGTTTCACTTGATTTAATACTATAAGAACCGCGGGATTAATCCCCGTCGTGATGAAAGCACGTCCGACACCACCATCTCAATGCCTCGTTGGATGATTTAAGTGACCAACCCCGCAATACCATGTGGAAATCTTTGCCACATCAGCCGCCTGTGTGGTGCCGATATGATTAGGGTTAATTAAGGTTTAAAATGTTATTTAATTAGCCAGAACTTCAAAAATTCATAACTAATTACAGAAAAATTCATAAATGCAAATATATATATTTTGAAAAGTTAAAATAGAGGAGAATTTAATAAAAATAGTTTTGTTATATTTTAAATAGTGATTAACGCTTAATTAAAATTAGAATTTTTCTTAATTAGATTAATTAAGCCTTAATTACTTGGGAAATTAATCTCAAACTTGGCATGTTGATTTAATGGGATGACCTCTATCTCCCATGATTTTCTTGAGATTTATTGGCCATGTAATTAAGGAAATTTGAAATTCAAACCCTAATTACTCCCTTAATGAATTTAATGATTAATTAAAGTTCTAAATAATAAAAGTTAATTAGTTAAAGTTCATCAAACATTAATTAACAGTGAGATGATGACGGTGAGTGATTAGGACCTCTTTCCTAATTAATTTTCCCAATTCATTTCATTAAAAAGGATTAATTAATACATGGTTTAATTAAGAGCTTAATTAATTAATGGCCAAATCAAATCAAATTAAGATGTTAATCACATCAGATAATTAATAATAAAATTAAGGGTTCCTCTTTATATGTTCAATAGTATAAAGACCCTTAAAGAAATTATGATTAACCCATAAGTATGGAAAAAATCATAAAAATACTTAATTAGATTCATTAGCTTAATTAATCTCTAATCATGAGCCAATTACATTAGGTCTTTTAGGTGCATTGTAATTTTATTTTTGCTCTTGTTCATGTCATTTTTTGCTCATGTTTAAATGATTAATTAAAGTAAAGAAGCATAGGAAAGGGTAATTAAATGGATTGCTTAATGATTTAACTTAATTAAATCATAAAAATCACTTAATCATCTTTCTTTAAACAAATTAAGATCACCAAAATGATAATGGGATTAAAACAACAAATGATTTATCCTCTTTAAGTTCAATTCAAAACCAAAAAGTTAAAATTAATAAGAAGCTTTGGTATTCTTTAAATAATTTTATTTAATGTGATTGTCCTTAGGAATTAGTGTAGTTGAATGAATTATGTGGAGATGTTTGGCTATTCCTTTTCAATCACTTTAAATATTGTATTTCATGTGATATCATGCATTCATATTTTCAATACCAAATGAAATTTACTTATGCAAAATTGCATGTGTTGACCTAATCTTATTATATGTGTGGCTATTATCACTAATAAATTCAAAATTACTTTCCAAAATTTATAAATTGATAATAAAATTTAGAATGACAGTAGTTATGAATCATTTTTGACCCTTACTTTAACATACTTAAATTTGTTAAAGGGAAGGGTCCTTGGAATCACAAAAATTCAAATTGAAAGCATAAATGAACCTATGGAAGCATCCTGTCAAAAAATTTTGAATCTATATTTCAACATACCTAAATTTGTTGAAGTTTGGATTCATATTCAAATTCCTCTTTCAACCAATCTCTTCAAATCTATTTGAACCCCACTTAACACTTTCAAGTTGTTGGATGTGGGTTCAAATTTTCAAAATTTAAAATTTGAAATCTATGGAGAGAGAAAATTGATACAAGTTCATTTCTCATTGCAATATCTTTTTAGTCAGTACAATTTTAGTGTCAATTTACTATAGTCAATGCAATGGCCAGTTCTAAGAAGTTTGTCTTTACCTTCCCTCACGGCATGGACCTTGCTTTAGAATAGACTGATTTCCCCCATTTGGACCATACCAATTTGATCCATTTTGGCCAAGGATTTGAGGGGGCCAGGATCACTTGTGAGTGCATTCCCCTTACCACAGTCAGCATGAAGAAGGTGGCTAGGCAGAAGTCGGTTATCAGGATAGGTTTACATTCTGATTTAGATGTATCCTGACTAAAGAGAAAAGTTGTGGTAGTGCCACAAACTTCAGTTGTTTCAGTTCCAGCAGTACCGACGGTACTGGTTCTAGTTGTAGTTCATCCTAGAGTTGCACATGTTGCCCTAGTGCGGACTAGCACCCTACCATCTGCACCATACGAGGGTAAGGCTCCCTTGGTTTTAGGCTTGCCTCCATGACATTTGAGTATGAATCTAGTTCACACTCCTCTCACCCAACTCACACCGAGTGTAGGAACAAGAACCGTATGGTCAAACAGTTTCATACTCGAATAGCCAAAGAGCTAGAGGCAGTAGCCAAATCATTCATGGATGAGTCTTCCATGATCACTTCACCACTAGACGAAAACCAGCCATCCTCTCGATCGTAGAGAGGATGTCGAAGATCTGCTCATCCTCCTCCGTGCACTTATAGCCCACGCTTCTAGAAACAAGATTGTATAATTGGCCTGCCTATTTAGGCCGTAAAGGAGCATAATGACGCCGTGAGTCTGATACCCATTTTGATCTTTGATCTATTATCCCCCATAGTGTAGGGAGGTAGATCCATTAGGAGAGGGCATGTGAGGCATATACATCACACATTACTAACAGGGAGCGATGGAGGTTTAGGTGTCAGTCAGCCGCTTCTGCTTTGGTTAATTTTCTAGCTCGGCGTGCTACCCGCACTGACCATATTGATAGTATTCTCCTCACAGGGACCAGCCACCAAAGGAGGGCAATTCTTGTTCATAAAGAGTTGGTGGCATCTCCATCCCACAGCTCTACCCCACGTCTACCATCGCTAGTGGAGGTTTCAGCATCACCCATTCCATCTGAGGCCATGAAGGCCGAGGAAAATGTACCCCGTCGGTGATCTGGCTATGACCAAGGGATCCTACTCTTCCTACACCACCCATTGTGGTAGGGTCGAGCTCTCCTGCTCGACCTTCTACCCCAGTGGTGGTGCAGAAGGAGTGGCGACCTCGGAGCATCGTGGTCGTTCCTTCACCAACTCCACCCATACAGCCGGATGCAAAAATGATGACAGTTATCACAGATATTCTAGATGACAATTCAGTTACAGTAGTGGTAAAGGATCATTCTAAGATTATTACCCCTATTAGTGAGTCGAGTATCATTCATCTAGTGAGTACACCTGTGATTGACTCCCCAATGTGTAGGTCCTGCTCTCTGCATGATAGCAATCACATCAGTCAACCTAAACTATTTGTACCTACTGAGTTAGATTGATCCTTAGATGCGATAGTTGCACACTATTTTATGGAGAAAAAGGAGATATTAGGGTAAACCTAATCTGATGAAGAGAGAGTCAGCTTCGATCCTAATGAACATGACTGATGGGGGATTCAGCTGGCGTATGCATGATCGATACTAGAGGTTCTCTTCTTAGGGTGCAGCAAGCCATGGAAGGTGATGAGGTTGATCAAGGAGACACCGTAAAACCAGCCCATCACCTTCGACAAGCTTAAGGCAAAAGATGAGTGATTGATAGGATGACAAGAGCAGTGACTTGTAATAGTGTGGTTCATCCTAAGACATAATGTCCCAACCCGAAGCTAGTACATGTCTTAGACCCAGTTAAGACTATACCTCCTTTTGAGCAAGGTAGCACTAACTTGTATAGGATGGTAGTGGATAGTACCTCCATTCATGAAAAGGATCTAAAATCCATGGTTGAGCAATAGTTGAATGAAGCTTTGGCTCAAGCACAGGGAGGATCATCGGTTCCAAAGGGTAGACCCTACCTAGAGGAATTCAATGCTATCTAGTATCCCAAGGGTCTTGTGCCTCCTTCCTTCAAGAGATTTGATGGCAATGGAAATCCGAGATAGCATAACTCATGGCCATTGCAACACGTGGGAGTGATGCTTACGCTTTAGACTCTTTATCAGTAGCCTTGCAGTATCACTTTTGATTGGTACGTTTACCTACCCAATGATTCAATAAAGACATTTGCTGAGTTAGACCAACTCTTCATCAAGAGATTTACTAAAGCTCAGCAAAGGGTTACTATAGGTGATCTCATTGTAGCCCAATAGCACTCCAGTGAGTCACTTGTTGATTATATTCTCCAATGGCATAACCTGAGTATGAAGTGTGAACTGCAGTTGTTTAAACATCATGCCATTGTGATTCTCTTGAAGAATATCCATGGCACAGTCACCTTCATGATTAAGCACTTCACTATAAAGATATTTGAGAAGCTAATCAACAAGGCAGCTAGTCTACAAAGAGAGGCCAAATAGTTGTCTTTTCTAGATCAGTTGCCCAAGTAGAAATCACAAAAGGTCTATGAAAAGAAACCTAGAGCAGTAATAGTAGTTGATAAGGGGAAGCAGCCAGCTAGAGATTAATTCAAGAGACCATGACCTCAGTAGCCTCCACCTCCTCTACCAACACCGAGGTAGCCATACTGGCCTTCACCGTAGCCTCCACAGCCAGTATAGCCACCACATCAGCCATTCCACCAGCAATGGCATGCATATCCACCACGAGATAACTATGGTCCACCTACTCTTTTAGATAAGTTAAACAAATCTTAATCTTTTAAGAGGAAGGTAATTTGAAAAATCTTTAAGATTCTCTTAATGAAACCTGATTTTCAGCTACTCGAGCCTAGAATATCGAAGGAAGTTGGAAAAAGTCATGATCAAAACTTTTGCCCTTACTATCGTATGCTAGGCCATATTTTGGAGGATTGCTTTACATTCAAGGACTAGCTTGAACACAGTTTCAAGGCTAGTGTTGTAGTTATCCTAAAGGAATATCTTGTGGAATAATCTTTCAGTTCCATTAAGGTAATCCTTGGGGATACAAGTGATCCTACCAAAACTAAAGAAGGTTGAGACATTTCTTTCTCTAAAACCTCTAAGAAAATAATTCAGAAGATCAAGAATCTTTCCTTGCAGGTTCCTGAGTCAGCTCAAACCTCCATCACCAAGGAAGGTTTGCAAGTTGCTAGTGCCAACTCTAGAAAAGTGGGAGCTCAAGAACAAGAGGCAACTGGCATGTGTCACTGGATAGCCACCCTTCCTGCTTGTAGCTTCCACACCGGTGACTTCTTCCATTTCAGCTAGCTCTTCTATTTCTTCTACTAGTAGAACTCTTGTATCAGCGGATAAGGCCATCAAATCCCTTACCCCACTTACTCTACTTGACTTCTACTTTGTACTTCCAAAAATTTCTAAGAAATTAAAAAATAATGCTAATTTGAATTACATCTGTGTCTCTTCTGATGAGTTGTCTTCTTCTATTCCTAATGATAACCCTTCAAGTCTAATTAATTATACCAATTTCAATCTTCTTCTTTCTAATTCAGAGTTGGACTTTCCAACTCTGAATACTACAAGTTCACCTCTTGAGGTAGACTTAGAATCATCTGATTCTGAGGGTCTCATAGGAGAAGTTGTAGGTGAGCCTGAAGTGCAGGTAGAACTTGCCACCACCTTGCCTCCAGAGATTATCGAAGTCAATCTCCGTAGTGGCAAGGTTCTACCTCCTAGGGCAACACCTCTAGATAGAGGGAAATAAGTCATTGATACTGAAGATCAAGAAGCCCTTCCACAGGATGCTTCACCCTTGGAAATCCTTATGGAAGACTAGCCAAAGGTGGACTACAATGTCCTTTCTCATCTAAGAAAGTTGACATTTAAGCTAAGCATATATGACGCCCTTGTCTTATCCAAAGAGATGAGGGAATCACTAATCAAGGCCCTTCTTGATCCTAAGATATGTTTAGCTCAGTTGACCGCTATAGGTGAGGAAGCACACTATGCAAAAGAAGCCTAAGGGATCACCTTCATAGATGAAGACCTTCTACTAGGGGACTTGGAGCACAACCATCCCCTCTACATCACAGTTGACATGGACAGGTTTAGACTCGCTAGGGTTCTCATGGATTCAGGTGCATCAGTAAACATTATGAATCTAAAGACCCTTGCCTATTTGAAGATCAACATCTCTATGCTCCGAGGAGATAGAATGATGTTGAGAGGATTCAATGATCAAGGTGAGCTGCTTTCTAGATAGTTACTTGGAGAGCGACTAAGACTGAAGCCAAGTTTTACATCATTATTTTGAATACTTCATTCACTGCTTTGCTTGGTAGGCCTTGGATACATCAGAATAAAATTGTTCCATCCGCCCTTCATCAGTGCATCAAATTCAAAAAAGATGAAATAGAGTACCGAGTCAACGGGGACGAAAAGCCATTCCCAATTAGAGAGGTTGAGATTTATGAGGATGTGACCTACTATCTTCCTCAAACCATCCTTTCTCATGAACTTGGATAAAATTCAAATGCAAATGCAAATGCAAAAGCAAAAGAAAATGAAGCGAAAAAAAGATAAAAGAAAATGAAAAGAAAAAGGAAAGTCCAAGTACACAAGAAAAGGAAATTGAAGAAGAAGTGGATCCACGTATTAAATTCCAACCACAGTTCATTCCATCATATGGACATGTGGGTAGAATGGCTCAACCTCCACCACGCAGAGGTAGAGGCAAAAATGTGGGAGACCTCCTAGTTGGCCTTCAACCAACAGAGGTCGCGTTCCAGTTCATAGGAGTACCCTTAATATTCACATGGACTTGGAATCTAGCTCGGAGGATGAGTCTAATGTGATTAGTATACCAGCCAACCCCTCTTAATAGGTTCTATTGGAGGTGACATTTGATCCAGAGAAGAAGACTAGGCCACCAAGAAAAGCAAAGTATTTGAATCTAGTTTATGTGAAACTATTCGGCAGTAGTTGGGAACCTTAGCTCTTACCTCACTTACATCTCATAAAGTTGAAGGTTTAGTAGTTAAGGAAGTCCCTAAGTCTTTCAGTGACATAAAGTAGAAGAGGTTCTTTTCAGGTTCATCATCCTCAAGTCCAGAGCTGGATGTAGGACTTGAGGAAGATACTTTTAAAGAAATAATGGAATTACCTTTTGACTTTTACTCACATTGTATTCAAAATCTTGTACATAAAGGTTTAGTTCCTCATACTTGGTCCAAGCACAGGTCAAAATACTTCAAAAGCTATAGAACAATACAGGCAGCGAAGCATAATCAAGAGCAGGACTAGGATTCGGCACAGTGGGTCCGATCAATGATGAAGATTATTGCCTAGTTGTTTTCAACCATTTGGAGTCTGATAGTTTCTTTTCACACATCCCCAACTCTTATGAGAATAAGTGTTTAGAAACTTCAGATGATCCAGATGATCTCTACGTCAAAAAGGCACCACCAGAGTTTGAAGAAGAGATTCATTCAACAATCGACAAGCTAAAATAAATCAACCTCGGGACAGAAGAAATCCTCGCCTGACATACATCAGTTCATTGCTAAATGAAGAAGAAACCAATGACTTAGTTAGGCTATTGACTGAATTTAAAGACTGCTTTGCATGGAGTTATGAAGAAATGCCTAGATTATCTCCTGGCATAGCAGTCCACAAGCTAGCAATAGACCCTAATGTTACCCCTACTAAGCAAACTCTTATATACATGCAATTAGAAATTGAACAATAGGTCATTTCTGAAGTCAAGAAATTGATCAATGCTAGTTTCATTAGGAAAGAAAAATATCCTACCAGGTTAGCTAGTGGCATCCTAGTTAAGAAGAAGAATGGCCAAATTCACATATGCATCGATTTTAGGCACTCTAGGATGAGTTTCCTCTTCTTATATCAGAGTTAATGGAAGGCATTGTCTCATCTCATGCAGTCTTCTCTTTCATGGATGGATCATCTGGCTATAACCAAATCAAGTTGTCTCATGAAGATGAAAGAAACACTGCTTTTCAAATCCCGATCAAAATTTTCTGTTATAAGGTCATGCCTTTTGACCTTAAAAATGCTGGTGCTACATACCAACGGGCCATGACTCAAATCTTCAAAGAACTCATCTATCATCAAGTTGAGTGCTACATTGATGATCTAGTAGTCAAGAGTTTAGAAAAGGAAGACCATCTCTTTGACTTGAGAGTAGTTTTCGAATGGTTAAGACAATATAACTGCAAGATGAATACCCTGAAGTGTGCATTCAGAGTCACTTCTGGGAAATTCCTTGGGTTTGTTGTTCAACACCAAGGAATAGAAATAGATCCTGAAAAGATCAAAGCAATCTTAAAAATGCCACCTCCTAAGAGTTTAACTCAACTCAAATGCTTTCAAGGATGGCTGGCATACCTAAAATGCTTTATCTCAAATTTATCAGGGAGATGCAAGCCATTCTCAGCACTTGTCAAAAAGGATGTCAAGTTTACGTGGGATGACAAGTGTCAGCATGCATTTGAAGACATCAAAGAGTACTTAGTGAAGCCGCCAGTTCTAGCAGCACATATCCCTGGCAGGCCATTGATCTTTTATACTACTACATTAGATGACTCCCTCGGCGCTCTATTGGCCTAAGCCAATGACTAGGGGAAGTAAAATGCTCTCTACTATCTCAGTTGTTGTCTGATCCCTACTGAAATAAACTATCCACCTATTAAAAAATATTACCTAGCTTTGATCATTGCATCTCAAAAGCTATGACATTACATGCACTCTCATAAGGTGAACTTTATATCTTGAACCAATCCATTGTAGTACCTCATGACATGAGCAACACTTTTCGGTTGTTTGGCTCAATGGTCCATGATACTCTCACAGTTTAATAGCACATTTATACCCCTCTGTGTGGTAAAAGGTCAGGCACTGGCAGATTTCTTAGCAGGACACCCACTTCCTGCTGAATCTCTACTTAATGACGATCTCCTCGATGAACAAATCATGAACTTATGGGAGGCCGACAACTGTTGATGGGAGATGTATTTTGATGGTGCTGCTTCTTTTTTTAAAGGTGAAGCACCATGATCTACTCTTCCAGGAAAGGTAGGGGTAGGAATAGTTCTTCTAACTCCAAACTGCGATGTGATGAGATTCTCATACTATTTTTCCAACCCCTGCACCAAAAATGAAGCTGAGTATGAGGCTTTGATTGCTAGTATGGAGTTAGCCATCACTATCGGTGTCAAGAGCATCAACATCTTTAGGGATTCTCAGTTAGTCATCAACTAGATTGTTGGGTCCTATCAGGTTCTCAAACCCAAGCTTCGTCATTACTACGAGTATACCATGAAGCTGTTGGCCCAGATTCCCAAAGTCACCATCTACATAGTTCCCCGAGCAGAGAATGCAGTAGTAGATTCCTTGGCGAAACTTGCCAAAGAGTTGACATGTTTGGAAGATGAGTCCATTTCAATAAGGGTCCAAAATAGATAAGTCTTATCCTTTATTGATTCTAAACTCATCGAGAGACTTTCTCTTGAAGGGTAGGTTGTCGTTGCCAAAATGGACAAGGATCTGGATTGGAGGCAACCATTCATAGATTACGTGAACACTGGCAAACTACCTCAAGAGAAATTACAAGCCCACCAGATGAAATAAAGAGCTCTCTCTTGTGCTCTTGTTGATGGCACCTTGTACCGTCAGTCCTTTGACCAGATGTGGTTATGTTATTTAGACAAACATGAAGCCCGTGGTATTGTAACCGAGGTACACTCAATTCTATGTAGGGCTCATCAATCTGATCTAAAGATGAAGTGAAGATCAAAAGACTTGGATACTATTGGCCTTCTATGATTACAGATTACATGGACGTAGCTAGGAGATTCCATAAATGTCAGGTGCACGGTGTGATCCTCCACCAGCCACCCATCATTCTACACCCTACATTGGCTTCATGGCCATTTGAGTGTTGGGGTACTAACATTATAGGTCTGATCGATCCTCCTTCTTCCAAGGGGCATCGATTCATCTTAGCTGCTACCAACTACTTTTCCAAGTTGATGGAAGCCATCCCACTCAGAGATGTCACAGCTCACCATGTGCTTCAATTTTTCAGGAACCATATCGTATATAGGTTCAGGGTACCACGATAAATTATATTTGATAATGGTACTGCATTCAAAAGAATAAAGATCAACAACTTTTCTAGAAGTCACGGCATAGATTGGAGATACTCCACCATCTACTACCCCAGAGCTAATGGTTTAGTAGAAGCATTCAACAAAACTCTCATCCAGATACTAAAGAAGACTCTTGATGATAGCAAACAATAGTCGAATGAGCAATTAGATGAAGCTTTATGGGCCTACCGCACCACATACCGAACTCCAACTCATCACCCCATTTTCCTTAGTGTATGGGTTTGAAGCCATTCTACCCTTAGAAGTTCAACTCTCTTCACTAAGGATAGCATTGGGTAACAAAACCACTACTGAGTAGAATACGAAGTTGCGGTTAGAAGAGCTCAAAGGTTTGGAGGAGAACTACGTGCAGAATCTCGAGTTATACAAGGCCAAAATGATTCAAGCTCACAATAAACTGGTCTGCCCTAGATCTTTCTGAGTAGGAGAACTTGTGTTAGTCCTAAGGAGACCAATTGTTTCCTGTCGAAAGATGGGAGGCAAGTTTGAACCCATTGGGAAGGCCCCTAGAGAAGGCCTACCAAGGAGGATCTCTTCAACTTATTGATTGTAAAGGGGAACACCCGATGCTTATAATTAATGGGCTATATCTAAAGAAATATTACCCATGAAATAAAACTTGTTTAAAAAAATTATTAATTAAAAGAACAAAATTAGATTCCATTCATCAAATCTTCTCTTCTTTCGAAGTGTGGTTTGCTTGTCTTGTGAATCCGTCGTGATGTGTTTAGGGTAGGTGTAAGAGTCCCCCATTGGCTTCCTATCCCTCTTTCACAACAGAAACACAATCTCCCAATGCTTTTAGAATAAGTGTAAGAGAACCCGAGAGGCATCCTATTTTGATTAGCATAACTAAGATAGGTGTGAGAGAACCCAAGCGACATCCTTTCTTAGTGGGATTTTTTATTGCTATCTGTGGAATTATTTCATAATTCCCTAGTATGTTTTAAGGTAGGTGTAAGAGTCCCCCAGAGGAATCATATTCCTTTTTAACACATGCAAAACAACAAACACAAATCTTTTATCTTGAGCTACTTGATGTAGGAGCAAGACCCCTGTGGCACTCACTCATTAGTTGCTCTAGGTCGGGTCTACATACTACCTCGCTAGTATGTCACCCCGGTGATCATTTGTTGGAGGATGTGAGTCCCTGAGCTTTCTTCCTAACTTGATCATTGTAAACAATGAGTGTCTTGTTAGTATGGTAGTCTTCACTGGCCAGTGAGCAAGCTACCTTCTGTTGACTTCATTTAAGAAGATGTAAGTCCCCATGCTTTCTTCTTGAACTAGCCATCATGCTCTAACTAGGTCGAGTATATTTGAGGTTTAGGATAAGTCCCCCAGAGGCTCCTTTCCTCTTGACTACTTTTGAGCTGATATAAGTCCCTCAATGGCATTCACTTTCGGTAGCACCCTAGGTCGGATAGCTGTCGAGCGAACATACTATCCCAATTAGTTCCGTTATAAGAGGATGTGAGTCCCTGAGCTTTCTTCCTAGGCTGATTGTTGCAAACTGACGAGAATATTAGGTTGGTTGATGTTCACTATGCTGACAGACGACTCACCCGGTGAGTACACCACTCTTGGAAGATATGAGTCCCTGTGCTTTCTCCTTGAGTTGGCTACCAAATACCTATTAAATTTATGAATAGCCATGTCATTTTCTCCAGGGTGTCTGATTTAGCCCTTGCCGGCCCCATCCCCTATGGGCATTCTATTTGGATCAAGTCCTTTGCAACCTTATTTAGACACTAATCGGGTTACTTTTTGGATTGGATAGTTTCCCCTTTCCTAGTAACCACCCCTGTGGTTAGAAAATTTGTTCAACATATGCGTGAATTTTCCATTGGTTTAATAAATTTGAAATAGGGCTTCTATAATCTCCTTCTTAGTTTGATCTCTCACAAACTAACAGAGTCCATGATAAAATAAACTAAAACAAACAAAATAAATTTGCTTGTAGATTAGGAGTCAAGCCCCCAAAGGGCCCCTTCACCCAAGTAAGCATCTATCTTTAGGGCAGTGTTAGCAAAACTCCCTATAGGAATTGCCTGACTACCTGAGTTGAGCTCGGGTCATTACTCACTATGTAGTTTCCCTTAGGTTGGGTTCAATCTACTTTTCCATAAGAAAGTTACCCCGGCAGTCATTCTGCTTTGGAAGATGCATTCTTTCTAGCATGATTATCGAAAATTGATGGGCAGCTCTAGGTTAGGTTTGATTTGTTGCCCAAAGCAACTGATCACCCCAATGGTCTTTTCTAGTAGAAGATGTGAGTCCCTGAGCTTTCTTCCTTTCAATTGATCATTCCAAACTGAAAGGCACTCCTTTGGTTGGATAGTTCTCCAATCGGCGGGAAGCTACTTCCTTTGGTTCAATAAATCTTAGATATGTCTAAGCTTCTATAAGCTCATTCTCAGTTTGATCTATCATAAACTAATGGAATCCATCAAAATAAACAAGTCTAAAAATTAAATTAATTCTTGACTATTTTTGAGCTGATCTAAGTCCTCCAGTGGCATTCACTCAATAGTCAGCCCTAGGTCGAGTTTGATATATTGCCTAAAGTAACCAATCACCCCAATGGTTCCTTATTTCTAGAAGATGTGAATACTCATGCTTTCTTCTTAAGACTTGACCATTGTATACCAAAAGGCAGCTCCCTTTGGTTGGATAGTCCTACCTTGTGGTTGGTAGACTACTCCCTTTGAATCAGTAAATCTGAGTTAGGTCTAGGCTTTCGTAGCCCCTACTCAGTACAATTCATTGCAAACCGATGGGATCCATCATAATCAAAATAAATAAAACTAAAATTGAAATTAATCAAAATAAATAAAACTAAAATTGAAATTAATCTTGACTATCTTTGAGTTGATTAAAGTCCCCCAGTGGCATTCACTCAATAGTTAGCCCTAGGTTGGGTTCAATCTGTTGTCTTGCCAATAGATTACCCTAGCAATTGGTCTCTACTTTGGAGGATGTGAGCCCCTGCGCTTTCTTCCTAGTACAACTATTACACACTAAAAGGCATCCCTTTGATCGGCTAGTCCTACTATGTGTTTAGTAGACTACCCTTTTGGATTGGTAAATCTGAGTTAGGTCTTACCCTCCATTCCTCCTACTTAATGCAACCCATTGTAAACCAATAGGTTCATCCTAAAAATTTAAACCTAACAAAAATATTTGAAATAAATTCAACCCTCTTCCCTAGTGGAACAAATCAAATCTTTTTCTCCATAGTGAGATTCAAATCAAATCAAACTTTTCATCCCCTTGTGGATGACTTGAACCTGCTACCCTAGTGGAAGGTTCACACTCTATCTCTTAGTAGATTTCTTCCCTCTCTCTCTTATGTCTTGGACATAAGTAGAGCCACATTGCACTAAGCTCTGGATTCTTTCTTTTCTTTGGGTTAAGGATAAGATTACTTTGGTTAGTACTTGTGATCTTTCGGTGTTGTTGATCATTTAGTCAACACCAATAAGTGCGGTGTTCCTTTTCAATCACACCACACCTATTGGGCATCCTTTGTTGACCTCATTTTTAGAATGAGCTCTCAACCCCTCCATCTTAAACATAGAACTTCTCTTAGAATTTAAGAGTTCCTTAGTCTTAAGACACATAGTGAGTAGGTGGACACTCCAACCTAGCCCTAGAGACTTAGAAGAGTTAGCCATAGGAATAGGTCATGCCTTAGGGGTGTTAGAAAAATTTCCTACCCTTAGCTTAAACCATTCCTCACTTTCCTTCCTTCAAGTCAAACTCCAAATCAATTCTATTTGACTTTTTCCAAACTCAAATTAGTTCTATGATTCAATTCCATGATTCAATTCCATGATTGAAATCCATGATTAAAATCTATGATTGAAAACCCATGATCAAAATCCATCAAAAATTTTTAAGTCCAAATTTTGCCTAAGTCCTTAAGCTTCCCTTATGGACTTAACCAAAATCATGATTCAAACTTATACAAATATTTGATATTTTCTCATAATCTATTTACATTATCATATATATTCACATATATAAATGAAATATAAATTCAAATCAATCTAAACTCAAAATTCAAAATAAATTCATGAAAATTTTCCTAAGTCCCTTTAATTTTCCATTAAAGTACTTTGCCAAAATCAAACCTAAACCTTGATCAAACCATTTCAAACTCATGGGATTTTCTCAAAACTTGTTTATATTCTCATTTATATTCTCATATATAAATGAAATATAAATATAAATTAATCAAATCAAAGACAAAAATTAAATTTCAAATTTAAAATCGTTGAAATTCCATTAAATCCCTTAATTTTCCATTAATATATTTAACCTAAACTTTGATCAAACCTATTCAAACTCATGGGATTTTCTAAAAACTTATTTGTATTCCCATTTATATTCTCATATATGAATGAAATAAAAATATAAATCAATCCAATCCAACTCAAAATTAAATTTTAATTTAAAAATTTTCTTAATCCTTTAAATTCCCTTTAATGGATTTAACCTAAATCATGATTAAACCACTTCAAATTATTGAAATATTCTCATGATCAATTTATATTCTCATTTATATTCACATATATAAATGAAATATAAATTCAAACAGTTGAAATCAATTCCAAAAATCAAACTCAAATCAACTCAATATCAAATCTAAGCCTTTCAAGTCAGCCAAAACACTTTCAAATCAAGCCAAACTCTTGATTTTACCTCATGGTTCAATCAATCCTACAATCATTAGCTCATATATAAATCTAAACTTCAATCACTCAATCAAAAACCAAATCAAAAATCAAACCCAAAACCCCTTCATATTCTTCCTTTGAATATGAAATTTTTAAATGGATCAAAATCCATTTGACTTCAAACCACTTATAAATAGATTTATGCTTCAATCATAAGTCCATATACAAGATCAATCAACTTCAAATTAAGCTTTGACCAAGCCATTTGACCCACTTAGGTCACTTGACCCAAAGTGACCTAAAGTACCCTTATGAGCCAACTTTGATCCTAACCAAATTAGACTGAACCAAACTCATATATCCCTCTCATCATGATCAACAATCATCATGGGATGATCAATCAATCAAATTGGGTCAAACAAAGTCAAACCTAAGGGTTGACCAAGTCAACACTTAACCTAAAATGAAACCTAACATAGCCAAAATCCATCATAGGCCAAATTGATTGAAACCATTGATCTCAGTTCACTCATGACTGATATTTGAACTTGACCAAACCAACATTTGAGCCTAACCTAACCCAATTGGCCCACTTGACCCAAGTTGACCCATTTTGACCTAAAGGGCCAAAATGTGTCAAAACTTGATCTAAGCCAAATTGATTGAAACCAATGGGTCAAGTCCATCCCAAATCACTTGTGGAACTTGACCAAAGCCTCAATTAACCAACCAGACCAAACTAGCCCAATTGACCTTAGACCCAACATGACCTAAAGGGGTCATGTTGAGCCAAAATTAATTGGAAACAAAAATACAAATCCACTCTATATGACTAACCAAACCTAAACCTACCCTTGACCTACCTCAAATAGATCAAATGGGTCAAATAGGTCAACTTGACCCATTTGACCTAAATGAAGTCATGTGAGCCAAACCAAATATATACCAAATTGAATCAAATTAAAGCCACCAAAACATTTCAAATAGTCATATGAACTTGACCCAACCCTTGGTTTGACCCAATTTGGCCTATTGGTCAACTTGACCCAAGTTGACCCATTTTGACCTAAATGGGTCAACATGAGCCAAACCCTATCAAATGGATTCCAAATCTAATGAAACTTGGCTGAACCTAGTTTCTCCACATACCTAACATGTTCAAAGTGGAAAAATAGTAAAATGACCATTCTACCCCTAGGCTATATAACAAATTTTGGCCTAGCCCATGGGTATTTTGGCCATACCCTCTTCACAATCACTTGAGGCTTTCCTAAAATCTCAATGGGATTTAGTGATGAGTGGTGCACCCAACCCAATGGGTTTGGGTCAACTCATTTGGTCCCTAGACCAAACTCGACCACTAAGAGCAAAATTGACTAAGCTCAATCTGATGCACATGGGAGGTTCGCATTCCACTCAAGGCCTCAAACTAACCATGTACAAAGATCTAACAGCCTAAACAACCCTCTAATATGAACAATTGGATCAAAATGGCAAATGAGGTGTCGACAATCTAATTGCCATAGGGGGAGATATACTCCCTCTAATTCAATGAAATTTTAATTCACTCTCTATCGATTGAAGCCTGGGAACCCAGGACCATCTGGCATTCCCAAGCTTAGAGGATTTGAATTCATTCTCGATTTTGCATAGTGCAAAATAGGGGATCTCAATCCATTAGTGAATTTCTTCCACACTTGATCTCCTTCCAATTATTCTTGCACACTCCATCAAAGGGTCAAGTCCAACTTTTCCAAGTTCTGATTGAAGTCCCCATAGCAAGGAAGAGCTCAATTGGATCAAAGCTAAAGCTCAAGTGAAGTGGTGTTGGTCTTCCCATTGATCCACTCAATCCCAAGGCCTAGAAATTTTAACAGAGCTTCATTTCCACTAGATGAAGCTACCTCATCAATCTCAAGCATCGGTGAGGTATGGAATTTTTTAATCAATAAACTCAATGTGGTGTGGAGCTTTGTGAAAGAAATTTTCACCTCATCAAATTTTGACCATTAGATTTTCTGCTTTATGTCTCTAGATGGTGTGGGTTAAATTTTGTGTGATTCCATGCTAGATCGAGCTTGGATCTTCCCCTTGATCATGGATGGTCTCTGTTGATCAAGGGGAAGAACTTGGCTCATCTTAGTTGTCCATCTGTGTATTTTGGATGGACAGTTGAGATTATTTGACACGTTTAGAATCCATTTATCTATTTTAATCCACCGAGGAATTCTTAGTCGTCCGATCTTTGATCGGACGGCAGGGAATATAAGCGTGTGCACCGCCGCTGCCTTTGTGAGATGACAACTTAAGTTGTCCCCTCACGGCACGACGCATGTAAAGCGCGCTGATCGTCACCGCCATGCGTCACACCTTGAGCTAAGGATTAAGCAAGGATTAGTTGAGCAATTAATTAATTCCTAATTAATCCATGGAACTTCTAAAATTCATAATTCTCTCTAAAAAAATAAAAAAAAAATAAAAGGAAAAAAGCTATGGAAAGATAATTTCATCTAGAATATTTTAAAAATAATTTCAATAGATTTTATCTAAATTTGAGTTTCTTTTGGAATCTTAATTAGCTAATTATCCTTTAATTAGGTCATCAATTAATTTCAAACTTCTGGGGTTCATTTTAGGGGATGACCTCTGCCTCCCCTAATTTTCTTGAGATTTATTGAGGGCTCAATTGGAAAAATTGTTATTTCATTCCCTAATTATCTCTTTCATGTAATTAAATGATTAGTGGATTTACCCTATGATTAGGGTTGATTAAGTTCAGATCCAGTAAGTAGGAGATTTATGGAATAATTTTGGGGCATTTCCCCTAAGCTATTCCCTAAAGCCCCTCCTCTCTCCTTAATCTCTTTTAATTAAGGGTTAATTCATTAATTATTCCCTTAATCAATTTTCAAAATTTCTGAAAAGTTCCAAAACTTAATTAATCTACCTTGGGTAGATGCTTAGGTGTTTAATAGCTTAAGTTCAATTAAGGAAATTAAAACCCCCTTCATAAGTATGAAGGGGTGTTTTGAAAGTACTTAAGCTAAACCACTTAGCTTACTTAACTTTTAATTTTGAGCCAAATTACATTAGGCCTTTTCATTATTAGGTGAATTGCAAATTTAAATTTATTGTGGGTTTCATGTCATCTCATTGGCTCATAATTATCTAGTTAATTCTTCTAAGGTGGTGTAAGTAAGGGCTAATTAAGTCACTTAATTCATACCTTAACCTAATCAACACATAAAAATGGATCTAATTACCTAAAAATTAAACAAAAATATAAAACACATGTGGGAATGGGTTAGGAATAGAAAATGTATCTCACCTTTTCAAAATTAAATCAAATTTCAAACTAAACAAAAATTATTTTGAAATTCACTTTGATTTATTTTGAGTTTCCTTATTCTATAAGAATGTCTTTAGGATTTAGGTAAAGTGAGTTTTTTTACATGCTTTCATTTCTTTAGATCTTTTCCAATATGTTAAGTTGTATGCCATGTGGTTTCATTCATTCAAAATTTCATGTTTCAAATTTTAAAATGAAATTATTTACTTTATGTCAAATGTGCATGTGTTGATTAAAGTAAAATATGAGTGGTTATTATCACTCTTAAATCCAAATTCCTTTCAAAACCTATAGATAAGATATCAAATCTAAAAGTATGCTACTTATAATTTAGTTATAAGCTTGCATGTGAAATATTATAAAGGTATGCTTAGTACAGGTTTCCTTTCTTTCCTATGTTGGTATAGTTTTGAATAAGAATTTTGGTGAGATGTAAGGTTCATTTGAAAAGGACCTAATGCTCACCTAATTTCAAATCCTATTCATCCCTATGCTACCATCTAAGAAGGGTCACCTACACTTACATACATAAATTTCATAAATAAAATAAATCTATTAAATAACTTTTTCATCTTCCTTTTCTATTTCATTTCTTTTATATGCATGTTTGTACTTAAGGAAAGTGGTATATTAGTCTGGACAATCCCAAGGTTGTGCAGCTTTATGTAGCCCTAAGTAGGTCTTGTACCTTATACCTCTGGTTAACAATGGCGTTGTACTCACTTATACCTTTCTTACTTTCATGTATGTATGTGAAATTTTAGATAAGGAAAACCTTTTCTACTTAAGAAAAATCATGCATATTCAACTTCTAAATTTTCTTAAATGGATTACTTAGCATGCATCATAAAGTTTGTTAACTACTCTCATTTCCATGTATATATATGCTTAGAGTCCATCCATATGCATGTTATACATATTGGGGAAAGAAATGAAGTAATGTGTGTTATGCGAATTTTGATTCATTTTATTTAATCTTAAAATGCCTTTCTTTTTGAATAGGTTTGTTTGGAGTTTATCTAAACATAGGATTGATTAAAATATGTAATCAAGACATTCACCTAAATGAAACTAAAATATGAACCTACTTTAGAAAATTACTTAAGGTTAGGGAAGGAGAGAGAAGTTCTCTTCTCTTTTCCTCTCTTCATAACTTAGTAATTAATTGTAGGTTTCACTTAAACCAAATTAAAATATGAAACAAAACCAACCCAAAATACTTAAACAACTTAAATGAAACCTTCCTTTAAGTTGAACATGTCCTTCACACTTAGAAAATTTAAACTTAAAGCCCTGACTAAGCATACCACACAAATCTTCAAAGCACCTACATTAACCTAAGTCAGCACTTCTAGCTTTAGGTTAGGTCAATGCATGGTTTGATGTTATGCTTTATTTTATGATATATGTTTTAGACTGATTGATATGGTGTATTCTCATAGAATGAATGGTAGAACGTGCTTAGTCTAATTGTTCTTTTCTGTAGGGGATTGTGTTTAAGAGGCGTTATCATAAATAAAAATATAACTACTTATTACTTACAGGTACTTATACCCCTAAGAATTATCCATAGGCCAAGTGGACTTAGTCACCCATGTGTTGGGTGATAAGTCTAATATACATGTTTGGGATATGTGTGGTGTGATTTATCTAACCTTTGTTTTGCACGTGTTAATTAGATTTCCACTTTTCCTTTTAATGTAAAATTTTGTATAATTAGGATTTTGGAATGATTTTTTATGGGGATTAGGATGAACAATGGTCATAAGATCCCATCTTATGCACCATGTGAAGCCTTGGAGCATCCACCTTCCGACCATCCAAATGAAAGAACCAAAAGAAGAAAGAAGAAAGAAGAATGAAGAATGAAGCTTGAAGACCCCAATGAATTCCTTTGCTTAAATTATATTTTAATTCATTTGTAATCTAGGTTGTATAAGGGTGGAGCTCGGCTACCCACATTTGATATTTTTGGGTTTGTGCGGTGGTACCCAACCATAATGGCCACTTATTCTTTTATGATTAGCTTTATAAATTGATTGATAATTTGTTTAGCTTTTGCATTAAGTGACATAATTTTTCTAGTTTGTTCCTTGTTTATGTATGGCCTGGATGTGGATTAGGCTCTTTATAGAAAAATAAATCTTTTACCCAACTTAACAACTCAAATTAAAATTAAACAACTCATAACCTCACCCAAAGCTTAGGTTTAAAATCAAGATAAAAAAAATTAGCAACCCCTTAGCTAGATGAGCATTTCTTTATAATATCATGCACAAATGTATCTTATTTCACTCTTGATTGGAGGGCTTCCACCTTTGCCAGAGAACCTGGCTTGACCTATTAGAGCTGTGGTGGAAACTCACCTCATCCCTTCTTGCTGATTTTGGCTAATAATCTGATTTCTCATGCATTTGTCATAAAAATCTTATTAGCGTGTGTCAAAATAATTATCCAAAATAAAAATAAAATGAAATTTGAATTGCATTAGATTTATTCCATTTGAAGCATGTCCCTTTACATGATCTAGTCTCTTTAGGGAGTGAGTTTAAGGACTTAGTCTCTTTCTAAATAATAATAGCCTAGCTATCTTGCATAAGCATAACGACTTGCCTACATGTATTTAAAATCGTAGGAGGAGTTAGTTGGCAGCCACCCCCAGGTAGTTGTAAGTCCAAGCTATTGAGTGGTTTGTCCTCTCTAGTGGAGGCAAAATAATTATCCACTTTTGCCTTAGATTTAGGTTGTGCTTTCGGCCAAGCTCCCTACATTTAGGTTCTGAGATTGCTTCTCTCCTTGTGATTTCAAATGAAACAAATGTAACTCAAATAAACTAAATCAACTTTTAAAATATAAACCCAATTATAAGATAGTTTGAGATGATTGCTAGGTTTCCTAGCATCGTGGGCATTTCCTACTTATCTTCCATTTTGACTTTGATAATAACTCCCTCTTTTAATCAATCTCATTTGATCCTCAAACATAAACCAATCGATTGATAGTCTTTCCTATTAAAATTTTTAGAGATAATGATCATTTACCTTAATTGAGAGTTGTCCTTTAGAATGTAATTAACTATGGGGGCTTTCCCCTGTAGGGAACTTAATGAACCCGGTTTAAAATAAACCCTACTTTACTTTTTCATATAAAATAGGGGAAGAATATCTAATACATATGCAGACTCATCGTCCTGAGGAGTCCTTATTGAGGTGATTGGTTTCATTAAAGGGTAGTGACTTCTATCTTTCGAGATAGTACACTATTTCCTTGATGATGTATCTGATCACCTGAATAAGTATATTTATGGATCTGTGTGGCATTTTACTAAGAAGAATTTCTACATATATAATTTTGCCTCTCCTTTCACCATTGATTTGAAGGCGACTTTGTATGTGTGTGGGAATTTTTCAACCAACACTAGCTGGGCAATGAAGTCTACCAAACTAATAAGTTGTTCATTGGTTTACAATGATCAAGCCAAGAGGAAAGCATGGGGACTTAGAACCTTCAGACAAGTGACCACTAGGATGACAGACTAGCGAGGTGGTATGTCAACCCGACCTAGAGCAGCTAATGAGTGGGTTCCACAAGGGCTTGGTCCCACATCTAAGTAGCTTGAGAAAAAAGATATGTGTTTATTTTTGTGCATGGTTAAAAGGAATAGGATGTCTCTTGGGTTCTCTTACACCTATCCTAAAAATGCTTGGGGAATTTGATGAAATGGTGCCCCGGATGGAAGCTGGGATTCCCACTAAGAAAGGATATTGCTTGAATTCTCTCACACCTAACTCAGTTGTGCTAATCAAAATAGGATGTCTCTTGGGTTCTCTCACACCTATTCTAAAAGCATTTGTTTGATTGTGTTTGTGTTGTGAAAGAGGGATAGGATGCCTCTTGGGTTCTCTTACACATATCCTAAATACGTCATTGTCGATTCACAAGATAAGAAAACAACGCTTTGAAAGAACAGAAGATTTTGATGAATTGGAATGAGCTCTTATTCTTTTGTTGATAATTACTTTCAAACATATTTTATGGGTAATATTTCTTCAAATAGAGCCCATTAATTGAAAGCATTGGGTGTTCCCCTTTACAATCAATGAGTTGATAGGATCCTCCTTGGTAGGCCTTCTCTATGACAAATGGGCCTTCCCAAGTGGGTTCAAACTTGTCTCCCATCTTTCGATGGGCAACAATTGGTCTCCTTAGGACTAATACAAGTTCTCCCACTTGAAAAGCCCTAGGGTGGACCAGCTTGTTGTGAGCTTGAAGCATTTTAGCTTTATACAACTTCGTCAGCACTCCCTTCAGCTCCAAACATTTGAGCTAATGACTTTGCATTCTTCTCTATAGTGATCTTTCTACCCAATTCTATCCTTAGTGATGGGAGTTCAACTTCTAAAGGTAGAACGACTTTGGAACCATACACTAAGGAAAACATGGTAGACTGAGTTGGAGTTCTATATGTGGTGCGGTATGCCCACAAGGCTTCAACTAACTGCTCATGCCATTGTCACTTATTATTGTTGAGCATCTTCTTTAGAATCTGGATGAAATTTTTTTTAATACTTCTGCTAGGCCATTTTCTCTTGGGTAATAGATGATGGAGTATCTCCAATCTATATTATGTCCTCTAGTGAAGTTGTTGATCTTGGTGCTTTTGAATGTAATACCATTATCGGATATAATTCATCAAGGCACCCCGAACCTATATATGATATGGTTCTTGAAAAACTGAAGCACATGCTGAGTTGTGACCTCTCTGAGTGGGATTGCCTCCACCCACTTGGAAAAGTAGTCGGTGGTAGCTAGAATGAACCGATAAACTTTGGAAGAAAAAGGATCGATATGGCCCACTATATCAGTACCCCAACACTGAAATGGCCATGAGGCCAATGTAGGATGGAGAATGTTGGGTGATTTATGTAGGACTGCACCGTGTACCTGACATTGATGGCATCTTCTAGATACATCCATGCAATCTATAATCATCGAAGGCCAATAGTATCCTAGTCTCTTGATCTTTGCTTTCATCTTTGGACCAGATTGATGCACTCCACATAGACTTGAATGTACCTCAGTCACGATCCTATAAGCTTCGTATTTTTTCCAGACAGCATAACCACATTTGATTGAAGGACTGTCGGTACAAGATGCCATCCACGAGAGCATAAGATAGAGCTCTCTGTTTCACCTGATGGGCTTGTGACTTCTCTTGAGGTGGCCAAAGAATCTACTAATGCATTCTCTGCTCAAGAAACCTTGTAGATGGTGACTTCAGGGATTTGGGCCAACAACTTCATAGTATACTCGTGGTAATGGCAAAGCTTAGGTTTGAGAACCTTTTTGGACCCGATAATTTGGTTGATAACCAATTGAGAATCCCCAAAGATATAGATGACTTTGACACACACTATAATGGCTAACTCCAGATCATCAATAAAAGCCTCATACTCGACTTCATTGTTGGTGCAGGGATTGGAGAGATAGTATGATAATCTCATCACAATGCGATCTAGAGTTAGGAGAACTATTCTTACCCCTGTCTTTCATAGAAGAGTAGATCGTGGTGCTTTTCTTTTATGAAAGGAAGCTGCATCATCAAAATACATCTCCCATCGATGGTTATCAACCTCCCTTAAGTTCATGATTTGCTTGTCAGGGAGATCGTCACTAAGCGGAGAATTAGCAGGAAGTGGGTGTGCTACCAAGAAATCCACCAGTACCTATCCTTTTACCTCATGGAGGGGTAGGAATGTGATATCAAAATTATAAGAGAATCATGGACCAAAGTGACAAGCATCCGGATAGCATTGGCCATGTCATGAGATACTACAGTGGATTGGTTCTGGAAATTAAGTTCACCTTATGAGAAAGCATATAGTGGCATAGCTTTTGGGATGCAAAGATTAAAGCTAGGAAATGTTTCATAATAGGTGAGTTATTCATTTCAACAAGAATTAGATGACGACTGAGGTAGTAGAGAGCACTCTCCTATCCTCTTCATTGCCTTGGGACAACAAAGCGCGGAGGGAGTCATCCAATGCAGTAGTATAGAGGATGAGTGGTCTATCCGGGATAGGGGTTTCTAGAACTGGCAGCTTCACCAAATACTGCTTGATATCTTCAAAGGCATACTGGCACTTGTCATCCCACTTAAACTTGGCATCCATTTTTACAAGTCGATAGGTTGGAGATAAAGCATCTTAGATGCACCAACCATCTTAGAAAGATCAGAGTTGAGTTAAACTTTTGGGAGGTGGCATTTCTATCTTTTCTAGATCTATTTTTATTCCTTGATGTCAGACAACAAACCCAAGGAATTTCCCTGAAGCAACTCTGAATGCACACTTTAAGGGATTCATTTTGGGGTTATATTATCTTAACTATTTAAAAACTACTCTCAAGTCAAAGAGGTGGTCTTCCTTTTCTTTACTTTTGACTACTAGATCATCAACATAGCACTCAACCTGATGATGAATGAGTTCGTTGAAGATCAGTCATCTATGTAGCACATTTTAAAAGAAAGGCGTGACCTTATAATAATAGATTCTGATCAGGGTTCAAAAAGTAGTGTTTCTCTAATCCTCTAGGGCCATCTTGATTTGGTTATAGCCAAATGACCCATCCATGAAGGATAATACTGCATTAGATGAGGCGATGTCCACCATTAGTTTTGGTATAAGAAGAGAAAACTCATCCTTAATATATGCCTTGTTTAAGTCCCTGAAATTAACGCATATACGAATTTGGTCATTCTTTTTCTTAACTAGGATGACGCTGGCTAACTAGGTTGGGTATTTTTCTTTCTTGATAAAATCGGCATCGATTAGTTTCTTATCTTCAAAAATGACCTGTTGTTCAATTTCTAATCGCATACATCTAGGAGCTTGCTTGATAGGGTTGGTGTTAGGGTCTATTACTAGTTTGTGGACTGTTACTTAAGGAGATAATCCAGGCATCTCTTCATAACTCCATGCAAAGTAGTCCTTAAAATTCAATCAATAGCCTAACTAAGTCATTGGTTTTTTCTTCATTCTACAATGAATTGATGTATGTCGGGCGTGAATTTTCTTCCATCCTGAAGTTGATTTCTTTAAGTTTGTCAATTATAGAATGGATCTTCTCTTCAAATTATGGTGGTACATCTTTGATTTGGAGATCATATAGATCATCTAAACTTTTTAAACACACATTCTCATAAAAGCTAGTGTGGTGTGAAAAGAACCTATCAGACTCCAAATGATGGATGACAATTAAGAAGTAATGGTCATCATCGAGTGGACCTACTGTATCGAATCCTAATCCTAATCTTAATTGTACATCCCTGCCTCTGTTGTTCCATAGCTTTTTGAAGTACTCTGACCTATGCTTAGACCATGTAAAATGAATCAAACCCTTCTTTACAAGATTAAGAACACAAGGTGAGTACCAATCAAAAGGTAATTCATTAATTCTTTATATGAAATATCCTCAAGTCCTATATTAGTTTTTGAACTTGAGGATGATGATCCCAATAAGAATCTCTTTGGGTTGACATCCTTGGAATACTGAGGGGCTTCCTTAACTACTAAACCTTCAACTTTTTGAGAGGAAAGTGAGGTTAGAGCTAAGGTTCCTAACTATTGCTTGATAGTTTCACATACATTTGATTTGAATACATTCGTGCTTTGTCTGGAGGCCTGGTCTTCATCACTGTCCAGCTCGAGTGTCACCTCCAATGAAACCGAGGGGTTGGTTGGTATGCTAATCACATTAGACTCATCCTTCGAGCTAGATTCTAAGTCTATGTGATTAGTAGGGGTACTCCTGTGAACTAGAACATAACCCCATTTTGGTGGTGGTCTTCCACCTCTAGCGCCTTGTCTACCTGCCTCTACCTGGTGGAGGTCGAGCCATCCTACCTGCATGTCCATATGATGAAATGAACTGTAGGTGGAATGTGATATGCAGCTCTACGTCTTCCTTGATGTCCTTTTCTCATTCACTTGTACTTTTTTCTTTTCTTTTTTTTTTCTCTTTTTCTTTTTCTTCTTTTTCTTTTTCTTTTGCAATTAAATTTTCACCAAGTTCACAAGAAAAGGTGTTTTGAGGAAGATGGTAGGGAGGATGGAATCATCTTATTCTGATGTATCCAAGGCCTCACAAAGTGGGTGAATAAGTATTCAAATCAAATATAGAACTTGGCTTGGTCTTCCAGTCACATTTCCAAAAGGTAACACTATGGAACTAAAGCCCTCTACTTGTTCATTGAATCTCTCAATATCATATGATCTCCTCGGAGTGTGGAGATGTCGATCCTCAAATAGGCAAAGGTCTTTAGACTCATAATGTTCACTTGATGTGACATAAGAACTAGAAAGTCTAAATCGCCCATGTCCACATGTGAGGGGATGGTTGTGCTCCATGTCCCCAGAAGAAGGTCTTCATGAAAGTGACTCTTGGGCTTCTCAATGTAACTCCTCTCCAAGTCGGTGGCTAAGCATACCTTTGGATCAAGGAGAGCCTTGATTAATGATTCCCTCATCTCTTTGAATAAGAAAAGGGTATCATATATGTTTAACTTAGATGACAACTTTCTTAAGTGAGGGATGATATTGTAATCCACCTTGGGTTGATCCTTCACAAGCATATCCAAGAGTTGAGCATCCTGTGGAGGGGCTTCTTGATCATCTGAACTAATGACTTATTTACCCTTATCTTGAGGTGCTGCCCTAGGAAGTAGAACATTGCCACTATGGAGGTTGATTTCAGTGATCTCCTGTGGCAGGTTAGTGGAAGATTCTACCTGCTCATCAGGCTCACCTATAGCTTCTCCTATGGGACCCTTGGAATCGGACGATTCCAAGTCTATCTCAAGAAGTGAACTCATAGGATTTAGAGAAGGAAAGTCCAACTTTGAATGAGAAAGAGGAAGATCAAAGTTGTTATAATTGTTGTTTAGACTTGGAGAGTTTTCAGCAAGAGTAGAATTAGATAATACATCAGAAGTGATGCAGATGTAATTCAAACTAGCTTTATTCATTGATTTCTTGGGTTTTGAAGGAGGCACATTGTAAAAATATAGTAAAGTATGTGGGGTGAAGGATTTGATGCCCTCATCCACTGATACAAGATGTCTACTATAGGAAGAGCTAGTTGAAGTAGAGGTGGTCGCTTATGTAGTAGCTACAACGGTGGACTGGAGGATGGGCTTGATTGGTGGTTACACTACTTGGCTATCCCGAGCTGGCATGGGCTGCTGTTGTTGAGCTCTTGCCTTCCCCAAGTTATCTTGGACAACTTACAAACCTTCCTTGATACTGGGGGTTCATGCTGCCTCAGGCACCTGTAGGAAAAGTTTCTTGATTTTAGACACAATCTTCTTAGAGGTTTGAGATAAAGAGATATCTGAACCTTCTTTAGTTTTGAGAGGATTGCAAGTATCCCCAAGGACTACCCTAATAAAACTGGATGGTTGTTCCATAAGGTATTACTTCAGGATAACTATGGCACCTGTCTTGAAGCTATGTTCAAGCCAGTCCTTAAATGTAAAGCAATCCTCCAAAATATGACCTAGTATGCAGTGGTAGGGGCAAAAGTTAGGATCATTGCTTTTGCCCACTTTCTTCGGCCTTCTAAGCTCAGGTAGCTAAAAATCAGGCTTCTTTAAAAGATTCTTAAAGATTTTCTTGATTACCTCCCTCTTAAATAAATATGGTTTGTTTAGTCTATCCATAAGAGTAGGTGGGTTATAGCTACCGGGCAACGGGTATGTGTACCACTACTGTTGCGGATATGGCTAAGGAGGAGACGATAAAGGCCATTGAGGCTATTATGGCGGCCGGTAAGATGGCCTCGGTGGTGATAGAGGAGGTGGAAGTGATGGCTGTGGAGCACGAGGTCTCTCATACTACTCTCTAGCAGACTGCTTTCCCTTATCACTGCCCTTGGCTTCTTCTCATAAGCTTTCTATGGCTTTGGCTTTATTGATTGATTCTAAAAAGGCAACTATTTGGCTTCTCCTTGTAAGCTAGTCACCTTGTTGATTAGCTTCTCAAATTAATGGTAAAACCTTTGATCATGAAGGCGACCGAGCATGAATATTCTTAAACAAAATTTCAATGGCGTGTTGTTCAGACAACTACGGTTTCATTTCATACTCAAATTATGTCATCTGAGAATATAATCAATGAGATATTCACCAGGGTATTGTTAAGCCATAACGAGATCTCCTACAATCACCCTTTGCTGAGCTCCAGTGAATCTCTTAATGAAAAATTGCTCCAACTCAGTAAAAGCTTTCACTGAACTGTTGGGAAGTTTAGCATACCAATCGAAGGCTATGCCTACTAAGCTACTAACAAAAAGTCTAAAGAGTAAAGCATCACTACCACCAGCATTGCAACAGCTACCCTGGGTTCGTACTGCCATCGAAGCTCTTGAAAGAAGGTGGCACGAAACCCTTAGGATATTGGATGGCATCAAATTCTTCTAGGTAGGGTCTACCCTTTGGAATCGATGATCCTCCTCAAGCTTGAGCCAAGGCTTCTCTCACTTACTGCTCAACCATGATTTTAATGTCCTTTTCCTGTATGGAGGTACTATCCACTACCTTAGTGTACAAGCTAGTGCTGCCCTGCTCTATTAGGGGTAAAGTCTCAGTTGGATCCAAGACATGCAACAACTTAGGATAACCAGTCTCTACTATAGTAGGATGCACTGCCATGGCTTGGTTCTGAAGTGCCAAAATCACTGATAGCAAGTCTTCAAGCTTCTTCTCCATCCTATCTATTTGTTCAACCTTTTGCTTTAATTGTTGAAGGAGGTGTTTGATCGAGTAGGCTGTGTCTTCCTACTCGGCCTCACCACCTTCCAAAGTCTACTGATCATGAAGGAGGGAACCCTTGGTATCTACCATGTGTACCCCCATTGAATCCTCTAATAGATCATCTTCATTAAGATCAAAATTGACCTTTTCATCCTCTAAATTGGATCAGGCATATCCTAAGATCTCCTGCTTCTCCACTAGATACTGAGCTACAATGTCATTTTGATGATCGGTTAACTATAGGTATAAAGATTGGTTGTGGTAGTAGGATCGCCATGAATAGATAGATATCTAACCTCTGCTACTGCTGGAGAGCTAACCCTATGAGAGCTATGCTCACTAGAAGAAAGATTCTCCTGGCTACTGCTAGATATGGATGGAGTGGTATTCCTAGGAGGATCTATAGCCATGGGGGTGACTGAACTGTCTCCTCCTCCCTCTACTGTTATCTCCATACAATATTACGGTAGTGGTGGTGATGGAATGACTACTATGCACCATGGTCACCATTCCTTCTTCACGATGACTGGGGCAGGAGGTCAAGCAGGAGAGCTCGGCCCCGCCTCAATTGTGGATGGAGATGGGATCTCTTGGCATGGATCCTGAGTGGTTCTCCCAGATGTCTTTTGGCCTTTAGAATAGCAGATAATGGAACATGTGCTGGAGATGGTGGGTGTGGAGTAAAGCATTATGGTGGAGGCACCAATGCCTCTCTTTGAGTAGGAGCACCTCTCCTATGGTGAGTAGTACCCGTCAGTAAGATGCTATTAGTATGATCATCATGGGTAGCATGCCGATCTAGAAAGTCGACACAAGGGGTCGCATGTACCTCATACTCATTTAGTAATGCATAATGTATGGGCCTCCCTGGCCCTCCCCTATCTGATCTGTCTGCCCACACTATAGAGAATGAATGAATGCAAATTATGAGCCCGACTCGATCATAGCTCCGCCTCTTGTAGAACTAATCAGGGTGCAACCTCCTCCTCTCACTGATAGGAGCCTCAAACTAAACTATTGGTGGAGGTGAAACTGAAATCCTCCTAACATCCACTCTATCAGATCTAGAGATAGGGTGGAACTTATTTTCTATGATCAGCGAGGAAACCATCCTAGGATACTCCTCTACTGCAGCCTGGGAAACTGCCTCCAACTCCCTAGCTATGTGTGTATGATACCACTTGATCATACGGTTCTTATTTTGATGATGAGTCTTGGTAGGTTGAGCAGTATGGGAACCAGACCCAATCACGAAAGTAGAGGAGACAATCCCTAAAATCAGGGGAGCCTTCCCTTGGAGGTGGTGGGTGCTAGGGTAGCAAGGGGAACAATGGGCGCATTGATCGGAACTACTCTTGTTGTGGAACTACCATCCTCTTTAGTGGGATCAGATCATATGGTAACTCAGGATGACCACGTCACCACACACTCCTTTTGTCAGAGAGGTGGTCCCCTCACATAGCCCTCAAAGCCTCATCCAAAGTGGATGTGGTGGACGAAGTCAGACTACGGGAGGCTGGCCTGATCCAAGGCCAAGTTTATCCAGGAAATAAAGATACATTGTTGCAATTGAACCCTAACGAAACTACTAAAGTGCAATGTTGAAAAAATAAGTTTGAATCATATTCCTGCTTTGTTGATTTTTGAATTTTGATTTAGAATTTGAACCCACACTCAAAAACTTGAAAGCGTTAAGTGGGGCTCAAATGAATTTAGAAGAGAGATTTTTGAATTGATTAGAAAGGGGATTTTTGAATGTAGAATCCATTTTTAACAAATTTGTGTTTATTAAAAATAGGTTCAAATATTTTTGGAGAGATGGTTCCATAGGTTTATATTTAAATTTAATTTTTGATTGTTTGGGGACCCTTCATTTAACAAATTTGAGTATGTTAAAGTAAGGGGTCAATTGATTTTTATTTTGATTGGTGATTTTGGAATTTACTCACTTAGCAAATTTGGGTATGCTAGGTGAGGTGTTTGAAAACAATTTTCTTCTTTTGATTGCTTATTTTGTGAATCATGTGTGAATTTGAAAAGGTTGTCCTCATTTAGCAAATTTGGGTATGCTAAATGAAGAATCCAAATGTGTTTTATTTTGATGATTTTTGAAAGAAGAATCCTTAGCAAATTTAGGTATGCTAAGGAAATCAAAATGTTATTTTTGATTTTTTATTTTGATTTTTGAAAAAGTGGATATTCACTTAGCAAGTTTGGGTATGCTAAATGAAAGATCCAAATGTTGCTTTGTTTTTGATGAATTTTGAAAAGAGGATTCTTAGCAAATTTAGGTATGCTAAGGAAATCCAAATGTTTTTTTTTATTTTGATTTTGATTTTTTTTATTTTGATTTTGGTTTTTGAAAAGAGGATCTTCATTTAGTAAATTTGGGGATGCTAAATGAAAGATCCAAATGTTGTTTTTGATTTTTGATTTTGATTTAAGGGATCTTCATTTAGCAAATTTAGGTATGCTAAAAGAAATTTCCAAATGTTGTCTCAATTTTGAAAAGATGATTTTTAATTTTGATTTTGGAAAAGATGTTTATTGATTTTTTTTAAATGAGTTAGTTGATTTTAATTTTGAAAATATGATTGTTGATTTATTTTGAAAATGAAATCTTCATTCAATAAAGACGTTCATTTGTACTTTTGGGAAATATGATTATTGCTATTATTTTTGGAAATGAAATCTTCATTCAACAAATTGAATGAACATGTTCATTTGTACTTTTTGAAAATATGATTGTTGATTGTATTTTGGAAAGAGATTTGTTGATTTTCTTTTTGGAAAAGATAATTGTTCATTTTGTTTTGAAAATAAAATCTTCATTCAATAAATTGAATGAAGATGTTCATGTGCTTTTTGAAAATATTATTTTAGATTTTATTTTTGAAAAGATGATTGTTGATTTTCTTTTCAAAAATTTGATTGTTGATTTTGTTTTGAAAAATTAAATCTTCATTCAATAAATTGAATGAAGATATTCATTTCTATTTTTTGAAAAAAAATATGATTTTGGATTTTATTTTTGAAAAGAGATGATTGTTGAATTTTATTTTGAAAATGAAATCTTCATTCAACAAATTGGATGAAGATGTTCATTTGTGATTTTTGAAAATATGATTTTGGATTTTATTTTGAAATGATCCTTCAAATAACAATCATGAAGATTATCAGATGAGGGTGATTTATGAAAATTTCTATGCAAACATTTTATTATGTGCATTTTGAAAAAGTGCTTTTTGGAAATTGATATTTTTGTAAAACATTTTATTTTTTTTATTTTTTAAATGAACCTTTCCTTACCATAAAAATGGTAAGAGGGAAGTCTTTAGTTATTTCTTTTTATTAAATTTTTATTTTTACATATTGGGGAACCCAATAGGGGTTCCAAGACCCACACAGAGTGAGGTCCTAAAACCTAAAGAATATTAGCTAGCTTAGCTTAAGGATGAAACAAACTAAGTGCAAACATAAAAGAAAGATAGTCTTGGATTCATATAGAATACAAACCCACTATCGATACTTGGAGACAATGATCATTTACCAAAGATGGAGAGAGGAACCTTCCCTAGTGAAGTTGCTAGAAAAATCTGTGGTGAATTTTTTTTTATTTTTCATCTAATCTTTATAAAAGAGAAAATAATAAATGAAGAACCAAAAATATTTTAAAAACATTTCTTATTTTAGACACAATGCAGATCTATAGATGTTCTTATTAGGGTGATCAGGTATGACATTAAGAAATGATGTACTATCTAGAGAGACAGAAGTCACCATCCTACAAATGGACCTAATCACCTTAATAAAGACTCCTAAGGACTATGGGTCTTTGGAATGTACTAGAGATTCTTCCCTTACTTTATAAGAGAAAGTAAAGTAGGGTTTATTTTAAATCAGGTTTGTTAAGTTCCCTATGGAGACAAGCCCCCATAGTTAATTACATCATAAGGAACGAGATTCTTTAAGAATACTCTTGATTATGGTAAATGATCATTGTCTCCAAAGATTTTAAAGATAGGACTATCAATCAATTGGTTTATTTTTAGAAGATCAAGTGAAATTGATCAAGAGGAGGGAGTTATTATCAAAACCAAGTGAAGATAGGTAGAGGATGCTTGTGATACTAGGAAGCCTAGTAAGCATCCCAAACTAACCTATGGTTGGCCTTTTTATTTTTTAAATTGAAGTGTTTTTTTTATTTAAGTTAAATTTTTATCAGAAATCTAGGACTTATAATTCCATGACATAAGATCCTGGAAACACCTAAGAGGTGAGGATTTATGCTTATAGCATAGAGAAGTAGCAAGTACCATCTAGGGAGCTTTGAGGGCCAAACGACCTAAATCTAAGGCAAAAAATGGATATTTAGTTTACCTCCACAAGAGAGGATAAACCCTGATTGTTGGACTTTCAACCACCTGGGGGTGGCCACCAACTAACTCCTCCTACGATTTTAAATACATGTAGGCAAGTCATATGCTTTTGCAAGATAGCTAAGCTATTATTTATTTAAAAAGAGACTAAGCCCTTAAACACACTCCCTAAGAGACTAAATCATGTAGGGCATGATTAATGACTTAAATCTAAAGTAAATTTTTGTTATATTTTATTTTCACTTTCAATAATCAATTTGACACAAGCCTTAGGATTCATATGTCTAATGCATAAAATATTGGATTATGGGCTAAAATTAATAAGAAAGAAGGTGTGTTTCCACCATGGCTCTCAAAGGTCAAGCCAAGTTCTCTAGAAAAGGTGGAGCCCACCATAACAAGAGTGAAAAAAGATACTTTTTATGCATGATGTGAAAACATACAACATCCAGTTAAGGGGTTGCTAAATCTTTTATCTTGTTTACAACTTAGGCTTTAGGTGGGTGAGGTTATGAGTTGTTAATTTTTAATTTTGAGTTGATTAGTTAGATAGAAAATTTATTTTTTTCCTAAGAGCCTAATCACATCCAGGTCATACATCAAAGCAAAGAAGAAAATAAGAAAACATGCCATCTTAATGTACAAGCTAAACAAACATCAAACAATTTATAAAATTAGCACAAAAGAATAAGAGATTTTTTGTGGCCTAGCTCCACCGCACAAACCTAAAAACAAATTGGGTAGCCGAGCTCTACCCTTATACAACCTGGATTACAAATGAATTAATTACAATCAAGAAGGAATTCATGTTAGGGGGGTCTTCATTCTTCATTTCTTCTTTCTTCGTTTCTTCTTTCTTCTTTCTTCTTTCTTCTTTTGGTTGGTTGGGATGTGTTTGCTCCAAAGGCTTCACATGGTACATAAGATATAGTCTTATAACCAATGTTCATCCTAATCTCCCATAACAATCATTTTAAATCCTAATTACAAAATTACCTAAAAATGAGAAAAGGTAAATCTAAAACCTGCAAAATAGAGATTAGCTAAAAAAACCACACAATCCCAAGCATGTATTTAAATAAATTGGACTTAGCATCCCACACATGGGTAACCAAGTCCACCTGGCCTATTTTAGATTATGCTTAAGGGTATAAGCAACCTGCACAGTAAAAGCATTTATATTTTTTTATTACAGCGCCCCTTAAGCACAATCCCCTACAGAAGATAATGATTAGACTATGATCATCCTACTATTTAGTCTACGTACATACACCCTAACATCCAGACTAAAACATTACATCACAAAATAAAAGTAAGCATCAAATCATGCACCGCCCTAACATAGGACTAGAAATGATGACTTAGCCTAATGTATGTGCCATTTAAGGTGTGTGTGGCATTTCTTAGCTAGGATTTAAGGTTAGAGTTTTCTAAGTATGAAGGATTCAACTTAGAGGGTGATTTTATTTAAGTGGTTTAGTTGATTTGGTTAAGTTTTATTTCATGATTTGATTTGTTTTGAATGAACCTACAATTAATTACTAAGTGTTGTAAAGAGAAAAAAGAGAAGAGAACTTCTCTTTTCTCCTTACCTTAAGTAATTCCTAAAGTAGATTCATTAATGATTTTTTTTGTTTTAGTAAATGTTTTATTATGTGTTTTAATTAATCCTAAGTTTAGATTTTTCTTAAATAAACTTATTCAAAGAGAAAGGCATTTTAAGATTAAGTAAAGTGAATTACATCATAAAATGCTCAACACTTAATTTCTTTCCAACATGTGTGACATGCACATGGATGAATCCTAAGCATATCTATACATGCAAGCAAGAATATTAGCACACCTTAATGATGAATGCTAAGAGATATTGCTTAAGAAAATTTGGAATATTTCATGTATGCATGATTTTGTTAAGTAGAAAAGAGGGGTTCTTTTATCCATTATTCATATGCACATTTACATATATGAAAGACATAAGTGAGTACAACATTATTTTTTCTACACCAGGGGTGTAAGGAACAAGACCTACTTGGGGCTACTTAAATCCTCGTAACCCCAGGATGTCCAGACTAACATACCTCTTTTCTTAAATACATGTGCTTATACAAAAAAATGAATGGAAAAAGAAACATGCAAAATAAGTTTGTTTATTTTGGTTTGGTTATGCAATTTACATGTGTAAATGTGAAGGTCCCTCTTAAAGGATAACATAGGAATGAATAGGAATGGATTTAAGCAAGTGTTGTGTCTTTTCAAATGAACTATACACTTTGTAAATCCTATTCAAAACTATATTAAAAGAGAAGAGAAGGAAAAGTCACATAATGCACATCTTAAATTATACTCCCATGCAAGCTCATAAGTAATTATAAGTAGCACACCATTCATTTGTAGTGTTTGATTTATAAGTTTTGAAAATAATTTTGAATTTAGTAGTGATAATAGCCATTCATATTATTTTCTTTAGTCAAAACATGCAATTTGACATAAAGAAAATATTTCATTTTAATTTGATTTTTTAAAAGACATGAATGCATGATTTTCATATGACATACATATTTAGCATGCTAGGAAATAAATAAAGTGATGAAAGCATGTAAACTCATTCACCCTAATTAATTCTTAAAGACAATCCTATGGAATAAGATCATTTAAAGTGAATCAAATTGTTTAAAGAAATTTTTAGTTTTGTTTTGAGTTTGATTTGAATTTAGAAAATGTGAGAAGGTTTGTTGGTCCTAACCCATCTCCCACATGTGGGTGTTATTTTAGTTTAATTTTTAGAACCATTATATTGATTTTATGTTTTGTTTAGGTTAAGGTGTACATTAAGTTCATTAATTACCCCTTATCTACACCTTAAAATAATTATTCAAATAATTGTGAGCCAACATATGACATGCAACCACATTGAATTTAAATCATTAATTCATCCTAAGAAAGAAAGGGTCTAATGCAATTGGCTCATAATTGAAGATTAATTAAGCTAAGGGTTTTAATTAAGTACTTTCATAACCCTTCCCACACATGTAGGTTGGATTTGATTTCCTTAAGTTTACTTAGGTTATGAACACCTAATCATCTACCTAACAAAGGATTGATTAAGTTCAGATTGATTTCAGAATTTTGATTAAGTTAATTAAGAAGGTTATTAGTGGATTAACCCTTAATTATATTTAGATTAATAAAGAAAGGGGGTTTAGGAAATAACTTAAGGAAAATATCCCAAAATTATTCCATAAACCTCCTGATCCCTTATACAATGTTTAATTATCTTAATTAAATGATTAAGCCACTATTCACATGTTTAATTAAAATTATAGAGATTGATTAGGGGATTCACAATTGATTTTCCTAATTAACCCATTAATAAATTCTAAGAAAATTAGGGGAGGTAGAGGTCATCTCCCGAAACATGCCTAAAAAGTTTGGATTAAATTAATGAAGTCATTAAGGAGTAATTAGGGTTATTAAAATTTTAAATAAACCCAAATTTAGGAAAACCCACTATTCCAAATCAATCAAAATTAATTTTATATTATTCTTCCTTTAATTATCTTTGAAATGAGCCACCATTCATTTTTTTTTTTTTTTGTACATTTAGTTATGCATTTTTTAAGTTTTAGTGATTAAGGATAATTAAATAACCCTAATTATATAACTAATCTCATCAATCAGGGGATCACCGACGGCACGCTTTTCCAGGCATGATGGATTGGTTATTTAAGTTGTCACATTGCATAGCCGCATTTCTTTGGACCATCCGATCAAAGATTGGATGATCAAGATCAAGCCTACAGTATCAAAGGGATTAAACAGTGGATCTAACATGGATTAATCAGTACCATCTATCCAAAATATGCGGGATGGACGGTCCATGATTCATCCCTCCCTCACGGAGATATGACCGCCCTCTTGATGCAAGCTTACTTGAGCTGGAGTGATTGATCACACACCATAAAGAAGAAATAAGGAAGACATTCAACGATTGAATTACAATGGGATGATACTTTCCTTCACAAAGGACCAAAGAAATCTACACATAAGCTCGATTTTGATTCATACCTCGCCCGAGGCTATCACTGGCACTCCCAACCATCGAGGTAGCTTCGTCTAGTAGAGACAAAGCCCTGTTGAAGGTTTGAAGGATTGAGATTGAGTGGATCTTCCTATTGACCAAACTCCTCTTCAAGTGCTTGTGGCTTTTGTCTAGCTCCCTCTTCTCATGCCTTGGAAGCTTGAAAATTGACTTGGATGAGCTCGATTGGGTCCTCTGAAGGTGCTTGCAAGAGGAATTGAGCTCTGATAAAAATTTAAATGAGATGGATTTCTCATCCACCTCCCCTATTTTTAGTTTAAGCAAAACTGAAAATGGAGAATTTGAATGAACCTGGGATACTTTGGGAGAGCTTGGAATTGCTTCCTCTGAGTTCCTACGGCTCAATCGAGTGTGAATAATTTAAATGCAAGTGAAATTCAGGGTATTATATCTCACCCTACTAGGATTGGATGGTTGAGCTTGTCTATTCCATTTTGATCAAATTGATCCTAATGAGCAGGTTGGTTAGGTCATTTTAAGCTCCTCATAGTTCAATTTTGGCAGAGGAGTGGAGTGGTGAACTTTTAATGTGCTCATTCGAGTGGAGGAGTGATTCCATTTGGAGAATTTCCTATTGAGAGGTCAGTTTTGGCCTTGGGTTGGGTTTGGCTGACCCAAACCCATTGGGTCATGTGCACCACTCTTATTATTGTCCATTTGGTCCATTAAGAGGGTGCCAATTGGCCATCAAAAGGATTTGACCAAATTCTAAAAGGAATTGGCCATATATTACCCATTGATCTAGGGGTAAAATGGTCATTTGGCTTTGACTTCACTTTAGGCAAATTTGGAATAGTTTTAAATTGGGTTGGTCTAAATTTCAATGAATTTGGAGTTGATTTGATATCATTTGGCTCATGTTGACCCATTTAAGTCAAAATGGGTCAACTTGGGTCAAGTTGACCAATTGGTCAAATTGAGTCAAACTAAGGGTTGGGTCAAGTTTATATGACCATTTGAAATGTTTTGGTATCATTGGTTTGGTTCAATTTGATTTGTATTTAGTTTTGGTTCATTTGATTTCACTTGGTCAAATTGGTCAAGTTGACCAATTTGACCTATTTAACCCAATTGGGGTAGGTCATTTGAGATGTTTTGGTATTATTGGTTTCAATCAATTTTAGTTTGATTTGATTTTAACTTTATTTGACCTTTTAAGTCAAGTTGGTTTCATGATCAATTGGGCTAGGTTGGGTCTAGTTGGCCAATTGAGGCTTTGGTCAAGTTCAACAAGTGATTTAGAATGAACTTGACCTATTGGTTCCAATTGATTTGGCTTAGATCAAGATCTGACACATTTTGACTTTTAGGTCAACTTGGGTCAAGTGGCCAATTGGTCTAGGTTAGGCTCAAATGATGACTTGGTCAAGTTCAAACAATAATCATGAATTAGTTTTGATTAATGGTTTCAATCAATTTGGCCTATGGTGGATTTTGGTTAGTTTAGGTTTCATTTTGCCTAAGTGTTGACTTGTTCAACCCTTAGGTTTGACTTTGTTAGACCCAATTTGAGTGATTGATCATCTTATGATGATTGTTGCTCATAATGTGAGGCTTAGATGGGCTTAGTTCAATCCAATTTGGGTAGGATTAGAATTTGGCTCAGAAGGGTACTTTAGGTCACTTTGGTTCAAGAGCCTAAGTGGGTCAATTTACTTGATAAAGGCCTGGTTCAAATTTTATTTAACTCACATATGAACTTATGATTAAAATATAAATCCATTTGCAAGTGATTTGAAGTCAAATGGGTTTTGATTCATTTGACAATTTTAAGTTTAAAGGTGAATATGAGTTTGATTTGGGTTTGATTTTTAAATTTAGTTTTAGTTTGGTGATTGAAGTTTGTATTCATATTTGGATTCAAGATTTAAGGTTTGATTGAATCATGAAGAAAAATTAAGGGTTTGGCTTGATTTGAGTTTTATTTGGCTAAGTTCAAGAATTTGACTTCAAAGGCTTAGGTTAGATTTTGATTAGATTTGGGTTTGAATTTTGAATTTAGTTTTAGTTTGATTATTGAATTTTGTGTTCATATTTGGATTCATGATTGAAGTATTTATTGAATCATGAAGAAAAATCAAGGGTTTGAATTGATTTGTGGTTGAATTGGCTAAGTTCAAAAATTTGACTTGAAAGGCTTAGGTTGAATTTAGGTTAGATTTGGATTTGAGTTTTGAATTTAGTTTTGGATATTTGAATTCATATTTCATTTATATTTATGAATATAAATGAGAATATAAATGGGTTATGAGAAAATCTCTTAAATTTTATTTGATTTAGATTTGATTTGAGCTAAGTCCATAAGAAGAAATCAAAGAGACTTAGAAGGATTTTTTAATTTAGAATTCAATCATAGATTTCAATCATTTGGAATTGATTCATGATTTGAGAAAATCCATTGAATTGATTTAAGATTTAAGAAAATCAATTAAGTTGGATTTGATTTGAGATTTTATTTAGAATTGGAAGTGAGGATTTGGCTCAAGATATATGGTAGGCAAGTTTTCCTAACACCCCTAAGGCATGACCTATTCCTATGGCTAACTCTTCTAAGTCTCTAAGGTTAAGTTGAGTGTTCACCTACTCACTAGAAGTGTCTTAAGACTAAAGAACTCTTAGCGTTTAAGAGGAGTCCTATGTCTAAGATGGAGAGGTTGAGAGCTCATTCTAAAAATGAGGTCAACATTAGTCCATACCAATAAGGGTCCAAAATAGACAAGTCATATCCCTTATTGTTGCTGAACTCATCAATAGACTTTCTCTTGAAGGGAAGGTTGTCATTGCCAAAGAGGATGATGAGTTAGATTAGAGGCAACCATTCATGGATTACCTACATACAGGCAAACTACCTTAATAGAAGTCACTAGTACATCAGGTGAAGCAGAGATCTCTCTCATACGCTCGTGGATGACACCTTGTATCGACGGTCCTTCAATCATACGTGGTTACGTTATTTAAACAAACACGAAGACCATAAGATCATGATCGATGTACACTCAAGCTTATGTTGAGCACAACAATCTAGTTTCAAAGATGAAAGTCAAGATCAAGAGACTAGGATACTATTAGCCTTTAATGATCATAGATAACATGGATATAGCAAGGAGGTGCCACCAATGTCAGGTGCATAGTGTGGTCCTTCACCAACCACCCAACATTCTACAACCTACATTGGCCTCATGGCCATTTGAGTGTTGGGTTACTGCCATAGTGGGCCCGATAAATCCTACTTCTTTCAAGGGCCACTGATTCATTCTAGCTGCCACTGACTACTTTTCCAAGTGGGCAGAGGCAATCCCACTCAGACAGGTCAGAGCTCAGCATATGCTCTAGTTTCTCAGGAACCATATCATATAGTAAGGGGTGCCTCAACGAATTATATCCAATAATGGTACTGCATTCAAGAGCACTAAAATTAGCAAGTTTTCTCGAAGACACAGCATATATTGGAGATATTTTACCATCTATTATCTGAGGGAAAATGGCTTAGCATAAGCTTTCAATAAAACTCTCATCCAGATATTAAAGAAGATGCTCGATGACAACAAGCGATAGTGGCATGAGCAGTTAGTTGAATCCTTGTGGGCTTACCGTACCACATACAGGACTCCAACTCAATCCATCACATTCTCCTTAGTGTATGGGTCTGAAGTGGTTCTACCATTAAAAGTCCAACTCCCATCATTAAGGATGGTATTGGGTAGCAAGATCACAACAGAGCAGAATGCTAAGTTGCTATTAGAAGAACTAAAAGGTTTGGAGGAGAGACGCCACTGGGTATGCCATAACCTCGAGTTGTATAAATCTAAAATGATTCAAGCTCATAACAAGTTGGTCCACCCTAGAGCTTTTCAAGTAGGAAAGCTTATTTTAGTTCTAAAGAGACCAATTATTTTCCATTGAAAGATGGGAGGCAAGTTTGAACCCACTTGGGAAGGCCCTTTCACCACAGAAAAGGCCTACCAAGGAGGATCCTATCAGCTTATAAACTATAAAGGAGAGCACCCTATGCTTCCAATCAACAGGCTCTACCTAAAGAAATATTATCCATAAATCTTATTTTAAAATAATTATCAATAAAATTTCTTTCATCTCAAATTCCATCTCTTCATAGTTGTTTAGAAATATCTTTGCTTGCTAATCCACCACGATGTGTTTAGAGTAGGTGTTAGAGTACCTAAGCGGCATCCTATCCCTTCTCTCACAACACAAACATAAATGCAAATCTTTTATCTCAGGCTATTCTGATCTGGGAGCACACCCCCTATGGCACAAACTCATTAGCTACTCTAGGTCAAGCTGAGGTGCTACCCTTCTAGTACGTCACCCTAGTGGTCCCCAATTTATGAAGATGTAAGTCTATTATACCTTCTTTCCTAATTTGACCGCTTCATACCGACGAGTGCCTTGTTAGCATGGTAGGCCTTACTATGCAGTCAATAAACTACCCTCACATTGGCTCCATTTAAGAGGATGTAAGTCTGCTACACCTTCTTCTTAAACTAGCCATCATGAACTGACTTGGTTGAGTATATATGACAAACACACAAACACATATCTTTTATCTCAGGCTATTTTGATGTGGAGCAAGCCCCTATGGCATTCACTCATTAGCTACTCTAGGTCGAGCATACTACCTTGCTAGTGTGCTGCCCCAATGGTCCTTATTCAAGAAGATGTAAGTCTGCTACACTTTCTTTTTCAACTTGATCGCTGCACACCAACGAGTACCCTGTTAGTTTGGTAGGCCTTACTACGCAGTCAGCAAGCTACCTCATGATGACTTTGTTTAAGAGGATGTAAGCCTACATGCTTTCTTCTTAAATTAGCCAGCGTGTACTGACTTGGTCGAGTATATTTGAGGCTTAGGGTAAGTCCCCCAGTGGCTCCTTTGCTCCTAACTACTTTAAGTCAGGGCTTAATTCTTACACGGGACTCTCGACTTGGTAGTCTCCCTAGGTCAGATAGCACCTGTCGATCCGAATACAGACTATCCTGACAATCAATTCCACTTTAGAGAGATGTAAGTCTACACGCCTTCTTTCTATATTGCTTATTGCACACTGACGGACGCCTTAGGTTAGTTGGTTATCATCATGATGATGGTGACCCACCCAGTGGATTCATAACTGTTGGCAAATATAAGACTATTATGGTTTCTCCTTGAGTTAGCCACCGAATACCTATAGGCTTTTTTACTGGGTTCTGGATAATGCCCCTAGCAACACCTCCCCTGTGGGCACTCTATTTGGATCACATCCTTAGCAACCCCATTTAGATACAACCCCGGTTACACTTGGATTGTACAGTCCCCCTTTCCTAGTAGCCACCCCTATGATTGGAGAATTAGTCTTATGGATATGCAGATTATCCTTGGGCCGCAGTAGTCCTCACATAATAACAAGGTCCACGCAACATATATATATATATATATATATATATATATATATATATATATATATATATATATATATATATATATATATATATATATATATATATATATGCTTTGTGGATTAGGAAGAAAACCCCCAGCAGTAACTTTTCCCAAGCAGGCATCCTTTCTTTAGGGTAGTGTCAGCAAAACTCCCTATAGGAATCACTTGATTCCCTGGGTCAGCACTCTCTCAGTAGTCGCCCTTAGGTCAGTTTGACTTGTTGTTCCACCAACGAGTCACCCTGACGGTCGTCCTTGCTTTGGGAGATATAAGTCTATCATGCATCTTCTCCAGCATGATTGTCGCACACCAACAAGAAGCCTTAGGTTGGGTTTGATTTATTATGCTATCAACCAATCACCTAGTGGTTCCTTGTTCAGGAAGTTATAAGTCTACAAGCTTTCTTCTTAACTTGACCATTGTACACCGAAAGGCACCCCTTAGGTTGGTTAGCTCTACCTCGCAACTGGTAGACTCCCTTTGGATTTGTAAATCTAAGACAAGACTAGGCTAATATTATTCCCTTCTTAGTGGATTAATTGCACACTGATAGGGTCCATCTTAAAATTTAAATTAAATTGACTCTAACAATTCTGGATTCGATGTGAGTTGACAGTGTCATTCACTCAATAGTCACTTAGTTCGAGTTCTATTTATTGTGCTATCAATCAATCACCCCAGTGGTCCCTTATTTAGGAGGATGTAAGTCTACAAGCTTTTTTTCTGACTTGACCATTGCACATCGGAAGGCATCCCTTATATTGGATAGCTCTCCCTAATGGCTGATAGACTATCCCTCTGGATTTATAAATCTAAAATAGGAATAGACTGATATTAGTCCCTCTTTAGTGGATCCATCACACATCAACAAGGTCCAATTCATCTGATTCACCATCCTCCCTCCAAGGGATTCCAAATATTAAATCCACCTTATCCTTAACAGATTTGAGCTCATATCTTTAGCAGATGTGCCTTCAAACCCATCATATCCTCTCCCCAGTGGAGCCTCGAACCATTAGTCAACAAAATAAATTAAATTCTCATCCCCAGTGGATGCCCCACCAATTATTTAAACCATTTTCCTCCATAGCGAGGCGTGAATCATATCCTCTCCCTAGTGGACCTCTCATAAAATCAAACCTAGTAAAATCCCTATCCCTAGTGGATGATATGAGCCAGCTTCCCTATTGGAAGGTTCATGCACTTATCCCTAGTGGATCTTTTCTTCTGGAATCATTGTCAAACTTGACATTTATCCTCTATGGATAACATGAACCTACTTCCCTAATGGAAGGTTCAAATGTTTGATCCCTCAGTGGATCCTTCCTTCCACTATTATGCCCTTGGCATGAGTTGAGTTGCATTGCACTATGATCTTGATTCTGTCTACATTTTGGGTTTAGGGGTAGATCGTTTATGTTAGTGGTTACAATCCTTCGGATGTTGTTGATCATCTCAATTAACACCAATACGTGAGATGCACCTAGTTAGTTACACCACACCTATTGGACGCCCTTTGTTGACCTCACTTTTAGAAGTGAGCTCTCAACTCCCTCTTCATAGATCTAAGACTCTTATAGACATTAAGAGTCCCATAGTCTAAAGACACTTCTATTGATTATGTAAACACTTAACTTAAGCCAAAAGACTTAGAAGAGTTAGCCATAAGAATAAGTTATGCCTTAGGGATTTAGGAAGACTTGTCTACCATATAGCCTTAAACCCATTCCTTGCTTCCTTCTTCCAAACAAAACCTCAAATTCAAATTCAAAATCATAAATCCAACCCCAAATCAAATGATTGAAACACATGATTAAATTTAAATTCTAAATCCTTTCCTTAGCCCTTTGACTTTACCTTTAGACTTAGCCTTAACCAAATCCAAATCAACCCTAATTCAATTGATTTTCTCAAGATCATAAATCCAACCATAAATCAAATCCAACTCCAAATGATTGAAACCCATGATTGAATATAAACTCCAAAATCCCTTCCTAAGTCATATGAATAACCTTCATATGCTTAGCCAAAACCTCCATCAAATCAATTCAAATTTGGTTGATTTCTCTATAAATCAATCATTCCATCATTTATATTCACAAATATAAATAAAATTGAAATTCAAACCAATCAAATCAAATTAAACTAAATCAAACCAAATCATTTCTCAACATAAGCCCTTTTGACCTACATCCCTTAACTTGGTCAAATTTGCTTCCAAATCACTCCAAACTCAAGTGATTTTCTCATAACCATTTATATCTTCATTTATATTCACAAATATAAATGAAATATAAGTCCAAATGAATAAAACCAAACCCAAATCAAATCAAATTCCCAATTTTAGCCTTTTTAGCCAAATTCTTGAACTTGGCTAAATTATATCCAAATCAACTCAAAGCCTATGAATTTCATTTAATCACTCCTTCAATCATTATTCCAAATATAAAAACAAACTATGATTATCAATCCAAACCCAAGTCAACCCAAGTCAAGCCTATGTTGGCCCCTTTTGACTTGAAATTATCATATAAACTAAAATCCATAGAGCTTCAAACCACTTACAATTGGATTCATATTTCCATCCTAAGTCCATATGTGAGTTCAATTAAACTTGAATCAAGCCAATTGACCCATTTAGGTCCACTTGACCCAAAGTGACCTAAAAGACCTTTTTGAGCCAAGTTCTAATTCAACCCAAATTGGATTGAACTAAGCCCATCCAAACCCCATATCATGATCAACAATCATCCTAAGTTAATCAATTGTCTTGAATTGGGTCAAATCAAGTCAACCTATCCCTTTGACCAAGTCAATACTTAACCCAAATGAAACCTAAACTAGCCAAAATCCACCATATACCAAATTGATCAAAACCATTGACTCAAACTCACTCATAATCAATGATTGAACCTGACCAAGCTATCAATTGAGCTAAACCAAGTCCAATTGGCCATTTGACCAAAGTTGACCCAAATTGGCCTAAAAAGCTAAAATGAGTCAAATCATGATTTGATCCAAATTGATTATAACCAATGGCTCAAGTTCATTGCAAATCACTTATTAAACTTGACCAAAGCCATGATTGAACCAAATTTGACCAGGTCAACTTGACCCAACCTAGCCTAAATTGACCTAAAGGGTCAAATTGACAAAAATTCAAATTAATCCAAACAAAAGCCTACAATTACTTTCAATCAACCACTTGAACTTGACTCAACACCTAACTCAACCTAATTTGGTCAAATTAGTCAACTTGACCCATTTGACCCTTTTAAATCCAAATAAGTCAAATTCAAACCTAAGCTAAATTAATCAAAACCAATTGAACCAAAACATCCCAAATCATCATATGAACCTAACCCATTTCTTTGTTTGACCCAATTAGACTAATTGATCAACTCAACCCAACCTAACCCAAATGAGCCTATTTTGACCATATGAAGCTAAATCACACAAAATCACTTTTAAGAACCTTGGTGGTAGACCTAACCCAACCCAAATGAACCCTAGGTCAGCCCCAAGCCAGCCCAAATCCATGTGGGACCCATCTCAAGGGGATTATCCAATGGACACCCTCTCTTTGCATTAGATGCTTGCCATAAGTGACAAAGTCCACTTTACCTCCCCCATGGCAGCCCTCCACTTGCCAAATGAGGTAGGCCTAAGCTTCCTAGCCCAACCTAAGTCATCTTACCCTCTTCCATGGACCAAGGGAAATAAGCCAAGCCATTCCCCCTCATGGTCGAACTTAATGGATGAAAGGAAGATCAATCCCACACAATCTCCTCATATCAAGCCTTGAGACTCCTTCCACCACTTCGTCCACTCATGGCATGCCACATAGAGCTGACGGTGACCCCTCCGATGACTCGATGGAGGCCAATCAATGAATTTTGTGGGATCAATCCCATCATCCATCATGTGCAATTTAAGAGTATACTCCCTCAATTCGAATGAGATTCAATATGAATTGCTTTGCGAGAGTCCCTGAGGCCATTTTGAAATCTCTCAGAGCTTCCTAAAGCATCACAAGCCTTCCTCGATCGACATTTCTCCTCCCTGAGCAAAGCTGAAATAGGGCACCACTCTTTTGAGCAATACTCCCCCTCCACTAAGTAAAACTTCAATTCCTTGCACCCACACCATGCTCGTACCTCATTAAGGCCAATCGAACCATCTCCAAGCCTTCCTGAGCACTGGAGATTGGAGTTTGATCAAAGTCAAAGCCTTCATGCATGTCGATTGGTCGACCGAGCACTCTACCCCAAATCAAGCTCAATGCTTCTCAACAGGGCCTCGCCTCAACTAGGAGAAGCTACCTCCGTCGATCCACCGCCGGACATTAGCTCTAGTGAGGTAATTTTATAAATTGAGCCATGTATGAAAAAATCGCTTGATCTTTTATGAAGTGAATTTGAACATCATGTGATTTTACCCACTGGATGTGTGTGCATCCCCTCCCTGAAGATGTGGGATGAATTTGGAGGTAATTCGAGCTCGAGTGAGCTAAGATCAAATGGGGAATGGTGGGCGGCATTCGTCTTTCACCGCTCATGAATGGGATAGATCATGAGCCATCCATTTTGAATGATTGAAATGAATGACTTTGATTAAATCTTATGTTATATCCCTTGATTCTCTTCCTAAATTGTGGATCTGATCATGGCCATCCGATCTTAGATCGAACGGTCCATGAGAAAGCGCATACGCCGCCATTCGGGTCAGCCTTCAAATGTGACAACTTAAATAGCCAATCTCATCGCGTCATGTGAAAAGCATGCCACATCAGTTGTCATGTGGCCCGACGGGATTAACACTTTAATTAGGGCTAATTAATCTATTTTTAAGCCTAAAAGTTCCTAAAATCATAACTAATCCTTAAAAAATCCAAAAAATACAAACTTAGGCTCATTTTGAAGATATTTTAGAGTAGAAGCTAGGAAAATTATTATTAATTACTTTTGAATAGTAATTTTGGCTTAATAATAATTTAATTAGAAATCTAATTAGCTTCATTACCCATTAATTAATCACTCAATTAATCTCAAAATTTCTATCGATATTTAGGAGGATGACCACTGCCTCCCCTATATTTCTGGGATTTTATTGGTTACTTAATCAGGAAAATCAATTGATTAAGCTTTAATCACTCTCTTAATTTAATTAGTGAATGCAAAGTGGCTTAATTTATTATTTAAGCCTAATTACCTCTATTAAATAGAAAGGGAGCTTAGGAAATGTGATTGAGATATTTTTCCTAATTCATTTCTTGAGTTTTCTTTACTTTTGAATCAAATTAATTGATGATTAATGAGGTAATTAATTTCTTAATTAATTAATTAATCCTCAAGATAAAATCAAAGCCTATGTAATCAAATATGGGGCCTAGGGATTGAGATTAACGATTTTTTCTTCATCTCTTTCCTTATGCTAATTCCATTTCATTAATTAAAAATTTTTAATGCTTAACAACATGGATTAATAAGCTTAATTAACTTAATCTAAAATCCACTTCACTTCTAATCATCTTTAATCAACCTTGGGTAGCTCTTTGGGTGTTCAATAACCTAAAGAGAGAGGTAATGAAATTATGGTTAACTCACATGTGTGAGAAAACCATAAAAGTAGTTAAGTGAGATCCCTTAAGCCTTACTAACTATTAATCATGAGCCAATTGCAATGGGCCCCTTTCATTTCTTAGGAGCATTGCAAATTTACTTTTCATGTGGTTGCATATCATATTGGCTCATTATTAATTAGTTAATTAACTCAAGGTGACATAAGTAAGGGTTAATTGATTGACTTAATTTGTACCCTAGCCTAATTAAGACATAAATCAACCTAATTATTCTTCATTAAACCAATTAACTCACACATGGGGAATGGGATTAGGATTAGCAAACCTCCTTCACTTTTCTTAAATCAAATCAAACATGAAAATGAAATGACATTAAAAAACTTTGGTCTATTTTATATAATCTTTTTAGTAGATTGTTATTTGAATGAATTGATTTATATATATATATATATATATATATATATATATATATATATATATATATATATATATATATATATTGTATATATATATATATATATATATATATATATATGTATATATATATATATATATATATATATATATATATTCTTTCCTTCATCTATCCTTTTGGAGAAGATGAATGAAAACAAAAATATATATATTACGCCTTTGTTGGGATACCACGTAGATCCTCAAATGTTCTTATTATGGCGATTGGGTACGACATTGAGGAGAGGTGTACTATCTCGAAAGATAGTAGTCACCACCCTATAATAGACCTAATCACCTGAATAAGGACTTCTAAGGACTATGGGTCTTTGTATGTACCAAATTCTTCCCTTACTTTACATAGAAAAGTAAAGCAGGGCTTATTTTAAACTAGGTTAGTTAAGTTCCCTATGGAGGCAAGCCCCCATAGTTAATTACATCCTAAGGAATGGGATTCCTTAGGAATACTCTTGATTAAGATAAATGATCGTTGTCTCCAAAGGTTTCGAAGGTAGGACTATCAATCGATTGGTTTATTTTTAAAAGATCAAGTGGGATCGATCAAGAGGAGGGAGTTCTTATCGAAGCCAAATGAAGAAAAGTAGGAGACGCTTAGGATACTAGGAAGCTTAGTAAGCATGTTGGGGTTTATATTTTTGAAGTTGAAGTGATTTATTTGTTTGGGTTGAATTTTTGTTAAAAATCTAAGACTTATAATTCCATGACACGATATCATGGAAATGCTTAAGAGGTGAGAATTTATGCTTGTATCCCACAAAGGGGAGAAATAATCTCAAAACCTAAATCTAGGGAGTTTCAACGAGGGCCAAAGCATGACCTAAATCTAAAGCAAAAATGGGTATTTGGTTTACCTCCACAAGAGAGGATAAACCACACGACTGTTAGACTTACAACTCCCTGGGGGTGGCTGCCAACTAACTCCTTCTACAATTTTAAATACTTGCACGCAAGTCATATGCTTTTACAAGATAGTGAATATGTTATTTATTTAGAGAGAGATTAAGTCCTTAAACACACTCCCTAAGAGACTAGATCATGTAGGGCATGATTAATGACTTAAATCTAATGCAAATTTTTGTTATATTTTATTTTTATTTTGGACAATCAATTTGACACGGGCTTTAGGATTCATATGCCTAATGCATGAGAAATTAGATTATGGGCCAAAATTAGCAAGAAAGGAGGTGTGTTTCCACCATGGCTCTCAAAGGTCAAGCCAAGTTCTCTGGAAAAGGTGGAAGCCCTCCAAATCAAGAGTAAAATAATATGCTTTTATGCATGATGTGTGAAAGAAAATACAACATCTAGCTAAAGGGTTGCTAAATCTTTTATCTTGCTTTATAGCCTAAGCTTTAGGTGAGGTTATGAGTTATTTTATTTTTTATTTTGAGTTGATTAGTTGGATAGAAAATTTATTTTCTTAAGAGCCTAATCATCATCCAGGTCATACATCAAAGCAAGGAAGAAACTAGGAAAAAATTTCATCTTAATGCACAAGCTAAACAAACATCGATCAATTTATAAAGCTAGAGCAAAAGAATAAGAGGTCATTTGTGGTCAGGCTCCACTGCACAAACCCAAAAATAAATTGGGTAGCCGAGCTCTACCCTTATACAACCCAAATTACAAATAAATTAAATACAATCAAGAAGGAATTCATTGTTATGGGGGTCTTCATTCTTCATTCTTAATTCTTCATTTCTCCTTTCTTCTTTCTTATTTCTTCTTTCTTCTTTTGGTTGGTTGGGATGTGGTTGCTCCAAAGGCTTTACATGATACATAAGACATAGTCTTATAACCAATGATCATCCTAATCTCCCATAACAATCATTCCAAATCCTAATTGGTAAAATTACATGAAAATAAGAAAAAAGAAATCTAACTAAAACCTACAAAATAGATACTAGCTAAACAAACCACACAATCTCAAGTATATGAATAAATTGGACTTAGCGCCCCACACATGGGTAACCAAGTCCACTTAGCCTATTTTAGATTATTTTAGGGGTATAAGCAACATACACAGTAAAAGTATTTTATATTTTTATTACAGTGCCCCTTATGCACAATCCCTTGCATAAGATAATGGTTAGACTAAGATTGCCCTACCATTCAGTCTAGGCACATACACCCTAACATACAGACTAAAATATTACATCACAAAACAAAAGCAAACATCAAACCATGCATGGCCCTAACCTAAAGCTAGGAGTTGTGACTTAGCCCAATGTGTGTGCTATTTAAGTTTTCTGTGGTATGTTTAGCTAGGCTTTAAGGTTGAAGTTTTCTAAGTATGAAAATGTTCAACTTAGAGGGTGATTTCATTTAAGTGATTTAGTTGATTTTATTTTGTGATTTGAATAGATTTGAATGAACCTACAATTAATTACTAAGTGTTGTAAATAGAGGAAAAGAGAAGGGAACTTCTCTTTCCTCCCTACCTTAAGCAATTTCTAAGGTAGATTCATTAAAGTTTTTTGTTTAGTGAATTTTTTATTAAGTGTTATAAGTAAACCTAAGTTTATATTTTTCCCTAAACAAGCATATTAAAAAAGAAAGGCATTTTAAGATTAAGTAAAGTGAATTACTATCACAAAACACACAACACTTTATTTCTTTCCCAACATATGTAACATGCATATGGATGGACCCTAAGCATATCTATACATGCAAATGAAAATGTTTAGCACACCTTAATGATGAATGATAAGGGATGTTACTTAAGAAAATTTGGATGCTTCATGATGCATGATTTGGTTAAGTAGAAAAAGAGAGATTATCTTATCCATTTTCATATGTACATTTACAAGTATGAAAGACATAAGGAGTACGGTGCCATTATTTACACTAGGGGTGTAAGATACAAGACCTACTTGGGGCTAATTAAAGCCTCACAACCCTGGGGTGTCCAGACTAATATATCACTTTTCTTAAATACATGTGCATGTACAAAAAAAAATGCATGAAAAGCAAATCATGCAAAAGTTTATGTTTATTCGATTAATTTGGTTATGCAATTTACATGTGTAAGTGTGAATATCCTTCTTAATTGAAAACATAGGGATGAATAGGAATGGATTTAAGCAAGTGTTGTCTTCTTTTCAAATCAACTATACACTTTACAAAATCCTATTCAAAACTATGCTAAAAGAGAAGGAAATCACATAACATATTTCATATTATTCACATGCAGGTTTATAAGTACTTGTAAATAGCATATCTTTCATTTATAATGTTTGACTTATAAATTTTGAAAATAATTTTGGGTTTAGTAGTGATAATATCAATTCATATTCTTATTTTAGTCAAAATATGCAATATGACATAAAGGAAACATTTCATTTTAATTTGATTTTTTCAAAAGATGTGTGTTGACCATATTTTTAAGATGAGCTCTCAACCCCTCCATCTTAGACACAGGACTCCTCTTAGACTTTAAGATACCCTTAGTCTTAAGACACATCTAGTGATTAGGTGAACACTCAACCTAGCCCTAAAGACTTAGAAGATTTAGCCTTAGGAGTAGGTCATGTCTTAGGAGTGTTAGGAAAATTTGCCTACCCTATAGCTTGAACCACATTTCTTACGTCCTTCCTTCAAGTCGAACTCCAAATCAAATCAACATCAAACCTAAATCAATTCTAGCCTAACCAATTTTCTCCAAACTCAAATCAATGCCACATGATTGAAACATTTGATTGAAACACATGATTGAAATCCATGATTGAATTCCAAGTTGAAATTCTAAGTCAAAATCTTTTCTAAGTCCTTTCCTCCATGGACTTAGCCAAAATCAAATCTTCAAATTCAAATTCTTTAACTCATTTATATTCTCGTTTATATTCACATATATCAAATCAAATCAAATCCAAAATTCAAATTCCTAATTCAAAAATCTTTTTTAAATCCTTAATTCCCTCTTAAGGACTTAGCCTAAATCATGTTCAAATCAATTCAAATTCATAAAATTTTCTCATAACTCATTTATATTCACATATATAAATGAAACATAAATTCAAATCAATCAAACTAAATTAAAAAATTCAAATCCAAAACTCCAAATCTTTCCTAAGTCCTTTAATCCTATCTTAAGGATTTAGCCTAAGTCATGTTCAAATCACTTCAAATCCTTGAAATTTTCTCATAATCCATTTATATTCTCATTTATATTTACAAATATAAATGAAATATAAATTCAAACAACCAAAACCAATTCCAAAATTCAAGTTCAAATTCAATCAAAATCTAACCTAAGCCTTTCAAGTCAAAATCTTGAACTTAGCCAAATCAACTTCAAATCAAGCCAAACTCTTGATTTTCCTTCATGATTCAATCAATCCTTCAATTATGAATCCAAATATAAATACAAACTTCAATCACTTAATCAAAACTCAATTCAAAAATCAAGACAAAATCTATTTCATGTTCATCCTTTGAACTTGAAATTGTCAAATGAATCAAAATGACTTCAAACCACTTGCAAATGGATTTATATTTCAATCATAAGTCCATATGTAAGTTCAATCAAACTCAAATCAAACTTTGACCAAGCCCTTTAACCAACTTAGGCTTACTTACCCAAAGTGACCTAAAGTGTCCTTATGAGAAAAATTCTAATCCTAACCAAATTAGATTGAATAAAACTAACCTAAGTCTCTCATCATGATCAACAATCATCATGAGATGATCAATCACTTAAATTGGGTTAAACCTAAGGGTTGATCAAGTCAACACTTAGCCAAAATGAAACTCAACATTGCCAAAATCTACCATAGGCCAAATTAATTAAAACTAATTATCTAAGTTCATTCATGGCCAATGTTTGAACTTAACCAAGTTAACATTTGAGCCTAACCTAGCCCAATTGGCCACTTGACCCAAGTTGATCTAACTTGACCTAAAAAGTCAAAATGTCTCAAAACTTGATCTAAGACAAACTGATTGAAACCAATGGGTCAAGTTCATTTTTTATCACTTGTTGAACTTTACCAAAGCCTCAATTGGCCAACTAGACCTAACCTAGCCTAATTGACCTTGAACCCAACTTGACCTAAAGGGTCATATTGAGCCAAATTCAAACTTAACCAAAATTGAATGGAAATAAAGATACCAATCCACTTCATATGACTAACCAAACCTAAACCTACCCATGACCTAGCTCAAATAGGTCAAATTGGTCAAATTGGTCAACTTGACCCATTTGACCTAAATGAAGTCATATGAACCAAATTCAAACCTAAACCAAATTGAATCAAACCAGAGCCACCAAAACATTTAAAATGGTCATATGAACTTGATCCAACCCTTGATTTGACCTAATTTGACCAATTGGTCAACTTGACCCAAGTTAACCCATTTTGACCTAAATGGGTCAAAATAAGCCAAAACATACCAAATAAACTCCAAATTCAATGAAACTTGGTCAAACCTATTTTTTCAACATACCAAACATACCCAAATTCAAAAATCAGCCAAATCACCATTTTATCGCTAGGCCATAGGGTAAATTTTGGCCAATTCCACTTGGAATTTGGTTAAATCCTCTTCATACCTACTTGATACTCTCCTTGTGGATCAAGGGAACACTAGTGAGGGTGGTGCACCCAACCTAATGGTTTTGGGTCAGGCCAACCTAACCCAATGGCCAAACTGACCATATGCATGGAAATGGCCACATGGGAATCTTCCTTACACTCAAATGGAGCACATGGGGATTCACCACTCCACTCCCTAGCCTAAAATAAACTGAAGGATAGTCCTAACAACCTAACAAACCCTTTGAATCAAGGAAATTAGATCAAAATGGCAAGCTTATGCTCGATCGTCCGCTTTCCAAAGGGGGAGATATACTCCCCCTAATTCATTTGAATCTTCATAGAGCCATTATCGATTGAGGGTTAGGAAGTCAGAGGAGCCATTTGAAAGAGATCCTAATCTTCCTAGAGGGATATCCAGTTTTCAACTTCTCATTTTTCCTTAAGTGAAAATAGGGGAGCTCCATCAAAAGTCCATTTTACTCCACACCTAAAACTAAGCCACTTCCCTTTGCAGACTCCCTCAGGGACCCCAATCGAGCTTGCCCAAGCTCTCTTTCAAGTTCTTGAAGAAAAAGAGGAGTAACCTAGACCAAAGCCAAGCTCACTTGAAGGAGGAGTTAGTCCATAGGAGAAGATACTCAACCTCAACCCCTCAAACTTTTAGCAAAGCTTCATCTCAACCCGACGAAGCTTCTCCAAGGGAATCGAGTGCCAATGATCACCTCCGGCATGGTTAGCCATTTTTCAAGCATTAAACTCAATGTGGTGTGGAGTTTTATGAAAGAAATGTTAATCTCATAGGATCTTGACTGTTAGATGTAATCTATGTTGCATGGTGATGGTGTGGGTAAATTTTCATTCTAATTTGAGCTCAATCGAGCTCGAATCAAAGCTTCAAACATGGACGGTGTCCATGGCTCACAGAGAGCGACAAGGATGGACCTATAGTCATCCATCCATGCATTTTGAAAGGATGGACAAGATTAAAATGTGTGATATATTCATTTTTAATCCTCTGATCCACAGCTTTAATCTTAGTCATCCAATCTTAGCACTACCCCTATGAAGTTAACTCCTAGATGCATGCGTTTAGAAATTGAACAATAGGTCATTTCTAAAGTCAAGAAATTGATCGATGTTAGTTTCATCAGGTAAGAAAAATATCCTATCTGGTTAGCCAGTGTCATGCCAGTTATGAAGAAGAATGGCCAAATTCACATATGCATTAGTTTTAGGGACTTAAATAATGCATGTCCTAGATGAGTTTCCTCTTCCTATACCAGAATTAATGGCAAACATTGCCTCATCTCATGCAGTCTTCTCTTTCATGGATGGTTCATCTGGCTACAACCAAATTAAGATGTCTCCTGAAGATGAAAGAAACACTGGTCTTTGAACCCCGATCAAAATCTTTTGTTATAGGGTCATGCCTTTTGGCCTTAAAAATGTTGGTACTACATACCAACAGGCCATGACTCAGATCTTCAATGAACTTATCCATCATCAAGTTGAGTGCTATGTTGATGATATAGTAGTCAAGAGCAGAGAAAAGGATGACCATCTCTTTGACTTGAGAGTAATTTTCGAATGGTTAAGACAATATGACCTCAAAATGAATCCCCTAAAGTGTGCATTCGGAGTAGCTTTAGGGAAATTCCTTGGGTTTGTTGTCCGACATCAAGGAATTGAAATAAATCCATAAAAGATCAAATCTATCTTAGAAATGCCACCTCCTAAAAGTTTAACTCGACTCAAATCTTTCCAATGACGTCTGGCGTATCCAAGATGCTTTATTTCCAACCTATCGAGGAGATGCAAGCCATTTTTAGCACTTGTCAAAAAGGATGCCAAGTTCAAGTATGATGACAAGTGCTAGCATGCCTTCCAAGATATCAAGTAGTATTTGGTGAAGCTGTCAGTTCTAGTAGCCCCTATCTTGGGCAGGCCACTCATCCTTTACATTGCTGCATTGGATGACTCCCTCGGTGCTCTATTGGCCCAATCCAATGATAAAGGAAATGAGAATTCTCTCTACTACCTCAATCATCATCTTATTCTTGTTGAATCAAAATATCCAACTATTGAGAAACATTGTCTAACTTTGGTCTTTTCCTCCCAAAAGCTATGACACTATATGCTTTCTCATAAGGTGAACTTGATTTCCAGAACCAATCCACTATAGTATCTCTTGACAAGGCTAGCGTTATCCAAATATTTGACATGATGCTCCATGATCCTCTCATAGTTTGATATCACATTTGTACCCTTCCGTGCGATAAAAGGACAAGTATTGACTGATTTCTTAGTAGCACACCTACTTCATGCTGACTCCCCCTTAGTGACGGTCTCCCTGATGAACAAATCATAAACTTAAGGGAGGTTAACAATCACCGTTGGGAGATGTATTTTGATGGTGGAACTTCTTTTCATAAAGGGGAAGCACCACGATCTAGTTTTTCATATAAGGTAGGGGTAGGAATAGTTCTCCTAACTTCAGACCGTAATGTGATGAGATTCTCATACTATCTTTCCAAACCCTACACCAACAACGAAGCCAAGTATGAGGCTTTGATTACTGATCTAGATTTAACTATCATAGTGTGTGTCAATAGCATCAACATCTTTGGAGATTCTCAGTTGGCCATCAATCAGATTATCGGGTCCTACAAAGTTCTTAAACCCAAGCTTCGTCATTACCATGAGTATACCATGAAGCTGTTGGCCCAAATTCTTGAGGCACCATCTACAAGGTTCCCCGAGCAGAGAACATAGTCGCAAATGCATTGGCCAATCTTGCCAATGAATTGGCATGTCCAGAAGATGATTCCAATTCAATAAGAGTTCAAAATAGACAATTCCTATCCCTTATTGATGTTAAACTCATCGAGAGGCTTTCTCTTAAAGGGGAGGTTGATGTTGCCTATAAGGATAAGGAGCTAGATTGGAGGCAATCATTCATAGACTATTTGAACACTGGTAAACTACCTCAAGAAAAGTCACAAGCCCATCAGGTAAAATAGAGAGCCCTCTCCTATGCTCTCGTTGATGGCACCCTATACCAATGGTCCTTTGACCAAATATGGTTATGTTATTTAAAAAAATATGAAGCCTGTGGCATTATAACTGAGGTACATTCAAGTCTATGTGGAGCACATTAATTAGGTCTAAAGATGAAGATGAAGATCAAATGACTTGGATACTACTAGCCTTCGATGATTACAGACTGCATGGATGTAGCTAGAAGACGCTATCAGTGTCAGGTACACAGTGTGGTCCTCCACCAACCACCCAACATTCTACACCCTACATTGGCCTCATGGCCATTCAAGTGTTGGGTACCGACATTGTGAGTTTGATCGATCCTCCTACTTCTAAGGGGCATCAATTCATCTTAGCTTCCACTGACTACTTTTCCAAGTGGGCAAAGGTAATCCCACTCAGAGAGGTCACAGCTTAGCATGTGCTTCAATTTTTTAAGAACCATATCATATATAGGTTTGGGGTGCATCGACAAATTATATCTGATAATGGTACTGCATTCAAAAGCACCAAGATCAACAGTTTTGTATAGATAGATTATACTCCACCATCTACTATACCAAAGCAAATGGTTTAGTGGAAGCATTCAACAAAACTCTCATCCATATATTGAAGAAGACTCTTAATGATAATAATCGGTAGTGGAACGAGTAGTTGGTTCAAGCCTTGTGAGCCTACCACACCATATAACAAACCCCGACTCAGTACACCCCATTTTCCTTAGTGTATGGGTCTGAAGCCGTTCTACCTTTAGAAGTTCAACTTCCATCACTAAGGATAGCATTGAGTAGCAAGATCACTACAGAGTAGAATGAAAAGTTACAGTTAGAAGAGCTTCGAGGTTTGGAAGAGAGTCACCTAAGAGCGTGCCAAAACCTCGAGTTGTACAAGGCCAAAATAATTCAAGCTCACAACAAGCTGGTCTGCCCTAGATCTTTTAGAGTAAGAGAACTTGTGTTAGTCCTAGGGAGATGAATTTTTTTCCATCGAAAGATGGGAGGCAAGTTTGAACCCACTTGGGAAGGCCCCTATGTCATAGAGAAGGCCTACCAAGGAGGATCTTATCAGGTCATTGACTGTAAAGGGGAACAGCCGATGCTTCCAATTAATGGGCTCTATCTAAAGAAATATTACCTACAAAATAAATTGTGTTTGAAAATAATTCTACCAATGAACAAAAAAATATGATTCCATTTCATCAAAATCTTCTCTTCTTTCGAAGCATTGTTTGCTTGTCTTCCGAATCCGTCGTGATGTTTTTAGGGTAGATATAAGAGTTTCCCAGTGGCATCCTATCTCTCTTTCACAACATAAACATAATTAAACACAATCTCCCAGTGCTATTAGAATAGGTGTAAGAGAACCTGAGAGGCATCCTATTTCAAATAGCACAACTAAGTTAGGTGTGAGAGAATCCAAGCGGCATCCTTTCTTAGTGGGAATTCATGGTTTCCATCCATGGCACCATTTCAATAGATCCCCAAACATGTTTAAGATAGGTATAAGAAAACTCGAGAGGCATCCTATTCCCTTTTAACACATACATAAAATAAACACATATCTTTTGTCTCGAGCTATTTTGATATGGGAGAAAGCCCCTTATGGCACTCACTCATTAGCTGCTCTAGGTCGGGTATACATGCTACACCTTGCTAGTATGTCACCCCAGTGGTCACTTGTTTGGAAGATGTGAGTCCTCATGCTTTCTTCCTAACTTGACTGTTGTACACCAAAGAGCACCTTGTTAGTATGGTAGACTTCACTATCCAACTAGTAAGGTACCTCATGTTGATTTTTCTTAAGAAGATGTGAGCCCTGTACTTTCTTCTAGAATTAGCCATCATGTACTAACTAGGTTGAGTATTTTTAAGGTTTAGGGTAAGTCCCCCATAGGCTCCTTTCCTCTTGACTACATTTGAATTGATATAAGTCCTCTAGTAGCATTCACTCAGTAGTCACCCTAGGTCAGATACCACTTGTCGAGCCGAGGACAGACTATCCCAACAATCAGTTCCGCTATAGGAGAATGTGAGTCCCCAAGCTTTCTTCCTAGGCTGATTGTTCCAAATCGATTGGCACTTTAGGTTGACTGATGTTTGCTATGCTGATAGCGAATCACCTAGTGGATACACCACTCTTGGAAAATGTGAGTCCCCGTATTTTCTCCTTAAGTTGGACACCGAATATCTATTTGATATATGACTAGCCATGTCATCTTCTCCTGGGTTTTGGATTAAGCCCTCAGCTGCCCCTCTCCCTGCGGGCACTCTATTTGGATCACATCCTTTACAACTCCATTTAGACACTACATGGGTTACTTTTGGATTGGACAGTCCCCTTTTTCCTAGTAGCCACCCTTGTGGTTGGAAAATTTATTCAGCGGATGTGCAAATTTTCTTTTGGTTCAGTAAATCTGAGATAGGTCTAGGCTTATATAAGCTCCTTCTCAGTTTGATCCCTCACAAACTAACAAGGTCCATGAAAAACAAACTAAATAAAATTAATTAATTAATTCACTTATGGATTAGGAATTCAAGCCCCCAAAGGGCCCCTTTTTTCAAGCAGGCATCCTATCTTTAGGGCAGTGCCAGCAGAACTCTCTATAGGAATTGCCTAACTACTGAGTTGAGATAAGTCCCCGGGTCGGCACTCACTCCATAGTCGCCCTTATTTCAGGTTCAATATTTTTTGTTACAAGCAGGTTACCCCGGTAGTCATTGTGCTTTGGAAGACGTAAGACTATGACACATTCTTTTTAGCATGATAGTCGCAAACCGATGGGCAACCATAGGTCGATTTGATTTATTGCTCAAAGCAACTGATCACCCTAGTGGTCCTTCATAGTGGAAGATGTGAGTCCTCAAGCTTTATTCCCTTTAATTGAGCATTGCAAATTGAAAGATTCTCCTTTGGTCGGATAGTTCTCCCATCGGCTGAGAAGCTACTCCCTTTAATTTAGTAAATCTGAGATAGGTCTAGGCTGATATAAGCTCCGTCTTAGTATGATCCATCGCAAACCAATAGAATCCATCAAAAATAAATCTTAAAATGAAATTAATATTGACTATCTTTAAGTTTATCTAAGTCCCCCAGCGGCATTCACTCATTAGTCAGCCCTAGGTTAGGTTCAATCTGTTGTCTTGCCAATAGATTTTCCCAGCAACTGGTCCCTACTTTGGAGGACGTAAGTATACTATGCTTTCTTCCTAGTATAGCTACTGCATACTAAAAGGCATCCCTTTGGTTAGCTAGTCCTATTATGTGTTTAGTAGACAACCCTTTGGATTGGTAAATCTAAGTTAGGTCTAGGCCTCCGTGGCTCCTACTCTGTGTGATCTATTGCAAACCAATAGGGTTCATCTCAAAAATCCCAAATCTAAAAATCAAAACAAATTCAACCCTCTCCTAGTGAAAATTTTTCCTTAGTGAGACTCAAATTAAATTAGACCTCTCATCCCCTTGTGGATGACTTGAACCTGCTTCACTAGTGGAAGGTTCACCTATTCTATCCCTAGTGGATTCCTCCTTCCCTCTCTTATATCCTTGAAATAAGTAGAGCCACATTGCATTAAGTTTTGGATTCCTTATACACCTCAGGTTAGGAGTAGATCAGATTTATTAGTGTTTGTGATCGTTCAGTGTTGTTGATCATTTTGGTCAACACCAATATGTGTGGTATTCCTTGTCAGTCACACCACACCTATTGGGTGCCCTTTGTTGACCTTATTTTTAGGATGAGCGTTCAACCCCTCCATCTTAGACATAGGACTCTTCTTATACTTTAAGAGATCTGTAGTCTTAAGACACATCTAGTGATTAAGTGAACACTCAACCTAGCCCTAAATACTTAGAAGAGTTAGCCTTAGGAGTGTTAGGAAAATTTACCCACCCTATAACTTGAATGACATTCCTTACTTCCTTCCTTCAAGTTGAACTCCAAATCAAATCAACATCAAACCTAAATCAATTCTAACCTAATTGATTTTCTCCAAACTCAAATCAATGCCACATTATTGAAACATGTGATTGAAACACATGACTGAAATCCATGATTGAATTCCAAGTTGAAATTCCTAAGTCAAAATCTTTTCTAAGTCCTTAATTTCCCTTCATGGACTTAGCCAAAATCAAATCTAAATCAATTCAAATTCATGAAATTTTCATAATCATTTATATTCTCATTTATATTCACATATATAAATAAAATATAAATTTAAATCAATCAAATCAAATCCAAAATTCAAATTCCTAATTCAAAAATATTTTCTAAATCCTTAATTCCCTCTTAAGGACTTAGCCTAAATCATGTTCAAATCAATTCAAATTCATGAAATTTTCTCATAACTCATTCATATTCTCATTTATATTCACATATATAAATGAAATAAAAATTCAAATCAATCAAACTAAATTAAAAAATTCAAATCCAAAATTCCAAATCTCTCATAAGTCCTTTATCCTCTCTTAAGGATTTAGCCTAACTCATGTTCAAATCACTTCAAATCCATGAAATTTTCTCATAACTCATTTATATTATCATTTATATTCACAAATATAAATGAAATATAAATTAAAACAACCAAAACCAATTCCAAAATTCAAGTTCAAATTCAATCAAAATCTAACCTAAGCCTTTCAAGTCAAAATCTTGAACTTAGCCAAATCAAGCCAAACTCTTGATTTTCCTTCATGATTAAATCAATCCTTCAATCATGAATCCAAATATAAATACAAACTTCAATCACTTAATCAAAACTCAATTCAAAAATCAAGACAAAATCCATTTCATGTTCACCCTTTGAACTTGAAATAATCAAATGAATCAAAACTTATTTGACTTCAAACCACTTGCAAATGGATTTATATTTCAATCATAAGTCCATATCTAACTTCAATCAAACTCAAATCAAGCTTTGACCAAACCCTTTGACCTACTTAGGCTCACTTAACCCAAAGTCACCTAAAGTGTCCTTATGAGCCAAATTCTAATCATAACTAAATTGGATTGAATCAAACTCACCTAAGCCTCTCATCATGATCAACAATCATCATGAGATGATCAATCACTCAAATTGGGTCAAATCAAGTCAAACCTAAGGGTTGACCAAGTCAACACTTAGCCAAAATGAAACTCGACATAGCCAAAATCCATTGTAGCCTAAATTGATTGATACCAATGATCTAAGTTCATTCATGACCAATGTTTGAGCTTGACCAAGTCAACATTTGAGTCTAACATAGCCCAATTGGCCACTTGACCCAACTTGACCTAAAAGTCAAAATGTATCAAAACTTGATTTTTGCCAAATTGATTGAAACCAATGGGTCAAGTTCACTCAAAATCACTTGTTGAACTTGAGCAAAGCCTCAGTTGACTAACTAAATCTAACCTAGCCCAATTGACCTTGAACGTAACTTGACCTAAAGGGTCATATTGAGCCAAATTCAAACTTAACCAAAATTGATTAAAAATAAAGATACCAATCCACTTCATATGACTAACCGAACCTAAACCTATCCATGACTTAGCTCAAATAGGTAAAATGGGTCAAATGGGTCAAATTGATCAACTTCACCCATTTGACCTAAATGAAGTCATATTAAGCAAATTTAAACCTAAATCAAATTGAATCAAACGAAAGCCACCAAAATATTTCAAATGGTCATATAAACTTGACCCAACCCTTGGTTTGACCCAATTTGAGCAATTGGTCAACTTGACCCAAGTTGACCCATTTTGACCTAAATGGGTCAACATGAGCCAAACCATACCAAATGAACTCCAAATTCAATGAAACTTGGACAAACCTATTTTCTCAACATACCAAACATACCTAAATTCAAAAATCAGTCAAATGACCATTTTATCCCTAGGCCATAGGGTAAATTTTGGCCAATTCCACTTGGAATTTGGTCAAATCCTCTTCATACCTACTTGATACTCCCTGGATCAAGTGAACACTAGGAGGTGGTGCACCCAACCCAATGGACAAACCTGACCATGTGCATGGAAATGGCCACATGGGAATTTTCCTTACACTCAAATGGAGCACATGGGGAGTTCACCACTCCACTCCCTAGCCTAAAATGAACCCAAGGATAGTCCTAACAGCCTAACAAACCCTTTGAATCAAGGAAATTAGATCAAAATGGAAAGCTTATGCTCGGTCGTCCGATTGCCAAAGGGGGAGATATAGTCCCCCTAATTCATTTGAATCTCATAGCGCCATTATCGATTGAGGGTTAGGAAGTCAGAGGAGCCATTTGCAAGTGATCCTATTCTTCCTAGAGGGAGGTCCAATTTCCATCTTCTCGATTTTCCTTAAGTGAGAACATAGGAGCTCCATCAAAAGTCCATTTTACTCTGCACCTTAAACCAAGCCAATTCCCTTTGCACACTTCCTCAGGGACCCCAATCGGGCTTTCCCAAACTCTCTTTCAAGTTCTTGAAGCAAAGGATGAGTCACCTAGACCAAAGTTGAGCTCACATAAAGGAGGAGTTGGTCTATAGGAGAAGATACTTAATCTCAACCCCTCAAACTTTTAGCAAAGCTTTGGCTCAACTATATGAAGCTTCTCCAAGGGAATCGAGCGCCGATGAGGTTAGCCATTTTATGAGAATTAAACTTAATGTGGTGTGGAGCTTTGTGAAAGAAAGGTTAATTTTATAAGATCTTGATCATTAGATGTAATCTAGGTTACATGGTGATGGTGTGGGTAAATTTTCATTCCAATCTGAGCTCAATCGAGCTCGAATCAAAGCTTCAAACATGGATGGTGTCCATGGCTCACAGAGAGTGGCTGGGATGGATCTCTGGCCATCCATCCATGCATTTTGGATGGACATTCGAGATTAAAATGCACGTTATATTCATTTTTAATTCTCTATTCCACGGTTTTAATCTTAGCCATTCGCTGCCACGCTGCATTACGATGTGACATTTTAAATAGCCAATCAAGAGGTGACTTGTGTAAAGCGCATGTCGCATCAGCCTTATGTATGGCACCTGTAGATTAATAATAGGATTAGGTATTTAGTTAATTCCTAATTAATCACCTAAGCTTCTAAAATTCATATCTCAACATAGAAAAATCATAAAAATATAAAATAAATTGTATTAGAAAGATAATTGAACATAGAATATTCTAAAATTATTTTTGATTTATTTTGAATAGTTCTTTTATCTGAATTTGGGTTTTATTGGGAATGTTAATTTTCTAATTACTCCATAATTTATCCACTGATTAATCTCAAACTTCTTGGGTGTAATTAGAGGAATGACTTCTGGCTCCCCTAATTTTCTTGATATTTATTGGTGACTTGATTAAGGGGATTATTAGTTCATTATTTAATTGCTTCTTAATATAATTAAGGTTAATTAAGATTATAATTAGTGATTTAACCCTATAATTGGGCTAATTAAGGTCTATTTAAATGAATAGGAGGTTTAGAAAATAATTTTGGGGCATTTCCCCTAAGCTATTCCTTAAACCCCCCCCCCCCTTTTTTTCCTTAATCCATCCTTCATTAAGGTTAATTCACTAATTACCCCCCTTAATTAATTTCAAAAAATTTTAAAACTTTTTAGAACTCAATTAATTCTTCTTGGGTAGATGCTTAGGTGTTCAAGAGCCTAAGTACAATTAAGGAAATCAAAATTCAACTCATATGTGTGAGGGGTGTTTTGAAATTACTTAAGTTAAACCCCTTAGTTTAATTAATCATTAATCATGAGCCAAATTACATTTGGCCCTTTTCTTCCTAGGTGTGTTGCTGATTTAAATTTCTTGTGTTGTTTATGTCATCTCATTGGCTCATAATTATTTGATTAATTATGCTAAGAGGTAATTTAATTCATACCTTAACCTAATCAAAATATAAAATGAATCTAATCACCTAAAAATTGATTAAAAATATCAAACAAATGTGGGAATCGGTTAGGAATAGCAAACTCACCTCACATTTTCAAAATTAAATCAAACTCAAAATCAAATAAAAATCACATTCAAATAAACTTAGATTTGCTTTAAGCTTTCTTATTTCATAAGATTATCTTTAGGAAATAATTAAGATGAATGTGCTTACATACTTTCATTACTTTAGTTCTTTCCTAACATGCTAAATGTGTGAGCCTTATGATTTCAAACATTCATGCTTTTCAAAAATCAAATTTAAAATGAAAATGTTTCCTTTATGTCAAATTGCATGTTTTGGCTAAAGTAAGAATATGAGTGGCTATTATCACTATTAAATCCAAATTATTTTCAAAATATATGAATCAATTATCAAAATTGAAAGTGTGTTACTTATATCTTACTTATAATCTTGCATGTGAGTAAAATATAAGGATGTGCTTAGTGTAGTTTTCCTTCTCCTCTCTTTTGGTATAGGTTTGAATAGGATTTGGCAAAGTATATAGTTCATTTGAAAAGAACACAATACTTGCCTAATTCAATTTCATACTCATTCCTATGATATGACTTAAGAAGGACAACTACACTTACATATATAGATTTTATAAACAAACCAAAATAAAAATAAAATACAAATTTTTTCATCTTACTTTCCATTTATTTTTTTGTACATATGCTTGTATTTAAAGAAAGTGGCATATTAGTCTGGACAACCTTAGAGTTGTGAGGATTTAAGTAGCCCTAAGTAGGTCTTGTACCTTACACCCTTGGTTAACAATGGTGTCATACTCACTTATGTCTTTCATATATTTATATGTGCATATGAAAGTTGGATAAGAAACCCTTTTGCTATTTAATGAAAATCATGCATCATAAACATTCAAATTTTCTTAAGTAACTTACTTTGCATACATCATAAAGTGTGCTAAACATTCCAATTTGGTATGTATAGATATGCTTAGGATTCATTCATATGCATGTTATATATGTTGGGAAAGAAATGAAGTGATGTGTGTTTTTATGATTTAAATTCACTTTACTTAATCTTAAAATGCCTTTCTTTTTAAATATGTTTGTTTAGAGTTCATATGAACTTAGGATTAATTAAAACACATAATAAATCATTCAATAAATAAAAATAGAACATGAATCCACTTTAGAAATTACTTAGGTTAGGGAAGGAAAGAGAAGTTCTCTTATCTTTTCCTCTATTTATAACTTAGTAATTAATTGTAGGATTCACTTGAACCCAATCAAAACATAAAACAAAATCAACTCAAAATAATTAAATCACTTAAATGAAACCCTCCTCTAAGTTGAACATTCTTTACACTTAAAAAATTTTAACTTAAAGCCATAACTAAGCATACCACACAAACCTCTAAAGCACACACGTTAGCCTACGTCACTACTCCTAGCTTTAGGTTAGGGTGATGCATGGTTGGATGTTTGCTTTGTTTTGTGATATATATTTTAGTCTAGATGTTAGGATATTTGTATGTAGAATGAAACATAGGGCGATCTTAGTCTAACCATTATCTTCTGCAGGGAATTGTGCTTAAGGGGTGTTGTGATAAATAAAAATATAAATGCTTTTGTTGTGTATGTGTTGATACCCCTAAGAATAATCCAATAGGCCAGGTGGACTTAGTCACTCATGTGTGGGGTGATAAGTCCAATATACATGCTTGGAATTTCTGCAGTTTGTTTAGCTAATCTCTATTTTGTAGGTGTTAGAAAGATTTACTTTTCCTTTTCATGTGATTTTTGCAATTAGGATTTTTTTGGAATGATTTTTATGGTGATTAGGATGAGCATTGGTCATAAAATCTCATCTTATGTACCATGTGAAGCCTTTGGAGCAACTACCTTCCAACCATCCAAAAGAAAGAACTAAAGAAGAAAGAAGAAAAGAAGAATGAAGAGATGAAATTTGAAGTCCCCCATAACAATGAGTTCCTTGCTTAATTATACTTAATTAATTTGTAATCTGAGTTATATAAGAATAGAGCTCTGCTGCCCAATTTGTTTTCGAGTTTGTGCGGTGGTGCCCGACCACAAATGGCCTCTTATTCTTTTGTGTTAGTTTTATAAATTGATTGATGATTTGTTTAGCTTGTGCATTAAAATGGAATCTTTGTCCTAGTTTCTTTCTTACTTGATGTATGGCCTAGATGTGGATTAGGCTCTCAGAAAAAAATAAAATCTTCTACCAAATTTAACAATTCAAAATTAAAAAAAAAAAGCTCATAACCTCACCTAAAGCTTAGGCTAAAATTATGATAAAAGAATTAGAAACCCCTTAGCTGTATGAGTATTTCTTTTATAACATCATGCACAAATGCATATTATTTTTACTCTTGATTAGAGGGCTTCCACCTTTGCCAGAGAAACTTAGCTTGGCCTATGATAGCTATGGTGGAAATACACCTCCTCCCTTGATTTTGGCCCATAACCTTACTTCTCATGCATTAGGCATATGAATCCTATTATCCTGAGTAAAAATGATTGTCCAAAAATAAAAAATAAAATAAAATATGAATTACAATAGATTTAGGTCATTTAAAGCATACCCTTACATGATACAATCTCTTTAGAGAGTGAGTTTAAGGACTTTGTCTCTTCCTAGATAAATAATAGCCTCGCTATCTTGCATAAAGCATATGACTTACCTACATGAATTTAAAATCATAGAAGGTGGCTACCCCCAGGAAGTTGTAGGTCCAAACATTTTTGTGTTTTTTCCTCTCTTATGGAGACAAATCAAATACCCATTTTGCCCTTAGAGTTAGGTTGTGCTTTTGGCCCTCGCCAAGCTCCCTAGATTTAGGTCTTGAGGTTGCTTCTCCCTTCCATGGACCATAAGCATAAATCTTCACCTCTTAAGCATTTCCATAATCTTGTGTTATAGAATCATAAGCCCTAAATTTCTAATGAAAAATTCAACTCCAATAAATTAAATCAACTTCAAAAACTATAAAGCCTAACCATAGGATAGTTTGAGATGCTCGCTAGGCTTCCTAGCATCGTGAGCATCTCCTACTTATCTTACTTTATCTTCGATTATAACTCCCTCTCTTTGATCAATCCCATTTGCTCTTCTAAAATAAATTAATCGATTGATAGTCCTACCTAATTAAATCTTTGGAGACAAAAATTATTTACCTTAATTGAGAGTATTCCTAAGGGATCTCATTCCTTAGGATGTAATTAACTATGAGGGCTTGCCCCTATAAGGAACTTAACAAACAAAGGTTTAAAATAAACCCTACTTTATTTTTCCATGTAAAGTAGGAGAAGAATCTCTGGTACATATGCATACACACTGTCCTTAGGAGTCCTTGTTGAGGAGATTAGGTTCATTGTTGGGTGATGATTTCTATCTTTCAAGATTGTACACCTCTTCTCAATGTCATACCCGATCACCCTCAATAAGAATATCTATGAATTTACGTGGTGTCAAAAATGCATAAAAAGAAGAAGTATATTTTTATCTTCATTTTAATCCGCATAGAGTGAAGATGGAAATATATTTTATTCTTTAGAAATAATATAAAAATAATTTTACCATAACATGAATGCATGATTTTCATATGGCATACACACTTAGCATGCTAGGAAAGAAATAAAGTGATGAAAGCATGTAAATTCATTAACCCTAATTAATTCCTAAAGACAATCCTACGGAATAAGATTATTTAAAGTGAATCAAAGTTAGTTTAAGAAAATTTTGATTTGGTTTTGAGTTTGATTTGAATTTTAGGAAATAAGAGAAGGTTTTTGGGTCCTAACCCATCTCCCACATGTGTATGTTATTTTAGTTTAATTTTTAAAACCCTTAAGTGGATTTTATGTTTTACTTAGGTTAAGGTGTTCATTAAGTTCATTAATTACCCCTTACTTACACCACTTTAACATATTTAACCAAATAATTATGAGCCACTTTATGACATAAAACCACTAGAAATTTAAATCAGCAACGCACCTAATAAAGAAAGGGGTCTAATGCATTTGGCTCATAATTAATGATTAATTAAGCTAAAGGGTTTAATTTAAGTACTTTCATAACCCTTCCCACAAATATGTGTTAGATGTGATTTTCTTAAGCTACTTAGGTTATTGAACACCTAAGCATCTACCTAAGATAAAAATGATTGAGTTCTAGAATGTTTTGAAATTTTTATCAAGTTAATTAAGTAGGCCATTAGTGGATTTGCCCTTAATTAAATTTATATTAAGGAAGGAAAAGGGTTTAGGGAATGACTTGGGGAAAATACCCCCAAACTCATTCCATAAACCTCCTCTTCACTTAAACAAAAATTAATTAACTTAATCAAGGAGTTAAACCACTGTTCATATGCTTAATTAAGCTTAATTATATTAAGAGAGTGATTAGGAATTCATTAATTAATTTCCCTACTTAACTCATCAACAAATTCCAAGAAAATTAGGGGAGGCAGAGGTCATCCCACTAAATACATCTGAGAAACATGGAATCAATTAATGGAGTAATTAGGGTTATTTAAGTTTTCAATAAAACCCTAATTAAAAAAATTCATTATTCAAAATCAATTGAAAATAATTTTAATGAATTTCCATCTGAATTATCTTCAAAATGCATTTTATTTTGTATTTTTTTAATTTTTCTACATTTAGTTATGTAATTTTGAAGTTTCTGTCATTAAGGATTAATTAAAACACTAATTATATAACTAACTTGTCGGCGCCATGTGGACCACTGATGTGGCACACGCTTTCCATGTGGTGCAATAAGATTAGTTATTTAAGTTGCCACATCCAATGCCGCATCAGCTGATGGCGCTACGCACTTTCTCCTCGACTGTCCGATCAAAGATCAGACGGTCAGGATTAAGCTCATGGTTCTTAAGGGATAAATTGAAGGATCTTATGTGGATTAATCAGGATCATCCATCCAAAATGTGTGGATGGATGGTCCATGATCCTTCCCTGAGCTCGCTTATGGGATAGGGCAACCGCCCACCCTTTAAGGCTTGATCTGAGCTCGATTGAGCTCAGATTGAGCCCAAACTTAACTCACACCATCATCATGTAAGGAGCAAGACATCCAACGGTCAAAATGCAATGGGGTGAAAGTTTCTTTCACAAAGGACCAAGAACTCCTACACATAAGCTTGGTTTTGCTCCATACCTCGTTGGAGGCTATCACCGGTGCTCCCAATCATCGAGGTAGCTTCATCTAGTGGAGATGAAGCTCTGTTGAAGATTTAAAGGATTGAGGTTGAGTAGATCTTCTTATTGACCAAAGTGGGCTTCAATTTCTTGCGGCCTTGATTAAACTCTCCTTTCTCATACCTTGGAAGCTTGGATGAAGACTTGGCTGAGCTCGATTGGATCCCTTCAAGTGCCTGAAGGAGGAATTAAGCTGAAATTGGGTATTGAGTAAGTTTGAAAATCTTGCTACCTCTCCTATTTTTGGTTGAGAGCTCATTCTAAAAATGAGGTCAACAAAGGATGCCAAATAGGTGTGGTGTGACTGACTAGGAACACTGTACTTATTGGTGTTGACCGAAATAATCAACAACATCGAATGATCACAAGCACTAACAGAAATGATCTACTCCTAACCCAAGGTGTAGAAGGAATCTAGAGCTTAGTGCAATGTGACTCTACTCATGTAAAAGAGATAAGAGAGTGATGGAGGAATCCAATAGGGATAGAGTATGTGAACCTTCCACTAGCGAAATAGGTTCAAGTCATCCACAAAGGGGATGAGAGATTTGACTTGATTTGTTTGATTGTTTAGTTGTGTTTGTTTGATTTGTTAGGATTGATTTGTTTTGTTTGTTGTTTTAAATTTTGGATTTTAAGATGGACCATATTGGTTTGTGATGGATCGCACTGAGTAGGAGCCATGGAGGCATAGGCTTAACTCAGATTTACCAATCCAAAGGGATAGTATACCAAACATATAGTAGGACTAGCTAACCAAAGGGACTGCCTTTCAGTGTGCAGCACCTGTACTAGGAAGAAAGCATTGTAGACTTATATCCTCCAAAGTAGGGACCAGTTGTTGGGGTGATCCATTGGCAAGGCAATGGATTGAACCCAACCTAGGGCAAACTATTGAGTAAATGCCACTGGGGACTTAAATCAACTCAAAGATAGTCAAGATTAATTTCATTTTTAGTTATTTTTGATGAATATTATGGGTTTGTGATGGATTGCATTGACTAAGGGTCGTGAGAACCTTAGCCTAACTCAGACTTAGCAATCCAAAGGGAGTAGTCTACCCACCACATAGTAAAACTATCCAACCAAAGGGGTGCCTTTCAATTTGTAATGGTCAAGTTAGAAAGAAATCACAAGGACTTGCATCTTCTGAAATAAAGAACCACTAGGGTGATCAATTGCTTTGGGCAACAAATCGAACCTTGCCTAGGGCTGGCTATTGAGTGAATGTCGCTAGGGGACATAAGTTCAAAGATAATCAAGATTAATTTCATTTTAAAATTATTTGGATGGATTTCATTAGTTTGTGATGGATCACACTAAGAAGGAGCTTATATTAGCCTATACCTATCTTAGATTTACTAAACCAAAGGGAGTAGCTTCCTGGCCGAGGGGAGAACTATCCAACCAAAGGAGTGCCTTTCGGTTTGCAATGGTCAATTCAGGGGAAGAAAGCATGAGAACTCACATCTTCCACTACAAAAGACCACTAGGATGATCAGTTGCTTTGGGCGACAAATCAAACCCATTCTAGGGCTGCCATCAGTTTGTGACAATCATGCTAGAAAGAATGCATAGTAGACTTACATCTTCCAAAGTGAAATGACCACCGGGGCAACCTATTGAACTGAACTGGGGCAACTACGAGAGAGTGCACTGGGACTTATCTCAACTCAGGTAGTCAGGCAATTCCTATAGGGAGTTCTGCTAACACTGCCCTAAAGATAAGATGCCTGCATGGAAAAAGGGGCCCTTGGAGGTTTGAATTCCTAGTCCATAAGTGAATATTTTTTATTTATTTTTCTAGTTTGTTTATCATGGACCCTGTTGGTTTGCGGATCAAATTGAGAAGGATGTTATATCAGCCTAGACTTATCTTAGATTTACTGAACTAAGGGAGAATCTATGCATCTGCTGAACAAATTCTTCAACCATAAGGATGGCTACTAGGAAAGGGGGATTGTCCAATCCAAAAGTAACCTGGGTAGTGTTTAAATGGGGTCACAAAGGACGTGATCCGAATAAAGTTCCTGCAGGGAGAGGGGCCGCTAAGGGCTTGATCCAAAATCTTGGAGAAGATAATCTGCATAGATATTTGATGGTCAACTCAAGGAGAAAGCACGGGGACTCACATCTACCAAGAGTGGTGTATTCACCAGATGAGTCACTGTCAGCATAGCAAACATCAGCCAACCTAAGGTGCCCATCAATTTGCAACAATCAGCCTAGGAAGAAAGCGTTGGGACTCCAATCCTCCTATAGCAAAACTTATTGTTGGGATAGTCTATCTTCGGCTCAACAAGTGTCATCCGACCTAGGGCGATTACGGAGTGAATGCCACTAGGGGACTTATATCAACTCAAATGTAGTCAAGAGAAAATAAGCCTCTAGGGGACTTACCCTAAACCTCAAATATACTCAACTTAGTCAGTACATGATGATTAGATCAAGAAGAAAGCGTAAGGACTCACACCTTCTTAAATAAAATCAACATGAGGTAGCTTACTGGCTGGACAGTGAAGACTACCAAATTAATAAGAGGCTCATTGGTTTGTAATGGTCAAGTTAGGAAGAAAGCTCGGGGACTCATATCCTCCAAATAAGGAGCCACTGGGGTGACATACTAGCAAGGTAGCATGTAAACCTACCTAGAGCAACTAATGAGTGAGTGTCATAGGGGGTTGCTCCAACATCAAAATAGTCTAAGGCAAAAGATTTGTGTTTGCTTTTGTGCTTGTGTTTTAAAGGGAATAAGATGTCCGCTTGGGTTCTCTCACACCAACCCTAAACACACTTGTGGAATTGGCTGAAATGGTGCCACAGATGGCAATCAGAATTCACACCAAGAAAGGATGTCGCTTGGGTTCTGTTACGCCTAACTTAGTTGGGTTAATCAGAATAAGATGCCTCTTGGGTTCTCTTACATCTATTCTAGTAGAGCCAAGAAATTGTGTTTGATTATGTTTGTGTTGTGAAAGAGGGATAGGATGCCTCTTGGGTTCTCTTACACCTATCCTAAACACGTCATGGTGGATTCGCAAGTCAAGCAAATAATGCTTCGAATGAAAAGAATATTTTGATGAAATGGAATCAAATTTTTGCTCTTTTGTTGATAATTATTTTTAAATATATTTTATGGGTAATATTTCTTCAAATAGAGCCCATAATTGGAAGCATTGGGTGTTTCCCTTTACAATCAATGAGCTAATAGGATCCTCCTTGGTAGGCCTTCTCTATAACATAGGGATCTTTCCAAGTGGGTTCAAACATGCCTCCCATCTTTCGATAGGCAATAATTGGTCTCCTTAGGACTAACACAAGTTCTTCTACTTGGAAAGACCTAGGGCAAACCAGCTTGTTGTGAGCTTAAATTATTTAAGCTTTGTATAACTTGAGGTTATGGCACACCTATAGGCATCTCTCCTCCAAACCTTCGAGCTCTTCTAACCGCAACTTTGCATTCTATTCTATAGTGATCTTGCTGCCCAATGCTATCCTTCATGATGAGAGATGAACTTATAATAGTAGAAATACATCAGACCCATACACTAAGAAAAATGGGGTAGATTGAGTTAGAGTTTTGTATATGGTGCGATAGACCCACAAGGCTTCAACCAACTGCTCATGCCACTATCGCTTGTTGTCGTCAAGTATCTTCTTTAGTATTTGGATGAGAGTTTTATTGAATACTTCTGCTAAGCCATTGGCTCTGGGGTAGTTGATGGTGGAGTATCTCCAATCTATATCATGTCTTCTAGCGAAGCTATTGATCTTGGTGCTTTTGAATGCAGTACCATTATCAGATATAATTTGTCAAGGCACCCCAAACCTATATACAATATGGTTCCTAAAAAATTAAATCACATACTACGTTGTGACCTCTTTAAGTGGGATTGCCTCCACCTACTTGGAAAAGTAGTCGATGGCAGCTAGAATGAAATGATGACCCTTGGAAGAAAGAGGATCGATAGGACCCATAATGTTGGTACTCCAACACTCAAATGTCCATGAAGTCAATGTAGGGTGTAGAATGTTGGGTTGTTGAGATAAGACCACACCATGTACCTAACACTGATGGTATCTCCTAGCCACATTCATGCAATCTGTAATCATCGAATGCCAGTAATATCCTAGTATCTTGTTCTTCATCTTCATCTTCAGACTGGATTGATGCACTCCACATAGACCTGAATGTATCTCGATCACAATCCTATAGGATTCATGTTTATCCAAATAAGATAACCACATTTGATCAAAGGACTGTTGGTACAAGGTGCCATCCATGAGAGCATAGGAGAGAGCCCTCTCTATTTCACCTAATGGACTTGTGATTTTTCTTGAGGTAGTTTGTCGGTGTTCAAATAATCTATGAACGGTTGAATCCAATCTAGCTCCTTATCCTTATTGGCAACAGCAACCACCCCTTTAATAGAAAGTCTCTCATTGAGTTCAGCATCAATAAGAGATAGGACTTGTTTATTTTGGACCCTTATTGGAATGGACTCATCTTCCGGACATGCCAATTCTTTGGCAAGTTTGGCCAGAGCATCTGCTACTATGTTCTCTACTTGGGGAACCTTGTAGATACTGACTTCAGGGATTTGGGCCAACAGCATCATGGTATATTCATGGTAATGACGAAGCTTAGGTTTGAGAATCTTGTAAGACCAGATAATCTGGTGGATGACCAACTGAGAATCCCCAAAGATGTTGATGTTCTTAACACAAGCTATGATGGCTAACTTTAGATCGACAATCAAAGCCTCATACTCAACTTTGTTGTTGGTGCAGGGATTAGAGAGAGTATGAGAATCTCATCACATTGCAGTCTGGAGTTAAGAGAACTATTTCTACCCCTACCTTTCTTGGGAGAGTAGATCGTGGTGCTTCTCCCTTATGAAAGGAAGTTACACCATCAAAATACATCTCCCACTAGCAGTTGTCAACCTCCTCTAAATTCATGATTTGTTCATCGAGGAGATCATCATTAAGCGAGGAATCAGCGGGCAATGGGTGTGTTGCTAAGAAATATGTTAGTGCTTATCCTTTTACTGCACGGATGGGTATGAATGTGATATCAAACTATAAGAGAATCATGGACCAATGGGCCAATTGTCTGGATATCATTGGCCATGTCATGAGATACTACAGCGGATTAGTTCTAGAAATCAAGTCCACCTTATGAGAAAGAATATAGTGTCATAACTTTTGGGATGCAAAGATCAAAGCTAGGCAATATTTCTCAATAGGTGGGTAGTTCGCTTCAGCAGGGATCAAATCACGGTTGAGGTAGTAGAAAGCACTCTCCTTCCCTTCGTCGTTGGCTTGGGCTAACAAAGCACTGAGGGAGTCATCCAATGTGACAGTGTATAGGATGAGTGGTCTTCCTGGGATAAGGCTATTAAAACTGGCGGCTTCACGAAATACTACTTGATATCTTTGAAGGCATGTTAGTACTTTTCATCCCACTTGAACTTGGCATCATTTTTGACAAGTGCTAAAAATGACTTGCATCTCCCCGATAGGTTGGAGATAAAGAGTCTCAGATATGCCAACTGTCCTTGGAAAGATCTAAGTTGAGTTAAACTTTTAGGAGGTGGCATTTCTAAGATAGCTTTAATCTTTTATGGATTTATTTCAATTCCCCAATTTCGGACAATAAACCCAAGGAATTTTCATGAAGCTACTCTGAATGCACACTTCAGGGGAATCATTTTGAGGTTAAATTATCTTAACCGTTTGAAAACTACTCTCAAGTCAAAAAGATGGTCTTCCTTTTCTCTATTTTTGACTACTAGATCATCAATGTAGCACTCAACTTGATGATGGATGAGTTCGTTGAAGATCTGAGTCATGGCCTATTGGTATGTAACACTAGCATTTTTAAGGCTTAAAGGCATGACCCTATAACAATAGATTTTGATCGGAGTTTGAAAAGTAGTGTTTCTTTCATCCTCAGGGGCCATCTTGATTTGGTTGTATCCAGATGACCCATCCATGAAGGACAATACTACATGAGATGAGGTGATGTCCATCATTAGTTTTGGTATAGGAAGAGGAAACTCATCCTTCGGACATGCCTTATTTAAGTCCCTGAAATCTATGCTTATGTGAATTTGACCATTCTTCTTCTTAACCAGGACGACACTGGCTAACCAAGTAGTGTATTTTTCTTCTCTGATGAAACTAGCATCGATCAATTTTTTAACTTCAGAAATGACCTATTGTTCGATTTCTAATCGCGTGTGTCTAGGAGCTTGCTTGATAAGGTTAGCGCTAGGATCTATTGCTAGTTTGTGGACTGCTATGTTAGAAGATAATCCAGGAATTTCTTCATATCTCTATGTAAAGCAGTCTTTAAACTCAATCAATGGCCTAACTAAGTCATTGGTTTCTTCTTCATTCAGCAACGAGCTGATGTATGTCGAGCGTGAATTTTTTTCTGTCCCAAGGTTGATTTCTTTAAGTTTGTCAATTATTGAATGGATCTCCTCTTCAAATTTTGGCAGTGCATCTTTGATTTGGAGATCATCTGAATCATCTAAAGTTTCTAAACACACTTCTTCAAAAGAGTTAGTGTAGTGTGAAAAGAACCTGTTAGACTCCAAATGATTAGTGATAACTAAGCTATAATCATCATCATCGACTGGACCCACGGTACCGAATGCTACTCCTGATCTCCATTGTGCATCCCTACCTCTATTGTTCCATAGCTTCTCAAAGTACTCTGACCTGTGCTTAGACCATGTATAAAAAATCAAACCCTTCTTTGCAATATTAAGAACACAAGGCGAGTGCCAATCAAAAAGTAATTTTATTAATTCTTTGTTTGAAATATCCTCAAGTCCTACATCAGTTTTTGGACTTGATGATGATGATCCCAAAAGGAATCTCTTCAGCTTGACATCTCTGGAAGACTGAGGGGCTTCCTTAACTACTAAACCTTCAACTTTTTGAGATAAAAGTGAGGTTAGAGCTAAGGTTCTTAATTACTGCTTGATAGTTTTGCATACATTTGATTCGAATACATTCATGCTTTGTCTGGAGGCCTGGTCTTCATTGATGTCTAGCTCAAGTATCACCTCCAATGAAACCCGTTGATAGGGGTTGGTTGGTATACTAATCACATGAGACTCGTCCTCCAAGCTGGAGTCCAAGTCTATATAAATAGTAGGGGTACTCCGGTTAACTAGAACATATCACCTGTTGGCAGATGGCCAACCAAGAGGTCTTCCACCTCTGGGATTGCCTCTATTTCTGCCTCTACCTCTATCTGCTGGAGGTCGAGTCATCCCTCACATGTCCATATGATGGAATGAACTGTGGGTGGAATGTGATATGCAGCTCTACTTTTTCCTCAATTCCTTTTCTTGTTCACTTGTATTTTTCATTTTTCTTTTCTTTTTCTTTCTCTTTTTCTTTTTCTTCTTTTTCTTTTTTCTTTTACATTTGAATTTGAATTTTGACTAAGTTCATGAGAAAAGGTGTTTAGAGGAAGATTGTAGGTCGCATCCTCATATATCTCAACCTCTCTGACTAAAAATGGCTTTTCATCTCCTTTAACACAGTACTCAATCCCATCCTTCCTGAACTTGATGCACTGATGGAGAGAGGATGGAATCATCTTATTCTGATGTATCCAAGGCCTACTAAGCAAAGTGGTGAATGAAGTAGTCGAATCAAAGATATAACACTTGGCTTTAGTCTTCAAAATGAATTCCCCTCTGAATTATCTTCAAAATGCATTTTATTTTGTATTTTTTTAATTTTTCAACATGTACCTATGTAATTTTAAAGATTTTGTCATTAAGGATTAATTAAAATGCTAATTATCTAACTAATCTTGTCGACGCCAGTTGAACCACAGACACAGCACGTACTTTCCACATTATGCGATGGGATTGGTTATCTAAGTTATCACATCAAATGTCGCATCAGTCGGTGATGCTACACGCCTTCTCCTCGATCGTCCGATCAAAGATTGGATGGTCAAGATTAAACTCGTGGTTCTTAAGGGATAAATCAAAGGATCCTATGTGGATTAATCAGGACCGTCCATCCAAAATGCGTGGATGGATGGTCCATGATCCATCCCTGAGCTCGCCTGTGGGAGAGGGCAACCATCCACCCTTTAGAGCTTGATCCGAGCTCGATTGAGCTCAGATTGAGTTTAAACTTAACCCACACCATCATCATGCAAGGAGCAAGACATCTAACAGTCAAAATGCAATGGGGTAAAAGTTTCTTTCACAAAAAACCAAGAACTCCTAAACCTAAGCTCAGTTTTGATCCATACCTAGCCAGAGGCTATCACCGATGCTCCCAACTATCGAGGTAGCTTTGTCTAGTGGAGATGAAGCTCTGTTATAGATTTGAGGGCTTGAGGTTGAGTAGATCTTCCTATTGACCAAAGTGGGCTTCAATTGCTTGTGGCTTGATCAAACTCTCCATTCCCTTTCCTTGGAAGCTTGGATGAAGACTTGGGTGAGCTCGATTGGCGCACAAATTGGGTATTGAGTAAGTTTGAAAATATTGCTACCTCCCTTATTTTTAGTTTTGATAAATCAAGAAATGGAGAAATCAAATTAGCTCTAAGAGGCTTAGAAGAGCTTGGGGATGCTTGCTCTAGCTTCCTATCACTCAATCAAATGCAAGATAGTCAAAATGAAATGAAATTAGGGGGAGTATATCTCCCCCTAGAAGGATCGGTCGGTCAAGCATGGCTTTGCCATTTTGAACAAATTGATCCTATTGATTGAGTTGGTTAGGCTGTTTTGGACACCAAGTGGTTCGATTTATCCAGAGGGAGGTAGTGGAGAAGTTCCCATGTGCAAAATGAGGTCAATGAGTGATTCATATGTGCTCATTTTGAGTGGGGTGGTCGATTTTGGCCTTGGGTTGGGTTAGGTTGACCCAAACCCATTGGGTTATGTGCACCACACTCACTAGTGTCCACTTGGTCCACTAAGAGGGTGTCAAGTGCCATGAAGAGGATGACCAAATTCCAAGAATTGGCCATGGGTTACCCCTTGACCTAGGCATAAAATGGTCATTTGGTTTTAATTTCACTTTGGCTAGGTTTAGATTAGTTTGAAATTAGGTTGGGCCAAATTTTAAAGAATTTGGAGTTAATTTGATGTCATTTGGCTCATGTTGACACATTTAGATCAAAATGGGTCAACTTGGGTCAAGTTGACCAATTGGTCAAATTGGGTCAAACCAAGGGTTGGGTCAAGTTCATATGATAATTTGAAATGTGTTGGCATCATTGGTTTAGATCAATTTGGTTTATATTTGATTTTGGTTCATTTGATTTCATTTAGGTCAAATGGGTCAAGTTGACCAATTTGACCCATTTGACCTTATTGGGTTAGGTCATGGGTTGGATTAGGTTTGGTTGGTCATTTAAAAATTATTGCAAGCTTTGGTTTCAATCAATTTTAGTTTGGTTTGATTTTGGCTCAATTTGACTTTTTAGGTCAAGTTAGGTTCATGGTCAATTAGGCTAGGTTGGGTCTAGTTGGCCAATTGAGGTTTTGGTCGAGTTCAACAATTCATTTAGAATGAATTTGATCCACTATTTGCAATCAATTTAGCTTAGATCAAGTTTCGACATATTTTGACTTTTTAGGTCAGGTTGGGTCAACTTGGGTCAAGTGGCCAATTTGCTAGGTTAGGCTCAAATGATGACTTGGTCAAGTTCAAACATTGATCATGAATTGGTTTTAATCAATAGTTTCAATCAATTTAGCCTATGGTGAACTTTGGCTAGTTTAGGTTTCATTTTAGCTAAATGTTGACTTAGTCAACCCTTAGGTTTGACTTGGTTTGACCGAATTTCAGTGATTAATCATCTCATGATGATTGTTTCTCACAATGAGAGGCTTAGGTGGGCTTAGTTCAATCCAATTTAGGTAGGATTAGAATTTGGCTCAAAAGGGGTACTTTAGGTCACTTTGGGTCAAGTGAGCCTAAGTGGGCTAATTGACTTTATCAAGGCTTGAATCAAGTTTGGTTGAACTCACATATGGACTTATGATTGAAATATAAATCCATTAGCAAGTGATTTGGAGTCAAATGAGTTTTGATTCATTTGACAATTTCAAGTTCAAAGGATGAACATGAGTTTGACTTGGGTAGGTTTTGAATCTAGTTATGGTTTGATGATTGAAGTTTGTATTTATATTTGGTTTCATGATTGAAGGATTGATTGAATCATAAAGAAAAATCAAGGGTTTGGCTTGATTTGAGTTTGATTTGGCTAAGTTCAAGAATTTGACTTGAAAGGCTTAGATTGAATTTTGGTTGAATTTGGATTTGATTTTTGAATTTAGTTTTGATTTGATTATTAAAGTTTATGTTTATATTTAGTTTAATGATTGAAGGATTGATTGAATCATGCAGAAAAATCAAGGGTTTGGCTTAATTCGAATTCAATTTGGCTAAGTTCAAGAATTTGACTTGAAAGGCTTAGGTTGAATTTTGGTTGAATTCGGATTTGATTTTTGGATTTAGTTTAATCATTTGAATTTATATTTCATTTATATTTGTGAATATAAATGAGAATATAAATGGGTTATGAGAAAATTTCTTGAATTTGAATTTTTTTTTTGGATTTGATTTAGGCCAAATCCATAAGATAGAATCAAAGTGACTTAGGAGAGATTTTTGCATATGGAATTGAGTTTTGGATTTAGTTTAATCATTTGAATTTATATTTCATTTATATTTGTGAATATAAATGAGAATATAAATGGGTTATGAGAAAATTTCCTGAATTTTAATTGATTTGGATTTGATTTGAGCTAAGTCCATAAATCAGAATCAAAGTGATGTAGGACAGATTTTGGATTTAGATTTCAATCATAGGCTTCAATCATTTGGAATTGATTCATGATTGAAAAAATCCATTGGAATTGATTTAAGGTCTAGTTTGGAATTGATTTGAGTTTAAGGTTGATTTGAATTTGGAGTTTGACTTGAAAAAAGGAAGTGAGGATTTGGTTCAAGCTATAAGGTAGGCAAATTTTCCTAACACCCTTAAGTCATAACCTATTCCTATAGCTAAATCTTCTAAGTCTCTAGGGTTAGGTTGACTATCCACCTAATCACTATAAGTGTCTTAAGACTAAGGAAACTCTTATTGACTAAGAGAAGCCTTATGTCTAAGATGGAGGGGTTGAGAGCTCATTCTAAAAATGTGATCAATAATGAAATCACATGCTTGTATTATTTTATTTCCTCCCAATCATGCTAAATGTTATATGACATATGATTCATGCATCCATCTCTTTTAAAATTAATTAAATAAAATAATTTCCTTCATGTCAAACTATATATGTTGATTTAAAATAAAAATATGTATGTCTAGTATCACTATTAAATCCCAAATATAATTTTAAAAGTTTATAGATGAATGAATATACATATATATTATAAATTTAGTTATATATACATAGGAAATATAAGTGAATATAAATCTAGCGTATGAAATCAAGTCTCTTCCTTACATTCATTTGTGGATTTGTATAAGTAAGAATGTTAGCTATTAGTCTGGACATCCCAGGGACGCACGACATTAAGTAGCCCTAAGGAGGTTCCTACTTCATTCCCTTGGTGTAGAACAATGATGACATACCTGCTTGATTTCATTCTTATGCATTTGGACATTAGAATTTAAATAGAGTTTTAATTCATTTACACAAAATAAATCAATCAAATCAAAATATAATTTTTGCATGGTTTTCTATTCTTGTAGTTGTTTATACATCCATATGTATCTAAGAATAGTGGTATATTAGTCTGGATATTCCAGGGATGCATGAATTTAAGTAGCCCCAAGGAGGTTCCTACCTCATTCCCTTGGTGCAGAATAATGGCGACGTACCGCTTAAAACTTTTATACATATGGATGTGTACTTAGCTAATGAATGAAAACCATTTTTCTATTAAAAGGCATGCATTCACATTTTGTTAATTTGGTTGTGTTGAGTAGTCATCTGATTTAAGATTCTTTCCTTATGCTTTTGCATAAAAATTTAGATAGAGCTTTAAATTAATATGATAAAATCATTCAACCAAATGAAATATTAATTCCAAATACAATTACTCACATTCATTATTTAAGTGTGTTAAGATACAAATTGCATGTATATCTATACTTAGGATTTAATCATATGCATGATATACATGACAAAAAGAAATGAATAAATATGTATTATTTGATAGTAATTCATTCCAACTAACCTTAGGATTCCTTTCTTATTGAATGAGTTTATTTAAAGTGAATGTAAACTTAGGACTAATTAAAACATTTAATAAGTCATTCACTAAAGGGAATTGATTAATTAATTTGCTTTAGATGTGACTTAAGGTAGAGATAAAAGAGAGTGATCCTCTCTTTTCTTCTCTTCATAACATTTAGTTGTTGTGTAGGTCAAATGAAATAAAAGAAAACATTAAGTAAAATTTGTAAATCAATTAAACTATTTAAATTGAAACGCCCTTTATGATTAAATGTCTTTCATACTTAAGAAATCTTAACTCTAAAGCCTAGCTAGGACATACCATATAATCCTTAACACGCGCATTATATTAAGTCATCACTTCTAACTTTATGTTAGGGCAGTGCACGGTTTGTTGTATATTTTATTTTGTGATGTAATGTTGTAGACTAGATGTTAGGGTGTATGTACATAGACTGAATATTAGGCCGTGATTAGCCAAATCATATTTTTTGTAGGAGATTATACTTAAGGGGCGCTGACAAAATATATAAATATTTTTAATGTATAGGTTGCTTAACCCTTAAGCATAATCTACATTAGGACATGTGGACTTGGTTACCCATGTGTAGGGTGTTAAGTCTAAATTATTCATATAACTTCTTGGGTTGTATGGTGTGTTTAGCTAACACTTATTTTATAGGTGTAGTTAGATTTATTTTTCCTATTTTTAATGTAACTTTGCATTACAAATTAGGATTAGTGCTATGGGAGCTTAGGTTAAACGTTGGTTACAAGACCAAGTTTTATATACCGTGTGATCCTGTGAAGCTTGCCCAACCAAATGAAAGAAGAAAATAAAGGAAAGGAGCTTTGAAGATTTGAAAACCCATAGCTCCCATTCATTTGTTGTAATTAAATTGTAATTATTCTTTCATTATATCGGGATGTATAAGGGTAGATCTCGTCTACCCTTTTTTTTTTCGGGTTGTACGGCAATACCCAACTGCAATGGCCTCTTATTCTTTTACTATATATATATATATATATATTGATGATTTGTTTAGCTTATGCATTAGAAAAAGTATGTCTCTTCATAGTTTATTTATGATTGGTGATTGTTGTATGGCCTGGATGCGATTAAGCTCTGAAAGAAAATTAATTCTTCTACCCTAATTAATAACTCATAACTAAATTTTCTAAAATAAACTCACAACCTCATATAAAGCCTAGGCATTAAATTAAGATAATAAAATATTCAGCAACCCCTTAGCTGGATGATGTATGTTTAACATCACGCATATCATTTTATTCCACTCTTGCTAATAGAGGGTTTCCATCTTTTTCAAATAGAATGGGCTTAACCTTTCAGAGCCTATGATGGAAAAATACTTCTTTCTCTTCTGATTTATCCCATAATCAACTTAACCATGCTTTTAAGCATATAAAAAAATCCTATAGCCTTGTCAAATAAAAAGTCAAAAAATCAAATAAAACTTGATAAAATTTGCATTAGACTAAGTCATTATTTATACCGCTCATGCTCTAGTCTCTTAGGGAGTGGGTTTAAGGACTTTAGCTTCTTTTCTAAATAATAATAATCTAGCTATCTTGCAAAATCATAAGACTTGCCTACATAGTTTTATAATATAGGAGGAGTTAGCTAGCTGCCACTCTAGGCGATTATAAGTCGAGCAATCGGGTGGTTTACTCTTTCTTGTGAAGGTAAACTATATACTCACTTTCGCCTTAGATTTAGGTCATGCTTTGGCCCTCGCTAAAGCTCCCTAAATTTAGGATCTGATGTTGTTGTTTCTCTTTGGAGCTACAAGCATAAATCATCACCTCAAGCAATTTCACAATCTTGTATTGTGGAATCCTAAATCTCTAATAAAATTTTAACTCAAACATATAATTCTCCTCAATTTCAAATATATAAAGCCCGACTATAGGATAGTCTGGGATACTCACTAGGCTTCCTAGTATCATGAGCATCCCCTACTCATCTCTATTTAGTTTTGATAATAAGTCTTTCCTTTCGATCTATCACATTTGATCTTCTAAATATAGCTAATTTATTGATAATCCTATCTTTGAATCCAAACTTTGGAGACAACAATTGCCTACTTTAATCGAGAGTATTCCTAAGGAATTCACCTTCCTTATAATGTAATTAACTATGAGGGCTTTCCCCCATATGAAACTTTAGAACTCTACTTAATTCATCCATATAAAGTAGGGAAAAATCTCTAGTATATTCGAAGACCCATCATGCCTTAGAAGTTCTTATTAAGTGATTTAGTCTATCATAGGGTAGTGATTTCTATCTTTCGAGATAGTGCACTATTCCTTGATGTCATACCCGATCACCTCAATAAGGTAAACTATATACTCACTTTCGCCTTAGATTTAGGTCATGCTTTGGCCCTCGCTAAAGCTCCCTAAATTTAGGATCTGATGTTGTTGTTTCTCTTTGGAGCTACAAGCATAAATCATCACCTCTTAAGCATTTTCACAATCTTGTATTGTGGAATCCTAAATCTCTAATAAAATTTTAACTCAAACATATAATTCTCCTCAATTTCAAATATATAAAACCCAATTATAGGATAGTTTGAATACTCACTAGGCTTCCTAGTATCATAAGCATCCCCTACTCATCTCTATTTAGTTTTGATAATAAGTCTTTCCTTTCGATCTATCCCATTTGATCTTCTAAATATAGCTAATTTATTAACAGTCCTATCTTTGAATCCAAACTTTGGAGACAACAATTGCCTACTTTAATCGATAGTATTCCTAAGGAATTCACCTTCCTTATGATGTAATTAACTATGAGGGCTTTCCCCCATATGGAACTTTATAACCTGGCTTAAATAAACTCTAATTAATTCATCCATGTAAAGTAGGGAAAAATCTCTAGTATATTCGAAGACCCATCATGCCTTAGGAGTTCTTATTAAGTGATTTAGTCTATCATAGGGTAGTGATTTCTATCTTTCGAGATAGTGCACTATTCCTTAATTTCATACACAATCACCTCAATAAGTACATCATCGGATCTACGTGGTGTGCAGCACTATACACACACACACACATGAACTGAAAACCACAAGATGATTTAGCATTACTTTCTTAACAACTACTTGTTGGAAAGATCTCTGGTACATTCGAAGACCCATGTGCCTAATAAGATATTACTTTCTTAACAACTACTTGTTGGAAAGATTTTTCACATTTTATTTTCAAATATCCATCTTATAACTAATACATTTGTCATGCCTTTCTAGACTCAACTATCATGATACATTGACTTCATCTTCTTAGAACTCATTTATCAATACTTTCCTACAAGCTACTTGTTAGGCCCCCAACTTGTAAAATCTATTATTACCCTTTGATGCTTAATAACTGGTGCATTCATGGTTCAGTTGATCTAGTCCCTTTTCTCAAGCCATCCATCTCTTATAACTTATATTAATATGACCATCAATAGCACCCTCCTTCATCATACTAGCCTTTCTATCAAAGCACTTCTAATTACTATTATCAAGTTAACTTTGGTGCCCTTTAACATGCCACATAACACACAACATATCATAATTTGGCATCTACACATAATGAAGCAAAAAAATTTTGATTTTGTAAGACTTAGGTTGATCATATTTACTTGTAGTTATTGTATCATTAATAGAATTCTTAGTTGACTACACCAACCCAGATATTGGGCTACAAATGGATCTAAAATCTAAGCACAAATGTCCCCATTACAAGATATAAGGAAGGCATGTGAGTAAAGAATATAAAAAGAACATGACCTCAATTATTATAACAGTTTTAACTTGGTTGTCATGTTATCCCCATCATTTGAATTCTTCTTAACAAGCCAACTACATATAATTGGAAAAACTTCAACTATATGCTTTTAATATCATTCTTCATGGAGAACATCATAAAAATTGTTGATATGACTCAACCACCAAGCTTATAAAATCTACATCATCCTAATCATATTTTTCTCCTCAAGAAAGTAATATAAAGTCTGAAACAATATTCACATCAATTATTTGCTATATTTTTCAACTAGTCTGCAATAATTTGGCTACAACACTAGCACGCTAATCTATAATTCTTATTTTTATCATCATGGTTATGTGTCGCTTTATATTCTCATCTTTGTTAATGATATTTATTATTTGGAAATACCAACAAAACTCCTTAGAAGCTACTTACAAATCTCTTCAATCCTTCAACATGAATAATATTGTTGTATTCTCTTATTTTCTTGGAACAATGGTGCAACCGACTCCCACTAGTCACCATCTTCATCAATATTTCAATGTTTCTAAATTTCTACAATAATCTAGGAAGACCAATTAGAAACCTATATTAAATATGATTCCAACTAAATCACAACCTTTGGCCACTACCATTATTTGTATTTTAAATATGAACTATTATAAATTCATTATAATACCTTTTAATCACAAAATTGAACATGCTCTCATTATTATTATTTTTTCAAAAGTAATATATACTTTTTTTCAAATTTCTTTACCATAGTTGCAAGTGAAAACACGTATATAGTCCTGAAATTTTAAAGCAAAAAAAATTAATATTTAGAATTTAATTGTGTTAATTCTATATTTTTTTACATTAACCACTGATTGAAAGAAGATTCAACACATTCACACTGATAATTTTATGTGGGTGTGTATATCCTACCTATATCATATTCCACACATGCGATAATCAATTGATTGAATAAAAGTGGGCATGCAATTTTTAAAAAATAAAAAGGTATATTATTAAATAGAGGATGTTTGATAATAAAATACTCTTTCAGGATATTTTAGTTTCCTAAGTGCGTCATTATTGGATCAGCTTGTGATTGAATAAAAGTGGGCATGCAACTTTTTTAAAAATAAAAAGGTATATTATCAAATAGAGGATGTTTGGTAATAAAATACTCTTTCAGGATATTTTAGCTCCCTAAGTGTGTCATTATTTGATCAACTTGTGATTATTAGACTTTAAAACAAGCAACCCACTCTGATACCACTTGTAAGAATGGCACCTAAGAGGGCGATAAATTTGTGTGCTTTAAAATTTTCTTAAAAGAAAAAAATCAAAAGAAACCTTTCAAATTTAAACAGTAAGAAACATAAAAAATCAAAACCAACAATGCAACACAAAAGATAAGAGCAAAAGAATAAAAAAAAAAGAGGGCCATAGAACGGTTTATGATTTTTCAGCCCAACGGACCTATATCTACTCTCTAAATCTCTTCTAAAAATTTTACTATCCCTCTTTTGACACAAGAAGCCAGAGTGGCCTCTCTCCTTAATCAGTAATAGAGAAATGTTGCACTACTCCCCCTTCTCTTTCAATGTAAGAAGGATATCACTACCTCTCCAAAGTACAAAAGCTTCCCTCAATAACAAATTTCACATAAGTTCTCTTTAAAAGAACACACTCTTAAGTTAAAGTTTAATTTAAAATAGCAAGGTGGTTGAAAAAGAACAATAGAATTAAAAGTGCAACCTCACCAAAAAATTTCTCATAAAGGATCTCTTAATGGAAAAGACAAGGAGAGAATTCTCCACACTTTCTTTAAAAGAGCATCATTTCCTAATCCTCTCTTAAGCTCTCTTATGTTCATGTTGATTGGTTAAGCACCCGAAAGAGGTATTTATAAAGAGGAAAATTGAATATAAATTAGAAAAAAAAACATTTAGAATGAAATTATCCTAATTGTATTGTACGATCAGCGATCAAAATGTACAATCAATATAATTTTCTTTTCTTTATTCAAACTGGATAATATGATCATCCAAACAGTCATCATAATCATATTGTTCAACCAAGAGTCATACTTTATGGTTAGCATAAACTAAAACTTAGCTCTCTATTTATTCATCTACTATAATTATATCATATAAAATGAACTCTTTAAAAAAAATCTTTCATCAAACCCAATATATTATAGACTCAAATCAGATAATTATCAAATAACTTCATACTATACAATTAGTTCATAACAGGTAAATTGTAATTAACCAACTTAAGCATGCTAGCTATAATTAATTAATAGAAATAAATAATTACATAGTACGATTAGAGATCATATAGAATGATTAGTATAATTTTGGCAATTTTAGAGTTAATCAATTAAATCATGATAGATAAAAATGTTTAATTAAAATTGCTAACTGTACAATATGATTAGAAGCTTAAGTATAACTCTTCAAGAAAATTTATTTTTAAATATTAATAGTTTTAATTATCTCACGAGTGTGTGTGCTTGTTTATTTTTTATCATTCACATATTAGTCATATGAAAACATAATAAAATACGAATACCGAAATGATGCAGCCATGGGCTTGACTTAGATTTCCGGTATCAAACCATTTCTAATCGTAGTCTTCTTAGGTTTTTATTTGATCTAACTCTTTGATTAAACTTCAATTGTTTGAGACATATTAAACAACCTTCATTGAGCTTCACATTTTTCGTACCAGCTTTAATAACTTACTACTACCTACATGCAACTGATTAGTATAAGCAATTGCTTAACCAAGAATGTTTTTGATCATCAAAAACCTAGAATTTATGTGAAACCTCATGGGGTTAATATTGTATAGGAATAGTTGTATGTTATTTTGTATTAAATTGTTTCCATTTTTTAAAATTGGTTATGTTATTTTGGATTATGCTATGTTAGTGATTATAACTATTTTATTGGCATATTCAATTCAAATAGTACTTTGTGTCATTATGGTGATTTGAATATGATATCAAATTTGTTATTCTTAATTGTGTGAGGATTGTAACAATTAATTGTTAAGAGAAGGCTTTTAAAAAAGTTTTACTATAGGTTGTCGATAGACATCAGAAACTATGAAGTTTAAGTCATGTCAAGAAATACCAGCGATAATGGTTCAAAGGTTATTATTCTATTTTGGCTATCTACACTAATAAAAAAAAGACAAATTTCCCATCACACAAAATTAATGAAAATTTTATATGGAAAAAGCTGACAGAGATTTTTTCTAGTGGATAATGTATTCAAAAAGTGTAGGCACGCTAAAGTGATGAGTTAGCTATCGGGCAACCATTGATAATAGTTTCTTTTTATACTGGGTATTATTTCTAGTGCTGGATTTATCATCAGATAAAAATCTAGTGGAAATCAACTAGAATTTATTTTTTTCTAGTGAATATTCTCAAATTTTGAGCATTAATTACCGCCAGAATTAGGTCATTTTCTTGTAATGATATTAGTTAATGACAGTAATGTGCACAGGGAGTGTAGGACTTGATAATGATGAGCATAAATATTGATCAAATTAGCATTGATATTGACTGATTGAGGGTGAAGATTTAGAACCTCTACAAATCTTTGATTTATCTATACCAAAAACCTGTTTAGCTATATACAAATATGATCTATTTATCAATTTTAAAAAAGTATGTATTAGTTAACCTCACTAAAGATCTCACAATTGAGTTATCTTAGATTGATCAAATTAATCGATTTTTAATGTACAAAATATTTAGAGATGTTTGACTCCTCATTTAAGTTTGAGAAACTTTAAATTATGCTTTGATTGTTTGATTTATACATATAGAGCTATAGATACAAGCATTCTTGATATAGTTGATTAACCTTAAGACCATAAATTTATTAAAAATAAAGTACCAATGATCCAAAAATTAACTATAATAGTTTCTGGCCTGAATAATAAAGCTCTAAGATTTAAAATTTGCATCAAAGTTCATGCTCGATTAGACGATGGCTTGTCAATGATTGTGGAGATAATTTGTTTTTATTTATATGGTATAAAATTCAATTATGGTAAACTCATATCCTATTGATATTAGTCCTAAATTCTTCAAAAGTTTAAATTTCATATCAATCATGCCCATATTTCCATTTTGCCTTGTATGTGCATCAAAATGTGAATCATAGCTTGAAAACTTAATAGGAAGTTAATGCCACATAATAAAAGTAGCCTCCTAATTAATTATGAAGTCAACCAATCAAAGTAGTTGTAGAGTTGTTAAATGATACCATAGAAATTGATAAATGATCGTTGGGTATGTCCATATATAATTTTAGAAAGAGTTATGTACATACCACATAATTCTTATGTTTTTACATATCTAAAACCTTAAGTTTGATATTTATATCTCTAACACCTTACCTATGGGCTATGCATGAAAAGGTGTATTTATTTATAAATAATAATAATAATAGTGGTAGTTTTAATATAATATTAAATATTTGAGTGTTATATTTGTAAATATCAAAATTTAGGTGATATATATGTAAATATCTAAGAATTATGTGATATGTATGTAAATACCTCATAATTTCAATTCATATTCTTCATAATTTTATTACACTTTCAGTAAAATATAAATAATGTAATCATATCAATTTTCATTCAAAATGTTTTTCCTAAAAAAATGATTATACTATTTTTTAATATACTTTTAGTTGCAATTCATCCGAACATATTCAATCTAATAAAACTACAATGTAATTATCTTTTATGCTTTGTCAAAATAATATAATAACACTTATATGAGAATAAGCATAAAAATATTGAGTTTATTTTAAGATTAATGCTATATATGTATATTTATAATAATAATCCTAAATATTTGATTCTTCATTGATGGCAATTTCCAAATTATAGGCCTTAAGTGGGGCCTTTATATGTGCATTTAAGGCTATATATTATATAGTTTTTATCAATGAAAACATAAAATTTGAAGTTTACAAATTTGTCATGGTCTCCAAGTGGGTGCCCTAATTTTTTGTTCATGCTTTAACACCAGTAACCATTATAGAACCAAACTCAAACTTCTTCGCGTCCATTGGTCACAAATCTCCATCTTGTCAAGTAGGCTCAAGGTTCTGCCACTAGCCCAACGAACTTCACTAAGACACTTCACTAAGACATCCATTCTACCATTCCTATAATAAACATATGTTTGACACTTGTATCATATATGGAACTTAAGGCCTCTTCTTGACCTTTGATCTCATCTTTTTCTCTTTATCAACATAGCAAAGAAATTTAGAGAGCTAATTTCAATGCAACTCATACCCATTATCTATAATATTTACATTGCTTTAATCATCCTAGATTGATTTTTATGATTACTACTCTTAAAATAATTACAAGAAGTAATTTTGAAATACTTGTACTATTTTTTACCATAAATAAGCTCGCTAACAAGAAAATTACTCGAGTTAAGGCTAGCTTAAGCTGGTCTTGTTAGCTTATAAAGCTCAGCCCAAGATCACTTACCAAACCTAGCTTGAGCCACCTCATGAGACAATTTTACTAGTCACTTTGACCATAATAAATAAAATCATTTAAATTGATAAAGTATTAAATCACAAATAATTCACCTAATTTGATAAGTTATTTCACACCTAAGATAGTAACAACACAAAATAAATTACAATAAAAACTTCAAGTAAAGTAATTAAGAGTAAGGAAATAATATAAACCTCAAATTTATGAGAGAATTTGAGATTATTTTAATTGAAATAGGAGAAAAATCTCACACCAGTGAATGGGGACCTAGCACCCAGGGCATAAAAACATAATTCACTGTAAAAAATTTTATAAAAAAAATTTATCAAAAGAAAAGTAATAAAAAATATATAATAATGTGAAATTTCACCCCAAATAGCGAGAAATCACAGTGACGGTAGCAAGAGACCTAATGATTCTTATTAGGTCTAGAGTCAAAATGAGGAAGATGGTTTTCTTTAAGGCTAATCATACCTAGACTTTGCAACTACCACCCCAAAATAAACAAGTTGTCGACTCTAAATGGATTTATAAAGTCAAATATCATTCAATCAAATGACTTGAATGCTACAAATCTTATCCTTTCATTGAAGGCTATACTCAAATTAAGTGCATGAATTTTTATGAAACATTCACCCCAATTGCCAAATTTGTCACTATATGTTGTTTATTAGTAGTTTACTGAAATAATACCAACTTGATGTGAATAATGCTTTCATTATGTGGACCCAGAGGAAGAAGTCTACATGAAGTTTCCATAGGGATTTGCTAACTAGAGTAGTGAGTTTCTCAATTACAAAATCCATGTATCGGTTCCATTAAGCATCCAAAATTGGGCCATAACTATATAGGCTCGCTCTATGATTATTTTTTTTAAATGTCTGATGGGGTTCATTCGTTACTAGCATCTCTTATGGAAAATCTTTTTGTTGCAGTCCTCATCTATGTCAAAGATGTCACCATCACTGTAATAAGACTCTTATATATATATATATATATATATATATATATATATATATATATATATATATATATATAAGATGAAACAATATCTAAATATTATATTTTACATCACAAACTTTGGGAAACTCGAGTAGTTTCTTAGATTTAAAGAAAGCATATAGTTAATATAAGTATATGATCAATATCCTAACTTGAAGTGATTTCATATGCTAAAAATCTACTTCTTTTCATAAGCATGCAAAGGTTTATAATGATCTTAAGCAATACTATCAATTAATGGGTCTTTTGCTTTACCTCATCATTAAATTATGTGGTGCATATTGACCTTAATGTGACATACCAAGTGTTTTGATAACTTAAAAGATGTTCAAGACAAGGAATCTTTCTCCCCTCCAATGGTTCATCATCTTTAGGTGTATATTAGGTTAAGGATGGGTTAGGATGTCTAATGACACAAGTTAACTATGTGATACATTATTTATCTCAGAGACTCACCAATATCTTTTCGATCCAAAAATAAATAATAGTTTCTCTTTCTTTCATTAGTATCAAATGCTGAGCCATTGCAACTATTATACTGAAATCATTTAGTGCTCGGGCTGTGCATAATTTGGTTTAAACTGAAAATCCGATTAAAATCAAACCGAAATTTTAAATTTGGATCAGTTTTTTTATTTTATTTTGGATTTTGGATTTAATTTTAGCTAAATTCAGTTTTTGGATTATGGATCAGATTTAAAATTTTGTAATCCAAAAAACCGAAAATCCAAAATTAAGTCGGTCTGCACCCAAGTTCCGACTCATGGACTTGGCGACTCTGCGCGAACCGCGGCCCTTGTTCCGCCCATTATGGAGTTGACTACTAAGGCAAATGGCAATTGGGAAAACCTAAAAGCGATTAGATTTAGTGATCAGGGAGGCGATTCGGCGGAAGGGAGGCGAAAGGGCAAAGCCGCAAAGCGGCAAAGCCCCAAAAAGCAATCCCATATTCCCTTTAGGGTATTCGGTATTCCCATTCCTTTGAATCCTTTCTAGTTTCTGCTCTACCGAGAGGAAGTGAGTCGGTACGTGATGTTCTCTACTTCTCTGAATCTCTAGTTCTCATCGACAGTTTGACACTTCGACATTCTATAATTTTGTTGGACTATTCGTTGTAGACTTGTAGTTATCGACGACATTTTCGTTCTGTACTTCTGTTCATGATTCATCTGTTCTTACTTTACTTCTCTTCTCGGCTCAAAATTTCACTATTTTTAGACCATATTTTCTATATTCAGACAATCAAATAAACGCTTAGCTGATGTCTACTTTTACACCCTCTTTGTTGTCACCATGGCATCTTTCTTGATTATAAGAGATTATAATTATATTTTCTTTCTGAATTTTTTTTGTACTTGACTGTAACTACCTAGGCATCCATGGAGGCTTGTATATTACTATTTCGCTGAGCTTACCTGTGCTTTGATCCCTAACTAATAAATAAGCCAATCATGGCTCTTTTACCTATTAGACATAAGGATTAGTTGCAAGTAACTGTTTATTTCAACTGCGTTTGAGTTTTGAAAATTCATCAATCACACTTCTATTGGAGAATTTGAGCATTTCCACTCGTGAAGTTGTTTGAATTAAATTCCCAGTTTTGAAAGCGAGCACTTCAACCCTAAGACCAAGTATAATGAACTATAAAGTAAATGTAAAAAAGATCTCGTGCACTACAAAAGAAAATGCAATCACCTATCATGAAGATGTGCATTAAATGTGGAGGTGGTGTTCTTACTCCAACTACTCTCTTTCCTTCTCAATTATAAAAGTTTAAATGGAAACTTTTTTTGTTATTTTTAAGAGCTTTTTCTATTATTAAAATTGAATATAACAACACTTTTTTTTGTTAAAGAGGCTGAATAACTCTTGTAACCCACCTGACAAAATTTTTTAAATCTTTCTTTATGACACCTCTCTCTCTCTCTCTCTCTCTCTAAATTTAAAAATTTACTTAAACAAGCATTAATCTCAATGCATTTTTGAATTGATTTTTTCCAATTGATACATTGATCAATTTATCAAGGATCATTTCATAAGTCAAGATCTTATGATTGAGAAAAAACTAGTATTCTGAATTGATTTCTAATATGAAGATTGTTTAAAGCTGGGAAATAGGCTATATTTCATGCATTAACTTTAGAATGAGAATAATAAAGCTTTACAAAATAATTGACACAATTAGGGTTTGGTGTGGTATTTCATAATCAAAATTTATTTAAGGAAATTCATGAAATGCGTGATCAACTTGGTCAGATTATGCTTTAGTTGCAATAATAATATCTCTTATATGGTACATAATATTTTTATTTAGTTGAATTTCTCTAATTCTATTTCTATTTTTTAGTTTTTTCTACTCTCATTCCATTTGGCTTATTCTTTGTTGATCTCTTTACACTTTGATTAGATATTTAGATGTCTCATTGTGGAGAGAGTTCTAACATGATTGGTTCTTCCCAAAATCAAACACCTATCAACCAAGATAATATTCATTGTGTAAGTGCTTCAAGTACAAGCCATCTTTTGATAAGAGGACAAGAAAGACAACCAAGATCGATCATTTTACTAAATTTAACAGTGATGGAGAAAAGATGAGTAAATGTAACTATTGTACACATCATATGATACAAAACTTAATGGTACTATAACTTTACGGACACATCTTTCTGTATGTCAAAAGAATTCTCATAACATGGAGAAAAGTCAAACTCTACTAGTATTGCAACCTAGTAGCAAAGGTGAACAAAATACTAGAGGTCTCAAATCTTGGAGGTTTGATCAAGAAGTTGTTAGAAAAGCTTTGGTAGTCATGATAATTATGGATGAATTACCATTCAAACATGTTGAAGGATATGGGTTCAAATATTTTATGTCTCAATGTTTCCCAATGTTTAAAATGCCTTCCTATTGGACACTCAGTCGTGACTGCTTTCAATTTTACTTAGATGAGAAGAATGCTTTGAAAAAAATATTACGATATTCAACTACAAGGGTTTGTTTGACAACAGACACATGGACATCAATTCAGAGAATTAATTACATGTGTCTAACCGTGCACTATATTGATGAAGATTGGAAGTTAAATAAGAGAGTCATTAATTTTTGTCCCATATATAATCATAGAGGGGAGATTGTTGGGCAAGAGGTAGAAAGATGTTTGATTGATTAGGGTATTAATGTAGTATTTACAATCAGTTGATAATGCTAGCTCCAATAATGGTATTATCAATCATTTGCATAAGAAATTTTCTAAATGAGAGGGTAGTGTTCTTGATTGTAAGTTCTTACATATGAGATGTGTTGCACATATTATAAATCGTATTGTTCAAGATAGAATTAAGAAGGTCGGTAAATATGTACATTGTGTAAGAACAGCAGTGAGGTACATTAGGCAATCACCATCAAGACTTACGAAATTTAAAGAATGCATTGAAATTGAAAAAGTATAAAGCAAAGCTTGTTGTGTTTGGATGTACCTACAAGGTGGAATTCTACATATTTGATGTTAAATTCAGCGCTTCAATTTCAGAAAGCTTTTGAAAGATATGAAGAGGTTGATCCTCAATTTAGAATAGAGTTGGAGAAAGAAGTTGATTCAAATCATGGTGGAGTCGGAGTGTCATGTGATGTGATTGGGAGAATGCAAGAAGGCTTGTTACATTCTTAGAAAGATTTTATGAACTAACTCTGTGCATTTTAAGTTCTTTATATGTCACTTCAAATACATTATTTCATGAGATTATGGAGGTCCAATGTGTGCTTCAAAGTTGGGAATCCCATAATGATGTTGAAGTCAGTAGCATGACAAAGAAAATGAAATTAAAGTTTGATAAGTATTGGGGTTGTGTTGATAAAATGAATATGAATATTTATCTTGCAGTTGTACTTGATCCTAGGTTCAAACTTAGATATATTGAATTTTCTGTAGTGGATATGTATCCTGGCTTGGATGGGGGCTAATTTGGCACGAGCAATAAGGTCTAGCTGTTACGATATGTTTTATGATTATAAGTTGAAGTTAGTTAACGGGAATAGAAATGAAATTGCTCTTGAGATAAGACAAAATATTATTAAAAGCCAATATGATCCAAGTGATGGGGGGAGAAAGTACATGATGGTTGAAAAGTTCAAGACTCATAATCATGGGAGAGATGATCTTGAGAGTAAAATAGACTTAGATAAATACTTGACTGAAGACTCTGAAGTTATGCAAGATGACTTTGATATTTTAACATGTGGAAGGTTAATGCTCCAAGGTTTCCTATCTTATCTCAAATGACTAGAGATATTTTGGCAATTCCTATATCAACCGTAGCTTCTGAGTTTACTTTTAGTACTGGTGATCGTGTTCTAGATGCTTTTAGGAGCTCTTTATCTCCTAAAATAGTACAAGCTCTTATTTATGCCCAAGATTGGATGATAGCAAAATGGATAAATGAGCCTGTCAATTCAAGGAGAACATTCGTGATATTGATAAATTTGATGAAGGTATTATTATATATTTTAGACTTTTCTAATTACTTAGAACACTTTATTTCAGCCTACTTCACTACCAAACTATCTTATGCATTAGTACTTTTTCTTTCATATCTATCGAAGGTTATAAATGATCCAACCTTTTGGTAAAGAATGGAAATGATACAGTCATACAGATACAGATATATATACAGACTACAGTCATATCAGATTTACATATACTCATATACATCAATACATTTCACATGCTATGCTAAAATGATACATTTTTGATATATTCTTTTCTGATTTATTTTTTTTTCTTGCACGATTAGAACTTAGTCTTGGCCTTTCTTCAAATGATAATCTTGAAATGAAACAAATAGATTGGATTATTTTTGCTTCATGTATGACTGCTCCCTTTACTTACTAAATTCAAACTTCTAGCCTTCTTGTACTGCTACCTGCCTACAAAGTAGATATACATTATTTTTTTTCTTTGCTTGCTGATTAAAACTCTGAACTTCTAGTCTTCTACTGCTATTGTTGTTGATTTCTTTTTTGTTGTTTGAAAAATAATTTTTTGGGCTGTTGTTGGGTTTCGACATCTCCCTCTTAGTCTCCTGATGTTGTTGTTAATTTGTTATGCCTTTGGGCTGCTGTTGATGTTATGCCTTTGGGTTGTTGTTGTTGTTATGACTTTGCTTGAGCTTGTTGTTGTCTATGTCTGAGTTTGCTCGGATGATGTTATACCTTTGGGGCTTTGTTGATGTTAAGCCTTTGAGTGGGCAGTTAGTGATGTTATATGCCTTTGTCTTTGGGGCCAGACTATTGTTGTTGTTAAATGTTAAGTCTTTGAGTGGTCTGATGTTATGCCTTTGGGGGCTGGGGCTAGTCATTGTTATTATTAAGCTTTGGTTGTTGATGTTATGCCTTTGGGATTATTTTGTCATTGCTTTGTTGTGCTTATCGTAATGCTTTTCTTGTTATTGTTGTACAACATGTAGCAATACATCATTCTTCTTGTCTCGCTATGCTATTCGCCATTATCCAGGTTTCGAGCCGCTGTTGAATGCTTTGTAATTCCACAACCGATGCTTATGCCGATTTTATTTTGTTCTTAAAGAAACTTTGAAGCTCTTTCTTGTTCTACAGTATATATTAAACTAAACTTGATTGCTATTTTACTCTGCTCTCTGTTATTTGCATCTTAAATTGTAACCTCCTACTGCTCATCAGTTGAAGAATCATTTAAATTTTAAGCTGGTATTGCATATAGGAACCGCCAATGCCGCCACCTTCTATTTGTGACTATACAAGTGAGTATAATGGTCGCTAAAATTGCCTCTATATGTGACTATCGCCATATATTAAACTATACGGTGCCGCATATAGGAACCATCAATCTGTTGGCTTTGATGTTACATTTCGCTTACTAAGCTTTATATGTAATTGTAACCCTCCAATCTGGAGTTTGGATGCTCACATATTTTATTGCTCTTAGTAATTTTTTGATGGCTTTGATGTTACCATATCGGCAATGATGGTTTTGATGTTACATTTCAGTTACTACTGCTGGTAGCTTTATGTGTGATTATAACCCTCCAATCTGGAGTTTGGATGCTCACATATTTTGTTGCTCTTAGTAATTTTTTGACTGAGCCTGAGCCTTTCTTTTCTTTTTAATTTTACTTTCAATTTTTAGTATCTCTTTTGTCTTATCACATGTTTCTAATCAGTTAGGGTTTTTAAAGTTTTTTGGTGTGCAGGTATATTATTGCAGGTCTTGAACTCTTGGAATTGGAGCATTACAAGTCAGAATATGTATTTTTTTCGTCAAGCTTGATTTAGACATTCAATGATATAACTGCTTTAGCATTTAGAGACTTAGAGTTCAAATTTTTTTTAATTATTGTACATTTGAACTTATAAGCTGCTCGAAAATCTCCCATTTCAAAATTTAAATTGACTTTATAAGACTCCATAAATTATGTTTGTTAATATAATTCCATTTATCTATTCATAAGAAGGTTGATCGATGCTTTGTGCCTTGTCATTTATTGGCTGTTGCAATTGATTTTTATTTTCTATAGAATGACAGTAACTTTATCTTAAATCGGTCTTATAAATATTTAAGCATTTTAATTACTAGTAATTTGATAATCATAACATTATTACTGCTCATTTAAATATTTAGATATTTTAAATTTTTAATTATATTATATATTTTCGATTTTTTAAAAACCGAACTGAAAATTCAAACTTTTTTCCGAATTGGATTGATTCGGATTATATTAAATCTTATACGAATCGAATTTTTGGATTCTGAATTTCAAACCGAACGGATTAACAAATTAAAAAACCAATTCGTCCAATCCAACCGAATGCACACTCCTATTTAGTGCACTTCTCTAATCTCCCTCTGTTATAACAATCAAGTAACCATTCATATTAGCCACTTAGTCTTTCACGAGCAAATATAACATTAAAATCAGTTGTTATTCAACATGATAACACATTCAATCAAAAGAAATCATTACTTAATTCTATTTCTTTAAAAAAAAATATATATTTAAACTGATACATTCACTTAAGCACTCAAAACTGATAGCTTTCATGAATCCTTGTTAATCAAGCTAGTCATTCCACACCTAATGCTCAAAACTTAAGAGGACATTTGAGGACCGTTCACACATTTCATATTTATCATTTGTAATTATAAGGATGTAGATTTATCGTCCCTATTAGTCATAAGAACTACACTGATTTGCTTAATTTGAATTTATTTGTGAGCGTACAAATTATCTCTCCTCCCATAAACATTGAGATATTATTTACACAAAAAATAGTAAACTCAATTATGGAGAAAATATCTAGATTACTATAACAAAATCTACCCTACAGAAAACCACTCTCAAGAATCATCTATGGAAGAACAATGGTTTGCGAAGCTAAGAAATGCTGGCATCAAGGGTTCTGGAAGCGTGACAGTGCTGGTATTGAGCATGATCACCAAAGAAGCCATGCTCGGCCTCTGTGCAGGGTCTTCTTGGATACACAGTAGCCCAATTTGAATGCACCTTAATGCCTGCTCCGGAATATATCTATCTTCAAGGCTTTGATCCAACGCTTGCAATGCATGCCCGTTCTTCCAATAGCGCCAAACCTGCAATAAAATTGAGCATCTATTTCAAAAATTATTCTCTACAGACTTTCTGTTTTGGTTTCTTCTTCTCGTGAAAGAAGTTGAGAAGTTTTCAGGTAAAAATTCATTGAAAAATAGTTTTATTCTTCTTCTCTTATGGTGGCAACAACATACAAGAAATATGTTTTATCAGATGAAAGTTTTCTATCAAATTAAGTTTAATAATCCAAGTCTGATTGATGCTCACATAGCTTAGAAGGTCTAATGAATCCAATGATTCATCCAGGCATATGTTGCTTCGACCAGTGACAATCTCTAGTACAAGCACCCCATAACTGTACACATCAGATTTGGTGGAGAAGAGCCCATGCATTGCATATTCTGGCGCCATATATCCACTAGAAGGAATTATGTTAAACAGCATATAATTCAAACTCAAATTCTATAAAGTGAAGCATTAAAATGAAAGAAAATGACAAAAACACTAAAACCAATGTTAGCAGAGAAGCTCATTACTTATAGTTTCATTACACTTTCCATTCAAACAGACCTAAAGATTTTTTGGTGCAATGAGTTCTTTACGTACCAGGTGCCGGCAATTCGACTAGTTTTCTGTTGAGCTTCATTAATACCGAAAAGTTTTGCAAAGCCAAAGTCCGAAATTTTTGGATTCATGTTGCTGTCGAGCAAGATGTTGCTTGCTTTCAAGTCACAGTGTATTACTCTAAGACGAGAATCTTCATGAAGGTAAATAAGACCTTGAGCAATCCCTTCAATGATCTTAAATCGTGTGCCCCAGTCCAATTGTGCTCGTCTTACTGGATCTGCATTGTGATAAATAGATCTTCAATAAATTAAAAAAGAGTACATAAAGTTTTGATTGTAATCATGTTTAAAAATCTAGGGTCATAACTCTAGAATTAAAAAAAATTACTACTCCTGAAGGTTTAGAGCACAAGGATGGTATAGTTATGTTCACCTCTGAGTCAATAAAGATCAATGGCCAAGAGAATAAGGTTAGAGATTGGAAGCTAAAGCACTAAGATCAATCGAGTCTTAGCCAATTATGGATTGATAGGGTTCAAATGGTGATGAAAGATTAGTGGTTCCAATTTTGACTACTCAAACATGAGTAGTTCACCTTTTTGAAAGACCTATTAGTCGACTAGAATATGTATGTCAACTCATTGATTACCAACGTCATTCTCAAGTTATTGCCAAAGTGCCCATAAAAAATATTATTTTATATTTGAAATATTGTAAATAAATTAACAGAGGACTGCCTTTTGTGTATCTTGATCGAGTTCTTTTTAACTTTTAGGTTTTGAAACGGGTGACAAACTTGTTGCAGGTTTTGTAAGTGCTTCAAGTACAGTAGCCCAATTTGTTACATACCTTGATGACAAGAGTATGAGAGGAAGAAGAGGAAATCTAAAAGCTAAGAGGAATTCAGTTGTTGAGGTGAATATGTCTCTAGTGATGGCTTCTTAATCCTGACTCCACAAATCTCACATCCACAAGGAGGTAGTTGCCTTAGAGCTAGACCGTTTACTATGTAGTGAGTTCTACTCTGTAAGTTCAACAATAACCATAATGATAACAACAGGTTGTTAAAGAATCTTTGACACTTACACCCACAAAGGCTTCTCCATAGTTTCTTGAGGTCTAATGTCCCCTTATATACTTCAGAATAAAAATCACTAAGACAACCATCAATTTTGTGCTGGATCCTCAACTCAATGAAGATGAGAACAACTCAGCTAACCGCCTTTAAATAGAACAACCAAAATTCTTTAGGGCTAGCTGAGAGATTCCTATTCTCTACTTTCAAACGAGATGTATCATAAGGTTATGTAAAAGGCGCATGAGCTCGACTTCATTTAAGGTAATAGAAAAAGATGATAGCTCAATCATCCAAATAATTGACCAATGTTAGATTCTACAAATAATGGCTCCCTAATTTTAATCAATGTATCAGTTGGGTTACATCAAGGATCAACACAAGGAGAATTGACAAAATATTTTCCTATTTCAGTTGGATTACATCAAGGATCAACATTAAGCCCTTATCTTTTTACTTTAGTTATGGATGTTCTTACAAGGCCTTTACAAGATGTACCTTGGTGTATGCTTTTTGCTGATGACATTCTTCTTGTTGATAAGACTAAAGAGGAAGTCCAACAGAAACTTGAATTATGGAGGTCAACTTTAGAGTCTAAAGGTTTCGTTTAAGTAGATCTAAAACTGAATATATGGAGTGTAATTTTAGTTGTAGAAGTTTTAGTGGTAGAAATTATGACTTTAGGTGATCAAGTCATTAATAAGAGTGAGCGATTCAGATATTTAGGCTTTATTGTTCAAAATGATGGTGAAATAGATGGAGGTGTTATTAGTAGAATTCAAGTTGGATGGTTGAAGTGGAGGAATGCATCTAGCCTATTATGTGATAGAAAAGTTCCACTTAAACTTAAGGGAAAATTTTATAAGATGGTGGTAAGACACAATGACTTATGGTGTTGAAAAAAGAGAAGCATAAGACTAAGTTAAGTGAGATGAGGATGCTCGTGGATGAGTGGCTTTACTCTTAGAGATAGATGCAAAATGAGTATGTTGGAAAAAGTTGGAGTAGCTCAGGTAGATAAGATTAGGGAGAGTCCTTAGATGGCCACATAAAGCGTCCGTCCAAATGATTAGGAGAGTAGATGCATTAAATTTGCCTTATGTTAAGAAAGGTAGAGGTAGACCTAAAAGACTTGGTTAAGATGTATAAAAATGATCTTAGTATACTTGAATTAAATGAGAATTTGACACATAGACAAAGGATTCATGTAGCCGACCCCACCTAGTGGGATTAAGGCTTGTTGTTATTGTTGTTGTTGTTGTTGTTGTTGTTGTATCAGTTGGGTCCTTAGCTTCAATCAATTTGCTAGCTAAAGAAGCCAAAGATGTTGAAGGAGCAGAATGAATTAATGACTCCGACATTCATGAAAATGCTAGCTCACAACATTACCTAACTTGCATAACATAAAATTAATGGACTTGCAAAATTATATAAGGTTGGAAGCTTCCTTGGTGGCTTCTCAGGAAACTAAGACAATAGTGGTTGAAAAACTCTTTAGTCTTAAAAAAAAGGATCATCTAATGCAGAAGTCTTTGTGGCGATTGTTGAAACTTATAAGACTTCATTGAAGTGCTTGGCACCAGAGTCAAAATCATATAAAATCCCTAATAAAGTCAAATTGATGTAGAAATTCATTGACTTAAATAATTACAAGAATGATATTATGGTCAAGTAGCGGATATTCTTCAACCTTGAGGTTATGGCCAAAAAGGAGACAATTCTTCAGAAAATATTATCCAATTTAATTCTTCAAAGAAGTGGACAACTATAAGCATAGAGATGAAGATGATAATGGAGATGTCATGTAGTTGAAGTTATCCTTGCTTTATAGTTTTCCTTTTCCTTTTATAATTGGATGGTTCAGCAATGAACTTATTATACAATTATAAATACCATCATTAATCAAATTGATAAAAATTAGTTGAGTATTTTATTTCAATATTTGTGTTATATTGATACAATCTTAGCAAGGCCTCCATAGGAAAAATAAAAAATTAGTAAATATTAACTATAAAGTAATTATAATAGTCCACAAATTGATAATTTAGCAAAATAATAATTACATAATAATTATCAATACTCATGAATTAATGAGTAAGTAGTAGAGATATCATGGATCAATAACATTAACAACATAAGAGAAAAAAAAAGGATTAAAGTCTTGGTGTAGGGTAATAGCTGATGAAATTTATGCAAACTTTTCACACTCGAACAAATGAATTGATGGCACTCTTGCCAAACTTTTCGGATAATATATAAAAGATTTCCTCAAATAATATTTCCGTGAAAATGATAGCAAATTGTTCATCGAGAATGCTACAATATAAGAACCTAATGTGGAAATCTTTCTAAGGTACTCTTAACAAGTGTTTTTATTTTTTCTTATAAATGGTCTAATTTTCATATTTTCTTTAACAACCTACGAATTAATTGCACCCACTTCAGATAGTTATTTCCATTTAGCTAATATATTAAATGGATGTTTTACAACTATTGTGTTGGATTTAGATTGTGTATATCAATTCTAAGAGAACCCAAGAGTAACGATATGTGGCATTGTTATTGTTGCCTATGAAGATAGAAACTATGATATTTATAATGATGAAGGCGACAACAATATGACCAATTTGTGGTAATGCAGTAATGAATGATGCAATAATGAAAAATATTTATTGTTGTGTAGTGATAAAAGCTGTAATAATGAAAAAAAAAGAGATAATATAACAATGAAGGCCATATAATAATGTACAATGAAGAAAAAAGCTTATGACTTTGATAGCATGACCAAAATTAAAGAAAGTTGATTGAATATTTTAAAATATTGGTGTAGTATTTATTCAACTTTAGAAGAGATTCCAATAAGAAACATAAAAAATCAAAGAATAATAACTATAGAATAATTGCAATAGTCCACTGACTAAAGATATAGCATGATAATAATTATGGTAGCTCACGAACTGATGAGCAAATAGTAGAGATCATATGGATCAATGAGATGGTGGTTGAAAAGGGGTGCAAATCTTGAAAAGTGTGGGTCCCAATTAGCAAAAGTTATGTAGACATTTCACAAAAATGAAAGTTTTATTTGGACTTATGCATTCTTTAATATATGTTTTTTGAATTGTCTTTTTTCTTTGCATAGATTAAAATAATTTTAGAACTTTAAATGGAGAGTAGTTTGTCATTAGTCAACATTTATTCTTACTTACATGTAATATCAAGAGAGTAAGATATCACCTTTCAGGGAGGCCATAAAGGCATTCCAACTCTTAGACTTGTCATAATAAAGAAAACTTTTAAAGTGTGAATCATCTTGCAATGGATAGTCCGACTAAAGGGTGGGTGAGCTAGAAAACTAGATGGTGGTGTTCAATTAATGAGTAATATGTGCATATAATGAGTAACAAAATAAGTTTTATTTGGAACAAAATAATCACTGATATCAAGTCACACTTGTACAAAATCAAAGTTCTATTAAATGAATTTAGACATTGACATATGCAAGGTTGCACCTTTGTTAAGACTCACTCTAAGAAGGAGAACATTACATAAGCTCAACATCAACAAGGGCTTCACCTATTCTACTATTAGTTCTTAATCTCCAAAGAGTTGTTGGAATATTGTTTGTGAAAAGATTCCTTATCATACTCATCTCCAAAATACCTTCTGTAGGATAGTTAGGAATGGCTTAATTTCAAATTAGTTATTGTTGGACAAGTTGTAGATTTTGTCTGTTGATGTTTGGAATACACATTGTGGCATGCATTATGGGCCTTTATTAACATGCTAAATCTAGTAGTGTCCAAAGTACTCAACTATTGTATGACTCATTCACACTAAGCGCACTTATTCATTTCATATTTGAAATTTTTGGCATTAGTTGATAAATGAAACTAAGTTAACATAGAGCTCTAACTTAACCAAAAAGTGGTGTCACATCTTATGCAGCCTCAAAGGGTCAGAGGTTCATCTTAAAGAAAATCTCATCAAATGCACTTGTCCTCAAGGAAGACTTAACCACTTTTGAGAGTAGGAAGCTCATTATAGAGAAGAACTTTCACTAAGACTAGTCAGCTATTATCACTCTAAGATTATTCAAGCTACAACAAGTGGAGGAATTGGTGAATTCATTTGGTCCCTAACAAGTAATGAATATAACTAACATGGAGTCCTACGCTAACTAAGGTGAGGTGATAACGCCAAGCAAGGGCTATGCCTCCTCTATGGGTCAACGGCTCACCCAAGTGAAGAGCATACCATATATGATCGCCTTCAATGAGGACTTGACCTCTCCCAAGAATTCAAAGCTTATCCTAAAGAGGAGTTTACCGCTTGGACTGATTAGCTACCACCACTCTTAAGTAGTTGAACAATGACATGTGAAGGATCACCACTTAAGGGTCTAATTCATCTCAAGTCCCTCAAGTTTCAAAGTATTTGTCATGGCTAGTTCATTCATCTCATTTCCTTTTAAACATATTTATTTGCACACAACTTTTTTATTTTTTGTAACTTCATGATAAATTCCTTGCTCAAAATGAATAATTTTTTCATTAATTCAATGAATTTTAAACTAAAGAATTTATAATATAGATCTTCTTTATTATAATTAATATATTGGATTTCACTTTTGATATTTCCAACCTCTTTCAAATAACAAGCATGAGGTTATTAGCCATATGTTAGCTAAGCTCATTTTATAACAAGTATTTGGTAAGCCTTGATATGTGTTTTTACTTGTGTTACTCAAATGTAGCATTTCATGTAACACCATGTCTAGACCCAAATCCACAAATAAAATGTCAGTGTAAGACACATCAAGTTACTTGCATCAATATGTTTGGCAATATAGTGATAACCCAATAGAATCTCACTCTAGATTTTCTCTCTCTCCGCCTTTTCTCTTGTTTTATTTCTAATCTTCTAAGTAAGATATTGGCGTCATCCACAAATAAAATTGAATCTAACAATATAGACAAAGGGTTTTCAGTCTACAAAACTGAATAGAACCTTTCAAATTTGCTTCTACCTTAGAAAAAACTAAAAAGTGATCAATACTGTTTAGATTAAAACGCATACCAAATAAAAATTTGTCTAGGCTTTTATTAGGAAGGAATTCATAAACAAGTAGCTTTTCCTCCTTTTCCAAGCAACAGCCCAGTAAAGAGACGAGATTTCGATGTTGAAGCTTAGCCACAAAAGCCACCTCATTCTCCAGTTCCTGTACTCCTTGTAAGGAAGTTTTTGAAAGCCTTTTCACTGCTATTTCCTCTCCGTCCCTCAAAATCCCCTGGTTCAAATTGAAGGCAAGTAACTATTAAAAATAAGATAACTGAGCAACTTACAATTGCACAAATCTAACATAAATAAAACATGACATTACCACTGTATTCTTACCCTGAAAACAACTCCAAATCCACCTTTTCCGAGCTTATTTTCTTCAGAGAAATTATTAGTTGCAGCTCTAATGCGACATAAATCAAGAAACAAGTGTCCATCACTCCTCTTTCCAATACTTGCATTTTCCTCTAAAATTAGAAAAAAAAACTTGATTATGTCAGAATGTCAAGGGTAGGACAAGATAATGATTATGAGATTACGAATATTGTATTCATATTAGGGCAACAACGAAGGAGAAGTTCCTTTCTCCAAAAAAAAAAAGGAAACAAACAATAAAAACGAAACAAAAGGAGGACTTACTAATTGGAACTATCATGTACATTTTCTTCATTCGTAGTACGAGAAGAATTAAGATTGTGGATAACAGTACCAACGCGACTGCTTCTGAGATGGTAATAACAAGAAGCACTTTTGTTTTACAGTCACCTCCTACATCAAAACAAACTTGCCACAATGATCCTTTTGAACGGAAAATATTGGAGTTCAATATGCTATAGTCTGTTTTGTCTACTAAAAGAAAAGGATGCGTGAACACACCAAAATCAGGATGGCAGTATATGAATAAAACGTCATAAATAATTTGATTTTATCGATTTTCACATTTAAGCAAATTCGTCTATTACAGGTTGGGTTGCTCAATCTCTACTGAAGATATTGATTTGATGCTCCTTTCGAAGATGCAGTGTGAAGAAGAAGAAGAAGAAGAACAAGAAGAAGAAGAAGAAGAAGAAGATTTTAGCCAAGGAAAATGCTGTGCTGCCCAACTCGAAGCCCTTTAGCTAACGGCTCACCTCGGACGCTGGTGCTGGTAAGGTTGTTTTCATTACGATTAATCGCCTCCGATGAGGATGATGGTGTCATGAAAGACAGGTCAAAGAACACATAGAGCTCAAACCTCACAACGCAGCTTGATGACATCGCCCGGCCTCCAACGATGTAATAGTTAAGGCTTTCCATCGCAGTTCGCAAGCAATCCTCACACTCATAGGAAGGCAGGTTCCTCATGCACCACGCCAGACCATAAATTCTCTGTTTCTTCTGCTCACCGTCTTCCGTATAACCAACAGCAAACTTGGAATCTGCGGTCGCCGCCTCTTCGGAGAGTCGTGATAAGAGATCCACTGCAAGAAGTTTGAACTGCGTTGGAGAAGACGAGTTCTGCAGATTATACAGGAACCACAGATAGCTACTGTCCGATAAATCAAAGGACCTGTTGGTGTAGTGGAGAACACAGATATCAAATATGACGATAGCGGAGGTCGTTCGGCCGCAACCTTCATCGCCGAGAGTGGTAGTAACCATAACGGTGGACCTGCTGAGGCAATCGGCGCAGACGAGGCTCGAGGAATCGGGACGGCATTGCGCCAAAGCAAAAACATGAGAGGAAGGGAAGCCGACGGTGGCGTTGTCGGTCGAATAGAAAGATGGAGAGTTGGGGACGGAGGCAGTGAGGTTCGCGAGTAGGTTATGGAGGCTGGATTCGTAAAGGCTTGGCGAGGGGTAGTTATCGCCAGAGCAAGATAGTACAATGGGTGTATCCTGGGATTGAGCTTTGTGCGTGAAGAAGATGAGGACGATATGCAGGGGAAGGAGGAGGACTAAGGCGAAGGGTGGGAAGCGGCGCGGCATTGCCGAAGAAGTGCATTCTGGGCTTATTCAACGCTGCGAAAAACTTAAACCACGGAGAGAATCATTGGGGGGTAGTGCTGTCAAAAAAAAGTTTGGTAGTGAGTTCACGAATAGCTCTTATTCCGTTTGTTATTTAACTCATCTTCAGCTCGTTTATTTCGCTTGTTATATAACTCATATTGGACTCGTTCATTAATAGCCGAATAAGAATATAAATTTAAGCTTAATATATAAACCAACTGAATATAAATAATTATTTATTTGACCATTTTTGACTCGATTTAACTCAAAATAAAAAATTATATTATATTATATTATTATTATTATTATTATTATTTATTATTATTATTATTTTTTATTATTATTATTTTTATTTATTACTATTATTTATTACTATTATTATTATAATATATATATATATATATATATATATACACACACAAACACATTTATATATCACAAATGTATAGCTTAGCGTTAAAATTTCATATGAAAAGACTACCAAGCTCAATACTCTCTCATATAAGTCAAAAAAAAGCTCGTTGTTGTTATGTTACTCATTATTAACGTAACACCTAAGCATTTCAAGCTCGATATATAAACGAGCCGAACACTAACAAAACAAATTTCAAACGAGCCGAACACAAATAAGAGTTATGTTTGCTCAAGCTCGGCTCATTTACACCCCTATCATTGGGTGTTGAAAGAGCGATAGAGAAAGTATATCAGCATTGCCCTAGAAGTTCATCGAGATTCACTCTTCGAGATAGACCATTTCTCAAAGGATATATTCTTTTTATATATTTAGAGTAGGGATGCAGACGAGTGGAGTCTAGTCGAGCTCGAGCTCGACTCGAATTTATATAGCAAGTTCGAACTTGGCTCGTGAACAATGAATCAAGCTCGAGCTTGACTTGTTTTTACGAGCTCGATTAAAAAGCTCAAGCTCAGCTCATGTGTAGGCTCAATTAGAGCTCAATTAGACTAGAAAGAGCAACCAAAAAATTAAAGAGAAATTAAAAAATTATAAAATATTTATTGAATTAATTTGAGTCTTTTGAGATATTATATTACAAAGATATTCAAATCTAGCTCAATTAAAGAGAAAAAAAAATTACAAAATATTGAAACAAAAGATTTAATGCTCAAAGAGCTACATGAAAGTTACAGAGTTAAATCCTCAATTCTCATCTATTTATAAAAAGAAAAATTATAAAATAAAATTGAAATCAATATCATCTCTTGATCCCTTTGAGAAAAGCAAAAGCCACAGCAACATGGCAACAACACTTAATCTGAGTCATCCGACTGAGGAAATATCACTCCAGTTCAAGTGATCCAAGACTCCAACTCCAAGTATCTAACCACCTAAACAAAATTTCTGCAAGATACTAAAGAGAAAATAATCATAGATAAATAGAATAAAGATAAAACATAAATATAAGGGATAGAGAAAGAGAAAGGCTCAAGCTCAGTCAAATTATCTCAAAGAGTGACAATATATATAAGCATTCAAACTTCATTAAGAAGAGTTACAATCACATATAATGCTACCAGCCAAAAAAAATGAGAAATTTCATAGCCATCACATCTAGCATATTTAATTCAAACCAATCAACCAAGTCAAACAATCATTAATGTTCTAACTTCTAAGACCTGCAGGTCCCACACCAACAGAAAGGGAAACAACCGGCTAGCAGCCACCAACAAATCAAAATCCAAAAGAAATAGAGCAATCACAGCAAGTCACCAGGTCCACCCAGGTAGAGAAGCCAACAACCATCAAACAGTAAAAGGACCAGCTAACCCAGACACCAAAAAGAATCAAACAACAACTCCCAAAACAGTAACAGAGTCAGCAGCCTGACAAACTAAAATCCAAAAATAGTCTGATTAAAATAAGTTCAAGATAGTAACAGGAATAGCAAGATTAGCAACAAATCTCTCACCAACATTAGAGAAGACCAAAGCCCAAAATGAAGCAGGACACCAGATACAATCACCTCCCATAAAAACACCAATCAGAGCTCCAAGCCTCCAATGCAGAGAAAATAACAAACAACCAACAACAGCCACTAGGACCACCCAATAGAGATTTGAGAAGCCAATAACCATCAAATAGCAAAAGAACCAGCTAACCCAAACACCAAAAATAATCAAACAGCCACTTCCAAAACAACAATAGAGTCAGCAGCCCAACAAACCAAAATCCAAAAAACAGACCAATCAAAATAAGTCCAAGACAATAATAGAAAAAGTAAGATTAGCAGCAAAGCCCTCACCAACATTAGAGAAGACCAAAGCCCAAAATGAGGCAAGACACCAAATACAATCACCTCCCATACGAACACCAATCAAAGCTCCAAGCCTCCAATGCAGATAAAACAACAAACAGCCAGCAATAGCAACCAGGACCACCCAGTAGAGATTAGAGAAGACAACAACCATCAAACAGCAAAAGGATCAACTAAACCAGACTCCAAAAACCATCAAATAGCCACCAAGTAGACAAGTAACATCTAGACACCACCCAACAACAGAAAGAAAAATCATAACATATAGGAAGGCTACCAACATAACCCAAAACTGAAACAAATATTGAATATCCAACCACACTCCACGATTTACACCAGCTCAGCACTCCAACCAAACCTTGGACAAAGAACAGAAGGCATCATAGGCTGGCAAAAGAACCAGCACAAGATCAGGCCCGCAACACATAATAGACAACCACCCACAAAAGAACAGCAACATATAACAAACAGGCAAAGCATCATTACAAAATATTGAAAGGACATTGATTCAAGCTCAGAAAATTTCATATGATTAAATGAGCACCAAGGGAGTGAAAATACCTAGGTAGCTACCAGCTCGCATCTAAGAGATGGACAACTATAATAAAGTAACTACCAACATCCAAGGAATACATGGATAACTATATAAATTTTAGATTCTAAAATCATGAGCACTTGTAACAATTTAATTAACTCTTTTTGCATCATAGCTATCATCATCAATCTCCCTCTAATATTTCCAAATATTGTGACTTCTTTAAAGATAACTACCATCAAAATATCCAAAAGATGGTCAACTATCACAACTAGCTACCAACATCCAAAAGATGGGCAGCTTTCTTCTTTGCTATATCATAGTAAAAGTAATTAGCAATTAGAAAAATAAAATGTAGTCTAATAAACTAAGAACTAAAAATCATAAAGAGCTTAAACTTCAAATAGGAACTATATAAGCCCAACTATGTAAATATAAAGTCTACTAAAGAAAACAAGTAACATCAAGTCTTTTTGATGTTGAAGAGTAACCATCCTCAATTCCTCATTTCTCAATTAGGATATTTTATTTTATTTCATTCATTTTCTGTAGGGCAATTATGATATGTAATCTCTCTCTCGTTATATGAAAAGAAAGCTTATTTTAGTTGAAGTGCAATAAGCAACATATTATATGTTGAATTCCAACGTGTTGGACAATCCATAATAGCTTTCTTGTTAGTAGTTATAACTGTTGAACAACATCAGTAAATTTTATAAATCTACCTTCTTAAGCATTAATAAAACTAACAGTATCGTGGATTTTTTCAACAACAAATTCTATACATTTAACCCCATCCTTCACCATTAAGTTCAGAATATGTGCACAGCAATGTACATGAAATTGTCTTCCCCCAAAGAATAATTTCTTCCTAATTCTTAAGCCATCTTTCAATAACTTGATTGCCCGATCATTGTTTGATGCATTATCAACTCATAAGGTAAATATTTTATTCTCAAGACCCCACTCACTTAGGGCCTTATAGAATGCGTCAACAATTTTAAAAGTCGTATGCGAAGGTGGTAGATGAAAAAAACTAAGAACTCATTTTTGCAATTTTCAATTTGAGTCCACATAATATGCAATGACTGTCATATAAGATATCCGTTGATTCTTTGATTTTCAAATATCAATAGTAAAACTCACTCTATTTATACTATTTAATGTGTTCATCAATTTTCTTTTTTCCTTTTTCATATACTAGCATCACATCAGCACTAGCAGTTGTTCTTGAGAATTTAGAGAAATATAGTGACATGGATTTCAAAACAAGATTAAATCCAAATTCTTCCATAATTGAAAAAGGTTTTTCATTAATCAAAATATAATGAGCAATCATCTCCCTTACTTTTATTTGATCAAATTGAAAGTTGTCGAAGTAAATCCATCTTGATTTATTTTCAATGAAACAATCTTTTGGCTGGAACTGTAAAATTTTTTGCTTCATTACTATGTGCATTCTAGCCGCACATCGATCTAAGTGCCTCCTAAATTTTGTGGTTGCACCAGTGTTGCTTATAACAAGTTTTTTTTTGTTTTGCAATGACAACATTCCCCTTTTCTTTGGCCATTAGGAAGAACAACTTCTTTAAGCTCCTCCTAAACACCTGATATTTTCTTTCTTTTTTTTATTTCAATTGGATTTTTAATATCAACATCATCATCACCCTTATCAACCAAATCATTAATAATATCATTCCACCCCTCCCCCACCCATTCATAATTATTACCATCTATATTGTTATTATGTTCCTCAATACCTATTTGGACTCTCACAACTAGGTTATCACTGTTTACATCCAATGACTCTTCATCTCTAAGTGGTGGTGTTGCCATTTTTAATCTAAAATAAAAATGATAAATGACTATTCATTATAGAATGAAGAAAATAACGGATTTATTAAATATTATATAATTTATAAATATCAAATTGCTCATTGTATGATTTCAACAATCCAAAACCCAACACTTTGCCATCTATCAAAGCATAAACAGTCAAAACAATCCTGTAATTCACTGCAACAGAGAAGCCAACACAAATCAATTCATTGTCACCAATCATAGAGCCACTATGACATATAGAAAAGAAGAGCAGCCTAAGAATAGATTCATAAATCATGGAACAGTATCCGTATACATTGCAACGAAATGAATGTACAGAAAGAAGAGCAAACAAAATCATAGAACCACTCCAATCTCCACATTCCACTGTTCCATAATCCATAATGTATATAGCATAACATAGATATTAGACATCGAACAAACATAAAATTATTTGAATCATCCTCAAATCAGAATAGAAAAGATGAGCATAAGGAAAAGTAAGCAATATCAAAACAAAGAAGTGAATCAGTTTCTGAGTTATCATATCACCAAAAAAAATACTCTTCATACTTCACGCTAGACAGTGTAACCCTAAAACAAAAAGATTCAAAGGAAAAGAAAAAATATAGTGCAGATTTTACCAAAAACCATCTCTACTCACTAACCAACCGAGATCAAGTCGATTTGCTATCTTCTAAAAGAGTAAGAGGATGACGAACCTAAAATATCACTTTCACCTCTAAAGTGATCGAGAAATTGAAGCCAGGAAGGAGATGCTAGAAAGGTGAAGGCGCTAGCGATGCTCGATGTGAGGGAACGTAGGGAAACGAGATGTGAGAGAGCTCAAAAAGGTGAGAAAGGGGAGAAAAGAGACTACAAGTCATGAGGATTCCTTTTGCTGTCGAGTGCCGACTGCGAAGTACTGCGGAGTGTTTGTGTTAGAGTTAGGGTTGGGGCCTTAGGGAAAAAGCACAAAGCCTTTAAGGCTTTAACTCGAGCAAAATGCGGATTGTAGAATGTCCCTGAATCGGGTTCGAGCGGCTCGACGAGTCTACGATCCGAGCCTTTAATTACTCAAACTCGAGCTCGTGAAACAAATCGAGCTATCTCTTTAAATCGAGGCTCGATAAGCACAGGAAATGAGTCTATCAAGTCGAAGCTCGAGTCATGAGTCGACTGACTTGCACTCTAATTGAGAGCCATCGATCGACTAAATTAATAAAAATGAAAAATAACTTCATCTTATCGCTAAAGAATAATTATTATAAAATTAGGATGAGATTTATAAATAATATAATTAACAAATTTAATCATTAAAATATTAAATTGGGAAATCTATAGAATAACATTGAATTAAAATTATAATTAAAATATTCAGAATCATAGTAAAAATAATTAGAAAAAGTGGGCTCAAATAATAAAATTTAAAATGTGAAGTAGCTACTTCCTCAATTAGATAATCCAGAATATCAATAACACATGGCATAAATCAAAGCTAAAGTAAGCTAGGATAAGTTAGGGCATTCTAAAGGGGACTTTAAAAGGGCATATGTGAAATTATTATTAAATTTTGATTAACCTAAGATAAAATTTAAGATCATTCAAAGGGGTCATATTAGCTAAAAGTAGCTCAATAAAGAAAAATAAATCCAACTAAATCATTAAGGCTCGGATGGATCGACTGGGTTCTAATAGATTCTTTTACTCTTATTAGGAAAACTTTTGATTTAAGTGGGAAATCTTAAAGCTAGGGCAACCCAAGCTTAGATTAACATACTCTTAAGATAGTCTCAACCACAAGAGACAATAAGAAAGCTAATATCCTTCTAGATTCAAATCTAGGGTTTAGTTATGTAATGAGCTCAAATAAGATATATGATCAATTAGGTAATATTAAGCATGAATAAGTCATTTTAAGATTAGGTTTGCATTTGACCATCTTAGATCAACTAAGTTAGCTGAAGGAGATACATTACCTAATGGTGTCGTGGTAAACTTAAGTTCAATCACTTAGGTTAATTTAATGGGTCAATCTAAATCTGAGCATATATAGGGTGAAATCTATGATGATCTAGAGCTTCTTAGAGCCATCCTAATCTAACCAGGTTTAAATTCATTAAGATTCAAAGTATGTTCGAATATATGAATTAGCGATGTCATCTCATTTGGGTGTCCACCAAATATAACCTAAGAAATTCTATCTACTTTAAGGTAAATGATATCTACTTTAAGGTAAATGATATTGATAGAGAAATTAAATTAAACCTGAAAGACTAAATATAGACATTCTCATTATAAAGATTAAGTTAACAGCCACACAAAACATTTCTCTAACTTGGGCTACTCTTTTTCCTCTTTTATCTTTTCCTCTTTATTTTTAATGAAAATATGTTATGAATCATCTTATTATAGTATGTCAACATTCTCCCTCTTTTCTTCATTTACTTTCTCACATATTGCTAAACAATATATTAATAGCATTTATAATAGATTTATTAAATTTAGATATGAAATAAGCTTGAAACTTTTTAATAGCAATGTATAGCAATATTAGTTAATAACTAAATATTAAAATTCATTTAATTTCTATTTATTATCAACCATTGTTTGTAATAAACCATAAACTTTATTAAATTTTTGAAAGAATATCTAATTACAATGTTTTTAAATTTTAAAATTATATTTATCTAAAATAAGTTGATAAACAAGAGAATATCCATCAAGTCAAATAAAATTATAATTATTCATTATTAGGATTTTAACTCTAAGATACTAAGCCTAATAAAAATTATTACCAACAAAAGCTTTTATAATAATTAAGGAGTCAAGACACGCTAAGAGATCTAAGAAGTGAATTGGATGTGAAACTTTTTCACGCTCTAGAATTTTTCAAATATCTTCTTAACTTAAATCCTGCACAAGAAAGCATAAATATAGTCAAGTGATAGCAGTCAACGATAATCTTGTGATTGTGAGCATCATTGTATAGTGATGACAGTCAAGCGACAATGATTATCGATGATTTTTGGTGATAATTACTGATAAATGAATGATGAAATTATTTTTTTTATTTTTTTATTTACTTTTTTTTATTTTTTGTAATGGGTATCCACCCAATACCCCACCCATCTTGTGAGTGGACGTTTATGATTAATCCCATGTGCCTGGCCACATTCATCACCCAATGCGCCCCCACTTACTTTTCCCACCTATAAAGCCTGAGATAACTCAGGAGTTCGACGCTTCGCCACCAACTGAGCTAAGAGATGATGGATAATGATGAAATTATTAGAATTGATCAATCGACATAGCTTTATGATTCTTCAAATCTGAAACTATCTCCACTCTATATCAACTTCATACGTGAAATAAAAACATACTTATAATAAATTTTTTTGTAAATTTATAAACTAATTCAGGTTAGCTTGAACCGGGTCCTAGCCTCCTAAGATCTTGAACTATATATTCCCCTTATCATATTTATATTTTAACTAAATTTGTTAAAAATAAAATACAAATAATCTCAAATTTTATTTTAATATATTTTAATTTAAATATTTATGTCAAAATCAGAATTTTGTGTTTTTCTATTTATAAACTAATTCAGGTTAGCTTGAACCGGGTCCTAGCCTCCTAAGATCAAATCAGCCTTTCGTTGGTCAATTCACCAAAATCGCTGGCCAATCTTCCACATGTCATTATCCTGTTTGCTAAGCCGTCCATTTGGTGCAGTCTGTGCAAAATTTTTTTTAAAAATATATTAATTAATTATTTGAATAATTTAGAATGAAAAATAAAATATACAAATATAATATGAAGGTCCGCACAGATCTTTTTGAAAATGGACGAGACCACTATAAAAATAAACTCATTCTATTAAATAAGATGATTTTTCCAATCCTGCATTATGTAGGACAATTTTATACAAATTTCCAACCTTATTTTATAGCTTCATAGATTGCTTCAATATTTCTTACTTGAAAAGTTATTTTATCACGTTCTTTAATTATTTTATTCAATATGATGAGGAGCATCTTTACAAACGAAATATGCCAAACTACTCAATTTGTTCTCTTCATAATCTTCAATGTAGTCAAACTTTTTCTTCAATAATAAACTCAAAGTATTAGGAGATAGATTATAATTAAAGGCTTGGAGTTCTTGCCTCATGTGTATCACATATCTCTATTTCCACATAATATGACATCAAGGGCGGAACCAAATTATTTTTTTAGGATAGACAAACTTATTATATAAACAAGTTAACATTAAAAAATTAGGTATGTATAATTTTAAAAAAATCTTGTATTACATTATGATCGATAACTTAAATATCAAACTCCATTTAAATCATTTTGAATGGAGACACAACTTTATGATACAAAATCAACTCATCCTCGAAGAGCATATCAATATAACCTATTATTATCAACTATATATCAAACATATTAAAAAAAATTTAAAAATATATTAATCTATCTAATGAGCAAATAGTATAATGGCACAAGAAATATGTATCATAAACAACATATGAACTTATGAGAATACACAAATAATATATTCATTCATTTTATTAGAACGTAAAAATGAATTGACAAAGATGATCATGTGAAATTTCTTCTTAATTAAATAAAAGCCTCAACACACAAGTTGCCTGCAACCTACCTCGAGGTATTACCAACGTTATACCTAGCTAGCTTCCGAGATGATAAAAAACTAGCCCATTTCAAAATATAATTCTTGGAGAGAGAAAACTATTACTTTTCATAGGTCCAATATATCCATAAGTAACATGGGTCGCGACCCATCTATATTGTAGAACAATTGGAAGAGATTCTCAACAACCTGTAGGGTTGCAGTACAAATCACTCGATCATCTTCTTCGCACTAGTGTCCACCATAGGCAACAATGCTGCCAAGTCCTCAATAGATACTCCAATCTTGGCTATTCCTTAGGTGACAAGGATGGCTCCTACCTTAACATCAGTAAGGGAGAAGACGGCTAAGAGGTGAGTTTTATGGATGACTTCATAGAACTGTAAGGGCTGGGTAGAGGCAACTAGACTTTTTTTTTTCCTTACATTATGCATATAATTTAATTGGAAGCCTTATATTATAAAAATTTTACTTTTTAGGTGGGAAATTGCCCATCCTGATATAACTTAGGTCCGCTCTTCATCTACATTCCATGAAAAATGTAGGCTTCATGATTTATGTGCCCTATAACCTAAAAATGGTAGACTATTGTCCATTTGTATCAAAATGCAATAGATTTCAATTTATAAGGGTGATGAGATTATGATACCATTGTTAAAAGGTTGTGATATTGCAAATACTTTGTATATGGGACCATATGCACTTATAAATGATTGAAATGAGCTACGATATACTTTGGCTCATTATGTCATAAATGTATGATGCTTATGGCTTGAGAAATGGAGTCGAAATTAATAACAGAACAATGGATCAAATTCAACTAACTGAATTCCACAAGTAATCGAGTTAATATTTATAATCACTTGGAGATGTAGACAATCCTGATAAATGACTAGATTGTGATACTGAACTTCCCCCTCATTCAAAAGTTTTCTATAATTAGGATTTAAAATTTCTTCATGATATAAGCAATCTTGATTGGAGATTGGATAAAGGTGCTACACTTCCTCCTTAATAAAAGCTTCTATAATTGGATGTTTTAAATGATTAAGCACACCCTTTATGCATAATCTTTTTCTTCTATAATTGGATAAAGCTACCATGATTTGTGCCTCTTTGGCCAAAGTAAATCACAAAAGAACTTCACAAATTTGGTAGCTTCAAAGCACAACTTCTGAGTAGTAGGCAAATATTAGAGAAGAGTGAGGTGATGATTGTAGTGGTATAATCTATGGCAAGAATGACCATGCAAAAAGAAAACTTTAATGAGAACAATCATGAAGGAAGAAACTACAATGAAAGTTATCATAAAAAAAAGGAACTATAGTGATAAAACCTACAAAAAAGATCATAGATGAGGTTGTGATCTTACTAACTAAAAAAAGTAGGCTAATTTATAATATAGTGATGATTATGGTAAGGATAACAAAATTTAAGTTGTTGGTCATTATAATATAAGCATTAGTGCCACAATATAGGTTACAACAAGGGATGTAGAAGAGGAATTTTCCAAATTGTAATTGTATTATTGATGACTAAGGAGGAAAAAAATAACGAAAGAAGATGGAACAATGATAAGCTCTTTTGGCTCTTATATGGGGTTATTTGGGGATAATCCAACCAAAATTTTTATGAAGCACAATGAGACTTAACTTTGCCTTTGGATGCTATAAAGAAATAAGTGAGTTAAATGTATGTTTGGTTTTACAAAAGAAGAGCATTGTCAGCATCGAGGAATTGTTTGATACAAAAGTGCAATTAACTTTAATAGGAGAAGATGGGTTGGAGGTATCTAACAAAGACTAAGAGGTGGTCAAACGTGATTGAGAAAATTTGTTCTTAGCCATAATTTTTGAAGTGCTTTGCACTTTGAACCATCATTCCTCACCCATAGTAAAGAAGGGCAGCCTAGGCAATGTATGAAGACATAACTCATGAGGTTAGTTAACCATTTGCAAAGGATGAATGGGTGGATCTTATGGGTTGGTTGGAGATGTTCAACATTATTATTGAATAGTTATGGTGAGTGGTCAAGAAGTTATATGAGAGTGATGGTAGTGGGCTAAGATCATGATTACTTATCATTCCTATGATATTATTTCAATTGTTACTTCCATAATTATATAATGATCATATTGAAAATCAATGGGAAAACTATTAATAATTCTTTAGTTTTACTCTCTCTCTTTTTTTTAAGATGCTTCCTTTCATTTAAGGGTGATCCATTAAAATTTTTGGCCACTTTAGGGTTTGTAATAAGATTGTCCATTCATGATGGCATCCAAGAATTATTCATCCAAATGCAATAGATTAGTTACCAATTTGTCGTTAATTTTAAGGCTTAATAATGGGTTTTGCAATTAAATATGACTACATTCAAGTTAGGGATATGAAATATTGAGTCTAGTTTTTAGCCACAAATTCTTAACCAATCAAGCTACTAATGACGGAATGGAGCTTGATATTTTTCAATGGTAAGAGAAGCCATCTCTATTTTTGGGCCTTGTCAAATGAGATCATGTTGGTACATTAGCCTTGAACTTATCTTTACTAATTAATAAGCATATAACTTTATATATTAACTTTCTAAACAAAAAATTAATAAACTTAAATAAAAATTTTAAAAGTTAGTGTGATATATATATATATATATATATATATATATATAAGAAGAGAGAGAGAGAGAGAGAGAGAGAGAGGAAATCAAAATTTGAGACATAGATAATGTATAAACCTATGGCTGATCAATAATTAAGCCACCCATCCAGAAAAAAAATCATAAATTTAAAATAATTTATAAATATGATCATAGATAGATTATTTTATTTCATCATCATAATTTATAAAATCAAATAATAAGAAAAATAAAGTAAATCTCAAATCAGAATCTAAAGTGAAAATATTAAAAAAATGTTAAGAAGATTTCATATACATAGAACCTAAAATATGTTTATTTACATATTACACACTCAAAATGTGTTATTTACTAATATAGCACCACATAATACCACTTATTGCGTGCTAGAAAATTAATAGCAGTTGAATAAAACTTCACGACTTACCTTATATGAAAATCTAGCACACACGCAGATAGTTGAAATAAGAAATTCTAAAATTTTTATATAGAAAAATAGCAAAAATAAGGGAGAAAAATCACAGGGCCTAGCCCAGTAAAAATGCTCCACTATATATCAACTTTTGATTACAAAGTTTAAATCTTTTCGATAGCGGGATTACAAAATTGTATGTAAGAAATCATGATAATTATATTTACAACAATGAAATAATTTATAATAGTTTTGGTGGTAATGACAATAATAATAAATAACGACTTAATGAAATTAGCTCTCCTTCTCTCAAGTTTGCTTCTAGCTCCTTCCTCTCCTCCTTCATGACAAGAATGGGGTCCTATTTATAGGATTTTGAGAGGGTCGTTTGGGTCATTGTAGCCAAAATCACAAAACACTTCTTCAGACGATATATATAATTCATTTGATCATAGATAATTTTTTGGTGATTTGATAATTCAAATGACCTTCGATTTGAGTGATCTTAGGCTCGTTGGATTCGTCTCGTAGAGCCGCTTGATTTCACTATATGCACGTCAAATTTTGAAGTCATTTGATCATCCATTCAGTATTTCAAAGTTTTTATATCTAGCTTTTGGGTTTGATTTGTGCTCATTTGGGCTCCATTTGACCCAATTCTAGGGTTATTGGACTCATTTCACATAGTCATTTAATTTGATTGTATACATGATTTAACATGAAATTCATACTTGATTTATAAATTTTTTAGAGAAATATCATTTGCCCCCATATTTTTGGATGGTAAAACTTATTATTATGATCTATAATTATATATTTATATGTATAGTGATAATTTTTATAAATACATAAATTATTTTATTATTTTATATTACTATTATATATATATATTTGGGTGGCTTCTTGATTTGAAAGAGAGGGGGTCATGGGCCTCTCGATTTATTTTTTCATTTTGGTATGAGAGAGAGAGAGAGAGAGGGGAGAGAGAGAGAGGAGATCGATAGAGAGACGGAGAGAGAGAGAGAGAGAGAGAGAGAGAGAGAGAGAGAGAGAGAATTTTTTTCTAATTAAATGTCTCGCGTTTTGCGAGCCATCATGAGAAGATGCTCCCCCCACCCCGCTTAATAATATTTTCTTTTTTGAATTTGAAAAGTCTCTTTTTCAAGTATAAATACCCCCCAAAGGGTAATGAAAAACTCGCACCATACTTTCTTTACTTTCTTTTCTTTGGTAGCCCCTACTGACCTGTATAACGGTACCGACCCCCCTCACAGGCTCTAGTTCTCCTTGATCTCGGGGTTTCCAACTGACTTGGTTAGGCGGGGTGCATCCCGAATTCAGACTCCAATGTGTTTTCGCTTTCTTCTCTTTGGTAGCCTCCACTGATCTATATAACATTGTCGACCCCTCCTCGCAGACTCTAGTTCTCCCTGATCTCAGGGTTTTCAACTAACTTGGTTAGGCGGCACGCATCCCGAATTCAGGCTACAGTGTGCTTCAGTTTTCTTCTCTTTGGTAGTCTCCATTGACCTGTATAACGGTGACGAGCCCCCTCACAGGCTCCAGTTCTTCCCAATCTCGGGGTTTCCAACTGACCTGGTTAAACGGCGCACATCCTGAATTCAGGCTCTAGTGTGCTTTCAAGTTTCTTTTTTATTCAAGTCTTGGATTCTCCTATTGATCCATAAAATAGTGTCAACCCCCTTTGCAAGCTCCAATTCTTCTTGATCTAAGGGTTTCCAACTAACCTGGTTAGGCAGCGTGCATCCCGATAGAGTATTTTCATGGGTGAGCATTCTTCCACAGATATCATAATGTCTAAAGATTCTTGAGCAAACCTTACACAAGATGATGAGTTGCAGAAGAATCAGAGGATGGCGAGATCAGGCGATGTAATGCCAACTATCAATAGTGATACTTTGATAATCTTTAGAAAGATGTTTCTTTTTCCAAATGATTTGGTGGTTATTCCTCCTAAAATATCACAACAAGCTTACTATTTATGAGATGAGCTTCCTTGCAGATCTTCGGTTTTCTTTGACTCTTGAGCTGGTCATCATTTTATTAGCATTTGAGATTTTTTTATCTCAATTTTCTTCTTAAGCTATAACAATTATTATTGGGTTGATCATTTTCTTTAGAATGTGTGGCACGACGCTTACTCTAGAGGTTTTGGTAAAGATGTGTAGATTCACTTGTGATGTGCATGATTGAATATCTTGCACGAGCAAATGGTTGGATTTTTGCACAAAAGATCCTCTAAAAAAATTGGGTCAATAATTTTTTCTTTATAAAAAAATGAATGGAGGCTTTTGAAATGTGGGGAAAACTGAAAGAAATATCCTCCTCCCAAGTGACTAAAAAAGATCTATTGAAGGCTCTTAACATTATGAAAGTCGAAGATCTTCGATATGAGACCCACTATATTAATCAATATGTGAAGGAAGAATCCTTATTCAAAGTTGGCCTTTCAATTCAAATTGGGAGATCTCATGCCCTTATACTAAAGAAGTGTAATAAGGGTAAGGAAAGATCTTATCCTTTCCCCATAGTATCCTCCAAATGACCATCAGGAGAATGTGTATGAATTCTTTCCAAGAGGAAAAAGTTGGTGTTGACCTCACTTTTGGAGTTAGTTCTTAATCTTCTCTTTTCAGACATAAGAATCTTCTAGATATTAAGATTTCCTTAGTCATAAGATAATTATAGTAATTAGGTGAATACTTAACCTAAGCCTAAAGACTTAAAAAGGTTAATCATAGGATTAGGTTATGCTTTAGGGATTAGGATAACCCTCCTACCCCACAATCCAAATCTAATCCCGATTCACCCTATCAAACCTACAATCAAACTCAATTTCAAATCCAAATCCAAATCCAAATTCAAATTCCAAGCCAAATGATTGATGCCCATGATAAAATCCAAACTTGAAATCCCTTCCTACGTCCTTTAAATCAAATTCATGAACTTAGCCAAATGCCATTCAAATTCAAACCAAACTCAATTGATTTTTGTGACAAATCAATCATTCCATCAATCACTATTCCAAATATAAATGGAATCTATAATCACCAAGCCAAATCAAAATCAACTCAAGTCAAACCCAACCTAGCCCATTTGACTTGAAATATTTGAATGAACCAAAACTCATTTGAACCCAAAATAATTGCAATGGATTTATATATCAAACCTAAATCCATATATATAAACTCAACTAAATTAAACTCAACCCAAAATTGAAACAACTAGACCCAAAGTGGGCAATTTGACCTACATGAACCAAAACCTAATTTAATTCAAATCAAAGTGAATTAAGCCAATCCAAACTTCATGACATGATTGTTGATTATTTTAGGTTGATCAATTATCATAAATTGGGTCAAACTAAGTCAACCTAGCCCTTTGACCAAGTCAACCATTTAACCCATATGAACTTGAACTAGTCAAATTATAACTTAAGCCAAATCTATTGAAACTCATGATTCATACCAACCCAAAATTAACACTTGAACATGACTTGACCTTCAATTGAGCCAAACCTAATCCAATTTACCCTCTTGACCCAAGTTAACCCAAATTAACCTAAATGGCCAAGATGGGTCAAATAAAAATCTAAACTAAATTGATTGTAACCAATAGCTCAAGTTCATGCTAAATTGACTGTTGAACTTGATCAAAGCCTCAATTGAGCCCAATTGACCCACTAAACCCAAATGACCTATTGAACTCAACTTAACCTAAAGAGTCAAACCAACCTAAAACCCCATCAAATCTAAATTGAATTCAACCAAAGCCTACAACACATTTCAAATGATCAACCAAACCCAAGCCAAGTCATGACTTAAGCCAATTTAGTCCATTGGGTCAAATTGGTCAACTTGACCCATTTGACTCAAATGAACTTAAATGAACTAAAACCAAATCTAAACCAAATTAAAACAAACCCATGATACCAACACATCCAAAATGATCATATGAACTTGACCCAACCATTAGTTTGACCCAATTTGACCAATTGGTCAACCTAATCTATTTTGACCCAAGTGGGTCAAATTGAGCCATACCTAACCTAATAAACTCCAAAGGATATGAAATTTGGCTCAACTTACTTTTGACTCATTTCAAATATGCCCAAATCAAATCTAATGCCAAATGACCATTCTACCCTTGGGTCAAGGGTATCACATGAGACAAATCACTTAGGGTAGTGATCATTTCTATTCCTTGCCCACTTAACACTCTTGCATTGGTCCACCTAGGCATCAAGGACACTGCCCAACCTGACCCAAGAGATGGTTGGGTTGTCCATGACTCATGGGGAGGTGAATTCATCTCACCTCCCCCATTGGAGTATTTGAAACTCATAGGACACCCACTAATCCCTCTTGGTAACCACCTCCCAAGCCTTAGCCAACCAAACCAAGCCACCTATGATGATTCCCTGTCATTCCCAACCACCACAAACCATAGGACATCCACTAGGAGCCAAAATTCACCATTAGTGGTGATTTTCGGCCACCACCAAGCACAAGAGAAAGATAGGCCTCCAACGAATTATTCTACCATTACACACACTCCAGGAGCTCCTCCAAGCAAAAAGAGAAACCCATTCCCTACTTCCTTTCGACAAAAAATATAAAAACTTAAGCGGATTCCGCCAAGGAGGTGGCGACCTTTGGTGGATATAACATTCCAAGTGAAGGAAAAGGTCTAGGTTCATCTCAAAGCTTTGTCTCACTTCCAGGAGTGTGCTCGGATCAACAGAGACGCCGAAAATCATCCCCGGCTAGGTAATTTTCAAATCCTTTAGCCAACTGTAGGATCTCTTATTTGTGGTAATGTTTGATCAATTTTAGGAATTTTCATTAGAAAACCCTTACAGTCTTCATATCACATGATCCCAATGCGAAAATAGAAGTTTTTTTATTAGAATCGATGTAAACTTTGCGTGCATTTTCGCAATTTCCAACCTTCGGTTCTGTCATTCGTTGGGAGGGAGACGACATAGCAGACGTCTGATCTCCCTTTGATAGGGACAGACAGCTATGATTAGAAGCAAATCCCATCAATTTTAGCCTCTGGACCGTCCGATCTGTTATCGGATAGTCGGATCGAACCCTTCATGGTTCCATAATTTCTCGTTCAATAGTCGTGTCAACGCCGCGCCAACCAATCAGATCATGACACGAGGCACCGTGTGCCATGTAAAACTATGAGGCCCAATCACATGATGACGCATGGCACTGTGTGGTCCAGTCAGCGTCGTGCAGAGGATTTTTTTATTTTAAAATTAATTAAGTCACCTAAAACTTTAAAAATTCATAGAAAATAAAATACTTAACAAAAAATTATAAATAAAAGCTCAATGGATTCACCTTTTTGATAGGAATCCAACAAACCTAAAATCCTAATTTTTATTGAGTATTTTGAGCTTAATTTAGGCTTTAGTGAAAATCAAATTTCATTAATTAAACAAAAAATACATATCAGATTGATCTTAAATTTGTAGGGATTAAAATTGAAGTTAAGATACACCTACAATAAAATTTTTAAGTTAAAAAAATTTTTTGATTGGGAGATATTGAATTAATAGACTTCATAGAAATTATAAAAAATTATTTAAATCAATTGAAAATTTGAAAAATTATAATAAATCATAGAAATCATAAAAATACAAATAAGTATTCATTTTAAAGGTATTTTAGAGGAGAATTCATTAAAAATAATCTTAATTAAGTTTAAATATTAAGTAAGGCTTAATTAAAGTTTAATTGTAAAATTAATTAACTTAATTACTCTTTAATTACTTAAGTAGTTAACCCCAAACTTTGTGTGTTAATTAAATGGGATGACCTCTACCTCCCATAATTTTATTGGGATTTATTTCTTAACTAATTAGGAAAATTAACTAATTAAGCTTTAATTATTCTTTTAAATTAATTAATAATTGATTAATCCCATGAATGATAATAAATAATTAATTAAATGGTTAATTATTGCTTAACAATAAATGATCCCATGGAATAAGATTACGGCCTCCTTCCTAATTTATTTTCCTAAGTTTATCTCATTAATTAAATTAATTAAGGCTTAATCAATTAATCAAACTGCTTAATTAATCAAATTAAAATTATAATCATATCAGAACTTAATTAATGAGTTTTGGGTAGACCTTTAGGTGTTCAACAACCTAAGGGAATTCTAAGAAAATTATAGTTAACCTATAAAAATACTTAATTAACCATTAATTATGAGCCAATTACATTAGACTCTCACTTCTTAAGATCATTTCTAATTTAATTTCAAATATATGTGCATATCATGTTAGCTCGTAATTAGTTGGGTAATTATGTTAAAATAATATAAGAAAGGATTAATTAAATGGATTTAAGGCATATTACAACCTAATTAATCACAAAATCAACTTAACCATATTTCATTAAACCAAATCAGTTAAAAAATTATGGGAATGAGTTAGGACCAGCTAAACTTTTCTCACTTCTTTAAATGAAATCAAAATAGATAATTAAAAATGACATAAGAAAGCTTTGGTTTACTTTAAATAGTTTTATTTGATATGATTGTCCTTAGGAATTAATTTGATTGAATGAAATCATGTGTTTATGTTTATTTGTTCCTTCCCGATCATGTTAAATATTGTATGTCATTTGAGATCATGCATTCATATTTTTAGAATTAACAAAATCAAATGATTTTCCTTTATGTAAGCTTGTATGTGTTGGATTAAACTTATAATATGTGTGCCTATTATCACTAATAAATTCAAATTATTTTCTAAAGTTTACAAATCAATTAAATTGATTAAAGTGATGGTAGTTATGAATACACATAGGTTTGCATGTACTAATAGCTTAGGTGTGTGAACTAAAGCATTCATTTCCTTAATCCATGTGTAGTTTTACATGTATTTGAATGTTAATAAGTGTATAGTCTGGACAACCTGGGAACACGAGGCTTTAGCTAGCTCCAAGGAGATCATTTAATTACCTCACTTCCCTGATTTAATAATGACACGTACTTATTTGATTCCATTTACATGTGTCCCTACATTAGAATTTCGATGGAACTTTATTTCACATACATAAATGTTTCAACCAAATAAAAATGTAATTTTGCATGATTTTCTTTTTCTTATTTACATATACATTCATGTGTAATGAGATATAAGTATCTGACGGTCTGATATCCAGGGAACACTGTGGCGAGCTTAGTCATTTGATTACCTCATTTTCCTAGTTTAACAAAGGCACGTACTTGCTTATTTCTCTTTACATGTGTATGTATGTGTGACTAAAGGGTGAAAATCCTTCTTTTCTACTCAAAATGCATGCATTCATAATTGATTAACTGACTGAATTAGTTAGCTACTTGATTTAGAGTTTGTTTTCCTATCTTCTTACATACAAATTTACATAAGTTTGAATGCAAATGAGTATATAGTCTTGACATCCCGAGAACACGAAACTTTAGTTAGCCCCAAGGAGGTCATTTGATTACCTCACTTCCCTGGTTTAACAATGACACATACTTATTTAATTTCATTCATATGCCATTTTGTATAAGAATTTTGATAAAACTTTAAATTAATAAGATTAAATAATTTAATCAAATAAATTTCGAATGTACACATTTATATTCATCATTTAAGTGTGCTAAAACATATTATATGTATAGGTATACTTAGAATTTAATCATATTCATGTTACATATGATGGAAAGGAATAAATTAGCATATATCATGCGATAGTAATTCACTTAGATTAATCTTAAGATGCCTTTCATATTGAATATGATTATGTAAAGTGGACCTAAACATAGGATTAATTTAAAATATGTAATAAGCCATTCACTAAAGAGAACTAAATCAAATCAATATGCTTTAGAAATAGCTTAAGGTAGGGATGAAAGAGGACAATCTTCTTTCTTCTCTTTATAACACTTAGTGGCTAAGTGTAAGGCAATTGAAACAAAAGAAAACACAAATTAAAATTCTCAAATTAATTAAACTATTTAAAGTGAAATTAACCCTTCATGTTAAATTGAATCCTTCTATACTTAGAAAACTACAACACTAATGGCTAATTAGGACATACCACACAAGCCTTAATACACACACATTAGAATTAAGTCACAACTTCTAGCTTTATATTAGGGCGATGCATGGTGTGATGTATATTTTATTTTCTGATGTATTATTTTAAACTGGATATTAGGGTGTATGCCTCGTAGATCGGATGTTAGGTCGTGATTAGCATAGTCATGTTTTATGTAGGGGATTGTGCTTAAGGGGCTGATGTAAAAATAAATATAAATGCTTTGCTTGTATGTTGCTTAAGCCCCTAAGCATAATCCAAATCAGGACAGGTGGGCTTAGTTACCCATGTGTAGAGTGCTAAGTCCAAATTATAAATATAACTACTTAGATTGTATGTATGTTTAGCTAACCTCTATTTTGTAGGTGTAGTTAGATTTATTTTTTCTATTTTTAATGTAATTTTGCATTAAAAATTAGGATTAATGTTATGGGGATTTAGGATGAGGATTGGCTAGGAGGCTTTATCTTAGGGTGCCATGTGATGCCTTGAATCCCACCATATCAAAGGGATGAAATTAAAGAAGACGTGATGAGACTTGGAGAAAGAAGACATGAAGGATGAAGACATGAAAAATGAAGACTTGAAGACCCCCCCCCCATAGTATTTATTCATTTATAATTGTAATTATTCTTTCATATATCGGGTTGTATAAAGGCAGAGCTCGCCTACCTTCTTTTTCAAGTTGTATGGCGGTACCTGAGCACACCAGCCTCTTATTCTTTTGTGCCAATTTCTTTTAAAATTATTTGATGTTGTGTTTAGTTTGCACATTAGAAGTTGCATACCTTTTTATAGTTTCTTTATGATTGGTGTTCGATGTGTGGCCTAGATGCAATTAGCCTCTTAGGATAAAATTAATTTTTCTATCCCAATTAATCACTCGTAATTATGAATATTCTACAATTCATTACCTCACATAAAGCATAGGCTATAAATAAGATAATTAAAAGATTTAGCAACCCCTTAGCTAAATGGTTGAATATTTCACAACATGCATATCGAATTGTTTCGTTCTTGCAAACAGGGGGTTTCCATCCTTGCATGATAGGGGAAGGCTTGACCTTTGAGGGCCTCCTCTCTATTGGAAAGCATCCATTTCCTGCTGATTTAGCCCATATTCTATTTTCATCGTGCATGTAGGCATCAAAATCCTAAAGCCTTTGTCCAAATGAAGTGTCAAAAATTGAAAAAAAATTGAAAATATTTTGTTTTAGACTAAGTCATTGTTCACACTACTCATGCTCTAGTATCTTAGGGAGTGGGTTTAAGGACTTTAGTTTCTTTCAAAATAATAACTACCCCAGCTATCTTGCAATTCATGTAACCCATGAATTTAAAGCATTATGAGGTGTTAGTTAGTACTCTAGTATTGTAAGCCCCAGGTGATTGACAATTTTCCTCTCTTGTGGGTAAACCTTATGACCATCTTAAGCGTTTGGGTGCTTGTGCTTATGCTAAACTCCTAAATAAAATTCTTGTTTCTTTTACTTGCTACAATAATAAATCCTCACCTCTTATACATTTCTACAATCTTGTATTATTGGATTATAATTCCTAGCTTTCTAATAAAATTACAACTCAAAATATACAAATCTACTTAATTTTAAATATATAAAGCCCAACCATAAGATAGATTGAGATGCTCACTAGGCTTCCTAGTATCATGAGTATTTCCTACTTATTCCTTTTGGAATCTAAATATAAGTCTTCTCATTTGAATTTTCCCAATTGATTTTCCAGATATAACTAATCATTTGATAGTCTAGCCTTGAAATCTTTGGAGACTTCAATTGCTACTTCAATCGAGAGTGTTCCTAAGGAATTCACATTCCTTAGGATGTAATTAACTATGGAGGCTTGCTTCCATAGAGAACTTAACAAACCCAGCTTAAAATAAACTATACTTTAATTCTCCATATAAATTAGGGAAAAAATCTCTAGTATATTCAAAGACCCATCATGCCTTAGGAGTCTGTTAACCTCACTTTTGGAGTGAGTTATCAACTTTATCATCAAAGATCTAGGACTCCTATAGACACTAAGAGTTTCTTAGTCTTAAGACACTTCTAGTGAATAAGTGAACACTTATCCTAAACCTAGAGACTTAGAAGAGTTAGCCATAGGAATAGGTTATGTCTTAGGGATCTAAGAAGACTTGCCCACCCTATAGCCTCAAACCCAATCATTGCTTCCCTTCTCAAACCAAACCTCAAATTCAAGTCCAAATCATAAATCAATTCCAAATCAAATGATTGAAACCCATGATAGAATTCCAAATTCCAAAATCTTTTCTAAGCCTTTGATTTTATCCATGGACTTAGCACTTGTATGAAATCAACCCTAAACGCAAGTGATTTTCTCATAAATCACTTATATCTTCATTTATATTTCCAAATATAAATGGAATATAAATTCAAATAGCCAAAAGTAAATCTAAAATCAAACCAAAATCCAATTTATACCTTTTAAGCCAATTCCTTAAACTTGATCAGATCCTATCCAAATCAAATCAAAACCCATGGATTTCTTTATGATTCAATCATTCCTTCAATCATTTTCTCAAATATAAACAAAAATTCCAATTATTAAGCCAAATCCAAGCTAACCCAAATCAAACCCAAGTTAGCCCTTTTTGCCTGAGATTATCATATGAACCAAATCTATATGGCTTCAAACCACTTGCAAATGGATTTATATTTCTATTCTAAGTCCATATGTGAGTTCAACTAAACTTGAATCAAGAAATGATCAAGCCAATTAACCCATTTAGGTCCACTTGACCCAACCCATCCAAACCTCATATCATGATCAACAATCATCCTAGGTTAGTCAATTATTTTGAATTGGGTCAAACCAAGTCAACCTTTGACCCAAATGAAACCTAAATTAGCCGAAACACACCACATGCCAAATTGACTAAAACCTTTGATTCAAACCAATTCAAAATCAATGATTGAACAAAACCAAACTCTCAATTGAGTCAAACCAAGTCCAATTGGCCATTTGACACAAGTTGATCCAAATTGGCCTAAAAAGTCAAAATAGGTCAAATCATAATCTAATCCAAATTAATTGCAACCAATGGCTGAAGCTCATTCCAAATCACTTATTGAACTTGACCAAAGCATAATTGAGCCCAATTTGACCAATTGGTCAACTTTATCCAACTTAGCCCAAATTAACCTAAAGGATCAAACTAGCCAAAATAGAAGTTAATTCTAAATTAAACCAAACCAAAGCATATAATCATTTTCAATTAGCCATTTGAACTTGACTCAACACTTAACCCAATTTGGTCAAATTGGTCAACTTGACCCATTTGACCTATATGAACCCAAATGAGCCATAATCAAATCCAAAGAAAAGCGGAATCAAATATGTACACTCCAATTGTTCATATTAGCTTATTATTGCCCAATTTGACCTAATTTGACCAATTAGTCAACTTGACCCAACCTAATCCAATTTGACCTAAATATGTCAAATCAAGCCAAATCAAATTAAATAAACTCCAAACCACTTGAAAACTGGGCTAACCCATTTTTGACCCATCCCAAATCAGCCCAAATCAAATTCATAGCCAAATGATCACTTTGCCCTTGGGTTTAAGACATCCCATGAGATAAGACACATGCACATTCAGTCATTTCCTCCCCTTAGCCACTTGGCACCCAATCATAGGTTCACTTAGGTACCTAGGACCAGGTTGAGGTTGGTAGTGATGGTGGCCGTCTTCATGGGAAGGTGAAATCAACTCCCCATTCCCATTGGAGCTTTTCAAACCACCAAGGTCAAGCACTACCTCCTTTAACAGCCACCTCCACACCCTTACCCAATCAATCCAAGCCACATCATCCACCCAAGGAGCTCTATAACCCTCTAAAATGGCCAAATGATCAAGAAGAAGCCAAACTAGCCATGGCCATCCAATCCAATGAATGAGGGGGTATACCCCTCATTCTCACTCAAACTCGCACACTCACACTCGATTTAACCCTAACAGCCAAAAATGCACATCTTAGAGCAATTTCTAAGGCTTCTCGAGCTCCCCAAAATCCCCACTCTCGATTTTATGTGAAACTGAAATAGGGGAGCCTCAATCCGATTATCATTTGCTCAAACCTTCAACAAAGTGCAATTAACTTTGCACACACCATCCTTGGACCTAGATGAGCCGAAACAAATCATCCCCCAAGCTTCTTGATGACTAAGGGTGGAGTTCAATTAGGACTGATTCCCTATGTGTTGTGGATTTGTCTTTCGAGCAAACTATACCAAATCAAAGCTCATGCAGCTCAACAGGGATTTATTTCTACCAAATGAAGCTTCCTCAATCATTGGAACCACCGGTCATAAGCGCCGGTGAGGTATGCCATTAAATCCGATCCTTGAATAAAAATTGGTTGGTATTTTATGAAAGAAAGTTCTATGTCATGTGATTTCACCATTGGATTGCTTTGTTTTGCTTCCCCAAAGGTGCAGGATTGATTTATCCATCCAGCTTCGGGTGAGCTTCGGGTCATCGGTCGTTCACCTCTTGGGGAAATAGATTATAATAGTCCATCCATGATCGGAGATGGGCCGGTCATGATGATCCGTGTAGAACCGCTCATTTTTCCTTCGGATCTATGGGTTTAATCATGACTGTCCGATCTTAGATCGGACGGTCTACATAGTTACCGAGTCTGCCGCCATTCGAGTCACCCTTTAGATGTGACAACTTAAATAGTGAATCCCATTGCGCGACGTGAAAAGCACATCACGTCAGTCGCCATGTGGCCCGACGGAATTAAGGCTTTAAATAGACTTAATTAATTTTTTTTTAATCCCGAAACTTCCTAAATTCATAACTAATCCTATAAAAATCCAAAAAATATGAACTTAGGCTCATTTTAAAGACATTTCAGAGTAGAATCTAGAAAATTTATTATTAATTGATTTTGAACATTATTTTTTTTGCTTAATAATTTTGTAATCTAATTAAACAATTATTCTCCAATTGATCTTGAACTTTTTGTAGATGTTTGGGGATGACCTCTACCTCCCCTATTTTTCTTGGAATTTATTGGATAGTTAATTAGAGAAACTAATGGATTAAGCCTTAATCACTCTCCTCTCTTAATTAAAGATATTTAAGTAAATGAACAGTAAATTAATTAATTAATTAACCATATTAATCTCTGTTAATGGTGATGAAGTCTAGGAAAATGGAGTGGGACTCTCTCTTCCAATCTTTTCTTTAAGTCTTCTCCAATCCCTCTTAAATAAATAATTAATTAACACCCCTTAGTTAATTGATTAACAAGATTAATCAAAAATTCAAATTTTACCTGAACTTTGATTAACTAATTGAAAGGATTTAGGGATTCAAACTTAGGCTCCTTTCTTTGACTCTTTCTCTAAGTCCATCTCATTTTGATTGGTTAAGATTAATTAAGATTTAACTAGTTAACTAATGAACATAATTAATTCAATTGAATCTATTTCTATAATTTAATCTTGAGTAACTCTTTGGGTGAACAATGATCCAAAGTGAGAGATGATGAAATTATGATTAGCTCTCATGGTTGGGAAAATCATAAAAGTAGTTAAGTGAGATCCCTCAAGCCTAATTAACTATTAATCATGAGCCAATTGCATTAAGCCCCTTTCATTTCTTAGGAGCATTATATATTTACTTTTCATGTGGTTGTGTATCATATTGGATCATAATTAATTAGTTAATTAACTTAAGGTGTTGTAGGTAAGGGTTAATTAATCCACTTAATTCATACCTATGGCATTTATTTTTCATTAAATGTTATGTAGGGGACACCACGTAGATCCTAAGAGGGGTACTTATTGAGGTGATCGAGTATGACATTGAGGAATGATATACTATCTCGAGAGATAGAAGTCACCATCCTATAATAGACCTAATCACCTAATAAGGACTCTTAAGGCTATTGGATCTTCGAATGTACCAGAGATCTTTCCCCTACTTTACTTAGAAAAAGTAAAGTAAGGTTTATTTTAAGCGGTTGTTAAGTTCCTAGGCAAGCCCCATAGTTATACACATCCAGAAATGAGGTTCCTTAGGAATACTCTCGATTAAGATAAATGATCGTTGTCTCCAAAGATTTCACAGATAGGACTATTAATCAATTGGTTATTTTTTAGAAACTCAAGTGAGATTGATCAAAAAGGAGAGAGTTATTATTAAAATCAAAGGGAGATGACTAGGAGATGCTTATGATATTAGAAAACCTAGTGAGCATCCCAAACTATCATATGATTGGGCTTTATATATTTCAAATGGATGATAATTATATATTTGAGTTGAATTTTTATTAGAAATCTAGGGCTTATAATTCCACAATACAAGATTGTAGAAATGCCTAAGAGGTGAGGATTTATGCTTGTAGCTCGCAAAGGGAAACAATCTCAAATCCTAAATCTAGGAATCTTTGATGAGGGTCAAAGCACGACCTAAATCTAAGTGACAAAATAGGCGTTATGGTTTACCTCCCAGAGAGGATAAATCACCCTTGGACTTACTACGCTGGGTGGCCACCAACTAACTCCTCCTATGATTTTAAATACATGTAGGCAAGTCATATGCTTTGCAAGATGGTTAGGCTATTATTTACTTAGAAAGAAGACTAAGTCCTTAAACTCACTCCCTAAGAGACTAGTGCATGAGTGGTATGAATCCATGACTTAATCTAATATAAATTCTCTCAAGTTTTATTTTGATTTTAGATATTTTTATTTAACATGGGCTATGAGATTTAATATGCCTAATACACGAGAAAATTAGTTATGGGCCAAAATCAGAAAGGAGGTGTGTTTTTACCATGGCTCTCAAAGGTCAAGCTATTTTCTTTGCAAAGGTGGAAGCCCTCCATTAGCAAGAGTGAGGCAATATGATTTATGCATGATATGAGATATACAACATCGAGCTAAGGGGTTGCTAAATCTTTTATTATCTTGATTGATGTCCTAGGTTTTAGATGAGGTTATGAATTATTTAGTTTAATCTTGAATTGATTAATTAGATAGAAAATTTATTCTTCCTTAAGAGCCTAATCGCATCCAGACCATTCAACAATTATCAAATAATTAAGAAACATGGAAAATCATGACATTCTAATTGTGCACTCATAAACATAACATCAATTAATTTATAAAATAGCACAAAAGAATAAGAGGCATATAATCGTTTATGAAATGGGTCAGTTTTACCTTTATACAACCCTGATTAATGAAAGAATAAATTACAATTATGAAGTGACAAGTATTATGGGAGTCTTCATTCTTTATCCTCCATTCTTCACTCATTGCCCTTCATTCTTTCATCTTAGTTTGCTCCATTTCTTTCTTTCTTTTGGTTTGACTTGGGATGTAGTTTGTTCCAAGGCCCCACATGGTATATAAGACATGGTCTTATTACCAATGTTCACCTTAGTCCCCATAACACTTATCCTAATCCTAATGCAAAAATTACATTAAAAGGAAGGAAAGTAAATTTAGCTATACTTGCAAAATAAATGTTAGCTAAACACACCATACAACCCAAGCAATTATTGGAATAATTTGGACTTAGTACCCCACACATGGGTAACCAAGCCCACTCATCCTAATTTGGGTTATGCTTAGGGGTAAAAGAAACCTACATAGCAAAAAGTATGTATATTCTTATTACAGCACCCCTTAAGTACAACCCCCCTATAGAAAGCATGATTATATTAATGTCAGCCTAAAATCCAGACTATGCACATACACCCTAACATCCTGTCTAAAATAATACATCACAAACTAAACATTTATCAAACTATGCATCGCCCTAACCTAAAGCTAGAAATTGTGACTTAGTTTAATGTGCATGTGTTCGAGCTTGTGTGGTATGTCCTAGCTAGGCTTTAGAGTTATGATTTGCTAAGTGAGAGAAGTTTAATTTATAAAAGGCTTATTTCTCTTTAAGTAGTTTAGTTGATTTGGGGAATTTTACTTAATGTTTTCTTTTATTTTATGTAACCTACACATAACAACTAAGTGTTATAAAGAGAAGAAAGAGAGGGAGAGTATCTTATTTGTCCCTACCTTAAGTGATTTTTAAGATAAATTGATTAATGAATTTCCTTTAGTGAATGGTTTATTATATATTTTAATTAACCCTAAGTTTAGATTCGCTCTAAATAGCCATGTTCAATAAGAAAGGCACCTTAAGATTAATTGGGGTGGATTACTATCACATAACACACACCCATTCATTTCTTTCCACCCTATTCAATAAGAAGGTCTTAATACAGAGATGCATAGAAATAGATTTAGGTAAATGTTGTATTCTTTTCAAATGAACTATACACTTGCAAATCCTATGTGAATCAATGTTAAGAGAAGGAAAGAAAACTTCATAATACACATCTTATGCTATCATCACATGCAAGCTTATAAATATTTATAACTAGCATTGATTCATTTATAATCTTTGATTTATAGGTTTTTTAAAAAAAATAATTTTTGTTTAATAGTGATAATAGCCACTCATTTTTTTAATTTTAGCCAACATATGCAATTTGATATAAAAGAAAACATTTTATTTAATTAATTTTTAAAAGAGATGAATGCATGATTTCATATGGCAAATAATATTTAGCATGATTGGAAAGAAATAAAGGAATGTAAGCACATGACTTCACTTCATTCACCCTAATTAATTCCTAAGGACAATTATGTAAAATAAGATCATTTAAAATGAATCAAAATTCTTTAAGGAGATCTTTATCTTTGAATTTGATTTTACTTAGGAAATATAAGGAGGGTTTGCTAGTCCTAACCCATTCCCCCATGTGTGAATTAGTTTGGTTTAATTTAAAATGATAAGATTGATTTTATATTTTGATTAGTTTAAGGTATGAATTAAATCTATTAATTACCCCTTACCTATACCACTTTAACATAATTATCCAAGTAATTATGAGCCAACATATGATATGCAACCACATGAAAATTAAATCAGCAATGCTCCTAAGATATGAACGGGGCCTAATACAATTGGCTCACAATTATTGGTTATTAAGATAAAGGATTTGATTAAGTACTTTTATAAACCTTTTACACATGTAGTTTTATTATAATTTTCTTTAGAATTCTCTTAGGTTATTGAACACCTAAGAATCTACCCAAGAATTGAATGATTGAGTTTTGGAATGATTTGGTTTTGAGTTTGATTAATTAAACTATTTAATTAAGTGATTAAGCCATTAATTAGTTACAAATTGATTAAATGTTATCCAAATGAAATAAACTTAGGAGAAAAGATCAGAAAAGAGGTCTTAATCTCATTATTTATGTTATTTCATTATTTCATAATGATTAGCAAGTTTAATTGTTGAATTCATCACTGTTAACATGTTAATTAATCATTTAATTAATTAAGAGGGTGATTAAGAATGAAACATGCCATTCCCCTAATTAATCAAGCAATAAATTCTAAGAAAATCATGGGAGGCAGAGGTTATCCTACTAATCTATCTCAAAAAGTTTGGAATTAATTGCTGGAAGAATTAGAGAGTAATTAGCTTAATTACATTTCAAATAAAACTCAAATTGATTCAAATTCACTATTAAAAATTAATTGATTTTAATATTCTATTATTCTCCTCAGAATTACCTTTAAAATGTGTATTTATTTGTATTTTTGAAATTTTTCTACAATTAGTTATGAATTTTGAAAGTTTTACCATAAAAATTAGATTAATTAAGCCTAATTAAACTAATCCCGTGGGGCGCTGGCGCGCTTTTCCATGGTGCGATGGAATTAGTTATTTAAGTTATCACATCATCGGTTGAGTCGGTGTGAACATATTTTTGCAGGCCGTCTAGATCCATCAAAATTAATCCCCAGTTTAGGAAATCAAAGAGATCTAAAGCACAATTTGATCGTAATGATCATGCAAAATGACGTTCAGTGATAGTCTTCTCCCAAGCGATGAGAGATGGATATCGTCCATCGATCGTCTCTCGATCTGAGCCCACCCAAGCTTGAATGGAGCTCAAATTCTTCCCATACCTTCAGGGAAGCACAAGCAACACATCTAACGATGGAGATCACATCACATAACAATTTTCTTCACAAAGGACCAAGCAAATTTTACTCTAAGGTCAATTTCAATGGCATACCTCACTGGAGCTTATGACTGGAGATTCTAATGATTGAAAAGCTTTGTTTGGATGAAACAAAGCCCTGTTGAGCCACACGAGCTTTGATTCGATGTAGTTAGCTCGTAAGACCAATCTACGGCATGTAGGTGATCAATTTTGATCAAACTCCTAGCTCCAATCATGGGGAAGCTTGAGATTCAATTCGTTTCGACTAGCCTTGGTCCAAGGATGGTGTGTGCAAGTTTAATTGCACTTTGATTGAGAATTGAGTTGAGCTCAGGATTGATCTCCCCTATTACAATTTTTTGAGTAAAATTGAGAAATGAGAAATAAGAAAGCTTGGGAATGGCTGAGAAAAGCTTGGGGAGGCTTCGATTCTAGAGCTCTGAGGAATGAATCTCTTCTCTTTGAGTGAGAATGAGGTGGGGGGGGGGGGGGGATTTATCTCCCCCTCCTTGGATTAGATGGTGGATGGCTGATTTGCCATTTTGGTTCAATGGCTTGGTTTGGCAGATATATTTGAGCTTGAAAACATCCCACATTGGTCATTTTGGATGAAGGAGTGAGGAAGAGTGGCTGCCCATGTGATTGGTGAGTGAATTTGGTGAGCCAAGTGTCAAGGGGAGGGAGTGGTTTGGCCTCCCCGTCATGTGACCTGCTCATTGGGTCATGCTCATCACCCTCTTTGGTGCCCATGTGGACTAATAGATGGGTGTCAAGTGGCCTTAAGAAAGGGATGGCCAAATTCCAAGTGAATTTGGTCATAGGATACCCTTTGAAAAAAGGTCAAACTAGTCATTTAACTATGAGTTTGAGTTGGGCAGATGAGAAATGATTTAAAAATGGGTTGAGCCAAATTTCAAGTGATTTGGAGTTCGATTGATTTGATTTGGCTCAATTTGACCCATTTGAGTCAAGTTAGGTCAAATTGGGTTACGTTGATCAATTGATCAAATTGGGTCAAACCATAGGTTAGGTTAACTTCAAATGATCATTTGGAGCCTATGGCTATCATTGGTTTGGTTCAATTTAGTTTATATTTAGTTTTGGTTTATTTAGGTTCATTTGGGTCAAATGGGTCAAGTTGACCAATTTGACCCATTTAACCCAATTGGGTTAGGTCATGGGTTGGTTTAGGCTTAGTTGATCACTTGAAATGTATTGCAAGCTTTAATTTCAATCAATTTTGATTTGATTTGATTTTAAGTTGATTTGACCTTTTGGGTCAAGTTGGGTTCATGATCAATTGGGCTATGTTGGGTCTAATTGGTCAAGTGCAATAATCAATTTAGAATGAATTTGACCCATTGGTTGCAATCAATATGGCTTAGATCAATATTTGGCTTATTTTAGCTTTTTAGGTCAATTTGGGTCAACTTAGGTTAAGAGGGTTAATTGGGTTTGGTCTAGCTTAAGTGAGGGCTTAGTCATATTTAATAATTCATTATGGATTGGTTTAGATTAATGGTTTCAATCAATTTGACTCATAGTGAATTTTGGCTTGTTTAAGTCTCATTTGGGCTAAGTATTGACTTGGTCAAAAGCTAGGTTTGACTTGGTTTGACCTAATTTGAGTGATTGACTATTCTAAGATGATTGTTGGTCATAATGTGAGGCTTGGGTGGCCTTGGTTCAACCTAATTCGGGTTGGATTAGAACTTGGTTCAAAAATGGTCTTTAGGCTACTTTGGGTCAAGTGGACCTAAAAGGGTGAATTAGCTTGATTCAAGTTTGGTTGAACTCACATATGGACTTATGATGGAAATATAAATCCAATTGCAACTGGTTTGGAGTCAAATGGGTTATGGTTCATTTGATAATTTCAAGTCAAAAGGTTGAACATGGGTTTGACTTGAGTTAGTTTGATTTTGGCTTGGTGATTGTAGTTTATGTTTATATTTGGGCATGTGATTGAAGGAGTTATTGTTTGAAGAGAAAATCCAGGGGTTTGAATTGATTTTAGAATGATTTGGATAAATCCAAGAAATTGACTTAAAGGATATAAATTGGGTTTGAATTTGAGTTTTTAATTTAAATTGATTTGATTTTGGCCATTTGAATTTATATTTCATTTATATTTGTGAAGATAAATGAGAATATAAATGATCCACGAGAGGAGTGATTTGATTGTGAATTTGGCTAAGGTAGGTCAAAAAAGATTTGAAAAAAGGGATTTTGATTTGGTTTGATTTATATTCATTTGATTTGGATGATTTTGATGCCAATTTAGTTTATTGTTGTGAATGCAAATGATAGAATAAGTGATTTATAAAAAAATCACCTGACTTTGGGTTGATTTGAAGGGTTTGGCTAAGCTTATGGATGTGATTCATAAGGCTTGGGAAGGTTTTGGATTTGGAATTAATCATGAATTTCAATCATGTGGAATTGCAATTAGATTTGGAATTGATTTTGGATTTGAATCATTTGGAAGTGGAATTGAATTTGGAGTTGATTTTGGATTTGAGAAACTCAATTGAGTTGGGATTGATTTGAAATTTGAGAAGATCAATTGAGTTGTAATTTATTTGAGATTTGATTTGGATTGGTTTGAAGGAGTGTACATGGGTTGGATTTGAGCTATAGGTTAAGTGGTTGCCTTAAATCCCTAATGCATAGTTGTTGACCTCATTTTTGGAATGAGCTCTCAACCTCTTCATTTTAGACATAGGACTCCTCTTAGACACTAAGAGTTCCTTAGTTTTAAGACACTTATAGTGATTAGGTGAACATTCAACCTAACCCTAGAGACTTAAAAGAGTTAGCCATAAGAATAGGTCATGCCTTAGGGGAGTTAGGAAAACTTGTCTACCCTATAGCTTGAACCAAATCCTCACTTCCTTCCTTCAAGTCAAACTTCAAATTCAAACAAACATCAAATTCAAAGCAATTTCAACTCCAAACTAATTTCAAACTCAAATCAATTCCAACTTAATTGATTTTCTCAAATCCAAATCAACTTCAAATTCAAATTAACCTCAATTCCAAATCAAATCTTAAATCAATTCCAACTTAATTGATTTTCTCAAATTCAAATCAATTCCAATGAATTTTCTCAAATCATGAATCAATTCCAAATGATTGAAATCCATGATCAAATCCAAAATCTTTCCGAAGCTCTTTGATTTCGTCTTATGTACTTAGCTCAACTCAAACTCAAATCAAATCAAATTCAAAAGATTTTCTCATAAACCATTTATATTCTCATTTCTATTCATAAATAAAAATGAAATATAAATCACCAAACCAAAACTAAACTCAAAACTCAAACCCAAATCAAACCCATATTCGACCTTCGAACTTGAAATTATCAAATGAATCAAAACCCATTTTACTCTAAATCACTTGCAAATGGATTTATATTTCAATCATAAGTCCATATGCGAGTTCAACCAAACTTGAATCAAGCCTTGATCAAGTCAATTGACCAACTTAGGCTCATTTATTTGAGTGACCTAAAGTACCATTTTGAGCCAAATTCTAATCCTACTCAAATTGGATTGAACTAAGCCCATTTAAGCCTCATATTGTGATCAACAATCATCATAAGATGATCAATCACTCAAATTGGATCAAATCAAGTCAAACCTAGCTTTTGACCAAGTCAACAACTGACCTAAATGAAACTTAAACTAGCCAAAATCCACCATAGGCCAAATTGATTGAAACCATTTATCAAAGCTAATTCATGATCAATGATTGGACTTGACCAAGTCATCATTTGAGCCAAACCTAACCCAATTGGCCACTTGACCCAAGTTGACCTAAAAAGTCAAATGTGTCAAAATCCACCATAAGCCAAATTGATTACAACCAATGGGCCAAATTCATTCTAAATCACTTGTTGAACTTCACCAAAGCCTCAATTGGCTACCCAACCTAGCCCAAATTGACCATAACTTGACTTAAAAATCAAGCCAAAATCAAACCAAACTAAAATTGATTGAAATAAATCTTGAAAAACATTTCAAATGACCAAAATAGCCTAATCAAATAAAAATTGAAATGATAAAATCAAACAAAATATATCAATTGTGACACAAAACATTTTTTGAATTTGAACTTGACCTAACCCATGGTTTGACCCAATTTGACTAATTGGTCAACATGACCCAAGTTGACCCATTTTGACCTAAATGGGTCAACATGAGCCAAATGATATTAAATCAATACCAAATTCATTGAAATTTGTCCCAACCCAATTTCAAACTATTCTAAATCTATCCAAATTGAAATCAAAGCCAAATGACCATTTTAACCATAGGTCAAAGGGTAACCTATGGCCAATTTCACTTGAAATTTGGTCAAATCCTTTTCATGGCCACTTGGCATCCTCTCAGTGGTCCATCTAGACACCAAGGGATGTGGTACACATGACTCAATGGTTTGAGTTAGCCAAACCTAATCCAAAGCCAAAAACTAACCACCCAATAGAAAATGAGCACAAGGAATCACTCCATACTCTCATTTAACACATGGGCAACTCCTCCACTACACTCCTCTGCCAAAACCGAACCATATGAAGCTCCTAACAACCTAACAAACCCATTCCATCTCATCAATTGATCCAAAATAGCAAGGGAGCTCATATCCATCCGATCCAAGTAGGGGGAGATATACTCCCCCTAATTTCATTCTAATTTAGATCACTTGCTATCAATTGAACCCTAGGAACCCAAAGGAAGCTCCCCAAGCTCTCTCAAGAATTCTTAAGCTCAATTGAATTTTCTATTTCTCGGTTTGCCTAAGCTAAAAATAGGGGAGGTGAGTGAGAATTCCACTTTCCTCGACACTTCACCAAAGTCCAATTCCTCTTGCAAGCACCATCAGGGAGGCAAGTCGAGCTCACCCAAGGTGTTTTCCAAGCAACCAAGCAACGGAAAGGAGGAGTTAGACCAAAGCCGCAAGCCTTTGAAGAGGAGTTTGGCCAATATGAAGATTCACTTAATCTCAAGCCTTCAAACCTTCAATAGTGCTTCATCTCCACTAGACAAAGCTACCTCAATATTTGGAATCACCGGTGATAGCCTCCAGTGAGGTATGCTTCAAAACTGAGCTTAGGGAAAAATTTATTTGGTCCTTTGTGAAGAGAATTATAATCCCAATTGAATTCCACCATTGGATGTGTTTCTTATTGCTCATACATGGTGTGGGTTGAATCCTAGCCCAATCCGAGCTCAAGTGAGCTCGGATCAAGCCATGGAGGATGGACAGCCTCCGTCTCCCGTAGGTGAGGGCAGGGATGAATCATGGATCTTCCATCCCACGTGTTTTGGATGGACGGTCCTAATTAATTCACATAGATCCAGTGATTTCATCCCATTAGATCCATGAGATTTATCCCACGATCGATCCTTGTCAGGATCCGGAAAAAGAAAGTGGTTGACACGACATTTGATTTGACTATTTAAATAACCAATCCTATCGTGCCACATGAAAAACATGCAATGTGTCAGCGGTCCACGTGGCACCGACGTGATTAGTTATATAATTATGGATTTAATGACTTATTAATCACATAAACTTCAAAAATATATAATTAAATATAGAAAAATTAGAAAAATGCAAACTCAACTTCATTTTAAAGATAATTAAGAGGGAAATCCAATTAATTTTTTTCTAATTGATTTTGAATAGTAAATTTTTCTTAATTAGATTTTATTTGAAATTTAATAACCCTAATTACTCCCTAATAATTTCATTAATTAATTCCAAAACTTCTCAAGCATATTTAGTGGGATGACCTCTTCCTCCCCTAATTTTCTTGAAATTTATTACTAGGTTAATTAGGGAAATTAATTAATGCATCCCTAATCACTCTCTTAATATAATTAAGGGTAATTAAGCATGTGAACAGTGGTTTAATCACTTAATTAAGATAATTAAGGATTGTTTAAGTAAAGAGGAGATTTATGGAATGGGTTTGGGGTATTTCTCTAAGGCATTCCCTAAACCCCCTTTCTTCTTTAATCCAAACCTAATTAAGAATTAATTCACTAATGATCATCTTAATTAGCTTAATCAAATTTTCAAAATCAATCTAAACTTAATCAATCTCTTTTTGGGTAGATCCTTAGGTGTTCAAAAGCTTAAGGTAAACTTAAGGAAATCAAATCTAACCTACATGTGTGGAAAGGGTTATGAAAGTACTTAATTAAGCCCTTTAGTTTAATTAATCATTAATTGTGAGCCAATTGTATTAGGCCCCTTTCTTTCTTAGGAGCATTGTTGATTTAAATTCCATGTGGTTGCATATCATATGTTGGATCATAATTAGTTGGTTAATTATGTTAAGGTGGTGTAGGAAAGGGGTAATTAATGGACTTAATCTACACCTTAACCTAAAAAATATATAAAATAAATCTAATGGTTCTAAAAAATTAAACAAAAACAACACACACATGTGGGAGATGGGTTAAGACCAGCAAACCGTATCACATTTCCTAAAATCAAATCAAACTCAAAATTAAAAGAAAATTTCTTTAAATAACTTTGATTCACTTTAAATGATCTTATTCCATAGGATTGTCTTTAGGAATTAATTAGGGTGAATAATGTTACATGCTTACATCACTTTATTTCTTTTCTAGCATGCTAATGGTGTATGTCATATGAAATCATGCACTCATGTCTTTTGAAAAATAAAATAAATGAAATGTTTCCTTTATGTCAAATTGCGTATTTTGGCTAAAGTAAGAATATGAATGGCTATTATCACTATTAAATCCAAAATTATTTTCAAAACCTATAAATCAAAGATTACCAATGAAGGTATGGTACTTATAATTACTTATAAGCTTGCATGTGAGTATAGCATAAGATGTGCATTATGTGACTTTTCCTTCTCTTCTCTTTTAACATAGTTTTGAATAGGATTTGCAAAGTGTATAGTTCATTTGAAAAGAACACAACACTTGCTTATATCTATTCCTATTCATTCCTATGTTACCATTTAATAAGGATATGCACATTTACACATGTAAATTGCATAACAAAATCAAACATAAAAAGGCTTTTGCATGACTCTTTTTCCATTCATTTCTTTTTGTACATGCACATGTATTTAAGAAAAGTGATATATTAGTCTGGACATCCCAGGATTGCGAGGCTTTAAGTAGCCCTAAGAAGGTATTGTACCTTATACCCTTGGTGTAGAAAATAATGACATTGTACTCACTTATGTCTTCCATACATGTAAATGTGCATTTGATTAATGGATGAAAGAATCCCTTTCTTTTCTACATGATAAAAAATGCATACATGAAACATCTAAATTTTCTTAAGCAACATCTCTTAGCATTCATCATTAAGGTGTGCTAAATACTTGCATTGCATGTACATATATGCTTAAGATCATTTCATATGCAAGATACGCATGTTGGCAGGAAATAAAATGTTGTGTATTTTTTGATAGAAATTCACATTAATTAATCTTAAAATGCCTTTCTTATTGAATGAGTTTATTTAGAGCAAATCTAAATTTAGGTTTAATTAGAGCACATAATAAAATAATCACTAAAAAATTTATTAATGAATCTACCTTAGAAATTACTTAAGGTAGGGAGGAAAGAGAAGTTCCCTTCTTTTTTTTTTCCTCTCTTTGCAATACTTAGTAATTAAGTATAGGTTCATTCAAACCAAATCAAATCATCAAATAAATTTAACAAATCAACTAAGTCACTTAAATGAAACCACCCTCTAAGTTGAACCCTTCATTAGAAAACTCTAAACCTAGCTAAGACATACCACAAGCCTTAAATGGCACACATATTAAGCTAAGTCACCATTTCTAGTCCTATGTTAGGGCGGTGCATGGTTTGATGCCTGATTTTATTTAGTGATGTAATGTTTTAGTCTGGATGTTAGGGTGTATGTGCGTAGGCTGAATGATAGGACTATCTTAGTCTAATCATTATCTTCTGTAGAGGATTGTGCTTAAGGGATATTGTAATAAAAATCTAAATACTTTTGTTGTGCAGGATGTTTATACCCTAAGTATAATCCAAAGATAGGCCCAGTGGACTTGGTTACCCATGTGTATGGTGCTAAGTCCAATTTATTCATATACATGCTTGGGATTGTGTGATTTGTTTAGCTAATCTCTGTTTTGCAGATTTTAGTTAAATTTACTTTTCCCATTTTTATGTAATTTTACAATTAAGATTTACAATGAATGATATGGGAGATTAGGGTGAACATTGGTCATAAGACTATGTCTTATGTACCATGTGAAGCCTTTGGAGCAACCACATTCCAACTAACCAAAAGAAGAAAGAAAAAAGAAAAAATAAGAAAGAAGAAAGAAAAGACGAAAAGAAGAAATAAAGAAATGAAGAATGAAGACCCCCCCCCCTAACATGAATTCCTTCTTGATTGTAATTGATTCATTTGTAATCTAGGTTGTATAAGGGTAGAGCTCGGCTACCCAATTTTTTTTTGAGTTTGTGTGATGGAGCCCGACCATAAAAAGCCTCTTATTCTTTTGTGCTAGCTTTATAAATTATTTGATATTTATTTATCTTGTGCATTAATATGACATGTTTTTCTTCGTTTCTTCCTTGCTTTGATGAATGGCCTAGATGTGATCAAGTTCTTAGAAAAAATAGTTTTTTTCTAACCAATTAATCAATTCAAAACTAAAAATTAACAACTCATAACCTCACCTAAAGCCTAGGTTATAAAACAAGATAAAAAATCTAGCAACCTCTTAACTCGATGTTGTATGTTTCACATCATGCATAAAAATCATCTTACTTCACTCTTGCTTATGGAGGGATTTCACCTTTGTTAGGGAACTTGGCTTGACCTTTGAGATACATGGTGGAAACACACCTCCTTCTTACTAATTTTGGCCCATAATCAATTTCTCATGCATTAGGCATATGAATCCCATAGTCTATGTCAAATCAATTATCCAAAAATAAAAATAAAATATAACAAAAATTTGCATTAGATGTAAGTCATTAATCATGCCCTACATGATCTAGTCTCTTAGGGAGTGTGTTTAAGGACTTAGTCTCTTCCTAAATAAATAACAACCTAGCTATCTTGTAAAAGCATAAGACTTGCCTACATGTATTTAATATCGTAAGAGGAGTTAGTTGGCGGCCACCCCCAAATGGTTGTAAGTCCAGCAGTCGAGCGGTTTATCCTCTCTTGTGGAGATAAACTAAATACCCATTTTTATCTTAGATTTAGGTCGTAATTTGGCCTTTTCTAAAGCTCCCTAGATTTAGGATTCGAGGTTGCCATTTCCCTTTACAAGCTATAAGCATAAATCCTCACCTTTTAGGCATTTCCATGATCTTGTGTCATGGAATTGTAAGCCCTAGATTTCTAATAAAAATTCAGCTCAAACAAATAAATCACTTCAATTTTAAAAATATAAAGCCCAACCATAGGATAGTTTGGGATACTTACTAGGCTTCTTAGTATCATAAGCATCCCCTGCTTATCTTCCTTTGGTTTCGATAATAACTCCCTCCTCTTGATTAATCTCACTTGATCTTCTAAAAATAAACCAATTGATTGATAATCCTATCTTTGAAATCTTTGGAGACAATAATCATTTACCTTAATCAAGAGTATTCTTTAAGGGATCTCATTCTTTAAGATGTAATTAAGTATGGGGGCTTGCCTCCATAGGGAACATAACGAACCCGATTTAAAATAAACCCTGCTTTACTTTTCCATTTAAAGTAGGGGAAGAATCTCTGGTACATCCGAAGACCCATAATCATTAGGAGTCCTTGTTAAGGTGATTAGGTCCATTATATGATGGTGACTTTTGTCTCTCAAGATAATACATCATTCCTCAATGTCATACTCGATCACCCTAATAAGAATATCTGTGAATCTACGTGGTGTCCAACAAAATAAGTGTTATTTTTATTCTTCATTTATTTTTCTCTGAAAAGATAGATGAAGGATGAAAATAAAAAAATTTCATCACAATAGCCTAATCCTATGATAAACCCTTCTAAGTCTCTAAGATTAGGTTAAGTGTTCACTATTAATCACTAGAAGTGTCTCAAGACTAAGGAACTCGTAGTGTCTAGAGGAGTCCTATGTCTAAGATGGAGAAGTTGAGAGCTCACTCCAAAAGTGAGGTCAACAATACCTTAAACTAATTAAAACATAAAATCTACCTAAATATTCTTTTTTAAACCAAATTAACTCACACATGCAAACTCAAAATGAAATGTCATTAAAGAAGATTGGTTCATTTTAAATAGCCTTATTTAGTATGATTATCCTTAGGAATTAATTAGAATGAATGAGATCATGTGCTTATGTTCCTTTATTTCTTTCCAATCATGCTAAATGTTGTTCGCCATTTATAATCATGCATTCATTCCTTTTGAAATTAAATAAAATGAAATGATTTCTTTTATGTCAAATTGCATGTATTGATTTAAATTAAAAATAGGTGTGCCTATTATTACTATTAAATTAAAAGTTATTTTTTAAAAGCCCATAAATCAATTATAATAGGTGGAGTGATGTTAATTATAAATATCTATAAGCTTGTATGTGTTGATAATATAATATAAGCAATATGAAGCTCTCTTTCTTTACCTTATATAAATTTTCATGGGATTTACAAATGTATAGTTGTTGACCTCACTTTTGGATTGAGATCTCAACTTCTCCATCTTAGACATAGGACTCCTCTAGACACTAAGAGTTTTTTAGTCCTGAGACACTTCTAGTAATTAGGTGAACACTTAACCTAACCATAGAGACTTAGAAGGGTGTATCATAGAATTATCCTATGTATTAGGGATTTAAGGCAACCACTTACCCTATAGCTCAAATCCAACCCATGTACACTCCTTCAAACCAATCCAAATCAAATCTCAAATCAATTCTAACTAAATTGATTTTATCAAATATCAAATCAATTCCAACTCAATTGATTTTATCAAATCTCAAATCAATTCTAACTTAATTGATTTTATCAATTGTTAAATCAATTCCAACTCAATTGATTTTCTTAAATCTCAAATCAATCCCAACTCAATTGAGTTTCTCAAACCCAAGATCAATTACAAATCCAATTCCAATTCCAAATCCAAATGATTCAAATCCAAACCCTCCCTAAGCCTTATGAACCACAATCATGAGCTTAGCCAAACCCTTCAAATCAATCCAAAGCCAAATGATTTCTTTACCAATCACTTATTCCATCATTTATTTTCATAACTATAAATGAAATTAGCATCCAAATCATCCAAATCAAATGAATATAAATTAAACCAAATCAAAACCCCTTTTCCAAACTTTTTGACCTACTTTAGCCAAATCATTCTCAAATCAATCCAAACCCTTGGATTTTCTCTTCAAACAATCACTCATTCAATCACATGCCCAAATATAAACATAAACTAAAATCACCAAGCCAAAATCAAACTAATCCAAGTCAAACCCATGTTCGTCCTTTTGACTTGAAATTTTCAAATGAACCCAAACTAATTTGACTCCAAACCACTTGCAATTGGATTTATATTTCCATCACAAGTCTATATGTGAGTTCAACCAAACTTGAATTAAGCCTTGATCAAGTCAATTGACCCATTTAGGCTCACTTGACCTAAAGTGACCTAAAAGACCTTTTGAGCTAAGTTCTAATCCAACCAAATTGGATTGAACTAAGCCCATCCAAGCCTCACATTGTGATCAACAATCATTCTAGAATGATCAATCACTCAAATTGGGTCAAGCCAAGTCAAACCTAGCCTTTGACCAAGTCAACACTTAGCCCAAATGAGACCTACACAAGCCAAAATCCATCTTATGCCAAATTGATTGAAACCATTGATCTAAACCAATCCAAAATCAATTATTAAACATGATCAAGCCCTCACTTGAGCTAGACCAAACCCAATTGGCCCTCCAAGCCCAAGTTGACCTAAATTGACCTAAAAAGTAAAACTGAGTCAAATCTTGATCTAAGCTAAATTAATTGCAACCAATGGGTCAAATTCATTCCAAATTGATTGTTGAACTTAACTAAAGCTTCAATTGACCAATTTGACCCAACCTAGCCCAATTGACTATGAACCCAACTTAACCTGAAAGGTCAAATCAACTTAAAATCAAACCAAATCAAAATTGATTGAAAATAAAACTTGTAATACATTTCAAATGATCAACCAAGCCTAAATCAACCCATGACAAATAGGTCAAATTGGTCAACTTGACCCATTTGACCCAAATGAACCTAAATGAACCAAAACCAAATCTAAACCAAATCAAACCAAACCAATGATACCCATAGGCTCCAAATGATTATTTGAACTTGACCTAAGCCATGGTTTGAACCAATTTGACCAAACTTGACCTAAATGGGTCAAATTGAACCTATTCAAATCAAATGAACTCCAAATCAGTTAAAATTTGGCCAAACCCATTTTTAAATCATTTCAAATCTGCCCAAATCAAACTCATACCCAAATAACCACTTTGCCCTTAGGTCAAAGGGTATCCCATGACCAAATTCACTTGGAATTTGGCTATTTCTTTCCTAAGGCCACTTGTCACCTATCTATTGGTCCATATGGGCACCAAGGAGAGTGGTGAATATGACCCAATAAGCTTGGGTCAGTCATAACCCAATGCAAGGCCAAACTAACCTCTCCAATCAACTTTGAACACTTGGCTCATTAAATCCACTCACCAATCACATGGGCAGCCACTCTCCCTCACTCCTCCACCTAAAATGAACCATGTGGGACATTTTCAAGCTCAAATCGATTAGTCAATCCAAGCCATTGAGCTAAAATGACAAATCAGCCATCCATCATCCGATCCAAGTAGGGGGGAGATATACCCCCTCATTTTCACTCAAACCGTAAGGTATTCATTCTTCAGAGCTGTAGGAGTCAAAGCCAAGCATCCTAGAGCTTTCCCCAGTCATTTCCAAGCACACTTGCTTCCCTACTCTCAGTTTTACTCAAAGCCAAAATAGTGGGTGACTTTTGAATCCAATTCACTCAATCCTCAACCAAAGTTAAATTAATCTTGCACGCACCATCCTTGGACCAAGGTGACTCAAAATGAATCAAATCCCGAGCTTCCCCACCACCATAGCTAGGAGTTCAAGCAAGATCGATCACCATTGAAGAGGAGCTTAGTCGACTGAGAAAACCACTTCAAATCAAGATCGGATTTCTTCAACAGGGCTTCATCTCTACTAGACGAAGCTACCTCCATCATTGGAAGCGCCGGTGATAGCCTTCAATGAGGTATGCCATTAAAACTGACCTTAGTGTAAAATTTGCTTGGGCCTTTATGAAAGAAATGATCAAGCCACGTGACCTCCACCATTAGATGTGTTGCTTGTGCTTTCATGAAGGTGTGGGATGAATTTGAGCTCCATTCAAGCTCAGGTGAGCTCAGATCGACCGACGATTGATGGACAACATCCGTCTCTCACTACTCTAGAGGAGACGGATTACGGATCATCCATTCGCATTGATTAATCCTCGATCAACCGCACTTTAGATCCTCTCTTTCAACCGTGGGATTAATCTCGATCGTCTGATCTTAGATCGGACGGCCAGCACAGAAGACATGTCCACTGTCAACTGACTCAGCTGACAGATGTGACAACTTAAATAACCAAGCCATGTCAATCACCATATGGCCCGACGGGATTAGAAGTTTAATTAGGCTTAATTAATCAAATTTTAATGGTAAAACTTCCAAAATTTATAACTAATTGTAGAAAAATCTAAAAAATATAAATAAATGCTCATTTTAAAGATAATTTAGAGGATAATAATAAAAAATTAAAATCAATTAGTTTTAAAAAGTGATTTTAACTCAATTTGGGTTTTATTGGAAATATAATCAAGCTAATTACCCTCTAATTATTTTAGAAATTAATTATATCTTTCTAAGATTGATTAATAGGATGACCTTTGCCTCCCATGATTTTCTTGGAATTTATTGCTTGATTAATTAGGAGAATTTCTTATTTCATTCTTAATCACTCTCTTAATTAATTTAATGATTAATTAGCACATTAAACAGAAATGAATCCATTAATTAAGTTACCTAATCATTATAAAATAGTGAATGGACATAGGGAATGAGATTGGGATCTCTTTTCTAATCTTTTCCCCTAAGTTTATTTCATTTGGATAACACTTAATCAATTTGCATCTAATTAATGGCTTAATCACTTCATTAAATGGTTTAATTAAACAAATTCAAAACTAAATCATTCTAGAACTCAATCATTCAATTCTTGGGTAGATTCTTAGGTGTTCAATAACCTAAGAGAATTCCAAAGAAAATTATGATCAAACTACATATGTAGGAGGGTTATAAAAGTACTTAATCAAACCCTCTAACTTAATTAATCAATAATTGTAAGCTAATTGCATTAAGCCCTCTTCATTTCTTAGGTGCATTGCTGATTTAATTTTCATGTGATTTCATATCATATGTTGGCTCATAATTACGTGAATAAGGATGCTAAAGTTGTATAGTAAAGGGTAATTAATTGATTTAATTCATTCCTTATGCTAATCGAAACATAAAATCAACGTAATTGTTCTAAATTAAACCAAAACTAATTCACACATGGGGGAATGGGTTAGGACTAGCAAACCCTTCTCATATTTCTTAAATCAAATCAAATTCAAAGATAAAAATCTCCTTAAGGAATTTTGATTCATTTTAAATGATCTTATGTTATATGGTTGTCCTTTGGAATTAATTAGGGTGAATGAAGTCATGTGCTTACATTCCTTTATTTTTTTCCAATCATACTAAATATTATTTGCCATATGAAATCATACATTCATTTATTTTATAAATTAATTAAATAAATTAATTAAATAAAATATTTCTTTTTATGTCAAATTGCACGTGATGGCTAAAATTAAGAATCTGAGTGGCTATTATCACTATTAAATCAAAAATTATCTTTTAAAATCTATAAATCAAAGATTATGACTGAAGTGATGCTAGTTATAAATATTTATAAGCCTGGATGTGATTATAGTATAAGATGTGTACTATGAAGCTCTCTTCCCTTCTCTTAACATGGATTCACACATGGGATTTATAAGTGTATAGTTTATTTGAAAAGAACATAACACTTGCCTAAATTTATTCCTATGCATCTCTATATTAAGACTTTGGAAGGATCTTCATATTACACATGAAAATCATACAACCAAATCAAGCATAATCTCTTGCATGATTCTTTATCCATTTGGTTATTTTTGTACATCTACATATATTTAAGAAAAGTGATATATCAGTCTGGACATCCCAGGGCTACAAGGCTTTAAGTAGCCCTAAGTAGATATTGTACCTTACACTCCTGGTATAGAAAATAATAGTTTCGTACTCATTTATAACTTTTATACATGCAGATGTGCATTTAGCTAATGGATGAGAATCCCTTCTTTTCTACATAACAAAGACATGCATTAATGATCCAATTAACAAATAGAATATCCAACTTTTCAGATCACATCTCTTTGCATTCATCAACAAAGTGTGCTAAGATTTGCATTGCATGTATAGGTATGCTTAGGATTATTCATATGCATGGTATACATGGTAGAAAGAAATGAATAGGTTTGTGTTATGTGATAGTAATCCACCCTAACTAATCTTGAGATGTCTTTCTTATTGAATAGGGCTATTTAGAGCAAATATAAACTTAGGGTTAATTAAAATACATAATAAAGCATTTATTAAAGAGATTTTAATTAATGAATCTACCTAAGAAATACTTTAAGGTAGGGATGAAAGAGAGCTCTCTTCTCTTTTCTTCTCTTCATAACATTTACTCTTTTCTTCTCTTCATAGCATTTAGTCACTAAGTGTAGGTTCATTCAAACCAAATCAAATCATCAACTAAATCACTTAAAATGAAACTACCATCTAAATTGGATCTTTCACACTTGGAAAATTTTAACCTTAAAGCCTAGCTAAGACATGCCACACAAGCCTTAAATGGCACACACATTAGGCTAAGTCACCACTTCTAGCTCTAAGTTAGGGCAGTGCATGGTTTGATGCATGATTTTTTGATTTTGTGGTGTGATATTTTAGATTGGATGTTAAGGTGTATGTGTGTAGTATGGATGTTAGGCCGATATTAGCCTTATCATACTTTTTTGCATGGGGTTGTGCTTAAGGGGCATTGTAATAAGAATATAAATACTTTTTTCTATGCAGGTTGCTTAGACCCCTAAGCATAACCCAAATTAAAATAGGTGGACTTGGTTACCCATGTGTGGGGTACTAAGTCCAAATTATTCCTATAACTACTTGGGTTGTATGGTGTGTTTAGCCAACATTTATTTTGCATGTGTAGCTAGATTTACTTTCCTTCCTTTAAAGTAATTTTTGCATTATGATTAAGATAAGTGTAATGGGGTTTAAGATGAACATTGGTTATAAGACCATGTCATATATACCATGTGAGGCCTTAGAGCAAACTACATCCCAAGTCAAACAAAAAGAAAGAAAGAAATGGAGCAAACCAAGATGAAGGAATTAAGGACAAGGAATGAAGAATGGAGGATGAAGAATGAAGATCCCCATAACACTTGTCACTTCATAATTGTAATTTATTCTTTCATTATACCGAGATGTATAAGGGTAGAGCTCGGCTACCCATATTTTTTTCTAGTTGTGCAGTGGAACCTGACCACATCATCCTCTTATTCTTTTACATTAATTTTATAAATTGATTGATGTTATGTTTATGATTGCGCAATTAAGATGATATGATTTTTCTAGTTTCTTAATTGCTTGATGATTGTTGAATGGCCTAGATGTGATTAGGCTCTTAGAAAAAAATAAATTTTCTATCCAATTAATCAATTCAAAATTAAACTAAATAATTCATAACCTCACCTAAAGCTAGGACATAAATCAAGATAATAAAAGATTTAGCAACCCCTTAATTGGATGTTGTATGTCTCATATCATGCATAAATCATATTGTCTCACTCATGCCAATGGAGGGCTTCCACCTTTGCTAGAAAAAATGGGTTGACCTCTAAGATCTATGGTGGAAACACACCTCTTTCTTTCTGATTTTATTCCATAACTAATTTCTCATACATTAGGCATATAAAATCCCATAGCCTATGCCAAATAAAAATGTCCAAAAATCAAAATAAAGCTTAACAAAATTTGCATTAGATTAAGTCATGAATTCATATCACTCATGCTCTAGTCTCTTAGGGAGTGAGTTTAAAGACTTAGTCTCCTTTCTAAATAAACAACAACCTAGCCATCTTGCAAAGCATAAGTCTTGCCTACATGTATTTAAAATCGTAGGAGTAATTAGTTGGTTGCCACTCCAGGCAGTTATAAGTCCAACTGTTGGGTGGTTTGCTCTCTCTTATGGAGGTAAACCATATACTCACTTTCACCTTTGATTTAGGTCATGTTTTGGCCCTCGCCAAAGCTCCCTAGATTTAGGATCTGAGGTTGATATTTTCCTTTGGGGCTACAAGCATAAATCCTCACCTCTTAGGCATTTCTAAAATCTTGTGTTGTGGAATTATAATCCCTAGATTTCTAATAAAAATTTAACACAAACATATAATTCTATTCAATTTCAGAAATATAAAGCCCAATCATAGGATAGTTTGGGATGCTCACTAGGTTTCCTAGTATCATGGGCATCCCTTACTCATCTCCCTTTGGTTTCGATAATAACTCTCTCCTTCTGATCAATCCCACTTGATTTTCTAAAAATAATCAATTGATTGATAGTCTTATCTTTAAAATCTTTGGAGCTAACGATCATTTACTTAATTGAGAGTATTTCTTAGGATGTAATTAACTATGGGGGCTTGCCTCCATAGGGAACTTAATGAACTCGGCTTAAAATAAACCCTACTTTACTTTTTTATGTAAAGTAGGGGAAAGATCTTTGGTACATTCAAAGACCCATCATGCCTTAGAAGTCCTCATTAGGTGATTAGGACCATTACAGGATAGTGACTTCTATCTCTTGAGATAATACACTATTCCTTAATGTCAAACTTGATCACCCTAATGAGTACATCCGTGGATCTATGTGGTGTCCCCTCACATAAGCACACATGAACATACATATTTCACAAAAATAAACACCACAATAGTTTATTTGAAGAGAACATAACATTTTTCTAAATCTACTCTCATGCATCTCCATGCTAAGACTTAAGAAGAATTTCATATCACATATATAAATCATATAATCAAATCAAATATGACTTCTTGCATGAATTCTCATTCTTGGGGTTCTTTTTGTACATTCATATGTATATAAGAAAAGTGGTATATTAGTCTGGACACCCCGCAGCTGCGAGGCTTTAAGTAGCCCTAAGTAGATCTTATACCTTGCACCCCTGATGTAAAATAATGACGACGTACTCACTTAAAACTCTTTTACATGTGTATGTATGATATGACCAATGAATAAGAATTGTAAATCAAATAAATCAAATATAAATTTTTTTGCATGGGTTTTCCTATTCTTATAGTTTCCTATACATCCATATGTATATAAGAAAAGTGGTATATTAGTTTGGACATCCTAGGGATGTGAGGCTTTAAGTAGCCCGAAGTAGGTCTTGTACCTTATCACGTTGGTGTAGAATAATGTCGACGTACTCACTTAAAACTTTCATACATGCAGATGTGTACTTAGCTAATGAATGAGAACCTTCTTTTTCTATTAAAAAGATATGCATTCAAACTTTATTTATTTGGTTGAGTTGATTAGCCATGTGATTTAAGGTTCATTTTTATATTTTTGCATAAGAATCTAGACAGAGCTTTAAAGTAATATGATGAAATCATTCGATCAAATGAAACATTAATTTCAAACACATTTAATCTCATTCATCATTTAAGTGTGCTAAGATGCAAATTACATGTATAGCTACGCTTAGGATTTAATCATATGCATGATACACATGATGGAAAGAAATGAATAAATATGTGTAATGTGATAGTAATTCATTCTAGTTAATCTTAAAATATCTTTCTTATTGAATGAGTTTACTTAAATAAGCCTAAACTTAGGACTAACTAAAACATATAATAAGTCATTCACTAAAGAGAATTGATTAATTAATTTGCTTTATAGCTTAAGGTAGGGATAAAAGAGAGTGATCCTCTCTTTCTTTCTCTTCATAACACTTAGTTGTTTAGTGTAATCCATATGAAACAAACGAAAACCACTAAGTAAAATCTTCAAATCAATTAAATCACTTAAATAGAAATTAACTCTTTATAAATTAAATCTTTCACACTTAGTGAAATTACAACTCTAAAGCCTAGCTAGGACATGCCACACAAGTTTTAATACACACACATTAGAGTAAGTCACTATATCTAGCTTTATGTTAGGACGGTGCATGGTTTGATGTATGCTTAGTTTTATGATGTATTATTTTAGACTAGATGTTAGGGTGTATGTGTGTAGTCTAGATGTTAAGTCGATATTAGCCTAATCATATTTTCTATAGGGGGTTGTGCTTAAGGGGCTGCATTAATAAAAATATAAATACTTTTGCTGTACAGGTTGCTTATACTTCAAAGCATAACCCAAATTAGGATAGGTGGGATTGGTTACCCATGTGCAAGGTGTTAAGTCCAATTTATTCATATAACTGTTTGGGTTGTATGGTGTGTTTAGCTAATATTTGTTTTGCTGGTGTAGTTAGATTTATTTTTCTTCTTTTAAAATAATTTTGTATTAGGATTAGGATAAGTTTTATGACATTCATCATTCATAGTTGTAATTATTCTTTTATAATTCAGGTTGTATAAATTCGGCCACCCACTTCTTTTTTCGATATTCTGCACCAAGATTATTTATTTGTGATAGCTTTATAAAATTATTTGATATTGTGTTTAGCTTATCCATTAAAAATGGCATTCCTCTTCATAATTTCTTTATGATTGGTGTTTTTTGTATGGCCTAGATGCGATTAGACTCTTAAGATAAAAATTAATTTTTCTACCCAAGCTAACAACTAATAGCTAAATTTTCTAAAATAACTCATAATCTCACATAAAATCCTAGGTATTAAATCAATATAATAAAATATTTAACAACCCCTTAGCTGGATGTTGTATGTTTAACATCATGCATATCATCTTATTTCACTATTGTTAAGAGAGGGCTTTCATCTTTGTTAGATAGAATGGGCTTAACCTTTAAGATCCTATGATGGAAAAACACCTCTTTCTCTCTTGATTTTGGCCCATAATCAACTTCACCATGCATTTATACATATAAAAATCCTAAAGCCTGTGTCAAAACAAAGAGTCAAAAATAAATAGAATTTGATAAAATTTGCATTAGACTAAATCATTATTCATACCACACGTGCTCTAGTCTCTTAGGGAGTGGGTTTAAGGATTTTAGTTTCTTTTTTAAATAATAACAACCTAACCATCTTGCAAAATATAAGACTTGCTTACATGATTTTAAATCGTATGAGGAGTTAGCTGGCTACCACTCCAGGCGATTATAAGCCCAATAGTCATGTGGTTTACTCTCTCTTGTGGAGGTAAACAATATACCCACTTTCATCTTAGAATTAGGTCATGCTTTGGCCCTCATTGAAGCTCCCTAGATTTAGTATCTGAGGTTATTATTTTCTCTTAGAGCTATTAGCATAAATCCTCACCTCTTAGGCATTTTCATAATCTTGTATTATGGAATTATAAGCCCTAGATTTCTAATAAAATTTCAACTGAAACATATATTTCTCCTCAATTTCAAACATATAAAGCCCAATCATAGGATAGTTTGGGATGCTCACTAGGTTTTCTAGTTCCTAGTATCATGAGCATCCCCTTCTCATCTCCCTTTAGCTTAGATAATTAGTCTTTCCTTTCGATCTATCCCATTTGATCTTCCAAATATAACCAATTTATTGATAGTCCTATCTTTAAATTCTTTGGAGACAATAATTCCCTACTTTAATTAAGAGTATTCCTAAGGAATTCACCTTCTTTATGATGTAATTAACTATGGGGGCTTGCCCCCATAAGGAACTTTAAAACCTTGTTTAAATAAACCCTACTTTATTCATCCATGTAAAGTAAGAGAAAAATCTATGGTACATTCAAAGACCCATCATGCCTTAGGAGTCCTTATTAGGTGATTAGGTCCATCATAGGATAGTGATATTTATTTTTCAAGATAGTGCACTATTCCTTGATATCGTACCTGATCACCTCAATAAGTACATCCTCAAATCTACGTGGTGTCCCCCCCCCTATACACACACACATACACATGAACCACAAATAAACACCACATATTTTTTTGGCGACTCTACTGGGGATGAATCATCTCTCCATCTCAAGTAGACAATTGTTGCCTCCAAATATTTATAATGGACTGATATTTCATATGAGTCCAATACTATATTTCCTTTTGTTGGCACTTAGCTTATTTCATTCTTAAGCAAAGCTAGCCAACATCATCTAGGTTTTAGGACCTCACTCTTTGTGGGTCCTAGAACCCCTATTGGGTTTCCCAATAGGTAAAAAATAAAATTAACTCATGAAAGGAAATGATAAAAATTTGAAACCTCCTTGCCACTAGCTTAGTGAGGTAAGTTTATCTTAATGATTAAGAAAATAAACTCTTTTGCAAAGTGCCACTTTCCAAAAGCACCTTTCACAAAACTTATATAACCAAACCTCATTTAATAATCCCTATGATTGTTACATGGAGGTTCTTTTCAAAATCAAGATCAAAATCATCTTTTCAAAAGCACATTTTTGAAAATGGCCATATTCATTCAATGTGCTCAAAATTTTTGAATGAAGATTCCATTATCAAATAAAATCATAGCACTAAATTGAAATTTCACTTAACATATTGCACATATGCTAAAGTTTGATTTTCCATCTTTTCAAAAGCGTGTTCTTGAAAATGGCCATATTCATTCAACATACTCAAAATTGTTGAATAAGGAGTCTATTTTTAAATAAAATCATGGCATAAAATTGAAATTTCACTTAGCATATTTCATATATGCTAAAGTTGGAGTTTCCATCTTTTCAATAGTACATTCCTGAAAATAGCCACATTCATTCAACATGTTCAAAATTGTTGAGTGAGGAGTCTACTTTCAAATAAAATCATAGCATGAGATTGAGACTTCACTTAATATATTTTCCATATATGTTATGTTTAAAGTTTCTCTTTAAATCATACAAGAAAGCAAGACATATCATTGAACTCTATTTAACATACCTAAAATTGTTAAATAGATTTCCCTTCTTTCAAATAATAACATATAAATTTGGCTTTCACTTAACATACTCCATTTGTTAAGGGAGAGTCTCATTTTCAAAATATACAAATTTCACTTTCACTTAACATACTCCATTTGTTAAGTGAGAGTCTCATCTTCAAAACATATATTTGGGCTTTCACTTAACATACCAAATTTGTTAAGTGAGAGTTCCATTTCAAAAAAAAAAAAGTAAAACATATATCAATCACATTTGACTTTCATTTAACATACCAAATTTGGTAAGTGAAAGTCTCATTTTCAAACATAAATCAAACACATGTTGCTTCTACCTAACATATCAAATTTGTTAAGTAAGAAGCCCCATTTTCAAATCAACATCATCAATCATCACAAGTAAAGATTTTTCATAAAATTTCCAAAACATACAATCACAACCTCTTCTTAGCATACTCAAGTTTTCTAAGTAGAGGGTCTTTCAAATCATCAAAAATTTTCAAACAAAATATACAAAATACAAATATCTTCAAAACTCCTCAAATTTTAGAACCCCACTCAATCTATCTAAATCGGTTGAGTATCTATTCTAAATTGAAATCAAATGACAAATACTCTCCTCACACATCGAAATCTCTTCATTGAACCCCACTTAACATATTTGAATTATTGAGTGTGGGTTCAACACTATAGATTTCTATGATTCTCTTAGGACTAGTATTAAAGTAGAAACCCCACTCAAGTTATATTTCAACACATGTAGAGAATCTGATTACTCAGTATAGTTTTACGGTCGGTATACATGGCCTCCCGGTTCATTTTCACCTTTTCGTTGGGATGGATTTGGCCTTGGATCGAGCCTCCCTGACCCGACTCCACCCTTAGTTTTCTTTGGCCAAAGATTTAGGGAGCATTACTTGTGAGGCGACCCTCACCGTCATTTGGGATGAGGGTGGTGGTAAGCAGTCATCCGTATTGACTTGCCTTGATCGATCCTTCCTTTAAGAGGAAGGCGTGAGGTTCCACCGGTTAATTTAGTTCCCACGCTCGGTGCGTCTAGCACTTCGTTGGTCCCCTCAGGGGAAGGCTATCTTGGCTTGAGATAGTCTCCCCCCACCTTTGAGTAGGATCTAGTTCTCTGCTTGCCTTACTTAGGCACCTGCCACACACCGATCAAGCGGCTCCCACGGCGATGAAGACATAGCATCTTGCATTGTAGAGGAGGGTTCATGCCGAGAGGTCTCTCCATTACTCAATGGCATAAGTTTTATCCCCTCTCAGCATCAGATGGAGAGGAAGACTATAAGAGGATAGCTGCATCACCTCTGCCACCCGCATACCACGAGGTTTCAGCTTGGGACAGGAGGAAGTCCGATACCAGTCTATGGACTCTATGTTGCAGGAAACGAGATAGTTAGAGTCCAGCACACTATTTGACTTCAAGTCAATCATCCCCAAGAGTGTTACTAGGTAGATCTGTAGTGATAGAGCATCAAAGGCTAGGGTAGCAACTTAGTCAGGGAGTAAGGAGCGATAGAGGTTTTCAGGCGGTCTAGTTGATTGATTTCCTTGGGGGCCAGATAGATGGGATTGACAACATTATATTGACACATACCATCAGTTGTAGGGGGAAAGCCCCGACAAGGGTGAAGCTGGTGTCGTCTCCACCATACCGATCCACTCCTCACCCACCATCACCAATTCAAGTCCCGCTATATACTATTCCCACAAAGGCATAGAAGACATCATTTGGGAGAAGAAAGCCCCTTTAGTGATCCAGCTATGGCCAAAGGATCCCACTCCATCTACTCCACCGACTGAGGTGAGGGTGAGTTCCCCTACTCAATCTTCTACTTGATGTCGGTGAAGAAGGTGCGACCCATGATATGTGGACCCCTACCACCTGAGCGGTGATTGCGGTAGTAGTAGAGGGGGAGGGAGATAGTTCTGCAATTCCCATGGTAGTATACCCCCCTAGAGAAAGCACTCCATCGATAGTGGATAGTCATGAGCATATATCTTCTAGTGAGCATAGCCCTCTCAGAGATAGTACTCCAGTGGCAGGCAGTGTTAGATGTATTTCTGTCAGTGACCATAGTCCTTCTACCGGTCAGCCACGATGGTTTGTGCCAACACAGATAGATCATTCCTTGGATGAAATTCTAGTGTAGTATTTTACCCAGAAGAGGGAACTCTTAAGTAGTGATCACACAGATTCAGAGGATGAGAGGGTGTCATTTGATCCTAATGAGGATGACCTTCTCGAGGATTCGATCAAAGTCTACATGGTCGATACTAGGAGCTCCCTCCATAGGGAGCGACATAATTAGGAAGCTATTGTAGTTAAAGAAGACGATGCCTTCCATTCAACTCAGCACCTCCTCCACCAGCTTAAGCAAAGAGATGATCATATTGATAAGATGGGAAAAAAGAATGAGTTGATGGTGGTGTGCATTGAAATTCAACCCTGTCACCTTCTCCCATAGTAGATGAGAGTTGGCACATACCTCAGATTATCCTAAGTGCATTTTCACAGAGGAAGACAGTGGTAGCTTGCATAGGAAGGTGATGGATAGCACATCCATGCATGAGAAGGATATAAAGCACATGGTGGAGCAATAAGTGAAGGATGCGTTAGCATAAGCCCGAGATGGCTCATCTGTTCCAAAAGGTAAACTCTACCGGTAGAAATTTGAGGTAGTCCAATATCCTAAAGGTTTTGTACCTCCTTCTTTCAAAATCTTTGATGACAGTGGGAACCCTCACCAACACATTGCACGTTTTAGGGCTGACTATTGCAACGCCGGAGGTAGTGACGCCCTTCTCTTCAAATTATTTATTAGCAATCTAGCAGGTGTTGTGTTGGATTGGTATGTTGAACTACCCAACAGTTTGGTAAAGACATTTGTTGAGTTCGAGTGCCTCTTCATCAAGAGGTTAGCTGGAGCTCAATAAATGATTATTATACGCGACCTCATTATGACAAAGCAAAATCCAAATGAGTCCCTTATTGATTACATTCTCAAGTGGCAAAACCTGAGTATGAAATACGAACCACAACTATCCGAACAGCACGCCATTGAAATTATACTCAAGAATATGCATGACCTGGTTGCTTTTACAATCAAAACCCTCAAGAAGCTAATCAATAAGGTGGCTAGCTTATAAGAGGAAGCCAAACAGTTACCTTTATAGGACCAGTCAGCCAAGCCCAAACCTTAGAAAGCATTTAAGAAGAATCTAAGGGTTGTTACAATAGTTGATAAGGAGAAGAAGTCAGCTAGGGTTAAGTCAGATAGGCCCAAAGCTCAGTAGTATCCTCTACCACCTCCTCTACCACCACCTCGATTATCATACCAGCCACCATAGTTACCACAACGGTCACCACCATCGCATCATCATCGGTATTCCTACCATGTGGTAGCTATGTACTACTCTTATCGACAAATTGAATAAACTTTATTCATTCAAGAGGGAGGAAGTCAAGAAGATTTTTAAGAATCTCTTAAATAAGCCTGATTTCTAGTTACCAGAGCTTAGGAGGCTGGAGGATGTGAGCAAGAGTCATGATCCAAATTATTTGCCTCTACCACGGAATGTTAGGTCATGTCTTAAAAGATTGCTTTACCTTTAAGGATTGGCTTAAGTGTAGCTACAAGTTGGGTACCATTGTCATCCCTAAGGAATACCTATTAAAATAACAGTCTAGTTCTATTAGAGTAATCCTTGGGGATACATGCGATCCTCTTAAGACAAAGGAAGGTTGAGATATCGCCTTATCCCGAACCTCCAAGAAAATTATTTCTAAGATAAAAAAGTTGCCCTTACAGGTGCCTGAAGTAGCTCAAACTTCCAACTCTAAGGAAGGTTTGTAAGTTGCAAAGGACAACTTGAGGGAGGTAGAAGCCCAGCAGCATCAGCAACAACCTCCACTTACTCGAGATAGTATAGTAGCGCAACCACCGACCAATTTTAGCACTCCTTCCATAGTTGCAGCTACATTTCGTCCAGCTAGCTCTTCTTCTAGTAACCGTACTGTATCAATAGAGGGGAGTACCAAATCCCTCACTCTGCTTACTTTACTTGATTTTTACTTTATACCTCCATCCAACACTAAGAAATCAATGAAGCAAGCTGATTCCACTTACATTTATGTCACTTCTGATGATCTTCGTGATTTTATTCCTTTAGATAGCTCCCCAAGTTTAATTAATAATAACTCTAGTTTTGATCATTCCTCTTTTGATTTAGATTCATTCCTAAATCACTCGGGTTCACCCATTGAGATTAATTTGAAGTCATCCGACTCTGATGATCCCATAGGAGAAGCTGTAGGTGAACCTGATGAGCAAATAGAACTTTCCACTAAACCATCCCATGAAGTCAATGAAGTCAACCTCTATAATTGCAAAGTTCTACCTCCTAAGGTAGCACCTTAGGATAAGGGTAAGCAAGTCATTGATTCTAGTGATCAAGTAGCCCCTCCACAGGATGCTCCACTTATGGATATGATTGTGGAGGACCAGCCTAGAGTTGACTACAATGTCCTTGCTTGCTTGAGAAAGTTGACAGCTAAACTAAGCATATATGATGCCCTTGTCTTATCTAAAGAGATGAGGGACTCATTGATCAAAGCCCTTCTTGATCCAAAAATATTCTTAGCTCAGCTGACCACTATTGGAGAGGAGGCATGTTATTCAAGAGAAGCCCATGGAGTTACATTCATCGATGAAGACCTTCTTTTGGGGACAACTAGGCACAACTGTCCCCTCTACATCATAGTGGATATGGGTAGATTCAGACTCTCTAGGGTGTTAGTTGATCCAGGTGCATCAATGAACATTATGAGTCTAAAGACCCTTACTTACTTAAGGATTGACATCTCCAAACTCCAAGGAGATCAGATGAAGTTGAGAGGATTCAATGAGCAAGGCGAGAGGGCTTTAGGCTCCAAAGTGTTGCCATTAGAGATAGATGACTGGAAGACAGAAGCCAAGTTCTACAAAACGGATTCAGATACATCTTTCACTACTTTGCTCGACAGACCTTGGATACACAAAAATAACATGTTTCCATCCTCTTTACATTAGTGCATCAAATTCTGAAAAGGTGGAATTGGGTATTGTGTCAAAGGAGACTTGAAGCTATTTCAGTTAGGGAGGTTGAGATATATGAAGATGCAACCAACTATCTTCCTCCAAATCAAAAAGTCTATTCTCATGAACTTGGTGAAAACTCAAAAATAAAAGAAAAAGAAGAAAAGAAAAAGAAAAAAAAAAAGAGAAAGAAAAAGAAGAAAAAAAGAAATTAAAAAAGAAAATGAAAATGAAAATGCAAGTGAGCGAGAATCAGATGCTAAGGAAGAAGTAGAGCTTGATGTTAGATTCCACCCACAGTTTGATCCTCCATACAAATAAATGGGTAGGATAAATTGACCCCCACCAGGTAGAGGAAGAGGTTGATCTAGAGGTAGTTCTAGAGGTGAAAGACCTCCTTATTGGTGGCCAACCAATAGGAGCTATGTTCCAGCTCACAGGAGTACCCCGGCTATCTAAATAGACTTAGAGTCTAGTTTGGAGGATGAATCTCATGTGGTTAGCACACCAATCAACCCCTCTCAGTGGGTCCCATTGGAGGTGACATTCGATGAAGACCAGGCCTCCAAGCAAAGCATGAATGTATCCAAGTCATTATTATGTAGAACAATTAGACATCAATTAAGAACTTAAGCTCTAACCTCACTCTCTTCCCAGAAAGTTAAAGGCTTAGTATTTAAGGAGACCCCCAAGTCATCCATCGATGTCAGGCCAAAGAGATTTTTGTTGGGAGCATCATCCTCAAGTCAAGAAACTAATGTAGAATTTAAGAAATATTCATATAAAGATTTAATACAATTGCCTTTTGATTGGTACTTGCCTTATGTTCTTAACTTAGCAAAGAAGGGATTAATCCCACATGCTTAGTCTAAACATAAGTCAAACTACTTTGAAAGGCTATGGGACAACCAGACCAGACATTCTCAATCAAGACTAGGACTATGATTCGGCATAGTTGGTCCAAACGATGATGACAACCATTACCTAGTTATCACCAATCATTTGGATTCTAATAAGTTCTTTTCAAATCATGCTAACTCATCTGAGGAGGTGTGTTTAGAAACTTCAGATGATCCAAATGATCTTGAAGTCAGAGATGCACTACTAGAAGAGGAGATCAAGTTAATCATCAACGAGCTCAAAGAAATCAACTTAGGGATAGAAGAAAATCTACACTTAACATACATTAGTTCTTTGCTAAATGAATAAGAAACTAATGACTTAGTTAGGCTATTAGTTGAGTTTAAGGACTGTTTTGCATGGAGTTATGAAGAAATACCCAGTTTATCTCCTAATGTAGCAGTCCACAAGCTAACAATAGACTTTAATGTTAACCTTATCAAGAAAGCTCATAGCAATTAGACATTATATAATATGTTATTTCTAAAGTCAAGAAATTGATCGATGTTGATTTCATCAGGGAAGAAAAATATTCTACATGGTTCGTCAATGTTGTCCTAGTTAAGAAAAAGAATGGGCAAATTTGCATATGAATTAATTTTAGGAATTTAAATAAGGCATGTCCCAAAGAAAAATTTCCACTACCAATTATGGAACTGATGGTGGACATTATCTCATCTCATGCAGTCTTCTCTTTCATGGATGGGTCCTCTAGATACAACCAAATTAAGATGGCCCCCGAGGATGAGAAAAAATACTACTTTTTGAACCCCGATCGGAATCTATTATTATAGGATCATGCCTTTTGGCCTTTAAAATGTTGGTGCTCATTCATCGATAAGTCAAATGTTATGTTGATGATCTTGTAGTCAAAAGTAAAGAAAATAAAGACCATCTCTTTAACTTGAGAGTAGTTTTTGAACGGTTAAGATAATTTAACATTAAAATGAATCCCCTTAAGTGTGCATTCGGAATAGCTTCAAGGAAATTCCTTGGGTTTGTTATCCGATATCGTGGAATAGAAATCGATCCATAGAAGATCAAGACAGTATTATAAATGCCACCCCCTAAAAGTCTAACTAAACTAAGATCATTTTAAGGGTGTTTGGTGTATCTAAGATGTTACATTTCCAACTTATCATGAAGGTGCCAATCATTTTCAGCACTTGTCAAAAAGGATGCCAAGTTCAAGTGGGATGACAAGTGTCGACATGCCTTTGAAGACATCAAGCATTACTTGATGATGCTGCCAGTTCTAGCAGCCCCTATCCCGGGCAAACCATTGATCCTCTACAGTGCTACATTAGATGACTCCCTTAAATTTTGTTGGCCAAAACCAACGATGAAAAGAAAGAAAATGCACTCTACTATCTCAGTCATCGTCCAATCCCTACTGGGGTAAACTACCTACCTATTGAGAAGCATTGCCTAGCTTTAATCTTTACATCCCAAAAGCTATGGCACTACATGCTTTCTCATAAGATGAATCTGATCTCTAGGATCAATCCACTATAATATCTCATGACACAGCTGACGTTGTCCAGATGGTTCACGCATTGGTCCATGATTTTATCATAATTTGATATCATATTTGTACCTCTTCATGCGGTGAAAGAATAGGCACTAGCGGATTTCTTAGCAGCACATCCACTTCATATTGATTCTCTGCTTAGTAATGACTACCCCAATGAATAAATCATAAACTTAGGAGACACTAGCATTCATCATTGGGAGATGTACTTTGATGGTGTGGCTTCCTCTCAAAGAGGAGAAGAACCACAATCTAATATCCTAGGAAAGGTTGGGGTAGGAATAGTTATTCTAACACTAGACCGTGATGTAATGAGATTCTCATATCATCAGTCCAATCCATGTACCAACAACGAAGCCGAATATGAGGCTCTGATTGCCAGTCTGGAGTTAGCTATTACACTATGCGTCCATAGCATCGACATCTTCGGGGAAGCTTAGTTAGTTATCAACCAAATTGTTGAATCTTACAAGGTTCTAAAGCCTAAGCTCCATCATTACCAACAGTATACCATGGAGTTATTGGCTCAAATCCCAGAGATTACCATCTACAAGATTCCTCGAGGAGAGAATGCAGTAGCCAAGCTTGTGAAGGATTCAGCATGTCCGGAAGATGAGTCCATACCAATAAGGGTTCAAAATAGACAAGTTATATCCCTTGTTGATGCTGAACTCATAGAGAGATTCTCTCCTGAAGGAGAGGTTACTGTTATCAAAAATGATGACGAGTCAGATTGGAGGCAACCATTCATGGATTACCTACATAGAGGCAAACTACTTCAAGAGAAGTCATTAGCCCATCAGGTGAAGTAGAGAGCTCTCTCATACGCTCTTGTGGATGGCACCTTATATCGGCACTCCTTTGATCATATGTGGTTACGTTGTTTGGATAAACATGAAGCTCATAAGATCATGATCGAGTTACAATCAAGATTGTGTGGAGCACATCAATCTAGTCTGAAGATGAAAGCTAAGATCAACAGACTAGGATACTACTGACCTTTGATGATCATAGACTACATAAACATAGCTAGGAGATGCCACCAATATTAGGTGCATGATGTGGTCCTACATAAACCACCCAACATTCTACATCTTACATTGGCCTCATAGCCATTTGAGTGTTAGTGTACTGACATAGTAGGTCTAATCGATCCTTCTTTTTCCAAGGATCATCAGTTCATTCTAGCTACCACTGACTACTTTTCCAAGTGGGCAGAGGCAATCTCACTCAGAGAGGTCACAGCTCAGCATGTGCTCCAATTTTTCAAAAATCATATCGTATATAGGTTCGGAGTGCCTCAACGAATTATATCTGATAATGGTACTACATTCAAGAGCACTAAAATCAACAGCTTTACCCAGAGACACAACATAGGTTAGAGATAGTCTACTACCTACTACCTAAGGGAAAATTATTTAACAGAAGCTTTTAACAAAACTCTCATACAAATATTAAAGAAGATGCCCGACAACAACAAGTGATAGTGGCATGAGCAGTTAGTCAAAGCCTTATGGGCTTACCACACCACTTACAAAATTCCAACTCAATCTACCCCTTTCTCCATAGTGTATGAGTCTTAAGCAATTCTACCATTAGAAGTCCAACTTCTATCATTAAGGATAGCTATGGGTAGTAAGATCACAACAGAGCAGAATGCCAAGTTGCAATTAGAAGAGCTCAAAGGTTTGGAGGAGAGACACCTCGGTCATGCCATAACCTCGAGTTGTACAAATACAAAATGACTCAAGATCATAACAAGCTAGTCCGTCCCAAAGCTTTTCAAGTAGGAGACCAATTATTTCCCATCGAAAGATGGGAGGTAAGTTTGAACCCGCTTGGGAAAGCCCTTTTGCCATAGAGGAGGCCTACCAAGGAGGATCTTACCAGCTCATAAACTGTAAGGGAGAGTGCCCTATGCTTCCAATCAATGGGCTCTACCTAAAGAAATATTATCCATAAATCTTGTTTGAAATTAATTATCAATAAAAATTCTCTTCATTTCAAAATTTCATCTCTTCATATTTGGTTAGAAATATTTTTCTTGTGAATCCTCCATGACTTGTTTAGGAAGGAGTAAGAGAACCCGAGCGGCATCCTATCTTTCATCAGCATAAACACAAACTACACATATTTCTCCAATGCTATTAGGATAGTTGTAAGAGAACCCAAGAGGCACCCTATTTCGACTAGTATAACTAAGTTAGGTGTAAGAGAACCCAAGCAGCATCCTTTCTTGGTGGACTCAGAACTACTCTTTATGACATCATTTCATCCATTATTCAATCCGTTTAAGATTGGCATAAGAGAACTCAAGTGGAATCTTATTCCTTCTCTCACAACATAAACATACAAACACATATCTTTTATCTCAGGCTATGTTGATGTGAGAGCAAGCCCCTATAGCACTCACTCATTAGCTGCTCTAGGTCAGGCTGACATGCTATATTGTTAGTGTGTCACCCCAGTGATCATTTATTTTGGAGGATGTAAGTCTGCTGCGCTTTCTTTTCTGACCTAATCGCTACAAATCGATGACCTCCCTGTTAGTTTGGTAGGCCTTACTATGCAGCTAGTAAACCACCCCATGTTGACTTTGTTTAAGAGGATGAAAGCCTATAAGCTTTCTTCTTAGACTAGCCATCATACGCTGACTAGGTAGAGTATATTTGAGGATTAGGATAAGTCCCCTAAAGGCTCCTTTCCTCCTGACTATTTCAAGTCTGGGTCTAGTCTTTCTTTATGACTCCCCACTTAGTAGCCGTCCTAGGTCAAATAGTCCCTGTTGAGCCAAAGATAGACTATCCTGACAATCAATTCTGCTTTAGGGAGATTTAAGTCTATACGCCTTCTTCCTAGATTGATTGTTACACACTGACAGGCACCTTAGGTTGGTTGGTGTTTGTTATGTTAATAGCGACCAACCTGATGGATAAACCACTCTTGGCTTATGTGAGCCCCTGTGCTTTCTCCTTGAGTTGACCACTGAATACCTATTAGATTTCTTTTACAGGGTTCAAGATAACACCCCTAGTGGCACCTCCCCTATGGGCACTTTATTTGGATCACATCCTTAGTGACCCCATTTAGACACTACCATGTATACTCTTGGATTGGACAATCCCCCTTTCCAAGTAACCACCCCTATAGTTGAAAAATTTATCTCACGAATATAAAGATTCTCCCTTGGTCCAGTAAGTTTAAGATAGGACTAGGATGATATTGGCTCTTTCTTAGTGTGGTCCCTTGCACACCAACATGGTCCATGCATAATAATAAACAAATATATATCTTCTCTTGTGGATTAGGAGGAAAACCCCCAGTGGTACATATTCCCAAGTAGGCATCCTATCTTTAGGGCAGTGTCAGCAAAACTCTCTATAGGAATTACCTGACTACTTTCGATTGAGATAAGTCCCTAGGTCAGCACACTCTCAGTAGTCTCCCTTAGTTCAAGTTTGACTTGTTGTGCCACGAACGAGTCACCCCAACGGTCATCCTTGCTTTGGAAGATATTTGTCTATCATGTATTCTTTCCAGCATGACCGTTGCACACCGACAGCCAACCTTAGGTCGGGTTTGATTTGTTGTGCTATCAATTGATCACCCTTCAGAAAGTTGTAAGTTTATACGCTTTCTTCCTAACTTGACCATTGCACACTGAAATGCACCCCATTGGTTAGTTAGATCTATCCCACAATCGGTAGACTATCCTTTTGGATTTGTAAATCTAAGACACGTCTAGACTGATATTAGCTCCTTCTTAGTAGATCCATTACACACCGACAGGGTCCATCCCAAATTAAATTAATTCTTGACTATTCTTGTGTCGTTATGAGTCTACAGCAGCATTCACTCAAATAGTCACCTTAGGTCGGGTTGGATTTGTTGTGCTGTCAATCGATCACCCCAGAGGTTCTTTGCTTAGGAAGTGTTAAGTCTACATGCTTTCTTCTTAACTTGACCATTACACACCAAAAGGCACCTCTGAGTTTGGATAGTCCTACCCGATGGCTCGTAGACTATTCCTTTGGATTTTTAAATCTAAGACAGGTCTAAGCTGATATTAGCCCTTTCTTAGTAGATCCATTGCACACCAACAGGATCCATCTCATCAAATCCATTATCCTCCCTCCAGTGGAGGCCGAATTAAATCCATCCCCTCTTATCCCTAGTGGATAATCTGAATCTACTTCCCTAGTGGAAGGTTCATCCACCTTATCCCCAACATATTCAAGCTCACATCTCTAGCAGATGTGCCCTCAAAACCAAATCATATCCTCTCCCCAGTGGAGCCTCAAATCATAAACAAATCAAATTAAATTTTCATCCCCAGTGGATGCCCCATCAATTAACTCAAATCAAATTTCTCCCCAGCGAGATGCAAATCATATCTTCTCCCTAGTGGAGCCCTGAATCATAATCAAATCAAACCTCTATCCCTAGTGGATAGCCTGAACCTGCTTCCCTAGTGGAAGTTTCATGCACGTACCCCTAGTGGATCTTTCCTTCTCAAATCATATCAAACCAACTCAAATTCTTATCCTCTCCATGGATAATTTGAACCTGCTTCCCTAGTGGAAGGTTCACATACTTGATCCCTTAATGAATTCTTCCTTCCTCTCATATGCCCTTGGCTTGAGTTGAGTTGCATTATACTAAGATATTGATTCTGACTACACCTCAGTTTTAGGAGTATATCATTTCTTTTAGTGCTTGCGATCCTTTGGACATTGTTAATCATCTCGATCAATTCCAATACATGTGGTGTGCCTTGTTAGTTACACCACATCTATTTAGGGTCCTTTTGTTGACCTCACTTTTGGAGTGAGTTCTCAACTTCCTCATCATAGATCTAAGACTCTTATAGACATGTGGTGAAAAATATTTTAAAATTTTCTAAAGATGTATACTTCCATCTTCAATCTATGCGGAAGTAAAATGAAGATAGAAATATACTTTTTATGCATTTAGGACACCACGTAGATCTGTAGATGTTCTTATTAAGGTGATCGGGTATGACATTAAGGAGAGGTGTACTATCTTGAAAGATAGAAGTCACCACCCTATAATGGACCTAATCACCTCAATAAGGACTCCTAAGAAAAATGGGTCTGCATATGTACCAAAGATTCTTCCCCTACTTTACATGGAAAAGTAAAGTAGGGTTTAGTATAAATCGGGTTTGTTAAGTTTCCTACAGGGGCAAGCCCCTATAGTAAATTACATTCTAAGAAATGAGATTCTTAAGGAATACTCTCAATTAAGGTAAATGATTGTTGTCTCCAAAGATTTCAATAAGTAGGACTATCAATCGATTAGTTTATTTTTAGCAAATCAAGTGGGATCATCGAAGCCAAATGAAGATGAGTAAGGGATGTTTAGGATAATAGGAAGCCTAGTAAAATATCCCAAACTATCCTATGGTTGGGCTTTATATTTTTGAAATTGAATTAATTTGTTTGAATTGAATTTTTATTAGAAATGTAGGGCCTACAATTCCATGATACAAGATCATGGAAATGTCTAAGAGGTGAGAATTTATGCTCGTAGCCAGCAAAGGAAAGTAGCTACCTCAGAACCTAAATTTAGGGAGCTTTGGTGAGAGCCTAAAGTATGACCAAAATCTAAAGAAAAAATGGGTATTTGGTTTGCCTCCACAAGAGAGGATAAACCACCCGACTGCATGGACTTACAACAGCCTTGGGGTGGCCGCCAACTAACTCCTCCTATGATTTTAAATTCATGTAGGCAAGTCATATGCTTTATGCAAGATAACTAGGCTATTATTTATTTAGAAAGAGACTAAGTCCTTAAACTCACTCTCTAAGAGGCTAGATCATGTAAGGGCATGAAAAATGACCTAGATCTAATGTAAAATATATTACATTTTACTTTTATTTTTGGACAATTATTTGACTCAGGCTTATAGGATTCATATGCCTAATGCATGAGAAATAAGATTATGGGCCAAAATTAGCAAGAATGGGAGGTGTGTTTCCACCATAGCTCTCAAAGGTCAAGCTAAGTTCTCTAGCAAAGGTGGAATCCCTCCAACAAAGAGTGAAATAATATGCTTTTATGCATGATGTTTGAAAAGAAATACTAATCCAGCTAAGGGATTGCTAATTCTTTTATCTTGATTTTTAGCCTAAGCTTTAGGTGAAGTTATGAGTTGTTTACTTTTAATTTTGATTTGATTAATTTGGTAGAAGATTTATTTTTCTCTAAGAGCCTAATCTTCATCGAGGCCATACATCAAAGTAAGGAAGAAATTAGGAAAATATGTTATCTTAATGCACAAGCTAAACAAAATATCAAACATTTTATAAAGCTAACACAAAAGAATAAAAGGTCATTTGTGGTCGGGAACCACCCCACAAACCAGAAAATAAATTGGGTGGCTAAGCTTTACCCTTACACAACTCAGATTACAAATGAATTAATTTATAATCAAGTAAGGAAATTCATGTTATGGGGGTCTTCATTTCATCATTTCTTCTTTCTTCTTTCTTCTTTCTTCTTTTGGTTCCTTCTTTTGGATGGTTGGAAGGTGGTTTCTCTGAATGCTTCACATGGTACATATGATGTAATCTTATGACCAATGTTCATCCTAATCCCCCATAACATTCATTCCAAAATTCTAATTTGGAAAAAATTACATGAAGAGGAAAAGTTAATCTAACTAATACCTGCAAAACAGAGATTAGCTAAACAAACCATACAAATCCCAAGCATGTATATTGGACTTAGCACCCCATACATGGGTAACCAAGTCTACCTGGCCTATTGGATTATGCTTAGGGGTACAAACACCTGCACATCAAAAGCATTTATATTTTTATTATGACACCCCTTAAGCACAATCCCCTGCATAAAGCAATGGTTAGACTAAGATCACCCTACCATCCATTCTACGCACATACACCCTAACATCCAGACTAGAAATAATACATCACAAAATAAAAGCAAACATCAAACCATGCACTGCCCTAATCTAAACCTAAAAATGGTGACTTAGTCTAATGTGTGTGATTTAAAAGGTTTGTGTGGTATGCTTAGCTATGGCTTTAAGGCTTTAATTTTCTAAGTGTGAAGATGTTCAACTTATAAGGTGGTTTCATTTAAGTTGTTTAGTTAATTGGAGTCAATTTTATTTGATAATTTTTGTTTGGTTTAAAAGAACCTACTTAATTACTAAAGGTTGTAAAGAGAGGGAAAAAAGAAGAGAACTTCTCTTTCCTTCCTTACCCGAAGTAATTTCTAAAGCATACTCATGTTTGATTTTATTTAGTGAATATTTTATTATATGTTTTAATAAATCCTAAGTTTATATTTTTCCTAAACAAACCTATTCAAAAATAAAGGCAATTTAAGATTATGTAAAGAGAATTAATATCACAAAACACACATCTTTTCATTTCTTTCCCAACATTTATAATATGCATATGAATGAATCCTTAGCATATCTATACATACAAATGAAAATGTTTAGCACACTTTATGATGAATACTAAGAAATGTTACTTATGAAAATTGAAATGCTTTATTAAGCATGATTTTCATTAAGTAGAAAAGAAGGGGTTTCTTTTATCCATTATTCTCATGCACATGTGTATGTATGAAAGGCATAAGTGAGTACGGTGCCACTATTATCACCATGGGTGTAAGGTACAAGATCTATTAGGGCTATTTAAAGCCTCACAACCTGAGGATTATCCAGACTAATATACCACTTTCTTTAAATACAAATACATGTACAAAAGAAATGAATGGAAAAAAGAAAGATGCAAAAAGTTTGTATTTATTTGTTTGTTTTATTTATGCAATTTATATATACATGTGTGGATGTTATTCTTAGGTAATAGCATAGGAATGGATTGGAATGGGGTTAGACAAGTATTGCTTTCTTTTCAAATGAACTGTACACTTTGCCAAATCCTATTCAAAACTATGCTAAAAGAAAAAAGAAGGAAAGCCACACTATGCACATCTTCATATTTATATCCTCATGCAAGCTTATAAATAATTATAAGTAGCACACTTTCAATTTTAGGTGTTTGATTTATAGATTTTGAAAATAATTTTGGATTTAGTAATGATAATATCCATTCATATTTTTTACTTTAGCCCAAATATGCAATTTGATAAAAAGAAAATATTTCATTTGTAATTTGATTTTAAAAAGGTATGAATACATGAATTTTATATGACATACATATTTAGCATATTAAAAAAGAAATAAAGTGATGAAAATAATGTAAGTTCATTCACCCTAATTAATTCTTAAAGACAATCCTATGAAATAAGAAAGTTCAAAGTGAATCAAAGTTTGTTTAATGTGATTTTTATTTTGAATTTGTTTTATGTTTAATTTAAGAAATGTGAAAGAATGTTTGATGGTCCTAACCCATTTCTCCCATGTGTATGGCAATTTAGTTTAACCTTTAGATGATTAAATGATTTATATATTTTGATTAAGTTAATGTATGAATTAAGTATGTTAATTACCCCTTACCTGTACCACCTTAATATATTTAACCAAATAATTATGAGCCAATGATATAACATAAAATCACACAAAGAATTTAAATCAGTAATGCACTTAAGAAGAAAAGGGTCTAATGCATTTGGCTCATGATTAATAATTAATTAAGCTAAAGGGTTTAAGTTAAGTGATTTCATAACCCCTCTCACACATGTGAGTTGAATTTTAATTTCTTTAATGTACTTAAGTTATTGAACACCTAAGCATCCACCCGAGATGGATTAATTAAGTTCTGGAAGGTTTTAGAATTTTATCACATTAATGAGGTAGGTAATTAGTGGATTAACCCTTAAATGAATTTTGGATTAAGGAAGAACGAGAGGGTTTAAGGAATAGCTTAGGGAAAATTTCTCAAAATTATTCTCTAAACCTCCTATTCACTTAAACAAAACTTAATTAACTCAATCAATGGATTAAACCACTGATTACACACTTAATTAAACTTAATTACATTAAGAGGATAATTAGCAATTAATCTAGCAATTCCTCTAATTAAACCATCAATAAATCCCAAGAAAATTAGTGGAGGTAGAAGTCATCTCACTAATCATACACTAGAAGTTTAGAATTAATCAATGGGGGTAAATAGATAGTAATTAGCAAAATTAAATTCCCAATTAAACCCAAATCCAGAGAATACTACTATTCAAAATTCATTGAAATCAATTTTAGAATATTTTAGAGTTAAATACCTTCATATGCAATTTATTTCACATTTTTCTATTTTTTTTTGCACTTATATATGAATATTTGAAGTTTCCAAGCTTAATTAGGTAATTTAAATCCCTAGTTATATAGTTAATCACGTCGGTGTCACGTGGAGGCTAATGTAGCACGCTTTCCATGTGGCGTGATGGGATTCGCTATTTAAGTTATCACATCATAGCACCGCGTTAGTGGTGGTGCTACGCGCTTTCTCTCTGTCCATCCGATCAAAGATCAAATGACTGAGATTATATCCACAGTTCTAAAGGATTAGACGATGGATCCTACATGTTAAAATCACGACCATCCATCCAAAACACGCGGAAGGACGGCCCGTGATTCACCCCTGATCTTCACTATGGGAGATGGACACCTTCCATCTTCTAAGGGAAGATCCAAGCTTGATCGAGCTCGGATTGAATCCAAATTCAACTGACACCTTCACCATGCAAGGGAGATCACATCTAACGACTAGAATCTCATGAGATAAAACTTCACTTCACAAAGGACCAGGCCATGGCAAGATTGAGCTCGGTTTAATGGCTTACCTCGGAGGCTATCACCAGTGCTCGATTCCCTTAGAGAAGCTTTGTCTAGTGGAGACGAAGCTTTGTTGAAGTTTGGAGGTGTTGAAATTGGGAAGATCCTTCTAGAGGCCAACTTCACCTTCACTTGAGCTCGATCTTGGTCAAAAGCACTCCTCTCTTATCTTTGGAGCTTGGGAAAAGGGCTAGCCAAGTTTGATTTGATCCTCTGATGAAGCTTGCAAGAGGAATTAGCTTGGTATGAGTATTGGCTAAGTTGGATTTTCACTTGAGCTCCCCTATTTTTAGTCTAGGGAAATCGAGAAGATGGAAATTCTAACTCACTTTAGGAAGCTTGAGAACACTAGCAATGGCTTGCTCTGAGTTCCTCTACTTCAATCGAATAGGGCAGAATGAAATTCAAGTGAAATTAGGAGGAGTATATCTCCCCCTAGAGCAATCGGACAACCAAGCAAGGAGATTCCATTTTGATTCAATTGAGCTCCTTGAGTGGGTTTGTTAGATCATTTGATGTGTCATTACATTCGGTTTGGCCAAAGGGAGGTAATGGAAGAGTGCCATGTGCTTGAAATGGGTGGAGGAATGATTCCCATGTAGCCATGTTCAAGCAAGTGGTCGATTTTGACCTTAGGCAAGGTTGGGTTGACCCAACCCCATTGGGTTAGGTGCACCACACTCACTAGTGTCCACTTGGTCCACTAAGAGGGTGTCAAGTGGTCATGAAGAGGATTTGACCAAATTCCATGTAAATTTGGCCAAAATTTACCCTATGGCATAGGGATAAAATGGTCATTTGGCTTGGGTTTCAATTTGAATATGTTTGGTATGATTGAAAATTGGGTTAAGCCAAGTTTCATTGAATTTGAAGTTGGCATGATATGATTTGGCTCATGTTGACCCATTTAGGTCAAAATGAGTCAACTTGTGTCAAGTTGACCAATTGGTCAAATTGGGTCAAACCAAGGGTTGGGTAATGTTCATATGACCATTTGAAATATTTTGGTGGCTTTGGTTTGATTCAATTTGGTTTAAATTTGGTTTTGGTTTAGATGAGTTCATTTAGGTCAAATGGGTCAAGTTGACAAAATTGACCCATTTGACCTATTTGGGTTAGGTCATGGGTTGGTTCATTTAAATGGATTGGTATCTTTGTTTCCAATTAATTTTGTTTATATTTGAGTTTGGCTTAATTTGACCTTCTAAGTCAAGTTGGATTCATAGTCAATTGGGCTAAGTTAGGTTTAGTTGGCTAATTGAGGCTTTGGTCAAGTTCAACAATCATTTTGGAACGAACTTGACCCATTGGTTTCAATCAATTTGGCTTGATCAAGTTTTGACATATTTTGACTTTTAGGTCAAATTGGGTCAAACTTGGGTCAAATGGCCAATTAGCTGTTAGGCTCAAATGTTGACTTGGTCAACTTCAAACATTGATCATGAATGAGTTTTGATCAATGATTTCAATCAATTTGGCCTATAGTAGATTTTGGCTAGGTTAGGTTTCATTTTGGCTAAGTGTTGACTTGGTCAACCCTTAGGTTTGACTTGGTTTGACCTAATTTAAGTGATTGATCATCTCATGATGATTGTTGTTCATAATGTGAGGTTTAGATGGGCTTAGTTCAATCCAATTTGGTTAGAATTAGAATTTGACTCGTAAAGGTACTTTAGGTCACTTTGAGTCAACTGAGCAAAAGTAGGTCAAATGGTTTGGTCAAAGCTTGATTTGAGTTTGATTGAACTCATATATGAACTTATGGTTGAAATATAAATCTATTTTCAAGTGGTTTGAAGTCAAATGGGTTTTGATTTATTCGACAATTTCAAGCCCAAAGGGTGAACATGAGTTTGACTTGGGTATGATTTTTTTTTTAATTGAGTTTTGAATTGGTGATTGAAGTTTATGTTTATATTTGGATTCATGATTGAAGGATTGATTGAATTGTGAGAAAAAAATCAAGAGTTTGGCTTGATTTGAATTTTGTTTGGCTGAGTTCAAGATTTTGACTTAGAAAGGCTTAGGTTGGATTTTGATTAAATTTGAGTTTGATTTTTGGAGTTGGTTTTAGTGTTTGAATTTATATTTTATTTATATATGTGAATATAAATGATAATATAAATGGGTTATAAAAAAATTTCATGAATTTGAAGTGATTTGAACTTGATTTAGGCTAAGTCCTTAATAGGGAATCAAAGTGACTTAGGAAAGATCTTTGATTTGGATTTGAATTTTGGATTTAGTTTGGTTGATTTGAATTTATATTTCATTTATATGTGTGAATATAAATTAGAATATAAATGGGTTGTAAGAAAATTTCATGAATTTGAATTGATTTAGATTTTATTTGGGCTAAGTTCTTAAGAGGGAATCAAAGGGCTTAATAAATATTTTGAACTTGGAATTTCAATCATAACCTTTAATCATTAGTTTCAATCATGGGTTTCAATTATGGGAATTGATTTGGGTTTGGAGAAAATCATTTAAGCTGGAATTGATTTAGATTTGATGCTGATTTGATTTGGAGTTTGACTTCAATGAAGGAAGAGAGGAATGTGATTCAAGCTATAGGGTTGGCAGATTTTCCTAACACCCCTAAGGCATGGCCTATTCCTATGGCTAACTCTTCTAAGTCTCTAGGGCTAAGTTGAATGTCCACCTAATCACTAGATGTGTCTTAAGACTAAGGATCTCTTAAAGTCTAAGAGGAGTCCTATGTCTAAGATGGAGGGGTTGAGAACTCATCCTAAAAATGAGGTCAACAAGACACTAAGAGCTCCTTAGTCTTAAGACACTTCTAGTGATTAGGTGAACACTTGGCTGAGACTTAGAGAAAGTTAGTTTTAGGGATCTAGGAAGACTTGTCTGCCCAGCCTTGAATGAACAACCCTTCTCCACAACCTCAAATTCAAGTCTAAATCATAAATCAATTCTAAATCAAATGATTGAAACCCATAATTGAATTCAAATTCCAAAATCTTTTCTAAGCCTTATGATTTTATTCTATGGACTTACCCTTAACCAAATTCAAATCAACCCCAAACTCAAGTGATTTTCTCATGAATCATTTATGTCTTCATTTATATTCCCAAATATAAATGGAATATAAATTCAAATAGCCAAAACTAAATCCAAAATATAACCAAAATCCAATTTATACCCTTTTAAGCTAATTCCTTGAACTTGGTCAAATCCTATCCAAATTAAATCAAAACCCATGGATTTCTTCATGATTTAATCATTGTCCCAAATATAAACATAAACTACAATTATCAAACCAAATCCAACCTAAACCAAATCAAACCCAAGTTAGCCCTTTTAGACTTGATATTATCATCTGAACCAAAATCCATATGGCTTCAAACTACTTCTAAATGGATTTATATTTCCATCCTAAGTCCATATGTGAGTTCAACTAAACTTGAATCAAGCCATGATCAAGCCAATTAACCCATTTAGGTCCATTTGACCCAAAATGACCTAAAAGACTTTTTTGAGCCAAGTTCTAATTCAACCCAAATTGGATTGAACGAAGATCATCTAAATCTCATATCATAATCAACAATCATCCTAAGTTAATCAATTGTCTTGAATTGGGTCAAACCAAGTCAACCTAGCCTGTTGACCAAGTCAACCCTTAACTCAAATGAAACTTAAACTAGCCAAAACACACCAGATGCTAAATTGATTGAAACATTTGATTCAAACCAATTCATAATCAATGATTGAACAAGACCAAACCCTCAATTGAGCCAAACCAAGTCTAATTATCTATTTGACCCAAATTGACCCAAATTGGCCTAAAAATTCAAAATAGGTCAAATCATAATCCAACTCAAATTGATTGCAACCAATAGGTCAAGCTCATTATAAATCACTTATTCAACTTGACCAAAGCCATGATTGAACCCAATTTGACCAGTTGGTCAACTTGACCCAACTTAGCCCAAATTGACCTAAAGGATCAAACTAGCTAAAATCCAAATTAATTCTAAATTAAACCAAACTAAAGCCTACAATCATTTTCAATTAGCCAATTGAACTTGACTCAATACCTAACCTAACCCAATTTGGTCAAATTGGTCAAATTGGTCAACGACCCATTTGACCTATATGAACCCAAATGAGCCATAATCAAATACAAAGTAAATTGAATCAAACCAATGACACCAATACATTCCAGTTGGTCATGTGAACTTGACTCAACCCTTGCTTTAACCCAATTTGACCAATTGGTCAACTTGACCCAACCTAACCTAGTTTGACCTAAATAGGTCAAATAAAGTCAAATCAAATCAAATAAACTCCAAATCACTTGAAAATTGGGCTAACCCACTTCTGACCCATCCAAAATCAAACCCATGGCCAAATGATCACTTTGCCCTTGGGTTTAGGGCATCACATGAGATAAGACACATGCACATTTGGTCATCTCCTCCCCTTGGTCACTTGGCACCCAATCATAGGTCCACTTAGGCACTTATGACCATGTCTGACCTGACACAAAGGTAGTTGGGTCGGCCATGGGTCATGGGGAGGTGAAATCACCTCCCCATTCCCATTGGAGGCAGCCACCTCCACACCCTTACCTAATGAAACCAAGCCACATCATCCACCCAAGGACCTCCATAACCCTCTGAAATGGTCAAATGATCAAGAAGAAGCCAAACTAGCCATGGCAATCCGATCCAAGGAATGAGGTATACCCCTTATTCTCACATACTCACACACACACACTCGATTCAACCCTAGCAGCCAAGAACGCACATCCTAGAGCAATTTCCAAGGCTTCTCGAGCTCCCCAAAATCCCCACTCTCAGTTTTATGTGAAACAAAAATAGGGGGGCCTCAATCCGATTTTCATTTGCTCAAACCTCCACCAAAGTGCAATTAACTTTTCACACACCATCCTTAGACCTAGACGAGCCAAAACGAATCATCTCCCAAGCTTCCCGATGGCCGAAGGGTGGAATTCGATCAAGACTGATTGCATACATGTCGTGGATTGGTCTTCTGAGCAAACTACACCAAATCAAAGCTTGTGCGGCTCAACAATGCTTCATTTCTACCAAACGAATCTTCCTCGATCGTTGGAACTATCGGTCATAAGCTCTAGTGAGGTATGCCATTAAAACCAATCCTTAAATGAAAATAGGTTGGTCTTTTGTGAAAGAAAGTTATATGTTATGTGATTTCCACAGTTGGATTGCTTTGTTTTGCTTCTCCAAAGGTGTGAGTTTGATTTCATCTCCATCTGAGCTCGGGTGAGCTCGAATCGAGCGAAAATCAATGGACAGTAACTGTCATTCACCGCTCGGGAGGATATAGATCACAGACCGTCCATCCCGTGTGATAGAAATGGACAGTCTTGATCTGACCACGTGAAGAACCACTCATTTTTCCTTTGGATCTGTGGGTTTAATCATGGTCGTCCAATCTAAGATCAGACGGTCCACGAAGTTACCTCATCTGCCGCCATCTGAGTCACCCTTTGGATGTGATAGCTTAAATAGTGAATCACATCGCATCACATGGAAAGCGCGCCGCATCAGCTGCCACGTGGCCCGATAGGATTAAGGCTTTAAATAGACTTAATTAATTTATTTTTAATCCTGAAACTTCCCAAATTCATAACTAATCCTAAAAAAAATCAAAAAAATACAAACTTAGGCTCATTTTAAAGATATTTTAGAGTAGAATCTAGAAAAATTATTATTAATTAATTTTGAATAGTATTTTTACTTAATTAAGGTTTAATTAAAAATTTAATTAGCTTACTTATTCTTTAACTAGTCACCCAATTAATCTCCAACTTTCTGTGAATGTTTAGAGGGATGATCTCTACCTCCCCTATTTTTATTGGGATTTATTAGATAGTTAATTGGGGAATTAAGCCTTAAACACTCTCCTCTCTTAATTAATGATAATTAAGCAAATGAACATTAAATTAATCAATCAATTAAGCTTATTAACCTCTATTAATGGTGATGAAGTCTAGGGAAATATATTGGAACTCTCTCTTCCTATCTTTTCTTTAAGTCTTCTCCAATCCCTCTTAAATAATTAATTAGTTAACACCCCTTAATTAATTGATTAACAAGATTAATCAAAAATCTGAATCATACATGAACTTTGATTAACTAATTAAAATGATTTAAAGATTGAGACTTAGGCTCCCTTCTTTGTCTCTTTCTCTAAGTCTATCTCATTTTGATTGGTTAAGGTTAATTAAGATTTTAATTGAATCTATTTCTCTAATTTAATCTTGGGTAGCTCTTTGGGTGTTCAATGACCCAAAGTGAGAGATGATGAAATTATGGTTAGCTCATATGTGTGAGAAAATTATAAAAGTAGTTATGTGAGATCTCTTAAGCCTAATTAATTACTAATCATGAGCCAATTACATTAGGCCTCATTCATTTCTTAGGAGCATTGCAAATTTACTTTTCATGTGATTGCATATCATATTGGCTCATTATTATTTAGTTAATTACCTTAAGGTGATGTAGGTAAGAGTTAATTAATTCACTTAATTCATATCTTAATCTAATTAAAATATAAAATCAACCTAAATATTCTTTATTAAACCAAATTAACTCACATATGGGGAATGGGATTAGGATTAGCAAACCTCTTTCACATTTCTTAAATCAAGTCAAACTCAAAATGAAATGACATTAAAGAACTTTGGTTTATTTTAAATAGCTTTATTTAGTATGATTGTATTTAAGAATTAATTGGAATGAATGAGAATGAGAACATGTGCTTATGTTTCTTTATTTCTTTCCAATCATATTAAATGTTATTTTCCATTTGTAATCATGCATTCATTCCTTTTTAAATTAACTAAAATGAAATGGTTTCTTTTATGTCAAATTGTATGTGTTGATTTAAATTAAAAATAAGTGTGGTCATTATTAGTATTAAATCAAAAGTTATTTTTTAAAATCCCATAAATCAATTATAATAGATGGAGTGATGTTAATTACAAATATCTATAAGCTTGTATATGTTGATAATATAAGATATGCAATATGAAGCTCTCTTTCTTTACCTTATATGAATTTGCATGGGATTTACAAATGTATAGTTCATTTGAAGAAAATAAAACATTTGCCTAAATCTACTCCCATGCATCTCAATGTTAAGACTTAAGAAGAATTTTATATCACATATATAAATCATATAATCAAATCAAATATGACTTCTTGCATGACTTCTCATTCTTGTGGTTCTTTTTATACATTCATATGTATATAAGAAAAATGGTATATTAGTCAGGCATCCCAGTGGGGACTTTAGCCCTAAAATGTCTTGTACTTTATGCCCCTGATGAGAACAATGGCTACGTACTCACTTAAAACTCTTATACATGTGTATGTATGATATGACCAATGAATAAGAATCATAAATCAATGAAATCAAATATACTTTTTTTTTGCATGGATTTTCCTATTCATATAGTTGTCTATGCATCCATATGTATATAAGAAAAGTGGTATATTAGTCTAGACATCTCGGGACTGCGAGGCTTTAAGTAGCCCTAAGTAGGTCTTGTACCTTACACTGGTGGTGTAGAACAATGGCGACGTACTCACTTAAAAATTTCATACATTCGGATGTGTACTTAGATAATGAATGAGAACACTATTTTTCTATTAAAAAGGCATGCATTCATACTTTATTTATTTGGTTGAGTTGATTAGTCATGTGATTTAATGTTCTTTCCTTATGCTTTTGCATAAGAATCTATATAAAGCTTTAAAGTAATATGACAAAATCATTCAATCAAATGAAACATTAATTCTAAACACATTTACTCACATTCATCATTTAAATGTGCTAAGATGTAAATTACATGTATAGCTATGCTTAGGATTTAATCATATGCATGATACACATGATGGAAAGAAATGAATAAATATGTATTATGTGATAGTAATTCATTCTAATTAATCTTAAAATATCTTTCTTATTGAATGAGTTTACTTAAAATAAACCTAAACTTAGGACTAACTAAAACATATAATTAGTCATTCACTAAAGAGAATTGATTAATTAATTTGCTTTATATATGGCTTAAGGTGGGGATAAAAGAGAGTGATCTTCTCTTTCTTTCTCTTCATAACACTTAGTTGTTTAGTGTAAATCATATGAAACAAAAGAAAACTACTAAATAAAATCTTCAAACCAATTAAATCACTTAAATAGAAATCAACCCTTTTATAAATTAAATCTTTCACACTTAGTGGAATTATAACTCTAAAGCCTAGCTAGGACATACCACACAAGCTTTAATACACACACATTAGATTAAGTCACAATTTCTAATTTTATGTTAAGACGGTGCATGGTTTGATATATGCTTGGCTTTATGATGTATTATTTTAGACTGGATGTTAGGGTGTATGTGTGTACTCTAGATGTTAAGTCAATATTAGCATAATTATATTTTCTGTGGGGGGTTGTACTTAAGGGGCCGTTGTAATAAAAATATAAATACTTTTGCTATGCAAGTTGCTTATACCCCTAAGCATTACCCAAATTAGGACATGCGAGCTTACTTACCCATGTGCGGGGTGCTAAGTCTAAATTATTCATATAACTACTTGGGTTGTATGGTGTATTTAGCTAACATTTATTTTGCAGGTGTGGCTAGATTTACTTTCCTTCTTTTAATGTAATTTTGTATTAGGATTAGGATAAGTGTTATGGGAGATTAGAATAAGCATTGGTTACAAGACCAAGTCTTATGTACCTTGTGAAGCCTTTGGAGCAAGCACATCCAAATCAAATCAAAATAAGAAAAGAATGAAGACCCCATAACATTCATCATTCATAGTTGTAATTATTCTTTTATAATCTAGGTTGTATAAGGGTAGAGCTCGACTACCCACCTTTCTTTTTGGGTTGTACGGTGGTACCTGATCGCATCGGCCTCTTATTCTTTTATGATAGCTTTATAAAATTATTTGATATTTTGTTTAGCTTGTGCATTAGAAATGACATGCCTCTTCATAATTTCTTTATGATTAGTGTTTGTTGTATAGCCTGGATGTGATTAGGCTCTTAGGATAACAATTAATTTTTCAACCCAAGCTAACAACTCATAACTAAATTTCTTAAAATAACAAATAATCTCACATAAAATTCTAGGTATTAAATCAAGATAATAAAATATTTAGCATCCCCTTAACTGGATGTTGTATATTTAACATCATGCATATCATCTTGTTTCACTCTTGTTAAGAGAGGGTATTCATCTTTGCCAAATAGAATGGACTTAACCTTTAAGAGCCTATGATGGAAGAACACCTCTTTCTCTCTTGATTTTGGCCCATAATCAACTTCACCATGCATTTAGGCATACAAAAATCCTAAAACCTATGTTAAAACAAAGAGTCAAAAATAGATAAGATTTAATAAAATTTGCATTAGACTAAGCCATTATTCATACCATTAATTCTTTAGTCTCTTAGGAAGTGGGTTTAAGAACTTTAGTTTCTTTTCTAAATAATAACAACCTAGCCATCTTACAAAACATAAGACTTATCTACATGGTTTTAAATCATAGGAGAAGTTAGCTGGCTGTTACTCCAGACGATTATAAGCCAAGTAGTTGGGTGGTTTACTCTCTCTTGTGGAGGTAAACAATTTACCCACTTTCTCCTTAGATTTAGGTCATGCTTTGACCCTCACTAAAGGTCCCTAGATTTAGGATCCAAGGTTACCATTTTTCTTTGGGGCTACTAGCATAAATCATCACCTCTTAGGCATTTTCATAATCATGTATTGTGGAATTGTAAGACTAAGATTTCTAATAAAATTTCAACTCAAACATATATTTCTCCTCAATTTCAAACATATAAAGCCCAACCATAGGATAATTTGGGATGCTCACTAGGTTTCCTAGTATCATGAGCATCCCCTACTCATCTCCTTTTGGCTTCGATAATAAGTCTTTTCTTTCGATCTATCCCATTTGATCTTCCAAATATGACAAATTTATTGATAGTTCTATCTTTGAATTCTTTAGAGACAATAATTACCTACTTTAATCAAGAGTATTCCTAAGGAATTCACCTTCTTTAGGATGTAATTAACTACGGGGGCTTGCCCCCATAGGAAACTTTAGAACATAGTTTAAATAAATCCTACTTTATTCATCCATATAAAATAGAGGAAAAATCTCTGGTACATTCGAAGGCCCACTATGCCTTAGGAGTCCTTATTAAGTGATTAGGTCCATCATATGGTAGTGATTTATATTTTTTTGAGATAGTGCACTATTCTTTGATGTCATACCCGATCATCTCAATAAGTACATCCTCAGATCTGTGTGGTATCCCCCCTATATACACACACATACACATGAACCAAAAATAAACACTACAGAGTCCTTATTAGGTGATTAGGTCCATTATAAGATGATGATTTATATCTTTCGAGATAATGCATAATTCCTTAATGTCATACGTGATCACTTCAATAAGTATCCCCTAAGATTTGCATGGTATCCCACATCTAAAAATAAACACCACAATCGGGTGACCCACATATCAGATTCTCTAATAAGAACTGTGAATTGAGCCCATCAAAAAATTTTATTCTAGAAGAAGTGTTAAATCACACATGCAGTGGGCGCCAACGTGTTGAATAGTTTGTTAAAAAATCTTCATATCTTTCAATTTTCCCCACCACCTTTTTAATATATATATACAGATATTGATGAAGATGAGTATCGAGCACGAATTAGATGCTACATTGAAGGCATAGAATATTGAGTTTGTGAATATCAAATATCTTTATGGTGAATAAAGCGATGATATGAGTCTAAGTTAAAGAAGTTATAGCCTTTGAGGATTAGTTGACTGAGTGTAGGATTGAACTGTCGACAATGGTGACTTCTATTTCATTTCAGCGTCAGGAGGTCGATAGGACTCGGGATAAGCTAGTGGATGCACGAGCTAAAATAAATTAGACTATGAAGACCTTAGAAGTGACCAATGCTAAGATACAGACTTTAGAGGCAGAGAATAAGGCATTACTAGCACAGATATCTGAAAAGGAGAATATAGAAGTTGACATCGACTTGAAGATTATAAAGAACTTCAAAAATTCAATGTCCTTCAAGAGTATAATTCAAGATCGGGTTCAGAAAGCTCGCGATCATTTCTACGATATAAAAAAAGAGGTGGGAAAAACTGAAAGAAATATCCTCCTCCCTATTGACTGAAAAAGATATATTAAAAGCTCTTCACATTGTGAAAGTCGAAGATCTTCGATATGAGACCCGCTATATTAATCAATATGAGAAGGAAGAATCTTTATTCAAAGTTGGTCTTTCAATTCAAGTTGGGAGATCTCATGCCCTTATGCTAAAGAAGTATGATAAGGGTAAGGAAAGATCTAATCTCGTTCCCACAGTATCGTCCAAACGACTAGTAGAAGAACATGTACCAAATCTTTCTAAGAGGAAAAAGTTGGGCGACTCATAGATCAAATCCTCTGATAAGAACTGTGAAATGAGCCCATCAAAAATTTCTATTCTGGAAGAAGTGTATATATATATATATATATATATATATATATATAAAGAGTTGGTATATATATATCTTCATATATATATATATATATATATATATATATATATATATATATATATATATATATTCAGATATTGAAAAAGATGAGTATCGTGCTCGAATTAGATGATACCTTGAGGGCATGGAATACTGAGTTTGTGAAGATCAAATATCTTAATAATGAATATAAGCGATGATACGAGTCTAAGGTTAAAAAAGTTATAGCCTTAGAGGATCAGTTGGCCGAGTGTAGGACTGAACTGTCGACTATGGCAACTTCCCTTTCATTTCAGTGTCAGGAGGCCGATAGGACTTGGGATGATCTAGTGGATGTACGAGCTGAAATAAATCAGACTACGAAGACCTTAGAACGGCCAATGCTAAGATACAGACTTTAGAGGCAGAGAATAAGGCATTACTAACACAGATCTCTAAAAAGGATAATATAGAAGTTAACACCGACTTGAAGATTATAGATAACTTTAAAAATTCAATAATCTTCAAGAATATAATTCAGGATCGGGTTCAGAAAGCTCACGATCATATCTACAATATTGAGGTGAAGGATATGGAATGTCAGCTTCTTGAAGAAAATTTTATTCTTGATTTTTTGAAAGGGGCTCTTCTAGTTCATCGCAAGATAGCTACAAATATTGAAAGCCTTTCACCCAGTCAGGTTTCTAAAGATTCATCTCGAGGGGATGACGTAGAGAGCGCTTCTTCCTCTTTTTCTGGTGATAATAGTGAAAATGTAGATGTCGTTTGATTATATTATTATTTTATTTATATTTCAATTTGAGATCTTGTCATATGATCATGTTTATGTAATAAAATGGTTGATGTTTAAAGTGATTTGTTACTGATTTAAGCTACATGTCAAAAAGTTATTTAGTGATGTTAGCCTGTATATTTTAAGAGAAAATCTTGCAAGGATTTCTAACCCATCCGATGTTGTTTGTTAGAGTTTTACTCGATGACATTAACCAATATGAAGTAAGTACAAAGTTTTGGCCTATCTGAAGTTGTTTGTTAGAGTTTTGTTCGATGACATTAACTTGTGTGGAGTAAATATAAAGTTTTGATCTATTCGAGGTTGTCTGTCAGAATTTCACTCGATGATATTAACATATGTGGAGTAGGTCCAATTGAAACCACATGGGATCAATTTTTCTCTCTTATTATTATTATTATTATTATTTTGATTTATCATTTTTCAAACAAAAATATGAAACATCAAAATATAGAGTTCAATTTAAATGTTACATCGTAAATTTATTGATAATATCTTCATAGGTTCTCAGCATTCCAAGTGCACGGAAAAAATTTTCCCTCTTAATCTTTAAGCTTGAAAGTTCTTGGTTTAACCATAACAACCACCACATAAGGTCCTTTCCAAAGAGGAGAAAGTTTGTTATGTTATGGTTCTTTTCCCATGGACACCAAACTTTGTAAATCTAGATCTCCAACATTGATATGTCTGGGCTTCGCTCTTCGATTGAAGATATGTGTGATTCATTGATGATAGGCAGCATGTTTGATTGAAGCTACTTCTCTTATTTCAGGCAATAAATCAAAATGATATTAGAGTTTTTCTTCATTATTAGTTACATCAAAAATCTGGACATTAGGATTGGGGATATTGATGTCAATTGGAACAATCGCCTCCACACCAAAACACAGATCATAAGGTGTCTCACCAGTTGGTATTCTTGTAGTTGTACGGTAAACCCATAATACATTAGGGAGGTCATCCACCCATTGCCCCCCAGCCTTATCTAAATGTGTCTCCAAGCCTTTTAGAATTGTTCGATTCGTAATCTCAATTTGACCATTTGTTTGGGGTGTGCTACAGTTGTATGAATCAATTGAATATATAAATCTTTACAAAAGGAAGTGAATTATTTTCTCATGAATTGAGTCTTATTATCTGTTATGATTTTAGCAGAAATTCCAAAATGACAAATAATATTCTTCCAAATAAATTGTTTAGTATTAGCTTCTATGGTTTTTGCTAATGGTTCTGTCTCAACTTATTTAGTGAAATAATCTATCATCATAATGATGAATTTTCGCTGTCCAGTTTCAATAGAGAATGGTCCCATAATATCTATCCCCCATTGAGCAAAAGACCAAAGGCTCTGGAAAGACGAAAGTTCGGTCAGCAGAATATGGTTAAGATTAAAATGCATCTAACAATTGTTACACTTTTTTACAAAATTTAATGCATCATTTTTTTATTGTAGGCAGTAAAACCCTCATCTCAGGATTTTATGGGCAAATGCTCTACCCCCATGTGTTCACCACAAATACATGAATGGACTTCTCAAAGTGCATACTCTGCTTCAGATGGTGAAAGACATTTGAGATATGATCATGTGAGTGATCTTTTATATAATTTCTCATTGATAATGCTGAAGTTTGCAGCTTTTCGTCGAATATGGATGGTGACAACTAGATCTTCTGGTAAAACTCCATCACGTAAAAAGGAAAATATCGGATCTATCCAAGAAACTTCCATTGATTCATTAATAGACTATATTTCGCAAGTCCTTGTATGCTAGGAAATTGAATGTCTTCTATATAATTTCTCTTGTAAATGTCAGAGGATGTTGAAGTGGCGAGTTTCGAAAGAGCATTAAGTCTAGCATTTTGATTTCTTGGAATGTGAATGATTTGATATTTACTCATTCGAGAGATAAGAGATTTTACTATCTAGAGGTATTGTCTCAGATGATGATTGTGAGTGTTGAAATCTCCTTCAACTTGAGAAAGCACAAGTTGCAAATCAGTATAAATTATAAGATTTTGAACTTCACAATCAATAGCCAATTTTAACCCTGTTATTAAGGATTCATATTCTGCAACATTATTAGTAGCTAAAAATTTTTAACGTAGTTCATACTCAAGGACATCCTATTGAAGAGAAATGAATAGAATTCCTACTCCAACACCACAGTTTCTAAATGTTCCATCAACAAATAAAGTCCAATGTCGTGATAATAAAAGAGAAGAATTTATTTCAATGGAATCTGAGATGGTGCATTCAATAATAAAATATGTTAATACCTTAGATTTGATATCTAGCCTGGGTAGAATATAAATATCAAATTCTCATAATTTCACTGACCATTTAACTAATCTGTCATAAGCTTCTAAATTTTAAAGGATAGTTTTGAGTGGAAGTTGTATATAGACGTCGATAGAATGAGCTTGAAAGTATGGGCGTAGATTTCTTGTCGAGAACACCAATGGTAAGGCAGTTTTATCTGCCAATGGATAATGTCATTCTGCGTCTGATGGAATTTTACTAATGTAATAAATTGGTCGTTGCCCCCCACCCTCCTCACAGACCAATATTGAGCTTATTGCATGAGGCGAGATAACGAGATACAAATAAAGAATTTCTCCCGGGATTGACTTTAATAACAATGGTGGTGAGAAAAAATATTTTTTGAGCTACTCGAATTGACTTTGACATTCATCAGTCCATTGAAAATTATTATTTCGAGCACTCTTGAGTATTCTAAAGAATGGTAAGTATTTGTCTCACATTTGAGCCAAGAATCGTGATAAGACCACCATCCTCCAGTTCAGGCATTGCACCTCCTTTATGCTCTTTAGGGGCATCATATCTTGTATAACCTTAATCTTTTCTGGGTTAGTCTCAATCCCTCGATGAGTGACCATAAACCCTAAAATTTTTTCAGATGTGACTCTGAAAGCACATTTGGAGGGATTTAAGCGTATATTATACTGTCGAAAAAGCCTGAAACATTGTTCAAGGTTATTGATATGTTTTGTCTTTTCAGTACTTTTAACTAACATATCCTCCATATATACTTTCAGAGTATGACCAAGAAGAGTTTTGAAAACTTTATTTACTAGGCGTTGATACGTGGCTCCTGTATTTTTCAATCCAAATGGCATTACTCGACAACAATACAACCCTTTATCAGTCTGAAAAACAATGGCTTCTTCATCATCTGGATTCATCTTTATTTGATTATATCCAAATTAAACATCCATAAAACTAAGCATTTGATGACCTGAAGTGGCGTCGACCAACTAGTTTATGCGCGGAAGAGGAAAACTATCTTTTGGGCAAGCTTTATTAAGGTAGGTGTAGTCAACACACATTCTTCATGCCCCACTAGACTTCTTCACCGGGATAACGTTTGCCAACCGAATAGGATAATGTACTTCTCATATAAATCCTGCGTCCAAAAGCTTATCAACTTCTTGTTCAATTATTTGTAGACGATCTGGAGCAAAGTTTATTTTCTTCTGAATGATGGGCTTGAATGCTAATTAATTTTGAGGGAATGAGATATTACCTTAGGATTAATTCTTAACATATATGTTGGACTCTAAGCAAAAAATATCCTGATTTTGGCATAAAAAGTTGATGTACCCCTTTCTTTCATTCTTAGAGAACAACAAACCTACTTGCACTATTTTTTAGGGATATTCTTCTGACAACGGGATGCTGATCAACTCTTCGACTATTGATGCTCTCTGGAGTATTTCTTCATCTCTCAAGTCAAAATTTTCGATGCTCAATGTTATTGAATGTCGTGGTTGGACCTGCCTCAAGTAACGGGTTTGTGTTATATACTGCTTGCCACGAACCTCACATATTCCATTAGAGGTTGGAAGTTTTAATTTCATATGAGGTATGGAAGCAATAGTGCCAAAAAGTGTTTGTAGGGGCCTTCCACAAATAGCAATATAGGCTGATTCTGATTTAACTACCATAAATTGAATCAAATGCATGGCTTGTTTAGGAAATTCCCCTAGAGTTACTGGGAGTGTTATTATTCCTTCTACCTTTATCGGTTGATTGTCAAAACCATATAACGGCCCAGTAGCTGATTGGAGTTTTTCTCTTACAAGACCCATATTTAAGAATGTCGAGTAGAATAATACGTCGACAGAGCTACCATTGTCAACTAAAATTCTTTTAACATTCTAACAAAGATCTCCAATCCCTGTGTTGATAACTAAGAGATCTTGATGTAGAGTTTGTATCCAATCGAAGTCAGAATCATTAAATTTGATAGACTGATCAATTCATGATCTCTTCATTCTAAGCTCTTCGGGTGTAGTGAGGAGAACTTTATGAGAAAATTGTAGTCCGCCAACGATAGTTTCAATTTCTCTAACTATTTTTCAATTTTCTTGTGGTTGTCTTGGTTGATGTCTTGGTTGGTGTTGGTTTTGTCCTCTAACAGAATTATTGTTATTTTCTTGTTGATTATGAACAAACTGTCGGAGGTATCCCTACTGTAACAACCTTTCGATTTCATCCTTTAAATGTCTATAGGCCTTAGTGGTATGTTTGTATCCTCAATGAAAATAACAATACTAATCCTGATTTACAGTGATCGGCCTCAGGGGATTAAGCCATTTGATATTATTTCATTCTGAATATCCATTAAAATGTTTGTGCAAGAGGTATTTAAGGGTGTATATTCTTTTTGTGGGTGAGGATCACGCGATGATTGAGCAGGCTTTGGGGGGCATGTTTTGATACTTCTGACGATCATGCTTTTTTGATCGAGATGTGTGAAGACTATCATTTGTGTCTCCCTTGCGCATCTTAGAAGAATATTTGAATTGCTTCTTATGGGCATTGATGATCTCATCTACCATGATCTATGCCTCTACTCTCCGTATGAGGTCTCCAAAAAAAGGAATTGTTTCTCTCATCAATGATGAGTAGAATGATCCAGGCCTTAAGCCTCCCAGAAAAATACCTCATAATAATTCAGGGTCTACTCCCGAAATTTGTCAAGCTTCACTCGAGAATCATTGAAAATACTCTTTTAATGTTTATCCTTCGTTCTGGCGTATTCTAGAAAGCTGAGATGGGTTTTTAATGGTTCGTCGATTTGAGATGAATTGTTCGACAAAGAGTTTGGCCAAATGAGAGAAGTTAGGAATGCTCCCTTGAGGGATGGAATAGAACCACATATGAGCTTATCCTTTGAGAGTAACCGAAAAAACTTGGAAGAGTAAAGCATCGGAGGCTTGTTGAATGTGCATAATAGTTCTGTAATGATCGATATGCTCATAAGGATAAGAAGTTCCATCGTAAGGCTCCATGTTAGGTAATTTAAACTCCAACGGGATAGGTTGCTGAAGAACTGTATCATGCAAAGGAGAAAATTCTTGAATGCTCCGACGATGAATGAATTATCTATCTCTTTAAGAAAATTCTTCTCGGACTAGACATTGTAACTTATTTTTAATGACTTCACAGGATGTTCCAATAAAACGGGGATGATTTAACCCCACCAAAGTGGCAGGGGGATTAAAGGTTGGTCGAATGGAATAAGAAGGGTGAGTTGAATTAGTAATATCATCAATATCCATATTAGAATGACGTGCATGGGGAATTTTCATATGATCATGAGGGGGTTATTCATTAGTTTCTCCAACAAAATCAACAATATCAAGTTGTTGATATAGTTGATTTTCTTCAAGTTGTGGTGCCCTTCTCGGCTGTCTAGCTCTTAGTAAAAGCTGAAGGATTTGAGCCTGTTGTTCCTCCGATCTTCGCATGTACTCTTCTAAGGTATGAAGTGTTTCACCTGGTTGGTGGTTTTGATCTTGTTGGGAAACTTGATCGTCTAATATGATGAAGTAATGAGAATCTTTTTCCAGAGACGGCGTCAAACTGTTGCATGCCAGAAAATAAATAGTAGTAGAATAAAACTTCATGTCTTAACTTATATGAAAATCCAACACACACAAATCGTTTAAATAAGAAACTCTGAAATTTTTACATGAGAAAATCCCAAAAATAGGGGGAAAAACTACAGGGCCTAGCCTAATAAAAATGTTTCACTAAATATTAACTTTGGAGTACAAAGTTTAAATCTTCCCGATAGCGAGATTAAAGATTATATATAAGAAATCTTGATAATAATTATAATTTACGGTATAGTAGAGAACAGTGGGGTTGTGGGCGATGACAATAAAAGAACGATTACACGAGTGGTGATGATAAACTTCAAACTTGTAGTTCTCTCCCAACTTTCTCCCAAGTTTACTTCTAGCTCCTTTCCCTCCTCCTTCATGACAAGAATGAGGTCCTATTTATAGGATTCTGAGAGAGGAATTTTGGTCATTGTAGCCAAAATCCTAAAACACTCTATCGGACGGTTATATCAATTCATTTGATCATAGATAGTCTTTTAGTGATTTTACCATTCAAATGATTCGACCGAGTGATCTTGGGATTCATTCATGTTCGCCGATTCGACTATAAGCACGTCAAATTTGGAAATCATTTGATTATCTATTCAGTATTTTAAAGTTTTTATATGCAGTTTTTAAGTTTAATTTAAGCTCATTTGGGTTTGATTTGACCTAATTCTAGCGTTATTAGACTCATTTCACTGAATCGTTTAATTTGATTGTATACATATTTTAATTTGAGATTCATACTTAATTTATAAATTTTAAAAAGATATATCACCACTATTATTCAAAACTCACACTCCATCATCTTTGGCTATTCTATTTCTTCTTCGCTAAAAGCGATGCAGGAACGAGCGATCTCCCTGTTTTACTTCTTTGCACAAGGACTGACTTACTCAGCCTTCTCAATCTCGCTCAGGTTGAACAGCAATACAATCTCCTCACCGTTGATTGGGTTGTAAGTTTTTAACTATTTATATTATTTTATTTATAAGGATGGATCCACACACAATTGAGCGAGAGAAATTGACCCTCCTAAATTTTATAATTTCTTCTATATGAGATAGTCAAATTAATCATTTATTTCTCTTAAAAATTATTTTTACTCTTTATTTTTATCCTAATATATAAATTTTTCTTTTATGAGAATTTAGGCTGATTCCACCACTATTTATTTGTGAGAAGTTTTATAAGTTTCTACTATTGGAGTTGACAGAGATGAGAATATGAGCAAGGTTGTGGGCGGCAAGAACATCAACAGTGGCTGCAATGTGGAGATGGCTGCCGGAGCGATGGCCAAATTATATTATGCAAATCAGAAGGATTAGGCTATTGTTGAGAGATTTTTAGGCGATTATGGCTCAAATTTTTTAAAATAATTTTGAGAGCTAAGCTCTTCTAAAAAAATGCTCATAAATTAGAGCTTAGTTTCGTGATGCTATTACGCATTTAAAAAAAAAAAAAAAGCATAATTTTTTATTTTACAGTTACCTAAAAGAGGAGAAACAATAAAAATAAAATATCACCAACCAAAAGAGTTATGTATTCGATGGCTACTTTCCCCAACTTCAAATGCTTAGCATCAAACTTGTATTCTATTAAGAGATATTTCATTAAAAAAATCTTATATCAGCTGGACAGATAACACACCTAATAAATATTACAATCATTGTCCTTCATAAGCAGATCTGTCACCATTATATAGCAATTTTTTCACTAACGTCACAATGACAAACCACCACATGATAAGTTGTTCCAATTTATCTTAGAAAAAGTGCAAAAGCATTATATTTCAGTGCTCGGTTTTTTTTTTCCGACATTTAAATGAATTTAATCACAAACTCATATACATAACGCATGTGCAAAGACTTAAACTCAAAATCTCTTGATTGAAAATCAAAATTCTCAAACACTAGGCTAAAATATCTTCCACTCATTGCTCGATTTTAGATAATAATGTATGCCAAGTAGGGGTGTATTGAGCGATTTGAGCGAGCCATAATTTCGACATCGATAAATATTGCTCGAGCTTCGAAGAGGCCGTGGCTTTCGAAAGTTTGAGTTCGAGGCAGTCGGATCCAAATCGAATGAGCTTCGATCCGGCCCGGCAGCAAGCGAAATCAGCCGGTTCAAATCAGCGAACGAACGGCTCGAAAATGCAAGCGAGCTACGTTCGACTTCGAAAATGCAAACGAGCGGCTCATTCGAATTAATCTCGCGCATTAATTGGATGGCGATCTGTTTTGAGCTTCGCGGCGGTGCCTTGGACCGCCGTTCCATTTCACCTTCGCTAGCGGCGAAAGTTGACTCAGTCGGCTCGAAATAAATTTGAGCCACATTTCTGGCTCGAAAATCGGCTCGTTTGCTTCGAGTCGATCTCGATTCAAGCCCAAGTTCGAGTCGACTTTCAAGCGAGCCACGCTCTTCGGGCTAATTTCTCAGCCCTATCAAGAAGAACAATAAACAAATTCAACTTGGCATGAGAATACTCTCTCTCTATCTCTCTCTCTCTCTACAAAGTCGTCATAACTAGCCCATCGCAGCTTCACTGAACCGCATTAGTTCAGTTTAGGTATACCAAGGAGATATCTCATGAAGACGGCTCTCCATATTCCACACTCAAAATAGTTGAGTATGCTCTAAAGTTCTGAAATATGGTTGTTCAGAGTGATTTTCATAAGAATTCTATAGCCATTTCTTATTTGCATATAAATATGATCACTGCCTTTTCTCTTGTATTTGTTTTCTTGTGATTGAACTTACGATAGTTTTCTTTTTTATCATAGTATTATATATGCATTATCAAAGAATAAGTTTGATGGTTATTTATACCCTGTAATTTTAAGGCATTCATAGATGCTGCTGCAAATAGCCAGTACATGCCTTGGTGGAAAACCTATAACAAGAACAACAGCTGCGAAAACCTAAAGGTTATCACACTATAGTAGTCAAAACCTGATTTAGCTCTTATTTGAACAAAAAAAATTAGTGTTTATAATTGACTCAAATTTTATATAGTAGCTTTCTGCATGTTAGTATTCTGTCTCATAACTGTTTGGAGCGAGAGTTAGGTTTTGTACTCGCTAATAGGCTTCAGGATTCAACGCTGCTGGCAACAGAACTAATGCAAATTCCCTAAAGATGCTATTAGCTTCCTCAAGGTGTCAAGTGCGAGAGAACAGAATCGAGGCTTAGGGAATTCATATGAACACAATATCGCCAAATCACTCAAATCGAACTCCAGAGGGATGCTGTTGGAGAAGAAGTTTTGGTTGATTAAAAGCTTCTGGACAACAGAGAAAATTCCAATGGATGAAGGGAGAGGACCAGAGGGGCGGTTATTCGGGAGGGTGATTTGGCCAATGAGATTGTCCTTCAGCTCAACCAGAGCAAGAATGGGAAAGCTGAAGAAGTCTGCCATTCCTACGTGAAGCAATGGAGCAGTGAGGTCGCTCGTACTGGCAACAACTTCTTGTTTTGAGCAACAGTTCTATTTTGAGGTGCTACAGTAATAAATAACATATTTTGAGTGTTAAATATGCAAATGAAGATGTTTTAGATACTTTGTATGTAAAAACTATAAATTTTAAATGTGTCATAAAGATCAAGATCCAACATCACAATTGTTGATCTATTTGCTCTCCCCTTCACTCCTCACTGATTCATAATTCTAACCTAAAAATTTAACCTGTGATATAAGTGATAGGAGGTATAGCATGTAACATAAGATTTTTTTTTATTTTAGTTTTAATTAGGTATTAATTTAATGTGTCATTCCAAATGTTTCCAAGTATACACCTTAAAAAAATGATGCAATTTTTGACAATTAATAATGAGGCACACCTCCAGTCATGTGCTATTATTAATTTTGATGTTCTAAACAACTTATAATTTTTTTTACAATGAGTTTAATTAAATATCAATATACTATATAATTATAATAAAATCATAAATAATTTCTAATGCTTATATTATGTTAAGTTTATTCTAAATGTATTTAAATAATATAACACTTAAATATTTAAAATTATTTAATTTATATTACAACAAAGTTCATTAAAAAAATATAATTAAAACTTTAAGTTTAAATTATTTAAATAATAAAAAAAACCTTAAATATATCAAATTTTAACTCTCCAAAACATCATCTAAAATATTGAATAACATCTAAAACTTACTATGTTAATATCAAAAACTAGTATTAAAAAAATATTAATAACATGCACTTAGGGCACATATTCACTAGATTTAGACTTGACAATAACAAACCCCCAATTAGCATATAAGCTTCCATTCAAATTTCTATGATTTCACTAAGCTCAAAATTAACCCAATCTCCTTTGTAAAATAAGGAAATCCACATACTAACATTCTTTAATTTTAATTCAATTGTTCTATCTTTTAAATATCTCGGGTTCCCCTCAACCCAACTAGAATTCTTTTGCGAATCCTTTGATTGTGACTACATGCCATTTGGGTTTCTTTTTTGGGTCCCAAGCTTGAGTCCTACAACTATTCTTTTGCATAGGTCCTTTTTTCACTTTAATCTTATAGTAAAGAATACAATCATGCGCAAGTCATCTTAGCCTAGTGGTTGAGATCTTTAAACTGTAAGTTTTAGGTTAGTCGCTTTATAGTGTGTGTGTGAGTTCTGATTAAATTTGCTCAAATGTCCCTAAAAAAAAGAAAACAACCATCTTTTTTCTGCTGCTCATACGGCACACTCGGAGAAATGACAACCGATGATCCACTTCTACATCTCCAAGTGAACAACCAATATCTCCTTAATAATAGCATCACCAAAGTACCTTCCCAATTTCTTAAATGATGAAATCAGATTAATAAAATAAAAAGAATAAATCAATACCTTTTAAAAAAATAAAAAAATCTGACAAACATGTTGGAGAAATGAAGGCATATTATCATTTCATAAAATTTTGCAACTTTTTATAAATAAAAATTACAAAAGAAGAAAAATATGGGTTCCTATAAAAGAAAACATATTAGGAGGTTATCTAGATAACGTAAGGGAGGTGGAGCATATAACCCACAAACATGAGAAGTTCAACGCTAAAAAGCCGTTGCATGTTTCTAAGCTTACAGTCAGTTTAAAGATATACAGGCATTTGCTAAGGGTTCACCTAAAAGGAACGGGAGCTGCTTCAACATTCTCCGCAGATATAATTTCTGGCATTGTGTACTAAAATTCAAATGAAATGGGCTCAGGGCCTCTACTCCAATGTTTAAGGGTAAACAAGGACTCAGGGAGACAATTCAAGTTACCTTATTCTAAAAGTCTTCAGCTTCTATTCAAGTTACCTTAGCCTAACTCTTTAATTCCTTCCTTAATTTTACTGACATGCTTTATTAGTCCATTTTCTACCTTCACTATATATGCCAAAATTACGTAAATTTATTTTCTTTTCATTTCCCCGAGAGGTTATATTAATATAATCATCTATCTTTCCTATTCTAACAAACATCCATATTAATATTCACTGTTGCAGCTAAGTGCCAAAATTAAATGCAGTGACATCTTCAAGAACGAGATTCCTCAAGCAAGCACAAAAAGAGAGAGATCAAGAAACCAGAGGATAAGAGATAATAAGATTTGTGTGGTTCAGCTTGCTAAGACTTACATACATGAGAGAAAATCAAGGATCTTATCAATTGAAAATATAAATAATAAAAAAATGTGTAAATAAAAGTTACTGCCAAAAATTTGCAAATCATAAGTGGACCCATTACAAATAAAAAAAAAAAGAACACTAGAAGACATTCTCTCAAATAAGATTACCTTGCATCAAAATAATGATGATCACTTGAAGCGAATCTAGAGCACCATCTTTTTCTCTCATAGGCCGAATGTCACCAAGATAAAAAGAGATCTTCACATACACTTCATAAAACCTAAACCCTAAGAGGTTGTGCCAAAGGAACCTCCAAAGGAACTAATCACCCCCTAGAACGAAGTCCTCACTTATACGTGTCAACCACATGCCTAGAAACCAAAATTGCACAAGAATCTCTTATGATAATCATTAAAAGTTATTCTCCTTAGAACAATAATAATTATATAAGAAATTATGGGCTTTCGTATTTCCCCTTTCCCAAGGGCTCTACGCCCGACCCCTTTGGGATTCATTATGAATTTACTAGCCAAATCAAGCCATTCAATTCAATTTGAATAAATGAATTAATTGTTTCAAAAGAAAAGATGGATACACAACAATTGGAGAAAATTCAAATTTGATAGTTAGGATGTGATACATGATAATATTGATAACAATGATAGTGATGATGATGATAATGGTAATGATGATGGTGAAAATAGTCTTGATATATAACATGATTAATTTTATTTTTAGAATTTTTTTTTTAAATTAATATCCTTTGCTTTAGTTAGCTTGAAAGTCATTTCAAAATATATCACTCTTTACTCAAGTCAAGCAAAAAATCAAAATATTCAAACAAAAATTGAGATTAGCTAGCTCAAACTAATCTCCTTGTAAACAAGAAAAAAATACAAATTAAATTCTAAGAATTTTTATTTGCATTATTAAAAAAATAATTAAATTAAACTTCATTGCACCATGATCTCAACTAAATAAAAAAAAAACATATGAATATTTATCTACAAATAATACAATCAAAATTTAACTTTATATGCCTCATAATGCACATAATAACCCAATTATCCCCGCTATATATTTATGTAGAGAAATGTATAAGCCAATTTTGGATGAAATTTTCCAAATTAAGAGATAACCACTTCTATTCACAAGGTGCTTAATAAACTCATAAGTCATTCAAAACTAGTTCGAATCGATTCGAATTTAGCAAGTTCCAACCAAGGTTGGAACTTTGGTTCAAGTATTCATTCTCACCCTCGTAGTTCATGGTTCTCGATAGAGATGGAGCTGTTGTTAGGGTAGTTGAAGGAGAAAAGCTATGGTAGAAGAATCTGACAGCGATCACAAGTAAGGATTTCCAAAAAGTCCAAGTTGTCAAGGTCACGAAGATCAAGAACACCCAAGGTTTAGGGTTTAGGATTACTTAAAACCTAGATGTACTTCTAAGGTCTGTCACTTCACCCAATGAGCTCCAATCAGGAACTCCTCTCCTAGTCACACATTGCCAGTTTCATCAATGATAGCCCTGAGTGAGCTCTTGTCACAAACTCTACTTCTCCTTCACATACTTACAATCTTGTTGACTCTTGCCACTACCGACTTCCCATCATGACCATCTCTTCTCCTTCGCACGATGCCTTCCCCGAAGTAGTTTACTCTCTAGTGAGAATAAGAACTATGAGGAAGAGAACAATATTCTAACCAAGGTTCCAATAGTGATTCAAATCAATTAGAATTTGAACTGGCTGGAAACAAATTTAAATGACTTATGAATCCAATGAGCAGTCCTTGAATATAATAGGATATCTCAAATTTAAGGTAATTTTGTTCAAAATGGATTTAGACATATTTCTCCAAGCAAACATATAACAAGAATGTTTGGACAATTAAGTATTATGAGGCATATAAGGACAAATTTCCCTGATACAATACACCATGAAATCTAATGTAGTGAGACAATCCCCACAAATTCAGGAAGCAAAATCCTACAAATTTAGAATCGAAGCAACAGATTTCACATTCACAGCAAATAAAAGAAGAAGTTTAATAAAGTCTAATATTTTCAAAAATAGTGAAAAGAGTTTCTACGGATACCCCGGAATTAAAAGACAATCCGAAATTGTGGCGCGTCAGATCCAGTAGCCGGAATGATCTCCCATCGACAAGGTTCCAGCTCTTCTGACACCGAGCAATACCAGCAAGCGTTACCTTCTCGCCGGCAGACGCCGCCGAACCGAACTCGAACACCGTCACGTCCGCCGGCCGGCGAACCTCCATCGCGCCGTTCAAGCCCGAGGCTTCTACCACCTGCTCCGCTCGCTTCGCTGCATCGCTCTCTGCCCCATGTTTCGTCGCTGGAGAACGAGAGTTTGGCACCCCGGCCTTCCCCCTCCACCAGGAAAGTAAACCCATCGACAACGGCAGAAAGACAGTGCAGTGAGCTCGGGACGATACGGTACTTAGGGTTTTATTGATGGATAAAGGTGCTACAAAGAATTTCTTCGAACTTGTAAAAATGCTCTAATTAACTTTTACTTATTATTTGTTTAATGCTCTAATTAACATTTAGTTATAATTTGTTTAATATTATATATCTTCAAAATTATTATATGATTAGAAAAGTTTCTATAAAATTATTTTTAAAACTCTTTAATATCATATAATATGCTAAAAAATTTGCATCTCTAATCATAAAAATCATTTATTTGTTTATTCAATTTTTTTTCAAAGAATAAATATATAAATTCATTTTTCAAGAAAATAATATTATTATTATTATTAAGATTTTTTAATTTGGATCATATTAGAGATGTCTTAAATTGATCATAAAGCTCCCAAACTTTATTACCATCTAACAAAAATTTCATGGCTTAAAATAAAAATATTTGATATGACATTTCCATCATGATCATTATATCTAAAATATTTCACAAAACAACTCATATTCATTTAGTTATATATCATTTATTCAACATTTAAGTATCTTAATGATCTTATAATTGAGTGATCTTATGATCATTATATTTATCTCATTGAAGCATTCAATTTAAATATGGTGAATTTAGATATCATTTGAATCATTTAATTCATGTCTGAAATTTTTTATAATATTTTAAGTGCTGATTTGGGCATATTTAGATTCAGACAAAACTATCATAGGTATCATTGAGTTTATCTCATCAAGACATTATAAATTTGTTGAAATCAGGAACGGATGATTGTAAATTTATTTCCAAAAGTTTATAACTAAAAAAAAAATCATCAAGATTCATGCTAAATTCAATGGATTTTATCATAATGTATAAATAATCCATTTACAAAATCATATTGTATTTATTTGACATAATGATATATAAAATACTAGTCTATTTTGATGATATTAAAAAACTTAAATTTTTTAAATATTATTTATTTTACTAAAAGTTTAAATATAATCAACTGATAATAAATTTAAACTATCATTTGTATACTTAATATTTGCATAATATAATTAATTAATTAAAATGACTTGTGTTAAATCATTTATCAAATTTTTTTCTCAACCATAATGTTGCTATTAAATTGTTGAGTGAAAAATAAATTGAAGTATTTAAAGAGAATCTTATTTTAAATATGTAAATCTTAATTTTCTTCATATATATATATATATATATATATATATATATATATAGAGAGAGAGAGAGAGAGAGAGAGAGAGAGAGAGAGAGAGAGATTAATTCATGCACAATGATAATCATAAAGGAGACATTACATGCTACGAAAATATACCCTCTAACTTAGTATTTGCATTGCAGCTGTTAAAATATTGCTACCCGCTTCCTTCGAGGGAATATCAAGGGGACCCGTTACGCGTGGGTGATGAATGTGATGCTGTAGGCTCCAAGGGATTAGTCACAACAGCATCCCCATCCATAAGATGGGTGGGGTGTTGGGTGGATACCCTTCAAAAAAAAATAATAATAATAATAATTGCTACCTATGTTGAGTAATGCAGCCTCCCACTCCTTCATTAGCTTCCCCGTGTTTGATCTCTCATTCCAAGCTCCTACTATTGTTCCTTGGTTGCTTTTTCATGCAAATATATCTATGTTTTATATTTTATATTTATTTTTTTTTTATTTTTTATTTTTGATGTTAATGTTTTTTTTTCTAATTTTTAAATTTTTTATGTTGTTATGTGTTAAACGATATATTTTGTAATTACCCTTGGAAAAATGTGTGGGAGTTTCTAATTTTAATTTTCTATTGAAATTAGTTGTATGATTATTTTTCTTTCAACTAATTTTTTTTCTTGGGATTGTAGAGGAGTCTTTTTTGCAATAAAAATATAAAAACAATCTTCAATGATGTATTCTTAAATTATTTAGATTTATATTGAGTTGAGTATTTTTTTTAACTTTAATATTTTGAATCAATTCAAGTTTGACTCACCTAAACTTGACTCTAAGCCACCCTTTGGTGAGATCAAGCTAGCACCTAAATTTGCCATTGTGGATAAAGGAGACCAACAAATATGAAAAATGAAATAAAAACAATCACTTGCAATTGTCAATGATGATATTTAGCATCCAAATGGAGTCAATTTCTCTGCATTTAAGTCACATGACAAGAGGAAAGTATGTTAGTATTAAAATACCAAGCAATATATCATCACCAATTGGCCATAGATATAAACTTTGAGGTTATGAGTGAGTTTGGTCATCTTAGTTTTGAAGTTAAAGTTTAACCAACTATATAAATATATTTGTAAGAGTTAACATTTTTCTTTAAATAAATTTTTTCTTATATTTAATCTTAACTTAAGTGTGATGTTAAGATTTATTTTAGTTAACCTAAAAAAAATTGTTATTGTTTTTTAGGGTGATTTTAAAATTTCATTGTTCACTTAAAATGGTTAAGAGATGGATGAATAAATTAAAATGGAGTTGTGGATGCATAAACAGAGTAAAATATTTATTCAACTTTGCATGTTAGAGTAAAATTTTATCAGAAAAAAAATTTATGCTCATGTAGATCATATATAATAGATACATCTATTCAATTAAAGATGTTAAGTACCACTTACTCTCTAATTGATTTTTTTTTTTTTTTTGGTTGGATATGTTATATGGAGTAGACATGGGGAAGAATATAACATTGTTCATGAAGATAAAAGAAATGAAGTAGTTGGCACCACATTTAGGGTCTATTTGGGGCACCTATAATTTTTTGACAAGCTAGTTATAAAATTGCTATGGAGAAAGCAGCTTTTTGAAAAGCTACTGTATGTATTACAAATATTTTTTTTTTGAAAAATTCAAATAATATTTTTTTGACAATCAACATGCTCTAATAGCTCTAGTTCTCAAAAGCAGTTTTTCATCTCAAAATTTTTTGAAAATCAACCAAAATACTGGCAGCCAAACACAATTGTGGTTACTTTTTAGCTACTTTCTGAAAAGCAAAACAGCTAAAAAGTTGTCCAAAATGTACCTTTAATCATGTCCAATTGAAACTTCATGTTGAATAATCAATCACAAATAAGATTGAAGGACTATTGGAAAACACTTTTGGTTTAAACAATATCTTAAGGAATTTGGTGGACAACATGACGAATATAATAAATATGCACCAAATAATGGTGAAAATACAAAAATTTATTAGAAGATGTTGGAGAAAAATTATACCCTAAATATTAGTAAATCTCAAAGCTATCTTATATATTATACTTATTTCATTTAGAGTGTTTAAACTTTTAGAGTACAAGTTTTTTTATATATTATTGGAGTTGTTAGTCAATACTTTTCCCAAATAAACTCTATTTTCTTAAGAATATAAATATGGGATGTCTCTCAATAGTTGAATCGATCGAGAATCGATTCATTTTCATTCACCGGAGTATAGTTAAGGTGTGGGGAAAGTTAATTTGGCTTTGGTTGAGATTTGGTGAGGTTGAATAGATGGAGCTCTCGGGTGTAGATGGAGCTTGGTCTCGCTAGTGATGGAATGTACGAGGAGCTTGGGAAAAGCTTGGGGACTGTGTGAAAAGTTCTGAGGAAGGTCTGTGATCAGTTTGAGTAGAATGCTCCCCAACTAAACCAAGGGCTGAGATTGACTCAACCTTTGGTGGTCGTTTGGCCGGAGTTGGTGATTGGAGGTAGTAGGAGACTACTGAGGTAGATGTGTGTGAGAGGCTAAGCGAGTGTAGAAGGCTGTCACGGAGTGCACACTCTTCCTTAGGTGGACCAATGGTTGCCCATGGATGAGCTCACCCTATTTTGGCTAAAAGCTGAACCCGACAGCCTTGGATTAGGTTTGATTAGTGGTCCTCTATCCAAGAAAGGCCAAAGGTGGCTGCCAAGGCATGGAGAGGTGGAGAATCCTTCTAATTGGGGATTTTATCACATTTGGAGGGCTTGGTTCAATGGGTTTAACCCAACCCGAGTTCACCAAGATTAGGCTCACTTGGGTAGGCTCATGGTGACCTAAATAATGGTGAAAATACACAAATTAATTAGAAGATGCTGGACCAAAAATTATATTCTAAATATTAATCATTCTCAAAGCTATCTTGTATATTATACTTGTTTCATTTAGAGTGTTTACACTTTTAGAATACAAGCTTTTTTATATATTCTTGGAGTTGTTGGTCAATACTTTTCCCAAATAAACTCTATCTTCTTAAGAATATAAATATGGGATGCCTTCTATGGTTGAATCAATCAGGAATTAATTCATTTTTTTTCATTTATTGGAGTGTAGTGAAGGTGTGGGGAAAGTTAATTTGGCTTTGGTTGAGATTTGGTGAGGTTGGATGGAGCTATCGAGTGTAGGTGGAGCTTGGTCTCGCCGGCGATGGAATACACAAGAAGCTCTGGGAAAGCTTGGAGACTAGGGCTGTCAAAATAGCTCATTATTTGCGAACAGCTCGTGTTCGGCTCGATAATAAGCTCGTGTTTGATTCATTCGTTAAACTAACAAGATGAACACGAACAAAAATTTTCAGCTCGAAATATAAACGAGCTGAACACGAATAGAGGTCTTGTTCGCTTGTGTTCAGCTCGATTTCGCTTGACACTTAAAATGTATTAAAAAATCTAAAAAAATAATAATTTATTTATTAGCTATGAATATATATATTATATATTAATTATATATATTATACATTATAATGTATAATATAGATATTATAATATTAAACTTAAAATCCTAAAATACATATATACTATAATACTAAACCTAATATGTTGTACATATTATTCATTATGGAATCCTAGCTCTTATAATCTTATTTCCTAAATCGACTAATTGAGCGGTCCGAGCCGCGTTACCTCGTAAGGCATAAATCATAAGTTACAAATGATTCGTAACCCTAAAATCATAATCTCTTATTCGATTCTCCTGTTCTCCAGTCTCCACTTCTCCTCGACTTCGAGCCACAGACCGTAGTCCCTCCCTCTTGCCTCTTGGATCTCTCTTGTTCTCGCATGGTGTCTCGAGCAAGTGGAGTCGTAAAGGACTAGGGCTTCTCTGTTCCTCTGTCCCTCTCTCTCGTTCTCGCTCCTTTGAGTCCTCTGACTCATCCTATAGTTCCCTCTATCTCTCGATTCTCTTAACTCTTAATTTTGAATTAAGAGGAATATTGCACAATGTGTTTTCTTGGTTTATCACAAGTATGTTAAACTATGTATTTTTTAAATTTTGATTTATTTAAATTTGACTTGTTTAATTGTATGTCAATTATTCACATAGTTATCTAATATTTTGTTATTTAGTATGCAATCTTTTATTATAAAATTTTGATGTTGAATGTATATTGTAAATTATAAGAATTATTTGTTGTTAATAAAATTTTTATATTATTATGTGTTTTTCTATTATTTGTTTTTAAAATTTTATGTTTTAGGTTTAATAGTTCAAAAATGAAAACAAAAAATTAGTTTTAGTACTTCATATGATAAATTCGAGCCTATTTTGAACTTATTCTCAAGCTGATTCGAGCCAAATTTGAGCAAACAAATAAACGAGCATGATTCAAGCTCAAATGAGCAATAACGAGCCGAACACAAATATTCTCATCATGAGCTTAACTCGAACACGAGCCGAACACGAATAGAGCCTCAGCTCGTTTACACCCCTAGAGGACTATGTGGAATGCTCTAAGTTCTGTGTTCAGTTTGAATGGACTCCTCCCCAACTAAACTAAGGGCTGAGATTGGCTCAGTCTTTGGTAGTCGTCCGGCCGGAGTTAGTGGTCGGAGGTGGTAGGGGACTGCTGAGGTAGCTGTGTATGAGAGGTTGAGGGCTGCCATGGAGTGCACACTCCTCTTTAGAGGGACCAATAGTTGTCCATGAGTGAGCTCACCCTCTCATGGCTAAAGGTTGAACCCAATAGCCTTGGGTTAGGTTTGATTAGTGGTCCTCTATCCAAGAAAGGTCAAAGGTGGCTGCCAAGACAAGTGGAGGTGGAGAACCCTTCCAAATGGAGATTTGATCTCATTTGGAGGGCTTAGTTCAATGGGTTTAACCCAACCCAGGTTCACCATGGGTTGAGCTCACTTGGGTAGACCCATGGTGACCCAAGGATGAGTCATGTCAAGTTTGATTGAGTTTAGATTTAATTTGATTAGGTTTGGCTCAATTAGATTTATGTAGGTAAAATGAGCTCAATTGGGCTAAGTTGATCATTTTGATCAAATTGGGTCAATGTGAAGTTTGTTTAAGTTTAATTGGTCATTTGAAATGAGTTAGTGCCATTCATTTGGTTCAATTTGGGTTAGATTTAGATTTAATTCATATGATTCAATTTGAGTCAAATGGGTCATGTTGGCCAATTTGATCAAATTAGCCAAATTGGCTTGAGCATGGGTTAGGTTTATGTTCAATTGATCATTAGTGATTGATTGGAATAGTTGATTTTAAAGTGATTTGGATTATGGAGTGATTCAGTTCAATTTGACATTTTAGGTCAAATTAGGCTAAGTAGGTCAATTGGATTGGGTTGACCAAAATTGGGGTTGAATTATGTTTAATATCTAATCGGTGATTGATTATATGCATTAGTTTTAACCAATTTGGTTTAGGATTTGATTTGGCATAATTTGATCATTTAGGTCAAATTAGGTCAACTTAGGTCAAGAGGCTAAATTAGCTTCGTTATATTTAATTGGCTTTAATTGGTGGTTGAGTCATGTTCAATATTTAATTTGTGATTGATGAGAGTCATTGGTTACAATCAATTTGGCTTAGAACATGATTTGACCATATTTGGTCTTTTATGTCATTTTGGGTTAACTTGGGTTAAGGGGTCAAATTGGCTTAATTAAGTTCAATTGATTGTAGTAAAGTGTTCAATAGTGACCTCCAATCATCAATGAAGAGATTGGATATCTTGATTTGATCGAATGAGAGTTTGATTAAAGCTTGATATAATTGGACCATGTAGATCACTTTGGGTTAAGTGGTTTGGTCAAGTCAAATTGGACTAATTGAGGCAATGGATGGTTGGAACATATTCAATGATGAATTTGAAATTGATTGGTGGCCTTGACTGTAATTGATTTGGGTTCGATTGAGTTTTGGTTCATTTGAACCTTTTAGGTCAAATGGGCTAACTTGGGTCACTTAAGTCTAAATAATTTAATTGGCTTGATTGCAAGTGTTGGAATGATTGAAAATAATTCATTAGATAATTAGAATGATTGAGAAAATTAAATTGAGTTTGGTTTGCTTAATTTGATTTGAATGGAGTGATAAGATTGAAGTGGGTTAGCTTAGAGTAAGGTTCAAATTAATTTGGCATAGAGCTTAGATTGGAACTCAAATTCAATCAAGTTCAATTGATGGGTTTGGGGTTGAGGTTTCAATCATTTGATTTAGGTTCGAATAAGTTGATGAGTATGAGTGCCAGCTTAGGCCTTAGGGTAGGTGAAGTTTTCTTTCCCTAAGGTAAGCTCTAGACCTAAGGTCATGCCCTACAAGTCTCTAGGCTAGGAGTGATCAATTTATTGTCCTTTTAACTGCTAGAAGTGTTCTAGCACTAAGGAAACCTAAGTGTTTGGAGGAATCCTAGACCTAGGAGGGAGTGATCAATCCTCACTCCAAAAGTGATGTCAGCATTTCCTTATTATATTAATATAGTATACAACAACAATAACAAGCCTTTATCCCACTATGTTGGGTTAGTTACAAAAATCAATTTTCTCCATTTTATTATCTTAATTGTCATATTCACATTTAAGTTTAATAAAATAAGATCATTTTTTACTTCATGAACATGTCTTTTTAGGTCTACCTCTACTTGTCTTAATGTAGGCCGATTCTAATATATCTACACTCCTAACTAGGTCATCAAACGGTTGGCATTTTATGTGACCAAACCATCTAAGGTAACTCTCTCTAATCTTATTCATCACTAAATATGCTCCAACCTTTTCACAGATATATTCATTTCACATTTTTGTGTCTAAAAGTAAAGCCACTCATCCACCTAAGCATCCTCATCTCCATAACACTCAATTTTATGCTTCTCTAATACTTGACAACATTCAGGGCATAAAGCATTATAGGTTTCACCACCATTTTATAAATTTGTTCCTTAAGTCTAAATGAAACTTTTCTATCATACAACATGCCCAAAGTAGTTCTCCACTTCAACCATCCAACTTGAATTTTAGTAATAACATCCCCATATATTTCACCATCACTTTGAAAAATATACCCAAGATATCTATAACATTCACTCTTTTTAATGACTTAATCACCAATTAGCACAACCCTATTATTAGATCCTCTACAACTAAAATTACACTGAATTTAATTGGTTTTAGAATTACTCAAATGAAAGCCTTTAAACTCTAAGGTTGACCATTATAAATCAAGTTTTTTCTTGAACTCCCTCTCTAGGTCTTGTCAAAAAGAAAAATATAATCAGCAAAAAACATACACCAAGGTACATCCTTCTATTTTATTTCTAGTAAAAACATCCATAACTAAAACAAAAAGATATGGGCTTAAAGCCAATTCTTGATGTAATCCAATTGAAATAATAAAAAAAAAAACTTGGTCAATCCTTCGTATTTTTGAAAACAAGTAACAACTCCCGAAAACATATCCTTGATGACTTGAATATAATAAATATTAAATCCTTTCTTTTTCGGAACTCTCCAAAGCATTTCTCTTGGAATTTTATATTTCTCTAAATCAACATATATCATATGTACATCCTCTTTACTCTCTCTATACATATCAATAAAACCTCTCAACAAATGTATAACATCCATAGTAAATCAATTAGGCATGGATCTAAACTGATTTTAAGACACTTTTGTATCACATCATAATATATGCTTAATTCCTTTATTTCATAATGTATGAACCATTAACTTATTTCCCCTATAATTATAACACTCTTGTGCATCCTTTATTCTTAAAAATAAGAACTAGCAAACTTTTTTCACTCATCTTACATGTTTTAGTATTTAAAATAATATTAAAAAAATAGTAAGCCAAAAAATTTCTTGATCCCTTAGGCATTTTTATACTTCTAATGGAATATCATCAAATCTTACTATTTTTCTACACTTTATTTTATATAAAATCTCTCCAACTTTAGTTTTATTAATATGATGATAAAAATAAAAATTTTTATTTTTATTTAAAGTACTAAGCTCCCTAAAATCAATCATATTCTCACAACCTTCATTAAAACGTTTATCAAAATATCTCATTCACTTATGTGAAATATCCTTCTCTACAAAAGTAATTTATAATATTCATCCTTAATACACTTCACTCGAACTAAATCTTTACTTCTGATAACTTTTTATTTTGTTAACTTATACATACATCTTTCATTCTCTTTAGTGTCAAATCTATTAAATAAACCATTAAATATTGAGTTATTTGCATCATATAATACTTTCTTACAATTCTGATGGGTCATATTATATCTTTTCAATGCTCTAAGTTTTTACATCTAAACTAATATTTATAACAAACTTTTTTAATTTTTTTTTATTTTTTATTTTTATTTTTTTGCACATTTTGACTCCATCACCTACTATTTTTAATATAGTGTTATGCCAACAAGAAATAATTATTAAAATATTATAATAAAATAACTAATTAATTATATTTACTTAGTTGATTAAACATAATGGAACAAATTTAAATGATATTTAGACTAATCATATGAAGATCCAATCATTAAAATTAATAAGTTTATTTGAAGGTTGAAATATCTTACTACAATTATAAGTGACCTATAATATAAATACTCTTCAAATGTTATATTTCTCAAAAATAAAAAAGATTAATCAAGAAAGAGTACAAAATTAAAATATTAACTTATATTATTCATGTCTCTTGAGCATTGCAAAGGTTTAATGATGAATCAAAAGATGATACCCACCTATCATCTCTTCTTGGTGAAGCGGCCTTTTCCCCCGCGATTCAATTTCTCTGAAGCTGATGAAAAATGACCGCAGGTAATGAATATGGCTAGATCCTAATAGTCGCGATGATATCTACCTACAAGATAGGTGCAGTGTTAAGTGGATACTCATTCAAAAAAAAAAGATGATACCCAATATTAGATTTAGGCCTCATTTATTTCAGCTTTTTTCCTGCGTTCTATTTTTTAAAACGGAGTTTATAAATTTTAAAACTCGTTTGAATTTTCTGCACTTTTTACAAAACGTCATTTTCCTCTTTTTATAAAAAGTTGTTTATGTATAATATTTTAAAGCAGCGTTTCTAAAAACTACTTCAAAATAAAATTTTTTAAAAGTAAAAATTTATCCAAACGAAATCTTAATAGTCGGGGTGATCTCCCACTACTCTCAAACAGTGGAGATATAGAGCGAGGCATTCTGAGAAATTTTTTGGAATAACTAAAAAAATAGTTCCATCATAACATCAGAATACATCAATAGAATTTTTTAAAATAACTAAAAAAAGTGTTGTAGAGGGAGAAGAAACGGGCAATGAAAGAGGCGTCTCCCAACTTGTACGAGCCGTTCGCCTCACTTCCCTTCTCTCGATTCTCATGATCCATCATTCCTTCACTACTCATCAAGATAAATTAATATTATATTTTTCTGTATTCTTTTCTCCAACAATTTACTTTAATTATTTGTACATTTATTAATATGATAATAGAATATATAAATTTTATATTTATTAATTCGATTAAATAAGACAATTTCTCGAACAGACAACAATTTTAAAAACAGTTAATAGAAATGGACTAAATTGTAAATCTTTAATGTCTGCAAATACTTTTAAATTCATATCTTAAGGCTTATTTGGGATTAGTTTTATTATATAGTTTTTCTATTTTATATTATTTAAAAATTATATTTTTTATTATTTTTTATTTTTAAAAGTAATTATCACTATCAAATATATTTTATTTCAAATTAAATTAAATTATAAAAATGATCACAAACATCCCCTCAATTAAAGATAATCATAACTTAATTTAAATAAATAAAAAAGTGCTGAGATCCATCTCTACTTTGATATCACAGTCATTCAGCATAGAACATAATAATATTCAATTTATAAAACAAAAAATAAAAATAAAAATAAATAGAAAGTCGATAATAATAATAATAATAAGAGATAAAGTGGCTTCATTCATCTATCCCAACTTGGCAATCAAGTCATCGAGCGCAGATTTAGTCTCTGCGTAATACTTCTCAGCCTCTGTAGTGCTCTTAATCTTCGCGGCATGGTCGAGCTGTCAATAGCAAATCAGTTCAAGATCTAATAAATCAAGCTAACCTATAAGAATGAATGGCTCAAATCAAAGTCCATAGATGTAATAATCGAGAAGAGAAGGAAGGAACTCACATCATCAATGGTTGAGAAAAGCTTAGAAGTGAGCTGCTTGAGAGCCTTCTTCTCCTCCGTGGGCTTGGCAGCGATGACGGTGTTGAGATCGTAGCGGAGATAAGACGCCTTGAGGCGGAGATCGTTCTTCACATACGGCCATTGCTTCTTCTCGATAAGCTCCTTCACATTCAGGATGTCCTTCGCCGACTCCTTCGCCCTCTTCGCGGCCTCAGTTGGAGACAGGGGCTGGATGTAGAATCGTTCTTTTATTGGGAGATCCAGGTCTCTTGGCTCATCAGAGTTGAGCGTCCCGGCTATTGGATTAAAAGAATCATCAAATTTTTTTTCTTATTAAAAAAAGAGTAACACTGATTATACGTATTTGCAGTGAATCGATTTTCAGGACCAGATAATTATTTTTTTTTTGTCAATTTTGATTTGATTTCGATCTATTTATTAAAAAAAAAAATCAATTTGCAGATGAAGGCGAGGAACTTACCGAGACCGCCGGAGGGTGGTGGCGGAGGGCCAATCTTGATAGGCTTTATGTCGGCGAGCACGCTATTGACGAAGGCAACGCCGGTCACACCTGCGGTGAAAAAGCCAAGCAAGGCGCGACGACCGCTCTGTCCTTCGCCTTCTGCCTGATGCCCTTGAGCCTTGATAAAATTCATCCCTACCCGACCGGCGCCGGCAACCCGCAGGCTCGCCGGAGCATCAAGGCGACTTCCTCCGCTCAGCTGGAGGCTTCCTTCCAGAACTTTCTGCGAGGAGCCACGTAAGCCAGCCATTGAAGCCATCGCCTGCGCCATTTTTTTTTTCCTGCTATTTCCGATACAGAGTGAATCGGAGAGGGAGTGGAATTTAATCGGAGTTCGGACAGCGAGGGGAATGCCTTATCCGCCGGAGTCGGCTTGGATAAGTTGAGAGCCATTGGATGGTGGACACGTGTTAAAACGTGTGGTTGAGTGTAGTGTGAGCTGGATTTTGTGTAGCAATGTCCAATGGAGGATTGGCACGTGGACACCGTAAGGGCTTATTTTTTTAACACATTGAAGAGCCGATTTAAATTAGTTTTAGAGGAGCAATATATATATATATATATATATATATATATATATATATATATATAAATATAAAAGAGTGATGATTTTAATGTTGTATAGAAAGGGGTTAAAAGATGCATAGCCTTCCTTTTTCTTTTTTTTTTTTTTTCAAATTTTGCCAACATATAAGCTCTTATCATGCTCAAATGAGAAGAGAAAATTCATCAAATTTACTATCAATTCATTTCCTCTATGTTTACTAACAAATAAAATAAGTAGCAAAGAGAAAAAAATTTCTTTTAAATTCTTTATAAGATTTTTAGCAATATGGTTCATTATTGTGATTGGGGTCAACAATACAATTCCACATAATCTAATCAACATATCATAAATTATAAATAATGCTAATCATGTAACATAAGTTAATACCTTTTTAGGAGATGACTCGTCGGGCCGTTAGAGCGGTACTTCTTTTGTAAAAAGAATTTCAAGAAATTAGTTTTTTTTTTTAGGTGTCATCATTTTCTATCAGGAATGCGATCAACCACCACAAACAGGCAGTCATATCCATGCTTTGATTGTTGTAATCCCCTTGGAATTCCATACCAAAGACTTGATGATGACAAAGTACGAGATCAAGAAGTTTGATGGCTTAAAGTGCTTTGGGCTTTGGAGAACTAAGTTGCGAGGTGTGGTAGTTCAGCAGGGACTCCTCTCTTAGTAGACACGGGAACGAGAACATATACTCTCTTGGATGTTCTTGCTTTAGAATGCACGTGGAGGAATGGGCAATTTTCTTTGTTCTTAGGCTTAAGAGATAATGAGATTGTCATAGTTCCTGCAGTTATTAATAAAAAGGCTGGAGAGTTGAACTGCAATTACTATAAATCTCAAGAATTTTAGATACAAATTTTTAATTTAACCAAGCATCTCAAAGAAATAAACATTTTGAGCCAATTTTAACCAATTGGCTAATAAATGCTTAATTTTATAAACAACCTTGCATAGATTAATCCAAATACTAGAAGCTTTTTTGTTAGAAGGTCTCTTTGTAAAATCATACTTGCTTGAAAACAACTCACTTAAAATATTATTTCTTAAAATAATTCTTTGAATAAGACCATAATTATAAAACCATATTTAGTATTTTAATATTAGAGATGAAAATTTATTTTTTATTTTAAGAAATCATGTATTTTCCTTGGAGACCAAGTGAAGCTTAAAAGCTTTAACATCTGTGTGAAATAGGAATCTAAACATATGCTTCCAATAACTTTGTAACATTTTAGGAAGGATATGTATTTTAACCCAATACCCCATAAGACTCCAAATAAAGATTTTAATAAATTTAATCCACTCAATAATGACAAAGAAGAGGTTTTTCAACCAACAAAGAAGTTTTAAATTTTATTAATGAGGATTTTAAAATTAATAATAGTGTGATTCTTAACCAACATAGATTATCAAGATTTGATATATGAGTTTTAAGAAATGTTGAATCCCAAATTTTCACTATGGTGGTTGACATCATTTGGAGTAATCTTGAAGATAGAATAAAAGGTTTTAGAGTTATTAATCTTCACTCCCAAAAGATTAATGAAAAATGGTGAGGATATTTTAAAGACCAATTAAGTTCTAAGAAAAGGTATAAACAAATATGAGAATATCAATGACGCCAAAAATATGATATGTTACAATAGTGTCAACTGCATATGTTGTTTAGGTAATACAGTAATGAGTAGAAGGCTATGTTCATTTATATTTTATCCAATAAATCAAAATTAAGAAAATTTTGCTTCTATAGAAAAACATTAAGATACCCTGAATTTTTAAATTTTAAATTCAATATGAAAAAAACACTCTAAATTTATGGATCCTCTCAACCTATTCTTGAAATTTTTATATTTATAATTTTCTTTCAAAATTATTATTAATTAGAACCAATTATATCTTCTTGTCTCAGTCTAGATCAAGAAAATCTAAACACTAAACTTTATCAGTTATATTTCTACATATTGATTAGAATTTAGTGATTGCATTTTTAATTATCTCCCTTAAAAGATTCTAAGTCCTCAAATATTATATGCCTATGTATATTTAAAAGCTTTATTTATTTCTCTCAGTTGTTTCTTTATGACTCTTGTGATGTATCTAGATCACACTAGGTTTTAAGATTGTGATTAATCAGTTCTCAATTAAATTAAGCATGAAGAATAGTAAAATAACAAGTCATTAATAGCATAAAAATTAATCCAACATCAACACAAAGATTTAAAAAAAAAGTTATAGATTTACTATAAATTCCAAGTTCAAATACTTAGTACAACATTTTAAGAAATAAAAAATAAAGAAATACATAAACATATGTAGGAATTGTTAGGAAATATATAGAAACGAGAAAGAGTGCATCAAGAAATTTTCTCTTTTAAAGTTGTTGTCTCCTTCTCCTTGATTTTATGAGTGTAATATCTTTCACACATTCCACATTTACACGCATACATTTAGAGTGTCACTCTCTAACTGATACTAGAAATCAAACCTCAAATTGACCAAGAACTCTTAAGAAAAGACCCACCAAGATACAAAATAAGAGAGATGAATACTCTACTCACATCCCTTTTCATTCAGTAAATGCATCTCCTCTAAAACCTTCTCAATATTTCTTCATAACTTTTAAAATCAGCTCTAAAACTACTTCAAAGCTAAATATGTTGGGTTGTAGTGCCACATCACTTCTCTATAATGCCTAGGCAATGTGCTTTATAATTTTTGGCTTCAAATCATTGGTCATGGCTCCTTGGCGTTGGCTCTAGCACCTTAGCGCTAGCTTTGACATTGTGGTGTTATAAATATAACATTATAATACCATCTTCTCTATTTCTACACAATTTTTTTTTCTAGAACAAGCACCTAGAAGTTGCATTATCATTCTATATTTTATTTTCTTTCTCCAATAAGAGTTAAATTTATGAAAATAAATCATAAAATAATATTATTTTGACTTAAAAATACATGATAATTTTACTAAAATTTTCACTTATCAGCCAACATCATTCTTTTAAATTGAAAAGAATATAACTTGTTTCTCATTTGAGATAAAGTTCATCGAAAACTTAAAGTTCAATATTCTTAATTTTTAAAAAATTGATAAATTAATTTTTTACATTCAAAATGAATGCTAAAATAATTATTATTTACAAAAAAATTGGGTCAGCTATCCTTACCCAAAAAAATTTGTATCTGTTGGATTTACTTTGAGAAGGAAATAATATATAACTAATTAATGAACTTTTATATAATTCTCATCTTAAAATAATTTTAATGTACAAAAAATTCATCGTGACTAAATTTAAGTGGTAATATCTTGATCCAAGTTTTCTCTTATATTTTAAAATTATATTTTCTCTAATACAAGCAATTACATGAGCAAAATTGAAGGTTAATTAAGAAATTTTTGATCCAATCTAATAAAATATTTATTATTATTTTATTTATTTCATTGTGATAGAACTTCTTAAATGGCATTTCATCTTCTCTTTTGCTTACTTTACTATATTGTAATTTTTTTTTAGCAAGAATTTCCCTATGTCCTAAGAACTTCATTTCTAAATTCAAGGTTCTAGCCCTCCAAATGAAATGACAAAGCATCTATAAAAAAAGGCAAAAGATCAATTTATAAATTTGGCAAATGATTTGAAAGTTTCAGGTTAGCTAGAAAATGATGGTTTTATTTAATTTATTTTAAATGTGAAAATAAAATTCTTACATGTGAGAGATTTTGGAAGTAATTAAAGACTTGAGATATTTTTATAATGCCCTAGAATTCACCAAATATTTTTTTTTCTTCAAATATTCTTAACTTAAATAAGTGTGTTAGTGCGTTCTTATGAACTTTCCAAAAATTGTTCTATTTGTATAATGTAAGTGTTTAATACTATTTTCATTTCTTTATTATGTTTATGGACTAAGTGTGTTAGTGTATGATTTAGTCACATGTATTTAGTGACTTCTCATTTGATATTTTATTTTTCTTAGTATATTATAATGTTATTATTTGAGCAAGCCCAAGCTACATCAACTAGCAAATCATAAAAGAAAAAAAATCTAAGAGTTACCAAGTTCTTGATTTGTTAGATAAAAGTTAAAAGATATTGAATTTTTTATCTTTTGATGTCGATGCAAAATGGGTATGCCAATATACTATGATCCAAAGAATTATAATTAATCATTAATCAGTGAGATAATTTCCAATATGATAATTGTGCATGAATGTCTTTCCATGATAGTTGAAAGCACATGGTTTAACAATTTGTTGAAAATTTTGAATTCTAACTTTTAATGAGTTTCAAGGAATACTATAAAAAATGATTGCATGTAAGTATATGAATGTTAGAAAGAGAAATTGAAATTAAAATGCTACCTTAAAGATGTTCATATAATATCATTAACTGTAGATTATTAGACCTCTAATCAAACCATAGAATATATATATGTCCTACTATGCATTATATTGCTGAACTATAGAAGTTGCAAAAAAAAAAAATTTATTAATTTCATTGAACTAAAACTCCTTTATAGTGGCACTTACATGTGTGATGCTATTGTGATTATTTGTTGGAATGAAAGTTTTAAGATAAAGTTTTCACAGTCACTTTGAACAATGTAAATAGTAATGATGTTGTTGCTAGCTTTTTAAAAGTAAATTTTCAACCAAGGTATAAGTTATATTTTTATGATATTTTCTTTCATATTAAGTATTATGCACATATCTTTAATATAATTTAAAATATTAGATATTCCATAATGTATGTTAAAAAATCACCTGTCATATTGCATAAGTTTGTAGAATTGGCTAAACAATTAGGGGTTCCAATAACAAGGTCTTTTGGTATTGATGCTTCAACAAGATGAAACTCTACTTTTAACTTGATATAATTTGCATTAATCTATCATAATGTTTTTAATCATTATGTAATTAAAGATAGTAATTACAAATGGTTGCCAGTAGATATTGATTGGTTGAAGTATGAAAAAAGCAAACAAAAATTCTTTCACTTTTTAATAATGTTACTAAGATTATTTGTAATAGTTTGTATCTCACAAAAAAATATATTTTATGTATTGTTATAATGTCAAAGATTTTGTTGGAAGAGACAATATTACATATTGATTATGTAAGGAAGATAGCTTTGATCATTAAAAATTGATAAGTATTACTAATGGTTATTGCAAATATTTTATATCCCAAAATTAAATTCATCTTTACATTTCCAAAAGTATATCCACCTAATAAGATTGAATGTAATTTTCAATTAGTTTAAGATAATTTATGAAAAATATATATACATTATGTTGCTGATTATGCCTCTCTTAATTCTATAATTATTGATCAATAAGAGGGATCCTCCTCAACTGATTTCTTCATCTCAATTTGATTGCATATTTGGATTCAAAGATTTTGTGGTCTCATCTGGCTATGCATAATCATCTAACCTTGATTTGCAAATGTATCTTGGTGGGGGATTATTTGTGTGCATAGTGAGCATATTGATGTGTTTGATTGGTGGAAGATGAACATATTAAAATATCTCTATCTATCATAGCTCAAGATATTTTATTTATACCTATAGCAACAATTGCTTTAAAGTTTTTTTTTTTGGTGGAGGTAGGATTTTGGATGATTATAGGAGTTATTTATTGACTGAAATTACTAATGCATTAATTTGTATAAGAAGTTGAATTCAATCAACTAAAAAAATGATAAAAATACCTTTGGTAATTCCTCCTTTAGGCTAACTATTTTACTTTTTATTTATTCAATTAGTGAATATTACTATTGCATTTATTCATTTTTCAGCAAGAAATATTTAAAAAAGAAATACTTTATGTGCAACAACAATAAATTTAAAGTGAAAGGCCAAATATTGTATTGATTTCATATTACTTGCTGACTTGATGCAGTTTACTTTGACACTATTTTACACTTTCTTATTTTGTGTTAATTTTTCTAGACTATTTGCTTTGACACTATTTTACACCAAAAATTTTACATATCTAGTTTATCTAATATGATATAATTATATTTTATTTCACTTAATATATTGCAATTTTATATATGCTTCATGGAGAATATGATTACATTAAAGGTAAATTAGAGATGATATGATGACTTAAGAGAAGGTGAAGTGTGTTATAATTGCTTGTAAATTGGATTTTGATTGCATTTGAAGTTGGTATGGTATGATAATGTTATGTAACCCTTTAGAAATATATTCTGATACATCTAAAGCTAGATGGCATGATTGTATTGTGCAACTATTCATATTGTATTTATGATACATTAATATTATGCTCGTTAGACTATAAGTTAATCAGATAATTAATGTTGAATTTGTGTCTTCATATTTCAAATAAGCAACAATCAAAGAGTGAAGGGCTTTTCAGATAGCTATTTATTGTAAGGTTGTATGTATTTGTTTTACTCTAATGCTCTATTTTGTTGTTGTTTGTTTATTTTATCTATTACGATTGTTGTTGTTACTACTATTTGGCTTATCCATGAATGTTCTTGTCTTATTTCTATTTTGTATTTATTGTTGTGCAGCTATTTAGTTCTCCTTTAGTATTTTTTTTTATTTGTTGTTGGTTTGTTGGCTATTGTACATTGTTGTCATTACAGTTTGGATTACTTTTGCTTTTATTGTACTCAATTGATCTGAGTTTTTTTTCTTGCTATAATGTTCAATTTCATTATTGTTGTTTATTTTAACAATTACTATTGCTATTGTTATTGTTAATGTTATTTAGTGTATCCATTACTATTGTTGGCTTCTTCCCATTTTGAATTTGCTATTTTATTTTTGTTTCATTCTCTTTTGGTATTTTGTATTTGTTATTTACTTGTTGGATGTTATTGTTGTTTATGTTTGGTTTACTAGCTGCTTTTATTATGCTCAAATGATTTATGAGATATTTCTATTGTTTTTGTTCTTTTCTAATGATCTATTATGTTACTCTTATTTGTTTTATTCATTATTATTATTGTTGTTATTGTAGTTGTTTAGTATATATCTATAATCTATTACTATTGTTGGCTTCTTCCTATTTTCTATTTATTACTTTATAGCTATTTGGTTCTCCTTTATTATTGCATATTTGCATGTTATGCCACTAGATTAGATTGGATTGTAGGTTTGTGTTTATATGTTGTTATTATTGTTTGATTGTTTTAATTTTTTCTTGCATTTAAATGACATCTTATTAACTTGTTACTTTCTTAAAAAAATCAAAGAAATGAATAGATATTTATTGTATCAACAAATTTATATTTTATTTGTTTTGTATTGTAGAATTGAAATGGTAATTCTATAATGTACTTTTTTATTGTAGTTTATATATAATTAAAGTTGGAGATTATTATTATTATTATTATTATTATTATTATTATTTTCTTAGATCAATAATATTTAATAATTTCTAATGTTATTTTCGTGCATTCTTTTGGTCAAAATTATAAAGTTTTCAAAATTTGAGTTTATTCGAACTAAACGAGCTCATTTTGAACAAAATAAATTGAACACTGTGGGCTTCAAAAATTCACCACCGACCTCTCGATTAAGAAAGTGATTTAAAGTGTCGATGTAATTTTCAGAAGGTAGATGGAATAGTATATAAGACACTACCCAGAGATTTCACCCTCATTTTGTGAGGACTTTAGATTTGGTTCCTTTCATAAAGCAAGCACATATAATTACCCCTCTCAATCGAGAGAACTTTCGATTAGTCGTTAGGTCGCTTAGTGCATAACGTATAATGCAGCATGTGGAGTTTTAGAATTTAGATTTATGAAATTCATTATATTTAACTTAAAGCGGATGGTTGGGGGAATGATGACGCGTCCGATCTAGATCCCATGATTCCGTCATCCCGGACAGTCGTGATCCATAGTCTACTTAGTTAGAGGAGGTAGTCGACCCAACCTGACCGAAGGATCCTCATCAAGAACATGGGTTTCATCCAAGAAATCCTTGTAGAGTTTGTTTAAGACAAGCTTAACTCTACCTTAACTAGATTTTGCCCAAGTATACCCTATAGTTCACAATTCAAAAGCGAGCAATTGGGAACATACAAGCCGTGACCGTAATATAATGATTCCATTTGGCAACCACCCGTCGAGGACTCTAATCATAACGCATCACGGAGCTCTGCCAAGCCAATCGAGGACACAGCCACATCCCCTTAGATTATTTGAGAAAACATAGTTGTGTACTTGATTTGACTGCTTGTGAGCGTAATTTTCTTAATTTGACACCTTAAACAACAATGAAAAGATAGTTAGCTTTAAGTTCTTTAAAAAATTAAATTTCATTTAATCATTTATAATTTAGAGATTTATTTGATTTTACATTTACATTGATACTTGAGTGAGTAATCCAATTTGAGATTACAAGCACATTTTTATGGTAAGTATTCCCTCCGGTTAAAATCTTCATTTAACACAGCTATTATCGGGGTGGTTAATTAATTGAATCAAATATATTTGAGAACTTTAGATCCTATCAACTATGTTTAGCTCCTAACAGAGGATCAGATCTACTGCCACATGACAGAATTAACTTCTCAGATATTTTACTAAGTTGAAATTCTTATAATAGATTTTAGTTTGGTTAACTCAACCCCAAGACTAAACCAGAATCAACCCGCATAGCATTCTCACCAAGTTTAAGTATTCAAAGATAACGGAGCTACGCGGTGATCATTTAAAATACTTGTGCTTATTTAAAAATATCAAATTGAATTAAAGATTATTTTATATTTTGTACAAGAATTCATCTCTTTCAAATGATTGCATAAGTTCTGAGGCACTTGAATTGAATAATAGTTGCTCCTTAATTTATGCAAAATTAATATATTTGAAGTCTATTAAGAATTTAAGCCAACACCTTCTGTCTGCTTCTAATTTTGTGTTGCAGATTCGATGGCGTAGAAGATGTTATAGATTGATCTAATATCTTATTAGATTTTTCAGATTAATATTTAATTGATTCTAATTTAGCCTATATAGCCTATGTAGCCTTTTAAGCGTATCAATTTGCACTTTAAATCTTTATGTTTAAGCACATGCAGGTGTATCTAAGAATGCCTTAATTAATACCTTCTGTTCGCTTGTATGATGTATTGCGAATCCGGTGGCGTAGAAGATGTTATAAATTGATATAATATCTTATTAGATTTTTCATATTAATATTTAATTGATTCTAATTTAGCCTAGTATTTACATTAAAATTTGTATTTTAAATCTTTATGTCCGAGCACATGCAGGTGTATCTAAGAATGCCTTAATTAACACCTTCTGTTCGCTTGTACGATGTATTGCGAATCCCGTGGCGTAGAAGATGTTATAGATTAATCTAATATTTTATTAGATTTTTTCAAATTAATATTTAATCGATTCCAATTTAGCTGCTTGACCTTTTCGATATTAAAATTTGTACTTTAAATCTTTATGTCCGAGCACATGCAGGTGTATTTAAGAATGCCTTAATTAACGTCTTTTGTTCGCTTATATGATATATTGTGAATCCGGTAGCGTGAAAGATGTTATAGATTGATCTAATATCTTATTAGATTTTTCAGATTAATATTTAATTGATTCCAATTTAGCTTCTGCACGCAAATTAAAATTTGCTCTTGAAATCTCCATGTCCAAGCACCTGCAGGTGTATCTAAGAATGCCTTAATTAACGCCTTCTATTCACTTGTATGATATATTGCAAATCTGGTGACGTTAGCATTTCAAAACTTGTTCAATTATTTAGATTAATATTTATTTATTGGTATTTAGTTCATAGCTCATTTGAGCTCTTTAAGTTGCAATGAAACTTGGCTCATGATCGTTAAGAAGCTTATAGACTCATTCTTATTTAAAGACCTTTAGAATTTTTTTTGTGAGTAGGTTTAGCTTTGATTCATCATTTTTTTATTTAAGTTTAATTTAAGCTTATTAATACTCTTATTTATCATATTTAAGTTTTGTGTCAATCTAAATTTTGGCAGCCTCCCGACATCTTCCCCACATAGGGGGCTGCATCGGGAGTCTATTTAGCCTTCCCGCTAGTTCTACTGAGCATAACAGTCAGTGTCTCTTTGCGACACTACGGCCGTAGTCTTTTACCCGTTAACTCTACTGAGTATAGGGTCTTCCAAACTCATCAGCTCTACTGAGCATAACGAGGTCTTCAAACAATGGTTCATCTCAGATATAAGCTGATTTAGTATCTTTAAACCAATGGAGTAATGTTGACTCAAGCAACCTTGCTTGTAGAAGAGCGGGGATTTCAATATTCATAATCCTTTGGAAAGTTCTCTTATCGCATCCCTAATGGCGCTCTTATCAAAGGTAGGCACGTCCACGCATCCTTAAAATACTCTCTTGACTTTCATCCTTTCTCAAGTCCAATGAAATTGATAATGAAGATACACCGGACATTAAAACTTCTTGCACCGGAATAACACAGTAGAAGATGTGATGGTCATAACTTGTTCCCTTGTTAATTCCATGATCACCGGTGTCTTGACCAAAAATAATGTGCGAAAAGGCCCGAGACACAATCCAGAGTACCGGACGCAAAGCGTGCACCATTAATTTCTCGAGCTACAACGGTCTCAAAATGATACAAAATGCCAAGAAGATTTATCGAGAACGTAGTGACATCGTCATGCTGTCCAACAAGCCTCCACAAGTAAAATGATCCCCGGGATTCAATTCCATCACTATTACGGAGAACAATGGGCTTTACAAGGCGCTGAACCCTCATTCAAGAAGAGACCCTCTCCTCATTCAAAATCCCCCTCTCACCATCTCCGTTGCCACCAAGCCTTGGCACATTGGACCACCATGCATGCACGAACCCTTCCTATCTCCTATTATGGCGTATCTTACCGCCGTCGTAAGCTTCTAGATCTCCGGAAGGAGGTCCGTGGATAATAATATTATTAACAAACTGGATGGTTAAGCAGGGGAAATTTTTTTAGACTAAGTATCATTAAAAGCTTAATTAAGTAATTAAGTAATATTAAAAAAAATTAAGAATAGATATAGTCACCCCAATTAATGGCCACACCACGACTCGGCGTGGCGTGCGTGCGGCCGTTAAGTGACAGTCTGTGCAATTCGACTTCGAACTCGCGATACTAATTGGTCATCAAGTTAATTTTTTTAGTGTGATTTGTGTGAGATGAGTAACAACATCGCGGTTTAGAGCTATAAAGAGAACCAAGATTTTCACGTATACATAGTTCTGTACTCATCAAACAAATATTAATCCTTCAATTTTTGTTCTTCTAAAAAATAGAGAGTAATAAACCTACTTTAAAAATAAAGAAAAAAAAGTGCAATTTAAACTTGAAATGGTTCGTGATCGCATCAAATTGGTAACAGTTTAATGGATGACAATCATAAGAAATTAACAAATTCATTTCAGAAATGGACAAATAATAAAAAGTTCATTATGACATAACCAAATTTAACGTGTACATGACTCTCAAGTTTGTAATGAACAGATAAATAAAAATGTAGACACAAAAGTATACTATCTTAAACATCTAACGCCTCCGTCAAGTGGAATCACACCACTCCCAGTGTGTACGTCAAGTGCACGATGGGCGATCACGGTGATGGTGGCCTTTTGCAAGATCCTCGGCGGTGTGTCATATCATCCTGCGGAAGATAGGTACGCTCATATGTAGGCGATATGTAAGGACTGGATCGATATGTAGAAGAGCTTGGATCGAGATGGTGGCACGCTCAAGTCATGGTGTGCGACACCCTCAGAACCGATCCGTAATATATGTCACCAATATACAGCTCATCCAGTCTCATATCATCATTGCATCTATCCATCCGTAAGGTGATCATCCACGCCGTATGGTTGAAAGATGTCCCGGCCGATATGCTCCGATACACGAAAAATAGTATGTAAAATTAGCATACATAAATATTGAATTGATGAATACTTATATCGGGACTTACATAAATACTCCACGGTGCTTTGGCATAGTAATGGTCATAGGATCTGAGCGGCATAAATAAGAAGCCATCGAACCAAGACACGTATCTTGGATGATACGTCTTTCCATCCACATCCTCATAGGCCTCGACGAGGCAATCCCTCCGCCTCTCCTAAGCAGCAATGTGTGACTGGTGGTAATCAACCCAGTCGACATCCGCTTTACCCCGACCATCAACCCTTTTGAAACTAGGGTCAACTGGGGCTACATTTACTCTGGGAATAAGGTCGAACTGGCGCAGCACTCTATCTGGTAAATGCCACTCAACCCTCTTCCAGCTGATAGAGGGACTCACATGGATTACAGGGGGATGGGATGGGCGGAGATGCCTTAATGGGGCTTTCTCAACACGGGCTAAGACCGACACGAAATTCGGCTGACTCGCCTTGGCGCTTAAGAGCGGCGTCTCACTTGATCATTCATGCTAATTCGGCCTACCGGTAGATGGCGGAGGAAGCCGGCTTCCTTGAAGAATCATCTGAGAGCAGTCACGAAGGCTGGCTGTGGAAGGACCCCATACGGCCATTTTCCGGTCGGTGTTTTTTATTAAATTTTTTTTTTCAGCTGTGGCGATTTTATCCGCCAGGCTTGGGATTGGATAAGCTGGGAGCCACAGGATGTTTGACATGTGTTAAGAATTTGTGCTGATTAAAAAATAAAAAAATTATATTTTCTAGTTAAGGTCTATTGATGCATTTTTATTACTGATCTTCATAATTAGTGGGCCAATAATTAGTAGGCCAACAATTTTTATTAATATGATGAATATTAGATAAAAGTTTTGCAAAAATATGCCAAATGAGAGTAATGAAACAAACTCAAGTTTAAGAAGAGAGAGAAGTTAAGCTTTAATGAGCCTCTTAAAAAAATCATGATTTATAATCAACTTGGTTGAATTCCTTTTAACTAAAAAAAAAAAAAATTTGAGTTAAAAATTAATTCATAAAAAAGGTGATCTTATAGTGAATTCAAATGTTTTTTATATATTTGCAAATGTCTTAGTTACATGTGATGATAAAAGATAATTACATAGAAAATATAAATAATTAATCTTGCTATAGGTATTTATGCAACAAGTGAGATAGGCTAGAGTTGGTCTATAGTTAAGAGAACTATGGGTGAGTTTTAATTTAAGAATTTGTACCTTTGACCTATTCTTTTCATGTGAATCTTTAATTTGATTGATATATATTTTAAGTTGATGAGTTTATTGGATAAATAATCTTAACTCGTGGTCAACTTCATGAATTCCTATGCCAATTAAATAGCATAATGTTAAGGATCAAGTTAGGACTAATGTTTAAATGATTATATCAGAATTAGTTTTGGATGATTTGAGGTTTAAAATTACTTTAGAATTATGAGTTATAAATTTTTATATCATTTAAGCTAGTTCTTAATCATCGACTTCATGAACCCAATTTAGGTCCTTATTATAACATTAGCGCACAATATGTCTCTAATTTTCTTATCACTACTAAAAAGTTGATGATACAAGAATAAATGAATCAAACTTTTAATTTAGCCCACAAGTAGGAGTTAATCTAAAGCATTGTCTTAATAAAATGAAAGAAATATTAACATGTGTTTTACGCGTGATCATTATAAAACATCAATATATCCATTAAGTTCAAAGATTTTAATTTCAGCATAATTAGATTATTGCTTTCAAGCTTAACAAATTTTAAAACAAGGTTTAAAAGTTGAGAAAACTTTTTAGATAATCTATGGTGATGACACCCAAGTTTCATTTAATTGCATAATGATCAGATCAATAAGAAGTTGTTGATAAGATTAGCCTTTAAGTAGATTGCTTAGAATTATCACTCAAATTCTAAAAGATATCGATTTCTGTTTTAACATTGTTGCAATCATTACCACAAACTTTACCTATTCAAGAGATGTAATAATATGTTCATTGATCGAATAATGGCCATGATATTTACCTTCTCCATTAAAAACATAGTACCTCTCTATTTTTTTTTCTACTTTTTAATGGAATCTTCTAATCCTTTATATGGTGGATGAAGACTAGCATATTAAATAACTTAAAAATTATGTATCATCTCTTCTTCTTCCTCACCATAAACTTAACATATAGTTGCCTTAGAGTTCAAACCTTATAGATATGAACAAATTCAAGTAATTTTAAGACTAAATTATCATCAACAAGCATTAAAATAAGTTTAGAGAGGCTTCCAAAAAGAATTCCATGTCGATAGAATGTTCATCATCAACAAAGAAATGATTTATATAGAAGTTGATGATGATGATGATGATAAAGGTAGAGAAAAATAAGGAGAACTTAAGTCTCAGGTAAGAAATTTGATTTCAATGATGAAAGATGGTATTACGAGGACTATAATTGAGGGAGTGACTTCTACTAATAAGAAGAATTTCAATGACTTTTTATACTTTTTCATGCACATGCTTAAAGCCATTCATATGTAAAAGGAATTTAAGTTTTTGGTTAGACTAGTCTATCGTATTAGATGGTTGGATTTAAAATTAGATGATGGAGGGGCATATGCAACATGAACCTTAGTTAGACCTATTTAAATATATTTAGTATATTTAATGAAATATGTAGAAAATATTTTTATTTTTATATTTATTTATTTTTTGTAATGGGTATTCATCCAATATTTTACTTATCTCAGCTATATGACATGACTAATCTTACGATCTAACATCACATTCATCACCCATATATGTCGGGTCCCTACTTACTTTTTATCAAACACATTCACTCTGGAGAAGAATCGAATGCGGATTAAGAAATTTTCAGCCACGCTCACTCTTGCCAACTGAGTTAAGAAATGATGGGTAAATATGTAAAATTGATTCCGGGCCGGAGCACCCAATGTTAACGGAGTCAACCCGTTAAACTTTCCGACCAGCCCAACCGTTACTTCCCGCAAATTAATCCTACGAATAGGGGTAATATAGTAAAAAGAACTTTCCAATTCAAACAGGCGTACCACTCTGGGATTCTCCTAAGTCCGATTAAATCGCACCGTCCATCTCGTCTTTAACTAACGGTTTAAGATGGAAATCCGTGTGCTCTTCTATGATTTGTCACTGCACTACCACACCCTATAATAGAATGATGCCGTCTCGAAGAACACTATTCAGTGATTTTTCTAACCTGAGGTAGATCTGGTGCGGAGACCGTGGCGATGGCCGGAAGGGGGAAAGCCATCGGGGCCGGAGCTTCGAAGAAGGCAACATCAAGGAGCAGCAAGGCCGGGCTTCAGTTTCCCGTTGGTCGTATTGCTCGCTTTCTCAAGGCTGGGAAGTACGCCGAGCGCGTCGGTGCTGGTGCTCCAGTATATCTTGCAGCCGTCCTCGAATACCTTGCAGCCGAGGTTTGGCTTCTTTCAACTGTCTTGTCGTTCCCATATTTCTAGGGTATTGGGGTGCTTTTATTTTTCGATTTTTGGAATTGGATTGGTGATTTAGATGTAATGGTAGTAATCGGTGTTTTTTTGATCATTAGCTCTTGTAATCAAAACTTTTTATCTAACCAACACTGACGACTCAACTCGTTCCTTTGAGGCAATTGATCAACTTTCCTGTCGTCTCTTACCAGATGGATATCTAAATGATCTATTGTATTCTGCTTTGGCACTTAAAGATTTAGGGGTACTATTTTTACTCATTACGTTCACTCCGTTACATATTTAGTCCTTTAATTTTTTTTATGAATTTCAAATTCCTAAGGATTTGGGTTGTCCCTTTTCCGTCTCTGTACTTTTGTAGTTATTCATATTTTCATGGTAAGGCCCCTATTCTTCAGTAATCTTTTATAACAGAGGGCTTATCTGGATTATTTTCTATTGAAAATATGAGCAGGTCCTGGAATTGGCAGGGAACGCTGCAAGAGATAACAAAAAGACAAGAATTGTTCCAAGGCATATCCAACTGGCTGTGAGGAATGATGAGGAACTGTCCAAGCTTCTTGGGGCAGTGACTATTGCTAATGGTGGAGTAATGCCCAACATCCACAACCTTCTTCTCCCAAAGAAGGTTGGCGGTTCATCCAAATCCGGTGCGGCGGAAGAAGAATAGAACTGTCAAATTTCTATCGTTATCCTGTCTATTTTAGGATGGTGTGGTTGTTTTTTGTAAATCGGTAATGTAGTTTTTATATTGAATTAGCTAACATTGCTTTCTGGTAGTTTATCTCTTGTAGTTTGTCTGTTAACCTTAGGTTTAAACAATAACAGTGAATCGCTTGTGAAAGTAGTTTTTTTTTTCTTCTTCCGTGGATTGATTTTTGTTTGGCAATTGGTGTCCTCATTGGGCACTTTTGCTTAAAGCGAAGCCATAATCTTCTTAAGAAATATCTTCATCGTTAAAATCCTTTACTGTGAAATGAATAAGTTGAGGCTCTTTGTTGTGGGGGAAAGACGCCTTTTTGGTTAGGAGATATATCATCAGAGTGTTAGCAAATGCATCCTCAGTTTTATTTTAAAGAGAAGTTTTTTATTGTATTTAGTTTTCTTGTTAATTTACTTCCATTGTAATAATGCTGTATGATTTTAGAATAACTTCTGATGTTCTAATAATCGTTAAGGTTTGTTGATTGCGATTAATGGAGATATTTTTTAGGCCCCGATGGCTTTCCCTCTTCCGGCCATCGCCACTTATGGGTTCGGTCTCCGCGCCATATCTACCTCAGGTTAGAAAAATCACTGAATAGTGTTCTTCGAGACGGCATCATAGTGCAGTGACAAAGCATAGAAGGCGCACGGATTTCCATCTTATACCGTTAATTAAAGAAGAGATGGACGGTGCGATTTAATAGGACTCAAAGAGGATCCCAGAGTGGTACGCCTATTTGAATTGGAAAGTTCTTTTTACTATATTACCCCTATTCGTTTGATTAATTTATGGGGATAACGGTCGGGCTTGTTTGAAAGTTCAACGGGTCGAGTCCGTTAACATTGGGTGCTCCGGCCTGGACTGGTCCTGATGTTTGGCACGTGTTCACAAATTTAATATATCATTCTAATTGAAATCTTTTTAAGAGTTTTTTTGATAATGTGTTTCATAATTATCTCTATTTGATTTATATATATATATAGCTTGTGTACTAAATATAATTTTCAATTAATATTTATTCTTATAATTATTAAAATATATTGATTTCTAATTATTTATTCCTCTAATTTTGTCAATATAATTTTGATGATATTAAAAGGAGATAAGTGTACATATTAGTGCAGTTTACCAATTGTATTTATTATACATCCGAGTTTTTATTTATGCATCTGGTGAGAGAAGGAAATTCATGATATCATTAAACAACATAAGGTTATAAAGTATGTACTTATTTGTCAAAGTTATTTTAATTGATGATAATAAATTTTATGTAATATCATCTAATAATTTCCTAAGTGCATACTTGTATATTCATCATTTAGTAACAATCATGAAGATGGTCAAGATAAGTTTACTATTTACCAAACATGAGTAAACAATTTGTCACTTGGAAATAAAAATAATATTATTGTCACATAAATAATTTGATTGGATGAGCTTAACAAGTGAAGATTTTAAGGATATTACTCTTTGTGTTGGTGTCTAATTATTATTTTTTTAAATGTTGGATTGAAATTAGATCATTATAAAGGGCAAGCAGCTAATTACGATTCTTATGTTTATTTCCATATTGAATTTAGTGCACTTCAAATTCAGTTCATTTTGTTTAAAGAGCAAGTTCAATTTTATCATCTTGATAATTATATATATAAGATTGATAATAATAGAGTTTGAACCATAGACAATCATCATTCAATATACATCGATGTCTGTCTGACTTTATTCGAAATAATAAGATAGGTAATATAATCATAGGGTTGGGAATGATTTTAAATTGGGGGATTTATATATGTATATATCATATAATTTTTATGTATTTGTATATTTAACATAAACTTTCATTTATATATATATATATATATATATATATATATATATATATATATATATATATATATATATATAATATCTCAATCTTTAATAGCACTTCAAAAATATTATCATCACTTATTTTTTAAAAGTGAAATATATTTTTTAATTATAAGAAAGTGTTATATAAGTAAATATTTAATTTAAGTGTTAGATAAGCAAATGCATAAGAATTATGTGGTATGTATGTAAATTTTTCTTTTGAATTTTGATTTTAAATTTAAATGCAATTTTGGAGGAGATTAAATAATTGAGGGTTTCTTCAAGAACTTAGACCCAATTGATACAAAGATCAACTTGACATGAAAGCATAATCTTATTGATAAAATTTATTTTCAAATACAGTAATGTGCAATATATCTTTAAATAAATTCTATTGATATGAAGAATTGGGTGTTTGTTTTTATAATTTATCAATTGGTATAATCCTTCATGATGGGTTTTTTCTATAATAAAATGTCATTCCCATGTTAGTTCAAACTTACCCTCCACCTTATGATGGGCTTCAATTGGTCTCTTAAGTACTAAAACAAGCTCTTTAACCTGGAATTAAAAGACTAAGTATTCTGATTAAGCTATTTTAGTCATCATTGGATTCAGATTTATTTAGTTTTTGTGTTAAATTATATTAATTTATAATTTTGAGCTTTGGGATAAATTAAATCGATCAAATTTTGATTAATTTGACTTTTAACTTGGTGGAGTTTACACAAGTCAACTTAGGTCAAATGACCTAGTTAGCCATTTTGTGCTCCATATGAATTTAATTTTATGTTTGTTCATATTCATACATTAATTTTGTACATTTGGTTTGATTTGATTTTATTTTTTTTAGTTTTAGTTGATTTTTTATGGGATTTTATAATTTTTGAGCATAAATAGGGTCAATTGGGTTAATCATGTCAATTACCTTAACCTAGGCTTAATTAAATTTAGTTTTTCAATTTAAATTTACATGATTTAAATTTTTATTGAATTTGTTGAATTTATATTTGATTGGGCACACATTATCCAATTGGATTAAGTCAAACCCACTAGGTTAATCTAGATTTTCTCCTTAATGTGTTGATTTTTAATTTAATTTTGATTCCATATTTAGTTTCATTTTGAATTATTATTATTATTTCTACTTTAGTTTAGGTTGTACACTTAATTACTAATTATAGTATCTTAAGTGTCTAATTAAAAGGCTCTTAATCTAAGAATGAAGATTTCAATTATTAAGATTAGGGTGATTATCAACCTCACTTGAGGTTAACAGAACCTTAGTGCATAGATCAAATCTTAGGTCTAAGAAGAGGGTTGTCCGCCTTACTAAAAGTTAGGTCAACAATGTGCTTTATATCTTTCGATGTTGCCTTTTGAAAATTATTTAGGTTTAAAAATTTATTTACAATCAATTGGTTTTGCTAATTTAGGTAATCTGACAAGATCCCAAACATCATTGTCTTTTATTGATTTCATCTCATCCATATTGTCTTTTATTTATTTATGGCTGTTGACACTTTGTTTGATTTGATTAAAAGAGATTGGATCACTTTCTAATATAATGCCAAACTCATGTTCTTGGAGATACATAACTTAATTATCTAAAATTATTAATCTCCTCTCCTAAATTAATTTTCTTATGGCATTTTAGTTTGAGGTTATTGTGATTTCTTAATATGAGTGAGAGTTAACTTAAGAATATTTTGATTATTTGTATTTATAACTTGAATAATATCAAGTAAAATTGATAGAATATTTTTCATTGTAACTCTAGGAAGAGTAACATATTGCTCTTTGAATATAAAATTTTTAAGTTTATTACTCCCATCATATCCAACATTCTCAATAAATTTAGCATTGCTCGTCTCGAAAAAGGATTAATTTAAAGAGTCATAAAATTTAAAATCCTTCGACCTTTCTGAGTATCCAACAAAATAGCAACCAAATATAATTTTCTCTTATTAAGCATATATGGTTTAGCCTCAGCTGGACATCCCTACATATGAAGATGCTTAATATTAGGCTTCATCTCAATCTATAATTCATATGAGGTTTTAACTATTGCTTTACTTGGAACTCTATTAAGGATGAAAATTATAGTTGTTAAGGCTTCTCCTCAAAGTGATTCCGATAAAAAAGAATGATTTATCATACTTCTAACCATATCCATTAGGGTCTGACTTTGTCTCTCAACTACACCATTTTGACTTGGAGTCTCTAGTATAGTGTATTGAGGAACGATACTACATTCTGTTAAATATTTGAAAAAAGGGCTTGGATGTTGTTCACCTGATCCATCATATCTACTATAGTATTCACCATCACAATTGAATTTGAAAATTTTTATTTTCTTGCCAAGTTGATTTTCAACTTCAACCCTAAAAAATTTAAATACATTCAATGATTGTGATAATCTCATATATCAAGTTTAAGTACCCATAATCGATTATGAAAGTAATAAAATATTGTTGGTCATTCTAGGTAGTTGTAGATAACAGACCACAAATATCAGTATGAATTAATTCAAAGATGCTTAAACTTATATTGATACTAATTTTCTTGATATTTTTTTATTTTTCCTTAATGCATTCAATACAGAGTTAATCATTTGAAAAATCAAAGGAAACAAGAATTCCATCAGACACAAGTCTTTCGATTCTTTGTTTAGAAATATGTCCTAAACAGTTGTGTCATAACATATATGAATTTTCATTTAATATTTTTCACTTTGTACCAAAATTACTTGCAAGCAATATTTCATTAATCTGTGAAGTAAAAATATCTAATTTATATAGATTATCAACTAATGAACCGATACAAATAATGTTTGAAAATTGAAGGAGACTAAATTTTCTATTTCCAAATGAACAAGAATAACTAGATTTATTCAAACAAGAAATTAAATTAGAGTTCGTCTAAATGATAGTACATAAAATATCTCATGTAAGTCTAAAATACAACTGAATTCTAAATATAATCTATATAAGTATATTGCTTCAGCAGAAACCTTATTGTCATTTTCTACATGGATGAATCTTTCATCATCAGTTGATATTTGACTCCTTAGACAACCCTACATAGTTACACTTGTGTGAGTAGTTGTACTCATATATGTCCACTAAGTATCATTTAGTACTTAGGATAGATTAACTTCAAAACAAATAAAGTTGAGAAGTTTACTTTTTTTTTTTTGATGGGCTAATTAGCATACTTGAAACAATCATTCTTCACATGATTAGCTTTCTTGCAAAAAAAATAAGTAATAATATTATCTTGTTTCTATTGCACCTTATGCCGTGAAGTCTCTATGTCTACAACTCCTTTACCTTTATAAATCTTTTTTTCTTTTAGCAAAAATACCATGAGAGGAAGTATCTAAATGTGCACTTTCTATTTTGTCTTATTTCAATATTTATTTCTCTTGCATACACTGAGTAATGAGTTCATTAAGAGTCTATTTTTTCTTTTAAGTATTTTAATTTATTTTAAAATGATGAAATTATGCAAAAAGAGAGATTAAGACTAAGTGCACAAGAATGTCATCATACATTTCTAACTTTAGTACTCTTAGTCTAGTAATAAAATTAGACATCTCCATAATATACTCTTTTATATTTTCATTGCATTTATACTATATTGAAATGAGCTTACTAAGAATAGTACTCGCTATAACCTTTTCAAAATTAATGAAACTGTATACTATTTGACTTAGAAAATTTTTAACACATTTTTCTTTAGGCATTACACCTTTTTATTATTTTTTAAATATAATATTTCATGATCATAAGACTCATGTGATTAGAACGCTCTCACTTTCAAAGTTAGCCATTTGTTCAATAGTGCTTTTCACAGTAATGGCATGGGGACGTTTAATTTGAATCATATAGTTAAGATCCTTACACCCAAGAACTATAGTGATGTGTTCTTTCTATTTCTTAAAGTTTGTGTCATTAAGCACTAGAATGTTATACAAATTGATAGATATAAAAGAAATATTAACTAAAAATGATAAAAATATTCAGAGCTAATAACTTTTTCATTTTCTTATTGTGGTGTTTATTTTTTGATGGTGGGGTGGACACCACATAGATCTTAGGGGGTACTTATTGAAGTGATTGAGTACGACATTAAGGTATGATATACTATCTTGAAAGATAGAGACATCACCCTATAATGGACATAATCACCTAATAAGGACTCTTAAGGCATCATGAGTCTTCGAATAATAGAGATCTTTCCCATACTTTATATGAAAAAGTAAAGAAGTATTTATTTTAAGCCAGACTCTTAATTTCCTATGGAGGCAAGCCTCCATAGTTAATTACATCCTAAGAAATATGAATTCCCTAAGATAACTCTCGATTAAAGTAGAAAATTGTGGTCTCCAAAGATTTCAAGGTTAAGACTATCAAAGGATTAATTATTTTGGAAAATCAAATGATATTGCTCAATTGAAAAGACTTATTTTGGAAACCAAAAGGAAATAAGTAGGGAATGCTCATAATATTAGGAAGCCTAGTGAATATTCCAATCTATCATATGGTGAGACTTTATATGTTTGAAAGTGAGAGGATTTATTTTATTTAAGTTGACATTTCATTAGAATGTTAGGGCTTATGATCCATCAACACAAGATTACGAAAATACTTAGAAAGTGAGGATTTATGCTCGTAGCCCAAAGGAAATAAACAACCTCAAATCCTAAATCTAGGGAGCTTTAACAGAAGCTTGAGCACGACATAAATCTAAGCAGAGAGAGGACATAAGGGTTTATCTCTATAAGAGAGAATAAACTCATCCGACTTCTGGACTTACAACTGCTGGAGTGATCGCCATCTAACACCTCATACGATTCAAACCCATGTAGTTCGGTCTTATGAAATTGAAAGATGGTTAGACTTATTATTTAATGAAAAGAAACTAAAGTCCTAAACACACTTCCTAAGAGACTAAAGCATGAGTAGTATGAGCATATAACTTAGTATACAAATGCAAAATTGTATAACTTTACTTAATTTTGACACGTTATTTTGGACAAAGTCTTTAGGATTTTTATATACCTAATTGCATGATGAAATATAGTTATTGGCTAAATTAGCGAGAAGAGGGTGTTCTCCACCACAAGAGATGCCCTCACAGGTCAAGTATTCCCATATCGTTCAAGGATGGAGATCTCCCATATTCAAGGGAAAAGGAATATGACATGCATGATGTGAGACATTTAACATATAACTATGAGGTTGCTAAATCTTTTAATTATCTTATTTATATCTTAGGCTTTATGGTGAGGTTATGAGTTATTTTTAATTTTAATTATGAGTTGTTAGTTGGGTAGAAAAATTAATTTTTTCCTAAGAGCCTTTCACATCCAGGCCACACATCCAATCATCAAATATTAAAAAACTATGAAGAAGATGCAATCTTATTGCGTAATCTAAACATAACATCAATCAAACATGAATAGATTCCATAAAAGAATAAAAGGTCGGTGCGGCAGGGTACCGCTGTACACATCAGAAAAGAGAAAAGATGGGTAACCGAGCTCTACCATTATATAACCCGGGATATAAAAGAATAATTTTATAATTAGAAATGAATACATGCTATGGGGTCTTTTTTTTCATTTATTTATATCTTCATATCTCCTTTGATTGGATTATGCTCCAAAGCATCACAGGGCACCTTAGGACTAAGCCTTCTGACCACTGCTCATCTTATACCCCATAGCACTAATCCTAATTCCTATTGTAAAATTATATTTTTACAGAAAGTAAATCTAACAATACCTACAAAATAGAGATTAGCTAAACATTCATACAACCCAAGAAATTATATTTCATAATTTAGACTTAGCATTCTACACATGAGTAACCAAGCTCATATGTCACTTGGATCATGCTTAGGGGCTTAAGAAACTTGAAAGAAGAAGCATTTATATTTATTTTATAGCAATCCCATAAGCACAATCCCTTATAGAAGACATGATTAGGTTAATAACAGTCTAACATCTAGTCTACGAGCATACACTCTAACATCCAGTCTAAAATATTACATCACAAAGTAAAACATACATCACACATACATTATTTTAACTTAGGACTAGAAGTGATGATTTAATTCTAATGTATGTGATAAAGTTTTGCGTGCTATGTCTTACTAAGCATTAGGGTTATGATTTTATAAATTTTAAAAAAAATTAATTTAACCATGAAGGTTGGTTTCACTTTAAGTTATTTAAATGATTTGTCAATTTTAATTTATAACTTTATTTTATTTTATTTGATTTACACTTAGCATCTAAGTGTTATAAAAAGAAGAAAGAGGCTTACCCTCTTTCATCTCTACCTAAAGTCACTTTCTAAAGCACATTAATTTGTCTTCGTTCTCTTTAGTGAATTGCTTATTAAATATTTTTTTATTCCTAAGTTTAGGTTAACCTTAAACAATCCTATTCAATATGAAAGGCATCTTAAGGTTAATGTAGTTTGATTACAATCACATAGCACATGTTGAACCATTCTTTTCCATCACTCATTAATATGCATATGATCTAATCCTTAGTATATCTATACATACACCATGTTTTAGCATACTTGAATGATGAATGCATATGTTTGAAATTTATATTTTTGTTTGATTGAATTATTTCATACACGTAAATTAAAGCTCTATCCAAATTCTAATACCAAAATACATAAGAATGAAATTAAATAAGTATGTGCCTTTTTTAACCAGGGAAGTGAGATAATCAAATGTTCTCTTTGAGGCTACTTAAAGCATCATATTTTTGAGATGTCCTGACTATATACTTATCTTCATTCAAACATATGTAAAATTATATATGAATCAAGAAAGACAACACTAACTTACATGTAATGTATTTCAATGACTTAGATGGTTATGGATGCATGTATTTTTAATAGAAAAGGAGAATTTTATTCTTTAATTAAACACACATACAGATGTATAAATGATGTACACAAATACACGCCATTATTAACCAAGAAAGTGAGATAATCAAATGACCTCCTTGGGGCTACTTAAAGCCTTATATTCTCGGGATGTCTAGACTATATACTTGATATCTTAAATACGTATAGATGTACACATAATTGAAAAGATAAAAATCATATAAAAGATTGTATTTTACTTAATTGAATTATTTATATATATGAATTAAAGCTCTATCCAAATTTTAATATCAAAATACATAGGAATGAAATCAAATGGGTACATTCCTTTATTAACCAGGGAAGTGAGATAATTAAATGATCTCTTTGAGTCTACTTAAAAGCCTCATATTCTTGGGATGTCCAAACTATATACTTGCTATCTTATATACATATAAATGTATTTATAATTAGGGGAATGAAAATTATGTAAAGATTGTATTTTATTTAATTGAATTATTTGTGCATCTGAATTAAAGCTCTATACAAATTCTAATACCAAAATACATAGGAATGAAATTAAATGAGTACGTGCCTTTGATAACTAGGGAAGTGAGGTAATCAAATGACTTCCTTGGGGCTACTTAAAGTCTCGTATTTTTGGGATGTCCAGACTATGTACTTATTAACATTAAAACAAATGTAAATCTATATATGAATTATAAGAAAGAGAGCTTTTCATTCACATACTTAAGCTATAAGCATATGCAAATCTTATATATTTATAACTATTATCACTCCAAATGTTATTATCAAATTATAAATATTGAAAAATAAATTTGGATTTATTAGTGATAATATTTACACATATAATAAATTAAGCCAACACATGCAAGCTTACATACATAAATTTCATTTGATTCGTTTAGATTTGAAAAGATGAATGCATGAGGTCACATGACATACAATATTTAAAGTGATTGGAAAGGAATAGCTAAACATAAACACATGATTCATTCAACTTCACTAATTCCTAAGGACAATCACATTAAATAAGACCCTTTAAAAAAAACCAAAGCTTTTTATTAATTTAATTTTTGGATTTGGACTGAACTTAAAGAAGAAAGATTATCATTTGTTGTTTGAATCCCATTCCCAAGTTGGTAATCATAATCGATTTAAGAAAAGGTAATTAGGTAGATTTTAGGCATTAATTAAGTTGGATCATTAATCAAATTACATAATTACCCTTTCTTATGCTTCTTTAATTTGATTAATCATATAATCATGAGGAATAATGATATGAACATGTGAGAAAATAAAATTATAATGCTCCTAAAGGACCTAATACAATTAGCTCATGATTAAAGATTAGTTAAGTTAAAGAATCTAATTAAGTACTTTTATGATCTTCCCATACTCATGGGTTAAACATAGTTTCCTTAAGGGTCTTTATGTTATTAAATATATAAAGAGAAACCCTTAATTTCATTGTTAATTATCTGATGTGATTAATATTTTAATTTGATTTAATTTAGCCATTAATTGATTAATTAAACACTTAATCAAACCTCATATTAATTAACTGACTTTAATGAAATAAATATGGAAAAGTAATTAGGAAAGGGGGGCCTAACCACTCTCCCTCATCACCTCACTATTGATTAGTGATTAATGAGCTTTAATTAATTAATTTTCACTGTTGGTAATATTAATTAATCATTAATTAGATTCAGAGAGTAATTAAGGTTTGAATTATCAATTCCCCTAATTGCCTAAGTAATAAATTCCAAGAAAATCATAGGAGATAGAGGTCATCCCACTAAATCAACACACAAAGTTTGGAATCAATTGCCCAAGTAATTAGAGCTTAATTAAGCTAATTAAGTGAACATTCAAAACCCTAATTAAGCCTTAATTACTGTTCAAAATCAAATGGCATATTTTTGATAAAATTTCCTCTATTTTACCTTTCTAATGCATATTTATTTACATTACTGTTCAAAATCAAATGGCATATTTTTGATAAAATTTCCTCTATTTTACCTCTCTAATGCATATTTATTTACATTTTTTAATTTTTTCTATAATTAGTTATGAATTTATGAAGTTTCAACCATTAAAATGGATTATTAAGCCTAACTAACCCCTAATCCTATTAGCGCCATGCAAACCTTTCACGTGGAAATGCTTTCCATGTGGTGATGTGAGATTGGTTATTTAAACCCGTCTGACGTGGTGCTGATGTGGCAGCACACACTTTCATCCCCACTGTTCGATCTAAGATCGGATGGTGGAGATCAAATTCGCAGTTCCTAAGGGAATTAAATTTAGATTTAATATACTGAATAAGCACGGCTATCCATTCCAATCACGTGGAATAGATGACGGATGATCCATCATCCCCCGAGCGATGGAAGATGGACACCATCCGCATTCCTCCGCTTGATCTGAGCTCGTTGGAGCTCGTGGGGCTTGGGATCGATCCAAAATGTTCACGAGAGGGATCTAGAAGGATCAAATAATGGGAATTGCATGAAATTATAATTTTCTTCGAAAAGGTCAAATAAAAATTAAAAATAGGATGGTTTACCAGAATTTACCTCGCCGGAGCTCAGGACCGGTGGCTAGCTGACCGAGGTAGCTTCATCTTGAAGAGACAAAGCCTTGTTGAGAAGATGGCGCCTTACCTCCATGCTAGGAGCTCTGTGGATCAACCTTCACCATAAACCTTGTCTGAGTTAGGCTTGGGGTTGTCTCCAGTGCTTGAATCGATCGAGAGAAGATTTATTTCAAAGCTTGGTGAACTTATAGGTGAAGTTAATTTAAAAATCGTTGCAGTTTGGTGGAGTTGGACAGAGTTGGGCCTTGTCCTTTTTCAGGCAAGCTCAGTTTTGTCATTTTCAGTGATGGGAAGGCCTAGGGAGCTCAAGGAAAGCTTAAGAGAGTTCGGAATGCTTAAAGAAGCTTACTGAATGCTCACATGCTCGATTTGGATTGAAATGAGGGGGGCATACCCCCCTCCTCCCTTGGATCGAATGGTGTGGATTTCTTTGGCCTCTTGTGACTGTCCAGCCGATGGAGGCCATTGTGGGGGGCAGGGAATCAATGAGGTGGCTTAGTTTGTGTGGCTAAGTGAAGAGGAGTGACTGTCATGGGCTGAGGTGGCTGTCCTTAGGTTTCCAAGTGTTCCAATGGGTTTGGAGAGGTTAGCTCACCTCAACTTGGCTCATGACTGACCCAAACCACTTTGGGTCAGGTGAGCCAGTGGTCCTTGTTTCCATTTGGAGTTTAGGGTGGCTACCAAGGGGAGGAGAGTGGGTTTGACCAACCTAATGTAAGTTTTATCTCATGTGGGAGGCTTTACCCATTGGGTAATGGGTCAATTCGAGTTTAATTTGGGTTGGGTTGGATTTAGGCTAACCCAAGGTGAGTCAATGATGGGTCTTGCCAAGTTTCAATGGGTTTGGCTCAATTTGACCCATGTAGGTCAAATTGGGTTAGGTTGGGTCAAGTTAAGCAATTGATCAAATTGGGTTAAACCAAGGCTTGGGTTAAGTTCAAATAAGTATTTGGAATGCTTTGGTTCAATTGGTTTGATTTAATTTAGCTTGGCTTTGAATTTGACCCAGTTGAGTTCATATGAGTCAAATGGGCTAAGTTGACCAACTTGGCCAAATTGGTCAAATTGGCTTGGGTTAAGTATTGACTCCTGTTCAATTGATCATTTGAGAATGATTGTAGGCTTTGATTTCAATCAATTTGAATTTAGGAATGATTTAGTCCAAATTGACCCTTTAGGTCAATTTGGGCTAAATGGGTCAATTGAGTTTACTTGGTCATATTGGGTTCAATCAAGGCTTTGATCCTGTTCAACAATCAATTTGGAATAGATTTTAGTCATTGGTTCCAATCAATTTGCATTAGATTTTGATTTGGCCTAATTTGGCCCTTTAGGTCAAATTGGGTCAACTTGGGTCAAGAGGCCAATTGGGTTGCGTTTGGCTCAATTGATAGTCAAGTCATGTTTGAGGATCAATTTGAAGTGGATTAGGATCATTGGTTTCAATTTATTTGGAATAGGATGAGGTTTGGTTCATTTGGCTCATGTAGGTTAATTGGGTTAATTTGGTCAAATGGTCAAATTGACTTGGTTTGACCCAATTGATTACAATTGATCATTCAAGGATGATCAACAATCATTATAGGAGGTTTTGGATAAGTTGGTTTAATCCAATTTGGGTTGGATTGGAATTCAACTTAAATAGGATTAAACCAACTTATCCAAAACCTCCTATAATAATTGTTGATCATCCTTGAATGATCGATTGTAATCAATTGGGTCAAACCAAGTCAATTTGACCCAATTGATTACAATTGATCATTCAAGGATGATCAACAATCATTATAGGAGGTTTTGGATAAGTTGGTTTAATCCAATTTGGGTTGGATTGGAATTCAACTTAAATGGGTCCTTTAGGACACTTTAGGTCAAGTGAGCCTAATGGGTCAATTGGCTTGATTTTGGGTTGAATCGAGTTTGGTTGAGTTTGATAATTGATTTGAAATTGATTGAAAGATTTGACTGAAATTGGTTTGGATTTAATTAGATTTTGGCTCATTTAGACCCTTTAGATCAAATGGGTCAGGTTAGGTTGAGTTAAATTGATTTTAGCTTGATTGGTTTTGATTGTAGTTTTAGTAGATTGTTGAATGATGATCAAAAGATTGATTGATTTATGAGAAAATCAATTGAGTTAGGTTTTGATTGAAGGAATTTTGGCTAAGTCCATAGAATCGAATCATAGGATTTAGGTTTAGATCATTTGGATTGGATTTTAGTTTGGAGTTTGGATTTGAGTAGAGATTCAATTGATATTGGTTATATTGATTTAAGGTTTTGATTTAGGCTAATGAGATAAGCATGAGTTTGGTTTAAGCAATAGGCTAGGTGGGTCTCCCTAAGTCCTAAGGCATAACATAACCTAAGACTAATCCTCCTAAAGTCTTTAGTTTTAGGTTAAATGTTCACTTAGTGTCTTACTACTAAAGAGCTCTTAGTGTCTAGAAGACTCCTAGGTCTAGATTGACCCCTCACTCTAAAAGTGAGGTCAACAAAGGCCTAGTGAATGATAAAATGGACATTATTTGTAAATGGTTGGCAGATAGGCATCAATCATCGTCATGCATCAAATGATAGTAAATTAGGAAAGTAAAAGTTAATCAATAGCTCTTGGATAATGATAATCATTGCATCATCGCCATTAAAAGTCGTTAGAATGTGATTGGTGTGATTATACTAAAAATTAAAGAAAAATTAAGATATATATATATATATATATATATATATATATATATATATATATATATATATATATATATATATATATATATATATATATATATATATATATATATATACAAATAAGATTTCTATATGAGCAAAATCCTAGAAATAAATAATTAGAGTTCCAAATGACTTATAAAGCTCTAAAATTGGTCAATACTTTTAATATGTAAGAAAGGGTCTATTTACTAATTTTATTGCAATTTGATCATTTTTATAAGAATTTTAGAGACTCCATTGACACTTAAAATGGTTCTCTTTGATTATTTTTATATTTGTAATATATCCTAATATATTAATAGACTTAAAATTAAGCAATTTTTTACTCAGCTCTTCGAGAAGTACTTTTTAATAATAAACACTTAAATTTTAGAGAAATGATAACACCTTAAATGCCTACAAAACTTTTTAACTATGCTTAAGAGTGCTTCACCCATGCAATGTCGCTTTTCATTAGATTCTTCTCATCAAATCTATCTATTTGACAATAAATTTTTTTTTTTTTTTTGCTTAGAATAGTATTTTTGTTTCAACATACACTCACTCAAAGCTAGCACTATATAATCGACCGCTTATTTTCACCATAAGAATTATGCTTGGGAATGTGTTGTGAACTACATGAGAATGAGTGAGCTTATGCACCTACCCACCAAATTCTTGAATCCCTCAACGATAGCAAATAAGCTGGGAAGTTAAGCAATGACAACGAGTATAATAACAACTTATGAAGAAGAGGACTGAGATTTGCTTAATAGGATTTATAGATTATAAGAGCAACGCGTGAAGAAGATGAGTAGGATTTATGTAATAGCATATGTTATTCCTAAAATCCTTGACAATGGTAAAGAGATGACAAAGTCAAGTAGGCGACGACGAGTCAAACAACATGTGGAGAAGAAGAGGTGTAAGATTTAAAAAATAACATTTAATAAATTAGAAGTTTAAGGTAAAATGAGGAGAAACAAAATTGGGGTGCACTGTTATATATAAAAATTACATTATTGATTTGCTTCTTTACTCTCTCATTCCTAATTTGCTTTAAATATTATTAGCTCTTTATTTATCATCATGTTATTAAAAATGCCTTAAATGAAGTATCACTCTTCATTTTTCTTAGCTTTGATTATTGTTTTTTTAAATAGTATTTTTTTTTTCTGTTTGTATGAAAAAAATTAGATTTCAAGATGCATTATAAATTTGTGCTTATCTTACAAAAGGTTGATTTTGTTGTTCTTATAATTAGTCTCTTAATATGTAGAAATAGAACAAGATTTATAATTGCCTAAATCACACTTAACAAGGAGAGTATTTGCATTTACTTACTGTTCACATTGAAATAAATAAAAAATATTAAATAATTTAATAACAAAGTAATAAAAAAGTTGAATATTTATTCATGTAATTTAACTTGAAGGCAATATATAGACTCAAAAAATTTTTGAAGTAAATTTTTTTGTTTCTCTTTTGATTTATATATGCATCTACTTGATGTGGAGTCACTAGGTTTTTTTTTTTCAAGTATTCTTATTGTGTCATAGGCTTCATTTATGTTAGCTATTTATGTGCAAAATTTTGGAACAAATTTATTAATTAAAAATCTAATGGCTTTTATTCTTTGCACAATTTTGTTTAAATTTGCTTTAGCAATTGTGCAATCAATAACTTCTAGAAATTGTTTTCTGTCAACATAGTATCAGAGAAAATTATATATAATATCCTTAAACTTTTCAATAGTGAAGTTGAACTATACAAATTTAGCTCTCTTTTCACCTTTCAATTTTAATATAGGTAAATGTAATGATTTATTTCTCTATATAAATTTAACCCTTCTTCATTGCCTTTTTAAAAAGTTAACTTTGTTGATATTATCAATTCTATTATACAATACCTTTGTGAATTAATTTTGAGAATATATTTAATGGTGGACTTGAATGAGTATATATTTATTACATTTAAGTTTGGTGGATATTGGATAGAAATTAAAAATCATGGGAGAAAAAAAAATATGATAGTGGGAAACAAAATAATTTCTATGTTTTAAAAAGCCTTAGAGAGTTTTTATGTGATGAGGGATGAGATTTAATCAATTTATCCATGGCTAAAAGGATAGGAATTTGAGTTATTCTATCACTTTTGTGGAACATCACCTAAAGAATATACATTTATTATAAGTAATATTGAAGTGTTGGAGAGTATTAATGCATAGTTTAGTAGAAGTGGACAGTTTGAGGTTGTGGTTATAACATAAGACAATAGAGAAGTTGACACATGCTTTCAAGGTCAATAGGCAAAGGATGGAAGTACCATGCTAAGCTACTGACATTTAGCCTCAATCTTCATCTATAATGATAACATTGAGATTGATGCTTATAAAAAGTTGATTGTTGGCATATGATTCCAATATTCTTTTACATTCAAACAAGTCCTCCAAACAAACTCTATTATGATTAATTTTGGAGTAAAGATCTAAGCTAGTAATAGAACATGGGTGATAATAATTTGTTCACATTGAGGTTGCCCTTAGAGAGTAATATAAGCATTATGTAAAAATGGCTAGTCATTTGAGATCAGAAAGTTAGAGTCAACACATTTGTGCCCATGTGTTAATAAAGCAAGAAATAGATAGCAAACATCTTGTTAGGTGGGTTAACAACTGCAAAATTTATTAAAAAGAATCTTGACATCCTTCTAAAGTAGATTAATAATAATTTCAAAAATATGTAAGGACAATCACTACCATATATTAAGTTGTAGAGGTCAGGAGAAGTATCACATAATAATATCTTTGGATCCATTAATGATAATTATAGATGCGTACCTACATTCTAAGTTGAACTAATAAAAATAAATCATGAATCACAAATATCTTATACTTACAATAAACATGATGACTCTTAAGAGAGATTATATGAGAGCTTCAAAGTTTGTATTGATGGCTTTCATGTGGATTGTTGTATTTCATTAGTCTTGATTCATGATATCTTAAGTCCAAGTACTCAGGCATCTTATTATCTACAAATTCATTAGCTCTTCACCTAACATTTATAGTAGGTGAAAGCGAGTCAAACAAAACATGAAAAAAATAAATTTTAGAAAATATAGCATGCAACATTGGCTTTAATTTGCAACATATGACATTCATTTATGGTATGGAAAATGGATTGGCTAAATCTTTTAAAATTATTATTTTTAAATGCAGAACACAAAGTTTGTTTTCATCATTTGCAAGAAAATCTAAAGAAATTTTTTTGTCGTCATGACAGTCATAACTTTAATCTTTAGTTTGGTCAGTTGTGAGCATTCATTAAGCTTTTGTGCGATGTTATAATATATGATTTATCTCATATTAACCATTATATTTATATTTGGCTATTTTTCCTTATAAATGGACCAAAATAGCACTAACATAGATAATTTGATAGAGTTATTTCACTTTTTAGCCTTCTCTCAATGTCTTCTACACAGTTAAACTTGAAAAAGAAAAATCTATCAAAGAATGTAGATTGAGTGTACCTTTCAGCTTCCAAAGCTTACCAATAGAATGTAAGAGGTTATTATAAAACAACCTCTTACCAATAGCATAGCTGATGAGTGCAAGACTCTACGGTTTGAGCCCTCACTAATCTCCTCATCAGAGAAGAAAATTTTACCCCTCAGAAGTAGGAATGTAATTGAGAGAGAAAGATGAAGACTTTGGGACAAATGCTATTAATTAAAAGCCCCTTCTAATTAAGGTCTGGGGTAGGAGATTTGGAAGGCCTTGCACTGCTCCCAAAATTGAATCAAAAGGTGTAGAGTTCGATACACTCAGAAAAATCAAAGTTGGAGTAACAAAAAAAAAAAAAGAAAGAAAAGAAAACAATATTTAGAAAAGTATTTAAAAAAGAGCTTCTCAAAAGGGTGAAGAGGACTGTTGACAGAGAAGACATGAATGAAAAAAATCTTAGTTGAGCCACTAGGGCTATAAATAAATGAGCCAAGCAGAAGCTTGTTTGAGCTCAAGCATGTTTGTTTATAGGGTGTTCAAGCTCGACTTGAGCTCGGTTTGAGCTTTCAAATGTCTTCTCAAGCTCGAGCTTGTTTGCAAAGCAACTATTTGAACTCGGCTCATGTTCGGCTTGAGCTCGATTTGTATAGTCTTATTGAGCCTGTTAACAAGCTACTCGAGCTCGAGCTTGCTTGCAAATCAATTATTCGAACTCGGCTTGTGTTTGGCTCGAGCTCAGTTCGTATAGGTTTATCGAGCCTGTTAACAAGTCATTTAAGAAATAACAGAACCTTAATCGAGCATAGTAATGAGCTGGCTCATGAGATTTAAATGATCATGTTCATGAGCCTTAAGTGCACGAACTTATCCCAATTGAGATACTTGTTATTTATTTAAAATATGAAATAATTCTTAGCAAGCCTTATAAATGAGCATTCCCAAGATAACAAATGAGTAGCTTGTTAAACACTTGAAATCAAATAAATGAGCATATATATTTTAACAAAATTCTAAATGAACAAGTAAGGCAAATATTTATATGAGCATTGAGAAATAATTTGTATTAATCAATGAACAAAATAAGTAATAAATAATAAGTACCCTAAGAGGACTTATAACCGACATTCCTTGTGTTGTAGTTATGTTAAACTTTTCTTTGATGTGGTATTCAAAATGATCATAATGTACCATGTTATTTTACCATAGAATAAGTTTTAGCAATAAGATTAGAATAATTTTAAAAAAATATTATAAATGAAAGAAAAAAAAGGAAAACTTTACTACATATAAATAATCACGTCTTCATTTACAACAATCAAGAAAATCAAACCTGTTCATATCATAATCAATAATTTAATAGTAGTATAGGGAAGCTGACTCTAGCTCAGATATACCCAGTCAACTTATTTCATAGCATGCATATATATCAGTGTGGTGTTTATTTTTGGATGTGGGACACCCTGCAGATCTTAGGGGGTACTTATTGAAGTGATCAGGTACGACATTAACAAATGGTGCACCATCTTTAAAGATAGAAATCACCACCCTATAATGGACCTAATCACCTAATAAGAACTTCTAAGGCATGATGGGTCTTCAAATGTACCAGAGATTTTCCCCTCCTTTATATGAAAAAATAAAGTAGGGTTTATTTTAAGTTATGTTCATTAAGTTCCCTATGGAGGCAAGCCTCTATAGTTAATTACATCATAAAGAATGAAATCCCTTAGGAATACTCTCAATTAAAGTAAAAATAAAAGTCTCCAAATATTTCAACGCTAGACCATCAAAGGATTGCTTATATTGGAAAATCAAGTAGGAATACTCAATGAGAAGACTTATTATCAAAGCCAAAGGGAATGAGCAGTAAATGCTCATGATATCAGGAAACTTAGTAAGCATTCTAATCTATCCTATGGTTGGGCTTTATATACTTAAAATTGTGAAGATCAATTTAGTTAAAGTTGACATTTTATTAGAAATCTAGGACTTATAACCCAACAACACAAAATTGTGGAAATGCCTAAGAGGGGAGGGTTTATGCTTGTAGCTCAAAGGAAACAACTACCTCATATCCTAAATATAGGAAGCTCTAATACAAGTTAGAACACAACCTTAATCTAAGCAAAAATGGGCATAGGATTTACCTCTACAAGAGAGGATAGACCACTTGACTGCTGGACTTATAACCCCCTAGAGTGGTAGCCAGCTAACACCTCCTACGCTTTAAATCTATGAAGTTCAGTCATATGATTTGCAAGATTATCTAGGCTGTTATTTATTTAGAAAGAAACTAAAGTCCTTAAACCCACTCCCTAAGAGACTAGAGCATGAGTGGTATGAATAATGACTTAGTATAATACAAAATGTTTTCAAATTTTATTCAATTTTTGACACTTCATTTGGATAAAGGCTTGGGATTTTTATATGACTACATGCATGATGAAATTGATTATGGCCTAAATCATAGAGAAAGAGGTATTTTCTAACACATAGAAGACCATCAAAGGTCAAGTCTCCATTTATCATGCAAGGATGGAAACCCTCTCTTGACAAGAGTGAGATAATATGAATGTATGATGTTAAACATACAACATTCAGCTAAAGGGTTGCTAAATATTTTAATTATTTTGATTTATGTCCTAGGCTTTATGTGAGGTTATGAATTGTAGAAAATTTTAGTTATGAGTGATTAATTGGGGTAGAAAAATTAATTTTTCCTAAGAGCCTAATCATATCTAGGCCACACATTCAAACATCAAATCATGAAGAAATTAAGAAAAGCATGTCATTTCTATTACGCAAACTAAACGCAACATCAAATAATTTTATAACACCAGCACAAAAGAATAAAAGGATGGTGCCGTTGGGTACCGCCGTACAACCTAAAAGGAAAAATGGGTAGCCAAGCTCTACCCTTATACAACCCAATACTTAAAAGAATAATTACAATTTATAAATGATTGGGTCTTCAAATCTTCATGTCTTCATCTCTTCTTCATTTCCTCCATGTCTTTGGTCCTTTGATATGGTAGGTTCAAGGCATCACATGAAACTCCAGGACTAATCCTTTTGGCCAATACTCATCCTAATCTCTCATAGCACTAATCCTAATTTCTAATGCAAAATTACATTAAAAATAGAAAAAGTAAATTTAACTACACCTGCAAAATAAGTTTTAGCTAAACACACATACAATCCCAAGAAGTTATATTTTCAATTTAGACTTAGCACCCTGCACATGAGTAACCAAGCCCACTTGTCCTAATTTGGATTATGCTTAGGGGGTTTAAGTAATCCTACAAGCAAAATATTTATATTTATTTTTACAGCTGCCCCTTTAAGAAAAATCCTTTGCAAAAAATATGATTAGGCTAATCACGACCTAACATCCAGTCTATGAAACATACATCCTAACATCCAATCTAAAATATTACATCACAAAAAAAAAATATACACCAAACATACACCATCCTAACTTAGGACTAGAAGTGGTGATTTAGCTCTAATGTGTGTGTTAAGGCTTATGTGGTATGTCTTACTAGGCATTAAGATTATATCTTTCTAAGTGTGAAAGGAATTCAATTTAACCATAAAGGATGATTTCACTTCAAGTTGTTTAATTTATTTGAGAATTTTAATTTATATTTCATTTAGTTACATATGACCTACACTTAGCAACTAAGTGTTATAAAAGAGGAAAGAAAATTGCTCTCTTTCATCCCTACCCTAAGCCATTTTCTAAAGCATGTTAATTTAATTTGTTTCCCTTTAGTGATTGGATTATTAAATATTTTAATTAATCCTAAGTTTGGGTTTACTTTAAATGATTCTATTTAATATGAAAGGCTTCTCAAGATTAACTTAATTGAATTTCTATCATATGACATATATCAAGTTATTCCTTTCCATCACATGTAGCTTGCATATGACTTAATCCTAAATATACCTACACATACTATATGTTTTAGCACACAAATGATGAATGTAGATATGCATATTTGTAGAAAAAGGAGATTTTCATTCTTTAGCTAAATGCACATACAAGTGTATAAAAATTTTAAGCAGATACTTCACCATTATTAAACCAGGGGAGTGAGGTAAATACTTCCTTGGGCTACTTAAAATCTCGCATCTCCGGAATGTCCAGACTAGATATACCCACTATTTTTGAATACAGATGAATGTTCAAATGACTACAATAATGGAAAATCATGCAAAAGTTATAGTTCTTTCAATTAAAGTATTTATACATGCGAGCTAAACTTGAAAAAGATATTTTCATTCATTAGCTAAATGCACATACAAGTGTATAAAAGTTTTAAGTGGATACTTTGCCATTGTTAAACTAGGTGAGTGAGGTAATGACCTCTTTGGGCTACTTAAAGCCTTGCATCTTTGAAATATTTAGACTAGATATACCCACTATTCTTGAATACACATGAATTTACAAATGACGACAAAAAAATGAAAAATCATGCAAAAGTTGTAGTTCTTTCGATTGAATTATTTATACATGTGAGCTAAAGTTGAAAAATGAGATTTTCGTTCATTACCTAAATGCACATACAAGTGTATAAAAGTTTTAGGCGGATTCTTCACCATTGCTAAACTAGGGGAGTGAGGTAAAGGCCTCCTTGGGGCTACTTAAAGCTTCGCATCCCTAGAATGTCTAGACTAGATATTCTCACTATTCTTGAATACACATGAATGTACAAATGACTACAAGATTGGAAAATCATGAAAAAGTTGTAGTTCTTTCAATTGAATTATTTATACATGTGAGCTAAAGTTCTATCTAAATTCTAATATAGAAATAAATAAGAATGAATTCAAATAAATGTTGTGTCCTTTTCAAATGGACTATACACTTGTTAACATCCAAACTTTATGTAAATCCATGTAGACTAAAGAAAGAGAACTCCATATCACATGTTATAAGCCATAGACACATGCAAGCTTATGAATATTTATAACTATTATCACTCCAAATATTGTAGTTGATTTGCAATTTTTTGAAAATAGATTTTGATTTAATAATGATAATAGCCACACATATATTAAGTTAATCAGCACATGCAAGCTTAACCTAAAGGAATCATTTGATTTAATTAATTTTAAAAGGCATGGATGGATGATTCAAGTGACATACAACATCTAATATGATTGGAAAGGAATTACTAAATATAAACACATGATTTCATTCAACTAAGTTAATTCCTAAGGATAATCTTCTCAAATAAAAGAACTTAAAGAAAATCAAGACTTTTTAATTAATTTATGACTTAAGATTTTGATTAAGTTTAAAGAGGAGAAGAGTTATTTGCTATTATGATCCCATTCCCACATTGGTAATTTGATTTGGTTTAAGAAAAATGTATTTAAGTGAATTTTATGAATTAATTGTTGGATCCTTAATTAAATCAATTAGTTACCGTTACCTATGCTTCTTTAATTTGATTAACCATTTAATTATGAGCCATAAATAACATGAAATTTTGAGGAAACAAAATTGCAATGCTCCTATAAGGATCTAATGCAAATGGCTCATAATTAAGGGTTAATTAAATTAAAGAACCTAATTAAGTACTTTTATGATTTTCTCACACTTATGGGCTAATCATAATTTCCTTATAGGCTCTTTATGCTATTAAACACCTAAAGTGGAACTCTTAATTTCATTGTTAATTATCTGATGTGATTATGATTTTAGTTTTATTTGTTAAACCACTTAATTAGTTAATTAACCCTTAATTAATCTTCATATTAATTAATTTTCTTTCCAAAATGAAGTGGACTTAGGGGAAGAAGCTAGGAAAGGGGTCCTAATCCACTCCCTTGTCCATTCACTATTAGACAGTGATTAGTGAGTTTAATTAATTAATTTATTACTATTTATGGTGTGAATTAGCCATTAAGTGGATTTAGAGAGTAATTAGGCTTAAATGATCAATTCCTCTAATCAACCAAGCAATAAATCCCAAAAAAATTATAAGAGATAGAGGTCATCCCATTAACCTAACACATAAAATTTGAGATTAATTACTTAAGTAATTATGACTTAATTAAGCTAATTAAGTTTTTATTTAAATCTTAATTAAGCTTTAATCACTATTCAAAATTAACTGGAATCAATTTTAATTGAATCTCCTCTAAAATACCTTCAAAATAAATATTTTTGTGTAATTTTATAATTTTTCTATGATTTATTATGATTTTTCAAATTTTAGCTAATTTAAATGATTTTTCACAATTTTTATAAAGTCTATTAATTTATTTTTGCTAAATTAGACTATTTGAGCTTCAGAATACAATATCACCCAATCTTAAAATCCTTTTGACTTGAAATTTTTATGGTAGGTGTATTTTAACTTCAATTTTAACCCCTAAGAAATTTCAAACCAATTTGATGTGTATTTTTGATTTAATTAGTGAAATTTGATTTTTATTAGAATTTAAATTAGGCTCAATATACCTTATAGAAATTGGTGATTTTGGTCTCATTGGATTTCTCTGGGAAAGACAAATCCAATGAGCCATTATTTATAATTTTTTATTATCTATTTTATTTTATTTATGAATTTTTAAATTTAAGGCAATTTAATTAACTTTTAAAATCCGAAAAATGCTGATTTTCTCACTTAACCCAGTAAGCGCATGTGGCGTTGATGTGGCAACACGGTGCCATGTGGCATCACATGATTCCACGTGGCATCGTGAGATTGGCTGGAGCGATGCCATGCCAGCAAATGAGCAGAAGGAGGAGGAGGGGAGGGCTATTCGATCAAAGCGTCTATCACGATTGGATGATCCAGATCAAACGGGGTGACCCAAAAGCTGAAATCACACATAATCGAGTGCTAATCGTAGCTGTCTTTTTCACTGAACAGAAGATCAGACAGCTGGCGGGATTTTCTTCCTCCCAGTGATGAAAGGGATGGACAAAATAGTGCTTTTCACAAAAAATTGAATGCCCGAATGGATGAAATCATGAAACTGATAGAATGGGGTTCGATCGGGCTCAATTTCGAGTTGATTCTCACTAAAAAACTTCTATTTTTGCATTAGGATTGTATAAAATGAAGAATGCAAGGATATCTAAGGGAAATTCCTAAAATTGAGCAAACATTCCCACAAACAAACAATCCTATAGCTGGCTACGAGATTTGAAAATTACCTCATCGGAGATGATTTTCGATGGCAGAGATGATTTAAATACACTATTGGATGTGCGATAAACCTTTGTAATGAATTTAGACTCTTGCCTTGCCTCAGATCATCGTAATCATGAACCTCCACCACACTTCATCAGAATCTTTTCAAATTTGATGATTTTCTGTCAAAGGGAAGTGGAGAAAGGGTTGCGCTTGCTTCCTGGAGTTCCTAGAAGCTCTCTAATGCCAAAATCTCATTTCCTTCATGCATCTATCCTCCCTCCCTTAATGGTGGCTGAAAATCACCATTAAAGGTGATGGGAAGATGGTTGGGAAGTGATGGCTGATTGTGGACTTTGGATTCAATCTCCAAAGTGTTCCTTTGTTGTTGTGTGGTCAGTCTCTATTGAATGCAAGTGATGGGGAGGATTGAATGAGAGGATTTTGTAATATTGTGTATTTTCCATCTCTTTCTCTCTCTCTCATAGTTTCACCCAACCATAGAAATTTGATTTTAACTTTTTACATGATGGTTTAAGTGCTTTATCCAATTTGGGGTCAATTTGAGATTGGGTCAACTCATATTAACCCAAATGAGTTGCATTGGGTTCAAGCAACCCGATTTGGCTCATTGGCTTTGACTTTGCTTCAATTATATTTAACTGTTCATTTATGATAATTTTGATTGATTAATTTTATTTAATTTGGATTAATTTTGAATTTGACCTAAGTTTGACCAAAATTGGTTAAGTTGATTTATGTGATCCAATTTCTCATTTTATATTTAGATTGTGTTTTAATTATATTTTATGAATTATTTGGAGTGTTCTTGATCAATTATTTGGGTTAATTTGACTTGGATTTGGATTTGACCTATTTTGAGTTCAAATGGGTCAAATTGGGTGCAATTGAGTTAAATATTTTGTTTGAATCAAATAAGATGTGTTTAAGCTCTAATCATGTTTGATTAAGTGATCATTATGGTTTAGAGTAATTTATTTCATGTGATTTGATGTTAATTTTGATTTGAATCTGTTTTAATCTAAATTGTGCTTAATGGGTTAAATGATCAAATTAACCCAGTTGAGATCTCATTTTATTTAGTTTTGTTTAGTTTTATATTTAAACCTGTTCATTTGATGGTTTTGAACCTTCAGAGTGATTTAATTTGGAGAATTTTTAGTTTGTTGACTTTTGACTTAATGGGGCCTACATGGGTCAACTCTAAGTCAAATGACATATTTATCACCTTGAACCTTATTTGAATTTTTTTTGAGTTCATTTATGTTTATGTATTGATTCTGTGCTTTTGGTTTGATTCAATTTGGTTTAATCTTGATTTTATTTGGACTTAGGTGATTACAAGTCATGAGTTAGGCCATAGGGTTGGATAGGTATCCTTAGTCTTAAAGCTTAGCCTAATCTTGTGGAAAACCCTTCTAAAGTCTTTAGGTCTAGGTTAAGTATTCACTTAGCCACTAGAAGTGTCCTATATCTAAGGAGTTCTTAGTGTCTAGAATATTCTTAGACCTAAGATGGGAAGATTGAATCCTCAATCCAAAAGTGAGGTCAACAATCAGAGACCGATACCAATACAACCACCAGCATGTTATAATCAAATGGGCAACTAGCATTACTAGCTACCAACATTTAAAAAATAGATGGGTAGTTTTAAAGGAGGAAAAATGCAGTAATTACATCATCATTGCTATCATCGTCAACTATCCCAATACTAACATTTCTGAATTATCTTCATATAATTCGCAACCAAAATTGAAATCAGGTGTTTTAGCATGTATGAAAAATATTGAAATAGCCAATGTATACAAGTGATATGAAATTGAGCCAGTACTTTAGGATTCCAAATATGGTATATTAGTAAGTAGTTTACTAGTTGAACTATTATAGTTTTGTTGCTATTTAGAATAGCAAGCAAATGCTTTGGGGTTTAAAATCTAATATTTTAGTAGGTATTTTACTTATTGAATTGCCATTGAAATCTTGTTATTTAGTTTTTTTTATGGAATAGATGTTTTTTTCTTTATTATGGTAAAGTGTATGCTATGTGAAACTAAGCTAATGCTATAGGGTTCAAAATCTAATATTTCAACAATTATTTTACTTCTTAAAGTGCTGATGTTATCTTGCTATTTAGTTGTTTATTAAATTTTAGATAATTTTTTTATACATATGGAAACTATATTCCATGTTGTTGTTCCCATTTTTGGATGAGGTTAATATCATTTCTAAAACTAGTAATTAGAACACCTAATCCTAAATTAAAAGCTTCCTGATTAGGCACTTAGAACACTACATTTAGTGACCTAGTGCATACTTCTTGGGTTTGATATAACCTAATTAGATTAAGTGGTATCAACCCAAAACTCAAACATAAACAATGAATTAAATCAAACACATTCCACTTAGAATTTGAGTTCTTTTGAGTTTAAAGCAAGGTGATTAAGGCGATTAACCTAATTACCCTATTTAAGCTCAAAATTAACTAAATTCAAAGAAATTAAAATTAATCAAAATAAATTCAATTCAAATCAAATCAAATAAAGGAAGACTAAAGCCAAATGAAAATCAAAGATGGTCAACCCTTTGACATGGAGTTGACTTATGTGGGTTTGACCCATGACCCATCTTGGCTTGACTTTCCCTACCAACCACCAATCCAAATGAATGTTCTGGTGATGCAAAAAGCCAAGGAATGCCATGTGAGATGAAATCACAAGGAATGAAGTGTAGCCATGGAAAGAGAGAGAGAGAGAGAGAGAGAGAGAGAGAGAGAGAGAGAGAGAGAGAGAGAGAGAGAGAATCTTTAAGCAAAGAAGCCAAATCCAATTCACCTTCCTCCACTCCTCATCCACCTCTTTGATCCCAATTGATTGGAGATGATCACAATCAGTTGACCACCTCTTGGAGCTAACTTCTAAGGGTGTAAATCGAGATGACCCACAATTATTAACCTTTCTTCCATATGGAAGCCCACCACCAAAGTAAGGAGAGGGAGAAGCCTCCCCTTAAGGAAGCATACCAACACATGCACAAGGAAAGGAGAGACCAAACTAACCTCTTGGCCATAGCCCTTGCCATCGATGGACGGAATCCAACCACCTTAAGCCTTCATATATGGCTCTCGACCATTTATGGAAATAGAGGAAATAAATTTTTTTCTCACAAATCCAATCTTTTCTACATGATCTATAGGTGAAGAAGAACTTATTCAGAGCCTCATTTGAGCTTCTTGCTGCCGGTAGACTAGAAATTGTCTAAAGCTGGCAGAAAAGAAGAGCAAGGCTCTCGACCAGACATGAAAATGGGGTTGGAGCTTTCCTCCCCCTAAATTTACCCTTCATACACAGTTTATGGCAAAAAATGAACGCAATCACGCCATAACCCGACCCTTTCGCTGCTGGTAAGCCTGAAATCCATCAGACCCAATGAAGGAGAGGCATAGCTTGGTCTCTACAATGATTAGCGAGGAGGAAAGTCAATTCCACTTCACAAGAGGTTTGTCTCAACCCAAGTAAGGTTTTTAAATCAACAAAACTATCAGACATACTTCCAGCAAGGTACTCCATAATCCGACTACTTAATCTCATGTGGATTGGTCTTTTGTTAAGAAAATTTATGTTTGATAGAGATCAAGCCATGTGGATTGATTGTAAATCGATCCATGATCATTTTACAATAAAAAACATGAAGAACGATAGCTTAGCTTGCCAGAAATTGCCATCCAAAGGCAGATGACTTTCGGTTCTCCGACAGAAACCCAGAGATGAAATCTCCACCATCCATTCCTTCTATTAAGAATGGATGACCGAGATCTAGTTGCATGATATGATTTAAATCCCTTAAAGAAACAAGGGTGCAATCCTGATTGTTCGATCAAAGATCGGATGGTCGTGATGAACCCTGTGGTCCCCGATACTTTTGACGTGGGATCCGTGTGGAGCGTGCGTGGCCAAATCAAATGCCGCCACATCAACGCACGTGGCGTCGACCTTTTAAAATGAGAAATTTCAATAAATTAAATGAATATTAAAAATATGAGAAACTTAAAAAAATCATAAAAAAATACTCATAAAAAAAATACAAATAAGATCTCTATGGATTCATCTCAGTGAGAGGAATCCATTAAATCCAAATTCACCAATTAATTTTGGTTATTTTAAGTTAACTTGGATTTAAATGAAAATAATCAAACTCAAATTAAACTCAAACCACTCATTGAATTATTTTGAAACATTGGGGAAAATGAATTAGGGTTAAATACACCTTAAGAAGATTTTTCATGATTTATTGTAAAGTAAATCTAATGGTATGTAATTTCCAACTTTAAACCTTAAATTTGATAAAATAATTTAATATTAAATTATAGAAATCATGAAAAATTATGAAAATAATCTAAGTCATCATAATAAACCATAATGAATTTAAACACTTCATTAAAAATCTTTGAAATCCAATAAATCATAAAATGACCTAATTTGATAATTAATTGAATTAATTAATCTAATTGATTAATCCAAAGTTAAGAAAATCATAATAAATCAACTTAAACTCAAAAAATTATAAATAAGACTTTATAGATGCATCTTTTAGAGAGGAATTTAAGAAAAATAAAACTCCTAATTAGTTCCTTTTAATTTGAGCTTAATTTAAGTTTTATTGAAATAATTAAAACTTTAATTAGTCTTAAAATACACGTGTAATTAGAGTAAAAGTTCAAGGAGCTTAAACTGGTAAGGAACCCCACTTGCCATAAAACTTTCAAGGTTAAATGATCTTTGGATTTGAAGTTATTAATTTACAATCCTTAGGACAATATAATTAAAATAATAAATCATAAAAATAATAAATTTTTTAAAAATTCATAAAATCAACTTAAAACATTTTCATTAAACATCAGAATACTTGAAGAAAATCTCCAACCCTCTGAAGTTAAAGGATTTGATTAATCATACACTTAGGGTTTTATGAAATAAAGAAAAAAAGGAAGTAAACATTAAGTTAATAACTTATTAAACTCATGATAAATCAATTAATCAATTAAAACCAAAACTCATTAACATCTGAATTTCATATTCAAATATGGAATTCATTAACATAAAAAAACTTCTTAAGTCCATTTAAGTTAATGAATAATATAAACCAAATATAAATAAAAGTGATTAATCAAATAAAGTAAATCTAAAACAACATAGAATTTTAAAATGGCATAGGTTAGGTTTGGTGCCCAAAATAGTCTAAGTCTCCTAGGTTATGGATTGATAAACAAATTTCATCTAAAGGGATTGAATTAATTAATGAAATCTTAACACATAATGAAATCCAAACCTAAACTTAAAATGAATCAAATCATTTGAAGGAAGTAAACATTAAATTAATGAATGAAATTAATTCAACTAAAATCAAACAAATTAAATAATTAAAACACATGAAATTAAATGGACATTTAACCAAAATAAAGGGAAAACTAAAATATTGAATGAATCAAATCATTTGGAAATAAATCAAATCAAGAAATATTTAATCAAATTAAAAGAAATGAAAAGAAGAATAAATATTAATTAAATTCCAAAATAAAATTAAAAACTTTAATTAAACCAAATCCAACTTAATATAATTCAAAAGAGGTTAATTAAGGCATTTAAGATCTTAAGTTTGACCCCCATAGAATGAATCTTCACCTTAGAGTGGAAACCTCATTCTATTAAAATTTAGATGTTGAATCAAATTGGTTCCACCAAAAGTAAAACTTATTTTATTTTTCATTCTTGAAAACTTAAATTTCACTTCAACATAAAATGAACTTAAAAATGGAAACAAAATCATAAATAAATTAAATCACTTGAATTTAAACCATCAAAAAGTTAATTAAACAAACTTTGAACCAAAAATAAAATCCAAATTAAAATAAGGCATAATAAAGCCATACTACACAAGCCCATTTTCTTCACACACTAGATTATTAGGTCATTGTCCCTAGAATTAGGTTAGGTCGATGTTATATGATACTTTGTTATGTGATTTGAAATATTTTTCTTATTTTGTGGTGTATTATTTTAGACTGGATGACGACGATTGCTTGCCTGCTAGTCTAGATGCTAGGACATTCTTTTTAGTGTAGTATTATTTTATGTAGCTGGTTGTGCTAAAAGGGACTGTTGTGATAAAAATCAAATTATGTAAATATTATTTGCTTGTATATATACTTAAATCATTAAGAATAACTCAATAGAATAGTGAGCTTGGCAAGCAACTAATGCTAATCCAGTAAATTTGGTAATATAACTATTTGAATAGTATTTATAATTCCTAATGTTTGTTTTATAGGGATCAAGAATTTATTTTAAAATTTGAAATGTAATTTGAGCATAGAATTAGGTTAAGATGTATTGGGTCTAAGAATAGTAGGAGTTGACCTTACTAGTAAATGGTCCCCTGTGAAGCCTTGGAGGTCCCTGAAGAAGGATATGATCTTGGAGAAAGATTCATAGATCTAAAATTTCAGTTATAGGCCGGGCTGTATAAGAGCAAAGTTCGAGTGCCCAATTTTCTCTTTCTTCCGGGGTGTACAACAGTACTGGTCGCACTAACCTGTTCTGATTAATTAAATTGGTGTAGTTTATTTTAGGTGTGCAATAGAATTAACATACTTTTCTATGTTTCCTTATGTGTTGTGTTTCTATGATGAATGCTTGGACATTAGGCTCCAAAGAAATACTAAATTTTCTACCCAACTTAAATTTAAATAATTTAAACAAAAATAAAGAAATTCAAAAACTCATATTAATTAAGGCCCTAGAAGAACTTAGAAGCAACTAGAAATAATTAATTTTTATGAGCTATGCCACCATATTGCTCGAAATCCTTGAATTTGGCACTTCACCCATTGCACATAAGGGACATCTGACCTTTGAGAATGACCACCTTCTTGGGGAAGTGTGACTTCTTATTTTGGTTTAGCCCATGACCACTTCTAATTGCATCTCATTAAAGGCATAAATTGCATACCCTAAAATCCTTAAATGAATTATGAGTCAAAATATAAAAATGGAATATGTTGCATTAGTTAGATTCTTATCATACCTGATATGATCCTAAGGATTAGGGAGTAAATTTAGGTTCCTAGATTCTTTCTTAAAATGCAACTGGCCAACCATCTTGCACATATAAAATCGAATTCATGGGTTTCAAATTTGATTAGGCCGTGTCAGTTGGCAACCCTTCCAAGCAGATGATAAGTCCAGAAGAGTCAGAGATAATTTCTTTTTCTCAAATGAGAGAAAGAGCCAATAATTCTCAAAAGGCAAACTAAATTGAGCCTCTAACTTATGTTAGAAGCATTTGTAGACTTAGGTTCTAAAGCATCCTTTCAGGAATAAGTCTTCAATCATAGACATTTTTGCAGTCTTGTGCTGCTAAAAACTAAATCCTAGATTTTTAATAAAATATAAATTCAAACTTTAATAAATTTTATAGAAAAAATATAAATCTCAATGCTAAGATAGTTGAAATGCATACTATGAATCCCAATATCCATAAGCATTTTCTACTTTATCCCAATTGACCTAAAAAAAAACTCTTTCCCCTTTGAAGTGTTCTTTTTTGAAATTTCAATTTAATCATCCTTTGGAACCAACTTTGAAATCCATAGAAATAAAAGCCTATTTCTTTAATCAAGAGTATTCTTAGGAAGAGATCCTTCATTCTTAAGATGCAATTAACTATAAGGGTTTGTCATTATAGGGAACTATGATCGCAATATAAAATAAACCTTATTCTACTTTTTCCTATAGGTCAAGGGAATAATCTCTAAAATATGAAAGACCCATTAGCATTAGGAGTCCTTACTTAAGCGATCAAATTTGTTATAAGAAAATATATTTATCTTTCAAAATAATATGTTAATTTATTATTGAAAAATTTAATTACCTAAATAAGAAACTTTTAAAGTCTATGTGTGTTGACCTCACTTTTAGAGTGAGGTTGATTGCCCTCATCTTAGGCCTATGATTCTTCTAGACACTAAGATTTCCTTAGTGCTAAGGCACTTCTAAGGACTAGGAAGACATCAAGCCCAAGCTTAGAAGACCCATAGGGTATAACCCTAGGGTTAGAGCTTACTTTAGGATAGGTAGAACCTCATCGACCCTAAGGCCCAACAAAATCCCATGCCTAGTCAATTATGCAAAACTAAACCTAAGGATTACAAACCAAGCTCCAGGCCAAATACCAGTTTGACCTAGGCTTAGTTTGATCCATCTTAACTTGACTTGGCTAAGCTGGTTCAACTTAACTTATTTGGACTCAAGATGACCAAACTCAAGACCAAATAAACATTATTGGGATTTAACCCATCCAAATTCATTTGAACTCCAATTTGATATGATTGGGCCTTGACTTCAATTCAATTGAATCAAACCAAGTCAACTTAGGCCATAACCTAAGTTGACCCACTTGAACTCTATAGAGCCAAAACCCTATCAAAATTGATTCAAGCTAATCAAACCTAATCCAAGCCTCATAATTGTTCTAAAATACTATTGATCTCACTTTTGGAGTGAGGAGCCAATCTTCTCATCTTAGACCTAGGAGTCTTCCAGACACTAAGAGCTCCTCAGCCATAAGATACTTCTAGTGACTAAGTGAACACTTAACCTAAACCTAGAGACTTTAGGAGGATTAGTCTTAGGTTATTATGCCTTAGGACCTAGGGAGACCCACCTAGCCTATAGCCTAACAAAACCCATGCCTACCTCCTTAGCCAAATCTAAAATCCAAATTAATATCAACCAAAGCCTAATCCCAATTATATCCAAACTCCAAACTAAAATCAAGACCAACACGATCTAAACCTAAGCCCATGATTCAATCCTATGGACTTAGCCAAAATTCCATCAATAAAAATCTAACTCAATTGATTTTCTCATAAATCAATCAATCTTTCAATCATCATTCCACACTCTACCAAAACTACGATCAAAATCAATCAAGCCAAAATCAATTCAACTCAACCTAACCTAACCCATTTGACCTAAAGGGTCTAAATAAGCCAAAAACCAATTAAACCCAAAATAATTGCAATCAAAGCTATTAATCAATTCCAAATCAATTATTAAACTCGATTCAACCCAAAATCAAGCTAATTGACTCATTAGGCTCACTTGACCCAAAGTGACCTATAGGACCCATTTGAGCCAAACTATAATCCAACCCAAATTGGATTGAACCAAAGCATCCAAAACCTCCTACAATGATTATTGATTATCTTTGAATGATCAATTGCAATCAATTGTGTCAAACTAAGTCAATTTGGTCATTTGACCAAATTAACCCAATTAATCTACACAAGCCAAATGAACCAAACCTCATCTTATTCCAAATCAATTGAAACCAATGGTCATAATCCACTTCAAATTGATCCTTGAACATGACTTGACCATCAATTAGCCAAACCAAACCCAATTGGCCTCTTGACCCAAGTTGACCCAAGGGCTAAATTGGGCCAAATCAAAATCAAATTCAAATTGATTGCAGCTAATGACTCAAATCCATTCCAAATTGATTATTAAACTTGATCAAAGTCTTGATTGAACCAAATTTGGCCAAGTCAACATAATTGACCCATTTAACATAAATTGACCTAAAGGGTAAATTTGGCCTAAATCATTCCTAAATCCAAATTGATTGAAATCAAAGCTTATAATCATTCCCAATTGATCAAGTGAACATGAACCAATGCTCAACCAAAGCCAATTTAGCCAATTTGGTCAAATTGGTCAACTTGACCTATTTGGCCCATATGAATCTAAATTGGTCAAATCTAAATTCATACCACATTAAATCCAATCAATTGGACCAAAACATCCCAAATACTCATTTGAATTTGATCCAATCTGACCAATTGGTCAACTTGACCTAATATAGTCCAATTTAACTTATATGGGTCAAATTGAGCCAAACTCATTGAAACTTGGCATGACCCATCCTTGACTCATCTTGGGTTAGCCCAAATCCAACCCAACCCAAATTAAACCCAAATTGACCCATTACTCAATGGGTAAAGCCTCCCATATGAGACAAAACCACATTTGGTTGGTCAAACCCACTCTCCTCCCCTTGATAATCACCCTAAGCACCAAATGGACACAAAGACCACTACCTCACCTGACCCAAAGTGGTTTGGGTTAGCTATGAGCCAAGTGTAGGTGAGATAACCTCTCCAAACCCATTAGAACACTTGGGAACCCAAGAACAACCACGTCAACCCATTGGTAGCCACTCCTCTTCCCTTGGCGACTCAAATCGAGCTACCTCATTGATTCCCTGCCACCCACGGTGTCCTGCGCCAACCAGCCAGCCACAAGAGGCTAAAGAAATCCACATAGTATGATTCAAGGGAGGAGAGGGTATACACTCCTCATTTTAATCCAAATTGAGAAAGTGACCATTCAGTGAGCTTCCTCAGGGAATTCCAAACTCCGTCAAGTTTTTCTCAAGCTCCCTAGGCCTTTCCGTAGTGGGCAATAATGAAACCGAGGCTGCCTAAAATAGGACAAGGTTCAACTCCATCCAACTCCACCAAACCATAATGGTTTTTAAATTGACTCTTCCCATGCATTCACCAAGCTTCGACGAGGCGAAACAAATCTTATCCCAAGCAATTCGAGCACCGGACACCACTCAAAGCCTAACTCCAATGTGTTTTCTGGTGACGGTTGATCCACAAAGCCACTAGTGAGGAGGCAAGGCTCCATCTTCTCAGTAGAGCTTCGTCTCTTCAAGATGAAGCTACCTCGGTTGGTTAACTGTCGGTCCTGACCTCCATAGAGGTAAATTATGGTGAACCATTTTATTTTTAATTTTATTTAGCTTTTTCAAAGAAAATTGTAATGTCATGCGATTCCTAGTGTTAGATCCTTGTAGATCCCTCCCGTGAATGTTTTGGATTGATCCCGAGTCTCCATGAGCTCTGACGAGCTTAGATCGAGTGGGGAAAGGTGGACGATGTCCGTCTTCCATCGTTCGGGAGATGATGGATCATCTGCCATCCATTTTGTGTGATTGGAATGGATGGCCATGATTATTCAGTAAATTATATTTGAATTAATTTCTTTAGGATTCACATGATTAATCCCCAGTGTCCGATCGCCACATCAGCGTTGTGTCGGACGAGATTAAATAACAAATCCCGCAGTGCTATGTAGAAAGTGCTGTCACATCAGTGGTCCGCATGATCGACGGGATTAGGGTTTAATTAGGTTTACTAATCTATTTTAATGGTTGAAAGTTCATAAATTTATAACTAATTATACAAAAATCCAAAAAATACAAATAAATACTCATTAGAAAGGTAAAATAGAGGAGATTTTATTAAAAATATGCTCATTTTATTTTGAAGAGTGATTAAGGCTTAATTAAGGTTTAAATTTTTACATAATTAGCTTAATTAAGTTATGATTACTTGAGCAATTAATCCCAAACTTGGTGTGTTGATTTAGTAGGATGACCACTGCCTCCCATGATTTTCTTTGAACTTATTGCCTAGGTAATTGGGGGAATTGATAATTCAAATCTTAATTGCTCTCTTAATCTAATTAATGATTAATTAATGTTATAAATAGTAAAATTTAATTAATTAAAGCTCATTAATCACTAATCAACAGTAAGGTGATGAGCGAGAGTGGTTAGGCCCCACTTTCTTAATTACTTTTATATATTTACTTCATTAAAGAGAGTTAATTAATGTTAGGTTTAATTAATTAATTAATGGCCATTTTAAATCGAATTAAACTATTAATCACATTAGATAATTAACAATGAAATTAAGGGTTCCTCTTTATGTGTTTAATAATATAAAGACCCTTAATGAAATTATGATTAACCCATAAGTATGGGAAAATCATAAAAGTACTTAATTAGATTCTTTAACTTAATTAATCTTTAATCATGAGCCAATTGCATTAGGTCCTTTAGGAGCATTGCAATTTTATTTTCTCACATGTTCATATTATTTATGGCTCATGATTAAATGAATAATCAAATTGAAGAAGCATATGAAAGGGTAATTAAGTGATTTGATTAATGATCTAAATTAATTAATTCATAAAATCCATTTAATTATCTTCCCTTTAAAACCAATTTTGATTACCAACTTGGGAATGAGATTAAAATAGCAAATGATAATCTATCTTCTTCAAGTTCAATACAAGTCCAAAAATTAAATTAATAAGAAGCTTTGGTTTTTTTTTAATTATTTTATTTAATGTGATTGTCCATGAGAATTAGTATAGTTGAATGAATCATATGGTTGTGTTTAACCATTCCTTTCCAATCACTTTAAATATTGTATGCCATGTGATCCCATGCATTCATATTTTTTTTTCAAATTCAAATGAATCAAATGAAATCTATTTATGTAAGCTTGCATGTGTTGGCTTAAATTATTATATGTGTGACTATTATCACTAATAAATCCAAATTTATTTTTTCAAAGTTTATAAATTGATAACAATCATTAAAATGATGGTAGTTATAAATATATAGGATTTGCACGTATTTATAGCTTAGGCATGTGGATGTGAAGCTCTCTTTCTTATGATTCATATATAGATTTATGTAGGTTTGAATGATAATGGGTATATAGTATGGACATCTTGAGAATACAAGGCTTTAAGTAGCCCCAAGGAGGTCATTTCATTAGCTCACTTCCCCGATTAACAATGACATGTACTTGCTCACATCTTTTATACATATGTATGTGAATGTGATTAAAGGATGAAAATCCTTTTCTTATTAAAGATAAAAATAAAAAAATAAAAAATAAAATACATGCATCCATAGCCACTTATATCTAAAATATATTATTTTTAAAGATAGTGCTATTTTTCTTATGATTCATACATAGATTTACATGTATTTGAATGCCAATAAGTACATAATTTAGACATCCCAAGAATACAAGGCTTTAAGCATCCCCAAGGAGGTCATTTGATTATCTCAGTTCCCTGGTTAACAAAGGCATGTACTTATTTAATTTCATTCCTATGTATATTGATATTAGAATTTGGATAGAGCTTTAATTTACATGTGTTGGTTAGAAAAAATTTCTATATGGTCGCCTTCAGCTGTGGGTGAAAGGCAAGAATATAAAAATTCATCTTTTTTGGGACGCCATGCAGATCCACATATGTGCTTATTCAGGTGATCAGGTATGTCATCAAGGAATAGTGTACTCTCTCAGGAGATAGAAGTCACTACCCTTTAATGGCCCTAATCACCTTAATAAGGACTCCTAAGGACAATGAGTCTACCTATGTACCATAGATTCTTTCCCTACTTTACATAGAAAAGTAAAGTAGGGTTTATTTTAAATTAGGTTTGTTAAGTTCCCTGCAGGGGCAAGCCCCTATAGTTAATTACATCCTAAGAGATAGAATCCCTTAAGAATACTCTTGATTAAGGTAAATGATCATTGTCTTCAAAGGTTTTAATAGGAAAGGACTATCAATCGATTAGTTCATTTTTGAAGATCAAATGGGATTGATCAAAGAGAGCGAGTTATTATCGAGCCAAAAGAAAGATAAATAGGAGATGCCCCTGATGCTAGTAAATCTAGCGAGCATCTCAAACTATCCTATGATTGGGCTTTACATTTTTGAAGTTTATTTAATTTATTTGAGTTGAATTTTTCATTAGAAATTTAGGGCTTATGATTCCACAACACAAGATTATGAAAATTCCTAAGAGGTGAGGAATTATGCTTATGACCCGTAAAGGGGAGAAGCAACCTCAGAACCTAAATCTAGGGAGATTTAGCAAGGGTCGAAAGCATAACCTAAATCTAAAGTGAAAATGAGTATTTGGTTTGCCTCCATAAGAGAGGACAAACCACATGACTGCTTGGACTTACAACTGCCTGGGGGTGGCTGCCAACTAAATCCTCCTACGGTTTTAAATTCATGTAGGCAAGTATGCTTTATGCAAGATATTTAGGCTATTATTTATTTAGAAAGAGACCAAATCCTTAAAGTCACTCCTTAAAGAGACTAGATCATGTAAGGACATGCTTCAAATGACCTAAATCTAATGCAATTCATATTTCATTTTATTTTTATTTTTGGATAATTTTTTTGACTCAGGCTAATAGGATTCATATGCCTAATGTATGAGAAATAAAGTTATTGGCCAAAATCAGTGAAAAGCGAGGAGGTGTGTTTCCACCATGTCTCTCAAAGGTCAAGCCAAGTTTCTCTGGCAAAGGTGGAAGCCCTCAAATCAAGAGTGAAGCAAGATGCATTTGTGCATGATGTTATAAAAGAAGTACTCATCTAGCTAAGGGGTTGCTAATTCTTTTATCTTGATTTTAAACTTAGGCTTTAGGTGAGGTTATGAATTCTTTATTTTTAGTTTGAGTTGTTAAGTTTGGTAAAAGATTTATTTTTTTTCTAAGAGCCTAATCCACATCCAGGCCATACATAAAGCAAGGAAGAAACTAGAAAAAAGATGCCACTTAATGCATAAGCTAAACAAATCATCAATCAATTTATAAAGCTAATCGCAAAAGAATAAGAGGCCATTGCGGTTGGGTTCCACCCAAAAATCCCAAAAATAAATTGGGTAGCCAAGCTCTACCCTTATACAACCTAGATTACAAATGAATTAAATACAATTAAGCAAAGAATTCATTATTATGAGGGTCTTCAAGCTTCATTTCTTCATTCATCTTTTCTTCTTTCTTCTTCTTTTCTTCTCTCTTTTTCTTTTCTTCTTTATTCATCTTTTCTTCTTTCTTCTTTGGCTCCTTTTGGATGATTGGAAGGTGGATGCTCCAAAGGCTTCACATGATGCATAAGATGAGATCTTATGACCAATGCTCATCCTAATCCCCATAATAATCATTCCAAAATCCTAATTGCAAAATTTACATGAAAAGGAAAAAGTAAATCTAGCTAACACTTGCAAAATAAAGGTTAGCTAAACAAACCACCAAATCTCAAGCATGTATATTAGACTTCTCACCGCACACATGGGTGACTAAGTCCACCTGGCCTATTGGATTATGCTTAGGGGTATAAGCACCTGCACAACAAAAATATTTATATTTTTATTTATTACATCGTCCCTTAAGAACAATCTCCTACAGAAAATAATGGTTAGACTAAGATCATCCTACCATTCATTCTATGCACATTCATCCTAACATCCAGTCTAAAATATATATCACAAAATAAAAGTAAGCATCAAATCATGCATCACCCTAACCTAAAGCTAGAAGTGGTGACTTAACTTAGTGTGTGTGTGTGCTTAGAAGGTTTGTATGGTATGTTTAGCTATGGCTTTAAGTTAGAATTTCCTAAGTGTGAAGCATGTTCAACTTAGAGGAGGGTTTCATTTAAGTGATTTAATTATTTTGGATTGATTTTTATTTCATATTTTGATTAGATTCAAGTGTATCATACAATTAATTGCTAAGTTATAAAGAGAAGGGAAGAGAAGAGAACTTCTTTTTTCTTCCCTAACCTAAGTAATTTTTAAAGTTGATTCATGTTTTGCTTTTTGTTAGTGAATATTTTTATTAGGTGTTTTAATTAATCCTAAGTTTAGATGAACTCTAAACAAACCTATTCATAAAGAAAGACATTTTAAGATTAAATAAAATGAACCAAATTCACAAAACATACATCACTTCATTTCTTTCTCAACAGGTATAACATGCATTTGAATAAGTCCTTAGCATATCTATACACATAAATGAGAATTTTGAATACTCTTTCTAATGCATGCTAAGGAATTCATTTAAGGAAATTTGAAATTTTATGATGCATGATTTTCATTAAGTTGAAAAGGGTTTTCTTATCCAATTTTCACATGCACACATGAAAGTAAGAAAGGCATAAGTGAGTATAGTGTCATTGTTAACCAGAGGTGTAAGGTACAAGACCTACTTAGGGCTACTTAAAGCCTTACAATCTCGGGGTTGTCTAGACTAATATACCACTTTCTTTAAATAGAAATATGTGTACAATAGAAAGGAATGGAAAATAAAGAATGCAAAAATTTGTATTAGTTGATTCATTTTATTTATGCAATTTATGTGTGTAAGCATAAGTATCCTTCTTAAGTGATAGTATAGGATTGAATAGGATATGGAATTAGGCAAGTGTTAGGTTCTTTTCAAATGAACCATACACCTTGCTAAATCCTATTCAAAACTATACTAAGAAAGAAGAGAAGGAAAACCTATACTAAGCACATCCTTATATCTTACTCACATGCAAGCTTATAATTAAAATATAAGTAGCACACTTTTAGTTTTGATAATTGATTCATATATTTTAAAAATAATTTGAATTTAATAGTGATAATAGCCACTCATATTACGACTTTAGCCAACATGCAATTTGACATAAAGTAAACATCTTCATCTTAAATTTGAATTTTGAAAAGTATGGATGCATGAAACCACATGACACACATATTTAACATGTTGGGGAAGAATTAAAGCAATGAAAGCATGAACACATTCACTTTAATTAAATTCTAAAGACAATCTTATAAATTAAGAAAACTTAAAGTAAACCAAAGTTCATTTAGTATGATTTTTGTTTGATCTTGAGTTTGATTTAATTTTGAAAATGGGAGTTGAGTTTGCTATTCCTAACCCATTCTCACATGTGTTTGACATTTTTGTTTAATTTTTAGATGATTAGATTCATTTTAGATTTTGATTAGGTTAAGGTATGAATTAAACATGTTAATTAAACCTTACCTACACCACCTTAGCATAGTTAACAAAATAATTATGAGCCAGTGAGATGACATAAAACCTCACAAGGAATATAAATTTGTAATGCACCTTGGAAGAAAAGGGTCTTTCGCAATTTGGCTCATGATTAATGGTTAATTAAGCTATGAGGTTTAACTTAAGTAATTTCAAAACAGTAATTTCAAAACACCCCTCACACATGTGAGTTGATTTTTGATTTCCTTAATTAAACTTAGGCTCTTGAATACCTAAAAATCTACGCAAAGTAGATTAATTAAATTCTAGAAAGTTTTAGAAATTTTAGAAATTAATTAAGAGGGTAATTAATGAATTAGCCTTTAATTAAGAGAGGATGAAGGAAAGAAAAGGAGGTTTAGGGAATAGCTTAGGGGAAATGCCCCAAAAATATTTCCTAAACCTTCTACTCACTAGATCAAACCTTAATGAACTTAATAAGGGATTAAAACACTAATCAATCCCTTAATTATCTTTAATTATAAAAAGGGGGTAATTAGGAAATGCATACATAATTATCCCAATTAAGCCATCAATAAATCCCAAGAAAATTAGGAGAGGTAGAAGTCATCCCCTAAAATATACACAAGGAGTTTGAGATTAATCAGTTGGTTAATTAGGGAGTAAATAACAAATTAAGATTTCAATTAAAAGGTAAAATTATAGAAAGTTACAATTCAAAATCTATTAAAACTAATTTTAGAATATTTTAAATTGAATTATCTTTTAGTGGAAATTTACCTCATATTTGTTTGATTTTTATTTAGTGAGATATGAATTTTTAAATCTTAGAGGATTAATTAGAATTAATTAAAACCTAATTAAATCTCTTAGCCCTCAGCTCGATACGCGACAATGATGGTCAGTGCACTTTCCACGCATCGCGCGGTGAGCCGCCACTTAAACATCCCATCGTGGCAGGCATGTGGTGGCAAGATGCGATTTTACATCCGTTGTTCGATCAAAGATCGAACGACCATAAATAACCCCACGGTTTTAAAAGGATAAATGGATTTTAAAATGTGTGTTTAATCTCGGCCGTCCATCCAAAATGTGCGGATAGATGGCCAAGGTCATCCCTGTTCTTCCTTGAGGATTAATGGAGGCCATCCACCTCAAAGGGAAGATTCGAGCTCAGATTAGAATGAAAACTTGCACACACTATCTAACCCTAATTACAAGCCTATCTAACGTTCAAAATCTCATGCCATAAAAATTTATTTCACAAAAGACCAACACACCTTAAGTTTAGTGGTCAGAAAATGGCATACCTCATCGGAGCTGATCTCTGGCACTCGATTCCCTTAGAGGCCGTTGAGTGAGGCAGCTGGTGAAAGAATTAGCTCGAGGTTGGGTATTGCTTTCTCAACTCAACTTGCTCTTGCTTGCGACTTTGATCGAATCAAACTTTTCCTTGCCTTTGGAATTAGAGGGAGAGCTTAGGCAAACTCAATTTGGTCCCCTGAGGGAGCGTGCAAAGGCAATTGGGTTGAATTGTAGTGTGGAAGAAGTTTAGGATTCAATGGAGCTCCCCTATTTTCTCTTGAAGAAAACTGAGAATGGATGATTTCAAATCCCTCTTAAAAAGCTTAGGATCACTCTCTGATGGCTCCTAACACTCTCTAACACGCAATCGACAATGTGCATGTGTGAATTGAATTGAATTAGGGGGAGTATATCTCCCCCTATGGCAATCGGACAGCTGAATCATGGTTTCTTATTTTGATCTAATTGCCAATATGGAGAGTGTTGTTTGAGATGTTTGGAGTTGGCACATGGTCAGTTTGAGCTTAAGAGTGGATTGGTAACCTTCCATGTGCTTCAAATTAAGTGGAGGGAGTTTTTCTATTTGGCCAATTTGAGCTATGGGGTCAATTTTGGCCTTGGGTCCATTTGGGCTGACCCAAACCCATTGGGTTGGGTGCACCACCCTCCATAGGGTTCACTTGACCTATTAGGAAGGTATCAAGTTGATATGAAGAGGGCTTGATTTGGAGTTTGACTTGAAGGAAGGAAGGCGAGGAATGGTTCAAGCTAAGGGTAGGCAAATTTTCCTAACACCCCTAAGGCATGACCAATTCCTATGGCTAACTCTTCGAAGTTTCTAGGGCTAGGTTGAGTGTCCACCTAATCCTAGATGTGTCTTAAGACTAAGGAACTCTTAAGGTCTAAGAGAAGTCTTATGTCTAAGATGGAGGGCTTGAGAGCTCATTCTAAAAACGAGGTCAATAATGGGCGCCCAATGGGTGTGGTGTGACTAACAAGGAACACCACACGTATTGGTGTCGACCGAAATGATCAACAACACCAAAAGATCACAAGCACTAATAGAAACAATCTATTTCTAAGCAAGGTTTAGAAAGATTCCAGAGCTTAGTGCAATGTGGCTCTACTTATGTCAAGGACATAAGAGAGGGAAGAATCCACTAAAGGATATAATATGTGAACCTTCTACTAGGAAAGCAGGTTCAAGTCATCCACAAGGGGATGAGACATTTGATTTGATTTAGGTCTCACTGAGGAGAAATTTCCACTAAGGAAGAGGGTTGAATTTGTTTCAATTTTTTAGATTTGGATTTTTTGGAGATGCACCCTGTTGATTTGCGATGGACTGCACTGAGTAGGAGCCACGGAGGCATAGACCTAACTCAGATTTACCAATCTAAAGAGGTAGTCTACTAAACACGTAGTATGACTAACCAACCAAAGGGATGTCATTCGGTATGCAGCAACTGTACTAGGAGGAAAGTGTAGTAGACTTACATCCTCCAAAGTAGATACCAGTTGCTGGGGGTAATCTATTAGCAAGATAATAGATTGAACCCAACTTAGGGCTGACTATTGAATGAATGTCGCTGGGGGACTTAAATCAACTCGAGGATAGTCAAGATTAATTTCATTTTTAGATTTATTTATTTTGATGAATTTCATTGGTTTGTGATGGGTCACACTAAGAAGGGGCTCATATCAGCCTATACCTATCTCAGAGTTATTGAACCAAAGGGAGTAGCTTCCTGGCCGATGGGAGAACTATTCAACCAAGGGATGACCTTTCAGTTTGTAATGATCAATTCAAGGGAGGAAAGCTCAGGGACTTACATCTTCCACTAAAAAAGACTACTAGGGTGATCGATTGCTTTGAGCAACAAATCAAACCCTACCTAAGGATGCCTGTCAGTTTGTGATAATCATGCTAGAAAGAATGCATCATAATCTTACATCTTTCAAAGCAGAATGATTGTTGGGGTAACCTGCTTATGATAAAATAGATTGAACCTGACCTAAGGGAGACTACAGAGTTAGTGCTGACCCGGAGACTCATCTCAACTCAGGTAGTCAGGAAATTCTTATAGGGAGTTCTACTAACATTGCTTTGAAGATAGGATGCCTACTTAGGAAAAGGGGCCCTTTGGAGGTTTGAATTTATAATCCACAAGGGAATTAATTTTGTTTGTTTTGTTTGGTTTGTTTTATCATGGGCCCTGATTGTTTACAAAGGATCAAACTGAGAAGTAGATTATATCAACCTAGACCTATCTCAAATTTATTGAACCAAGGGAGAATCTGTGCATCCGCTGAACAAAAATTCTCCAACCACAGGGTGGCTACTAGGAAAGGAGAACTATCCAATCCAAAAGTAACCCGGGTAGTGTCTAAATGGGGCTGCAAAGGACGTGATCCAAATAGAGTTCCCGTAGGGAGAGGAGCCACTAAGGGCTTAAGCCAACACCTTGGAGAAAATGACGTGGCTAGTCATATATCTAATTGGTATTTAGTGTCCAACTCAAGGAGAAAGTGCAGGGACACACATCTTCCAAGAGTGGTGTATCCACCGGGTGAGTCGCTGTCAGCATAACGAACATCAACCAACTGAAGGTGGCTGTCGGTTTGCAAAAATTAGCCTAGGAAGAAAGCTCAGGGACTCACATCCTCCTATAGCAAAACTGATTGCTGGAATAGTCTATCTTTGGATCGATAGGTGCCATTCGACCTAAGGAGACTATTGAGTGAATGCCACTGCAGGACTTATATCAACTCAAATATAGTTAAGAGGAAAGGAGCCTCTGGGGGACTTATGCTAACCTGACCAAATTAGAGCATGATGACTAGTTCAAGAAGAAAGCATGGGGACTCACATCTTCTTAAGCAAAGTCAACATGAGGGTGCTTACTGGCTGGGAAGTAAAGACTACCATACTAACAAGGCGCTCGTTAGTTTGCAATGGTCAAGTTAGGAAGAACGCGTGCGGACTCATATCCTCCAACAAATGACCACTGGGGTGACATGCTAGCGAGGTAGCATGTAGACTTGACCTAGAGCAGCTAATGAGTGAGTGCCACAGGGTGCTTGCTCCTACATCAAAATAACTCAAAATAAAAGATTTGTGTTTATTTTTGTGCATGTGTTAAAAGGAATAGGATACCTCTGGGGGACTCTTACACCTACCTTAAACACATTGGGGATTTGATGAATGATGCCAGATGGAAAATAGGATTCCACTAAGAAAGGATGCCTTGGGTTCTCTTTATCTTAGTTGTGCTAATCAAAATAGGATGCCTCTGGGTTCTCTTACCTATTCTTAAGCATTGGGAGGTTGTGTTTGTGTTGTGAAAGAGGGATAGGATGCCACTGGGACTCTTACCTACCCTAAACAATCACGATTCCAAGATAAGTAAGTAAGAAGAAGATTTGATGAATGGAATCATTTTTTTCTTTTATTGTTTTTCAAACATGATTTATTTCATGGGTAATATTTCTTTAGATAGAGCCCATTAATTGGAAGCATTGGGTGTTCCCCTTTACAATCAATAAGGTGATAAGATCCTCCTTGGTAGGCCTTCTCTATGACATAGGGGCCTTCCCAAGTGGGTTCAAACTTGCCTCCCATCTTTTGAGCAACAATTGGTCTCCTTAGGACTAACACAAGTTCTCCTACTCAAAGACCTAGGGCGGACTAGCTTGTTGCTTGAATCATTTTGGCCTTGTACAACTTCGAGGTTTGGCGCATGGGTGACTCTCCTCCCTTGAGCTCTTCTAAGTAACTTTGCATTATGCTCTGTAGTGATCTTATTATGCTATCCTTAGTGATGGGAGTTGAACTTCTAAAGGTAGAACATCTTGACCATACACTAAGGAAAATGGGGTATTGAGTTGGAGTTGGTATGTGGGGTAGGCCCACAAACTTCAACTTTCGTTCCACTATCATTTATTGTCATCAGAGTCTTCTTGATTATGGATGAGAGTTTTGTTGAATGCTTCTGCTAAGCCATTTTCTCTAGGGTAGTAGATGGCGGGGTATCTCCAATCTATACTATATCTTCTGAAAAAGTTGTTGTTCTTCATGCTTTTGAATGCAGTACCATTATCGGATATAATTCATTGAGGCACCCCGAACCCATATGATATGGTTCAAAAAAGCGAAGCACATATGTTGTGACCTCACGAGTGGGATGGATTTTGATCACTTGGAAAAGTAGTCAGTGGAAGCTAAGATGACCTTGGAAGAAGGAGGATCGATCGGACCATAATGTGTACCCCAACATTCAAATGGTCATGAGGCCAATGTAGGGTGTAGAATGTTGGGTGGTTGGTGGAGGACCACCATATACGACACGATGGCATCTCTTGCTACATCCATGCGGCAGTAATCATCAAAGGCGTAGTATCCTTGTCTCTTGATCTTCATCTTCATCTTGGACGATTGATGTGCTCCATAGACACGTACCTCAGTTAGAATGCCATGGGCTTCATGTTTGTCTAAACAACGTAACCACATTTGGTCAAAGGATCGACGGTATAGGGTGGTATCAACAAGAGCGTAGGAGAGAGTTCTCTGTTTCACCTGATGGGCTTGTGACTTTTCTTGAGGTAGTTTGCTAGTGTTCAAGTAGTCTATGAACGGTTGCCTCCAATCAAGCTCCTTGTCCATTTTGGCAATGAAAACCTCCCCTTCAAGAGAAAATCTCTTGAAGAGTTCAACATCAATAAGGGATATGACTTGTTTATTTTGGACTTACTGAAATGGACTCATCTTTCAGACATGCCAATTCTTTAGCAAATTTGGCCAAAGCATATGCTATTGTGTTCTCTACTTGGAGAACCTTATAAATGGTGACTTAAGAAATTTGGGCCAATAGCTTCATGGTATACTCATAGTAATGATGAAACTTGGGTTGAGAACCTGGTTGGACCTAGCAATCTGGTTGATGACCAACTGAGAATCCCTAAAGATGTTGATGCTCTTCACATTGATAGTGATGGCTAACTCTAGACTGATAATTAAAGCCTCATACTCGGCTTCATTATTAGTGTAGGGGTTAGAAAGATAGTATGAGAATCTCATCACATCGTTGTATAGAGTTAGGAGAACTATTCCTACCCCTGCCTTTCTTGGGAGAATAGATCATGGTGCTTCCCATTTAAGAAAAGAAGCTGCACCATCAAAATACATTACCATTGGCAGTTGTCAGCTTCCCCTAAGTTCATGAATTGTTCATCAGGGGGATCATCACTAAGCGGAGAATCAACAAGAAGTGGGTGTGCTGCTAAGAAATCTGCTAGTATTTGTTCTTTTACCGTACAGAGGGGTATTAATGTAATATAAAACTATGAGAGAATCATGGACCATCATGCCAAACGTCTGGATAGCATTGGCAGTGTCATTAGATACTGTAGTGGATTTATTCTAGAGATCAAGTTCACCTTATGAGAAAGCATATAATGTCATAACTTTTGAGTAGCAAAGATCAAAGCTAGGAAATGTTTCTCAATAGGTGGGTAGTTCACTTCAGCAGGAATCAAAGGATGATTAAGGTAGTAGAAAGCATTCTCCTTCCCTTCATCATTGGGTTGGGCCAACAGAGCACCGAGAGAGTCGTCCAATGCAGCAGTATAAAGAATGAGTGGCTTATTCAGGATAGGGGCTGCTAGAACTTGCGGCTTCACCAAATACTGCTTGATGCATTTGAAGGCATGCTGACACTTATCATCCCACTTGAACTTAGCATCCTTTTTGACAAGTACTGAAAATGGCTTGCATCTCCCCGATAGGTTAGAGGTAAAGCATCTTAGATATGCCAGTTATCCTTGAAAGGATTTGAGTTGAGTTAAACTCTTATGAGGTGGCATTTCTAAGATAATTTTGATCTTTTCTAGATCTATTTCTATTTCCAGGTGTTGAACAACAAACCTAAGGAATTTCTCTGAAGCTACTCTGAATGCACACTTCAGGGGATTCATTTTGAGGTTATATTATCTTAACCATTCAAAAACTACTCTCAAGTCAAAGAAATGGTCTTCCTTTTTTCTGCTCTTGACTACTAGATCATCAATGTAACACTCAACCTGATGATGGATGAGTTCATTGAAGATCTGAGTCATGGCTCATTGGTATGTAGCACCAGATTTTTAAGGCCAAAAGGCATGACCCTATAATAGAAGATTTTGATCGGGGTTCAGAAAGTAGTGTTTATTTCATCTTCAGGAGGCATCTTGATTTGGTTATAGCCAGATGACCCATCCATGAAAAAAAAGACTGCATGAGATGAGGCAATGTCCACCATTAATTTTGGTCTAGGAAGAGGAAACTCATCCTTAGGACATGCCTTATTTAAGTCCCTAAAATCAACATAAATTAAAATTTGGCCATTTTTCCTTTTAATTAGGATGACACTAGCTAACCAAGTAAGATATTTTTCTTTCCTGATGAAACTAGCTTCAATCAGTTTCTTGACTTCAAAAATGACATGTTGTTCAATTTATAATCGCATGCGTCAAGGAGCTTGCTTAATAAAGGTAGCGTTAGGATCTATTGCTAGCTTATGGACTACTACGTCAGAAGATAATCCAGGCATTTCTTCATAACTCCGTGTGAAGCAATCTTTAAACATAGTCAATAGCTTAATTAAGTCATTGATTTCTTCTTCATTCGCTAATAAACTGATGTATGTCGGGCGTAGATTTTCTTCTATCTCAAGGTTGATTTCTTTAAGCTTGTCTATTGTTGAATGAATCTCCTCTTCAAATTCTGGCAATGCCTCTTTAATTTAGAGATCATCTGGATCATCTGAGGTTTCTGAACACACATTCTCATAAGAGTTGGGGTTATGTGAGAAGAACCTATCAGACTCCAAGTGATTGGTAACAACTAAGTAGTAATCATCATCATCGACTGGACCCACTGTACCGAATCCTAGTCCCTCTCTTGATTGTGCTTCCTTGCCTGTATTGTTTCATAGTTTCTCAAAGTACTCTAACCTATGCTTGAACTATGTATGAGGAACTAAACCTTTCTGTATAAGATTATGAACACAAGGAGAGTGAAAATCAAACGGTAATTCCATTAAATTATTAAATGAATCTTCCTCAAGTTCTACATCAACTTCAAAACTTGAGGATGATGATCCCAAAAAGAAACTCTTCTGCTTCATGTCACTGGAAGACTTAGGGACTTACTTAACTACCAAACCTTTAACTTTTTGAGATGTAAGTGAGGTTAGAGCTAAGGTTCCCAGTTGCTTCCTAATAGTCTCACATAAACCTGATTTGAATACTTTGCTTTGTTTGGAGGCCTGGTCTTCATCTCTGTCTGGATCAAAAGTCACCTCCAATAGAACCCGCTGAGAGGGGTTGGCTGGTATACTAATCACATTAGACTCATCCTCTGAATTGGATTCCAAGTTTATATGACTAGTAGGGATACTCCTATGAACTGGAACACGACCTCTGTTGGCTGATGGCCAACTAGGGGGTCTTCCACCTCTGGAACTGCCTCTGTTGCTGACTCTGCCTCTGCCTGGTGGAGGTTGAAAAATCCTACCCACATGTTCATATGATGGAATGAACTATAGGTGGAATGTGATATTCAGATCTATTTCTTCCTCAATTCCCCTTTTTTATTCACTTGGATTTTCATTTTTCTTTCCATTTTCTTTTATCTTTTCTTTTGCTTCATTTTCTTTTTTCTTTTGATTTTGTATTTGAATTTTGTCCAAATTCACAAGAAAGGGTGTTTTGAGGAAGATACTAGGTCACATCCTTATAAATCTCAACCTCTCTAATTAAAAATGACTTTTCATCTCTGTTGACATGGTATTCAATCACATCTTTTCTGAACTTAATGCATTGATGGAGGGAGGATGGAATGATCTTATTCTGATATATTCGATTCACTTGAATCCATGAGAACTCTGGCAAGTCTGAACCTATCCATGTCAACTGTGATGTAGAGAGGACGGTTGTGTTATAAGTCCCCCAGAAGAAGGTCTTCATCTATGAAGGTGATCCCCTGAGCTTCTTTTGTATAAAGTGCTTCCTCACCTATAGCGGTCAGCTAAGCTAAGAATATTTCAAGATCAAGGAGGGCCTTGATTAATGATTCCCTCATCTCTTTGGATAAGACAAGGTCATTCTATATGCTTAGCTTAGCTGACAACTTTCTTAGATGAGAGAGGGCATTGTAGTTCACCTTGGGCTGGTCCTCCATAAGCATATCCAAGGGTGGAGCATTCTGTGGAGGGGCTTCTTGATCATCAGTACCAATGCCTTATTTCCCTTTATCTTGAGGTGCTGCCCTACCCGTAGTATTCAGAGTAGGAAAGTCAAACTCTAAATCAGAAAGAGAAAGATCAAAATTGTTATAGTCATTTTGACTTGAAGAGTTATCATTGGGAATCGAAGAAGATAACCCATCGGAAGTGACACAGATGTAATTCAAACTAGCTTTATTCTTTAATTTCTTGGAATTATTTGGAGGTACAAAGTAGAAATTAAGTAAAGTGAGTGGGGTAAGGGATTTGATGCCCTTATCTGCCGATACAAGAGTTCTACTAGTAGAAGAAGTAGAGCTAGTTGAAGTGGAAGAAGTCATCGGTGTGGAAACTACAACTATAGGCTAGAGACTGGACTTGATCGGTGGTTGTGCTAATGGGCTATCTCGGGCTGACACATGCTGCTACTGCTGAGCTCCCCCTTTCCTCGAGTTGGCATTAGCAACTTGCAAACCTTCCTTGATGTTGAAGGTTTGAGCTGACTCAGGCACCTACAAGGAAAGCTTCTTGATCTTCTGGACGATCTTATTAGAGGTTTTGGATAAAGAAATATCCCAACCTTCTTCAATTTTGGTAGGATCACATGTATCCCCAAGGATTACCCTAATGGAACTAGATGGTTATTCCACAAGATATTACTTTGGGATAACTACAACACCGGTCTTGAAGATGTGTTCAAGCCAGTCCTTGAATGTGAAATAATCCTCCAAAACATGGCTTAGCATACGGTGGTAGGGACAAAAGTTTGGATCATGACTTTTGCCTACTTCCTTTGGTCTCATAGGCTTGAGTAGTTAGAAATTAGGCTTCTTTAAGAGATTCTTAAAGATTTTTTTGATTACCTCCCTCTTAAAAAAATAATGTTTGTTAAGCTTGTTTAAAAGAGTAGGTGGACCATACTACTTCCAGTATGCATACAGGGTGGTGGTGGTATGGCGGCATGTGGCGGCTGCATGAGGCTAATGGAGGCCTAGGGTTGCCTCGATGGTGGCAAAAGGTGGAGGCCGAGGTCATGATCTCTGACCGATCTCTAGTCGCTCTTATCTACCATCACTGCTCCCGCTTTCTCATAGACCTTCTGTGGCTTTGCTTTAGGCAACTGATCTTGAAAAGGCAACTATTTGGCCTCCCCTTGTAGACTAGCTGCCTTATTGATTAGCTTCTCAAATGTCTTGATAGTGAAGCCCTTAAGCATGAAGGTGACCAAGCCATCGATATTCTTTAAATGAATATCAATGACAAGATGCTCAGATAGCTGTGACTCTTATTTCATACTCAGGTTATGCCATCAGAGAATATAATCAACAAGGGACTCACCTAGGTGCTATTGTGCTACAATGAGATCACCTACAGTAACCCTTTGCTGAGCTCTAGCAAACCTCTTGATAAAGAGTTTCTCCAAATCAGTAAATGTCTTTCTTGAACCGTTGGGAAGTTTAATATACCAATCGAAAGCAATCCCTGCTAGGCTACTAACGAAGAGGTGGAAAGCAAAGCATCGCTGCCACCACGCAAAATAATTGGCCCCGGTGTGCTATATGTCGCCTTTCCCATACCATCAAAGCTTTTGAAGGAAGGTGGCATGAAACCCTTGGGATATTGGATTGAATCAAATTCCTCTAGGCAAGGCCTACTTTTTGGAATCGAAGATCCTCCCCGGGCTTGAGCCAATGCTTTCTTCACTTGCTGCTCAATCATGGATTTTATGTCTTTTTCTTGTATGGAGGTACTTTCCACTACCTTCCTATACATGCTAGTGCTACCTTGCTCAATGGGAGGTAAGGTCTTGGATGGTCCAAGACATGCACTAACTCAAGCTGACTAATGTCTGTTGTAGTGGATGAACTACTGGGGCTTATTTTTGAGTACAAACCGCTAATAAGTCCTCTAACCGCCATGCCATCCTATCTATCCGCTCATCTTTCAACTGATGTCGAGGTGTGATTGGCTCTTCCGATCAACCACATCACCTTCCATGGCTTGCTGCTCCCTGAGAAGAGATCCTCTAGTATCAACCATACAGACTCCAGCTGAGTCTCCCAACAAGTCATCTTCATTGGGATCGAAGCTGACTTTCTCCTCATCTGATCAATCATACCCCAAAATCTCATTCTTCTCCATGAAATAATGAGCCACTATTTCATCTAAAGAATGATCAATGCAAATACTGAGGTGATCACTATCGAGAGGCAACCTCGCATACTACTGGAGAGTCAATCCTATGAGGATTGTACTCACTAGATGAGAGACACTCTTGATTATCACTAGGTATGAAAAGGGTGACATTCCTAGGAGTTTCCATTGTCCTTCATGCAGCTGGACTATCATCTGCCATCTCTAAAATAACTACTACCATCTCCACATCCTGCTGTACTGGCAGAGTGGGTGAAGGGATGACCACTATGTTTCGGGGTCCCCAATCCTTCTGTACCACCACTGGGGTAGAAGGTAGAGTAGGAGAGCTCAGCCTCGCCACATTAGGTGGTGTAGATGGGGTAGGATCCTCATAGCATCACCAATGGTGTGCTTCTCCCATATATGGCCTTCATGGCCTTTGATGGAACCGAGATGCTAGACTGACCGTGATGGAGGATGAGGGGTGAGCGGTGGTGGAGACACCACCGACTCTTTATGAACAGAAGATGTCCTCATGATGACCGGTCCTAAGAAGTAGATGGTCTATGTGGGGAGCGTGCCAAGTTGGAAAATCAATAAGTGCCGAAGCTGCTGACTGGCGACTGAACCTCCGTCTCTCCCTACTAGTAATGTGAGCAGATGTATAAGCCTCTTTGGCTCTCTCCTGATGGATATGTTTCCCTACACTGTGGGGGATGATGGATCAGAGATCAAATTGAGCTCTGGACTCTGAACATCCATAAGCTCCATTTACCTAGTGTAAGACTGATCGGAGGCCAGCAAATGACCTCCTGCTCCTAGTACTGCTGGTTGATGCTGGACTATTGGTGGTGGTGATGTGAAAATCCTCCTAACATCCTCTCTGTTTGACCCAAAGAGAGGATGAAATTTGTTTGCTGTAACTAGTGGTGAAGTAAAAATAGGAAACTCCTCAATAGCTGAATGGGCGACTGCCTCCATCTCCTTGGTAATCCTAGTGTGATATCGCTTGATCATGCGGTTCTTATTCCTACCCTGTGTCCTGGTAGGATGAGAGGAGTGAGAGCTAGACCCATACTCAAAAGTAGGGGAGGCAATCCCTAAGATCAGGGGAGCCTTACCTTTATAGGGTATAGATGAGAGGGTGCTGCTAGCCCTCACTGGGATAGCACGAGAAACCATGGGGTGCACTGAAACTGGGGCTGGCACTACTGGATGGAGGGATTGACACTTCTTTCCTCTTCAATGAGGAGATGTCAGAATCAGAAGGTAGATCAATTTGGATGATCCGATCATCGGGTCCTACGACCGGAGGGAGTGCCCTCACATGTAATCGGCTCCTTCAATCCCCACCAAATGATAAGGTATGTATGTTCCAATCGGGGGATGTTGGCTTAGTCCAAAGCCAAATCCATGCCATGAGGGAAAGTAAAAACAAATTTTCACGAGCCTGCCATCTCAGATCAACTGTTAAGAGTGGAAAATGGAACTGCCATTGTACTATAACTGATGGTAAGAATCTATAATAAAAAATGCGTTTGGATCAGATTTCTATCTTTGTTGATTTTTGAATTTGAATTGAAAATTTGAACCCACATCCAGCATCTTGGAAGTGTTAAGTGGGGTTCAAATGGATTTGAGAAGATTTAGAAATTTGGTTGAAAGAGGAATTTTTTGAATATAAATCCAACTTCAACAAATTTGGGTATGTGGAAAGATGGATTCAGATATTTTGAGAAGGATACTTCCATAGGTTCATATTTGTTTAAATTTAGATTTTTGATTTGAGGACCCTTTCCTTTAACAAATTTGGGTATGTTAAAGTAAGGGTTAATTGATTTTTATTTTTGATTGATGATTTTGGAATTTTACTTACTTAGCAAATCTGAGTATGCTAAGTGAAGTGTTTGAAAAAAGATTGTTTCTTTTTTGTAAATTATTATTTTAATTTTTTTGAAAATTGGAATTCCCTCTTAGCAAATTTATGTATGCTAAGTGAAGAACCTAAGTACATTTTGTTTGATTTTTGAAAATAAGATTCGTAGCAAATTTAAGTATGCTAAGGAAATCCTAAGGCATTTCATTTATTTTTGGTTGTTTTGATTTTTTTTTTTAAAAGTAGGATCCTTAGAAAATTTGGATATGCTAAGCAAATCCTAATGTGTTTCATTTTTGTTTTTGCTTTGTTTGAAAGTGTAGACATTACTTTAGCAAATATGGTATGCTAAAGATGAAGTTCCACTTAGATTTATAAAATGGAAATTTTACTTAGCAAATTTTAGTATGCTAAATGAAATTCCAAATGATGTATTTAAAATTTTATTATGTTTTGGTTTTGAAAATGCAAACTTCTCCATAGAAAATTTGGTATGCTAAAGAATGAAGTTCCAAAAGTGGTTGAAGATTTTAGGTTTTGACTTTGGAGACTTTGCTTAGCAAATTTGAGTATGCTAAATGATGTTCCAAATATGTTTGAAATTTTTTTGATTTTAGAATTTGGAGACTTCACTTAGCAAATTTGAGTATGCTAAATGAAGTTCCAAATGTGTTTGAAAATTTTTGTGATTTTAGATTTGGAGACTTCACTTAGCAAATTTGATTAAGCTAAATAAAGTTTCAAATATGTTTGAAAATTTTTGATTTTGGATTTGAAGACTTCACTTAGAAAATTTGGGTATGCTAAATGAAGTTTCGAATGTGTTTTGAATTTGTGAAGATATGATTGTTAAGTTTTGATATTTGAAAAGGAGACTTTCATTCAACAAATTTAGGTATGTAGGAATGGAGGTCAATCTTATTTTTGAAATGCAAGAATTTTGCTTTGTGTGTGATTATTGTTTTTTGAAAGAGGGAATTCCAACTTAATCATATGTGGGATATGTTTATGTGGGATTTCCAAATGATGTTATTTTTTGGAAATGAAATCTTCATTCAATAATTTTAGGTATATTAAATGAAGATGTTCATATGTGCTTTTGAAAAATTTAATTTTATTTGGAAATGAAACTTTCATTCAATATGTGTGAGTGTATTGAATGGAAAAGTTCATGCATGCTTTTGAAAACTTTATTTTTGATTTTGATTTTGATTTTTGGAAAGATGATAGTTTATTTCATTTTGAAAATGAAATCTTCATCAAAATGGGTTGAAGGAAGATGTTCATTTGTGCTTTTGGAAAATATTGTTAGTTTTAATTTTAAAAATTCCTACATGTAACAATTATGAAAATTGTTAAATGAGGGTGATAAAATTTTGTGGAAAATATTTTATTATGTGCATTTTTGAAAATAGTGCTTTTTGAAAAGCAAGAATTTTATGAAAAGTTTATTTTATCTTTATTATTTTAGAATGAACCTTTTCTTATAATAAAAATGATAAGGAGGAAGTCTTTAAATATTTTCTTTTTATTTAAATCTTTTTTATACCCATTGGAGAACCGAACGGGGGTTTTAAGACCAACATGGGGTGAGGTCCTAAAACCTGAAGATGCTGGCTGACTCAACTTAAGAATGAGATAAGCTAAGTGCCAATGGAAAGAAAGATAGTCTCAGATTCATACTAAATTACAAACCCACTATCGATACTTAAAGACAACGATCATTTACCAAAGATGAAGAGAGGAACCATCCACATCATAGTCGCCAAAAAAATCTGTTGGTTAGAAAAAATTTCTATATGGCCGCCTTCATCTATGGGTGAAAGGAAAGAATATAAAAATTCATCTTTTGGGATACCACGCAGATCCCCAAATGTGCTTATTCAGATGGTCGGGTACATCTTCAAGTAATAATATACTATCTCAGAAGATAGAAGTCACTACCCTTTAATGGACCTAATCACCTCAATAAGAATTCCTAAGGACAACGGGTCTACGTATGTACCAAAGATTCTTTCCCTACTTTACATGGAAAAGTAAAGCAGGGTTTATTTTAAATCGGGTTCATTAAGTTCCCTACAGGGGAAAGCCCCTATAGTTAATTACATCCTAAGGGATGAGATTCTTTAGGAATACACTCGATTAAGATAAATGATTATTGTCTTCAAAGATTTCAATAGAAAAGGACTATCAATCGATTAGTTCATTTTTGAAGATCAAATGGGATTGATCAAAGAGAGTGAGTTATTATCAAAGCCAAAAGAAAGATAAGTAGATGCTAGGGAAACCTCGAGCATCTCAAACTATCCTATGCTTTACATTTTGAAATTGATTTAATTCATTTGAGTTGAATTTTTCATTAGAAATTTAGGGCTTATGATTCCATAACACAAGATTATGGAAATGCCTAAGAGGTGAGGAATTATGCTTATGGCCCATAAAGGAGAGAAACCTTAGAACCTAAATCTAGGGAGCTTTGGCGAGGGCCGAAAGCATAATCTAAATCTAATACAAAAATGGGTATTTGGTTTGCCTCCATAAGAGAGGAAAAACTACCCAACTACTTGGACTTAGAACCACCTGGGGGTGGCTGCCAACTAACTCCTCCTACGATTTTAAATTCATGTAGGAAAGTTATATGCTTTATGCAAGATAACTAGGCTGTTATTTATTTAGAAAGAGACTAAGTCCTTAAACTCACTCCATAAAGAGACTAGATCATGTAAGGATATGCTTCAAATGACGTAAATCTAATGCAATTCATATTTCATTCTATTTTCATTTTTGGATAATTATTTGACTCAGGCTAACATGATTCATATGCATAATGCATGAGAAATAAAGTTATTGGCCAAAATTAGCGAGAAGGGAGGAGGTGTGTTTCCACCATGACTCTCAAAGGTCAAGCCAAGTTTCTCTGGAAAAGGTGGAAGCCCTCCAATCAAGAGTGAAGCAAGATGCATTTGTGCATGATGTTATAGAAGAAGTACTCATCCAGCTAAGGGGTTGTTAATTCTTTTATCTTGATTTTAAACCTAGGATTAAGGTGAGGTTATGAATTTTTTATTTTTAGTTTTAAGTTGTTAAGTTTGGTAAAAGATTTATTTTTTCCTAAGAGCCTAAACCACATCCAGGCCATACATAAAGTAAGGAAGAAACTAAGAAAAAGATTCCACATAATGCACAAGGTAAATCAATCAATTTATAAAGCTAATCGTAAACGAATAAGAGGCCATTGTGGTCGGGTTCCATCGCACAAACCCGAAAAAAAAATTGGGTAGCTAAGCTCTACCCTTATACAACCCGAATTACAAATTAATTAAATACAATTAAGCAAGGAATTCTTTATTATGGGGGTCTTCAAGCTTCATTTCTTCATTCTTCTTTTCTTCTTTCTTCTTCTTTGCTTCTTTCTTCTTTGGATCCTTCTTTTAGATGGTTGGAAGGTGGATGCTCCAAAGGCTTCACATGGTGCATAAAATGAGATCTTATGACCATGCTCATCCTAGTCTCCATAATAATCATTTCAAAATCCTAATTGTAATATTTACATGAAAAGGAAAAGTAAATCTAGCTAACACCTTCAAAATAAATGTTAGCTAAACAAACCACCCAGGCATGTATATTGGACTTTCCACTCCACACATGGGTGACTAAATTTACCTGGACTATTATATTATGCTTAGGGGTATAAGCACCTGCACAACAAAAGTATTTATATTTTTATTTATTACAGCACCCCTTAAGCACAATCCCTTGCAGAAAATAATGGTTAGACTAAGATCATCCTACCATTCATTCTATGCAGATTCATCCGAACATCCAGTCTAAAATACATATCACAAATCAAAAGTAAACATCAAACCACACCGCCCTAACTTAAAGCTAGAAGTAGTGACTTAGCCTAATGTGTGTGCTTTGGAGGTTTGTGTGGTATGTTTAGCAATGGCTTTAAGTTAGAATTTTCTAAGTGTGAAGCATGTTCAACTTAGAGGAGGGTTTCATTTAAGTGATTTAATTATTTTGGATTTATTTTTATTTCATATTTTGATTAGATTCAAGTGAATACTACAATTAATTACTAAGTTATAAAGAGAGGGAAAGAGAAGAGAACTTCTCTTTCCTTTCCTAACCTAAGTAATTTCTAAAGTAGATTCATGTTTTTAGTTTTGTTTAGTGAATATTTTGATTAGGTGTTATAATTAATCTTAAGTTTAGATGACGTCTAAACAAACCTATTCAAAAATAAAGGCATTTTAAGATTAAATAAAGTAAACCAAATTCACAAAACATACATCACTTCATTTCTTTCCCAATATGTATAACATGCATATGAATAAGTCCTAAACATATCTATATACACAAACAAGAATGTTTAACACACTTTATGATGCATGCTAAGAAATTCATTTAAGAAAATTTGAAAGTTTATGATGTATGATTTTCATTAAGTAGAAAAGAGATTTTTTATCCAATTTTCACATGCACACATGAAAGTAAGAAAGGCATAAGTGAGTACAGCACCATTGTTAACCAGAGGTGTAAAGTACAAGATCTACTTAGGGCTACTTAAACCCTCGCTACCTCAGGGCTATCCAGACTAGTATACCACTTTTCTTAAATACAAACATGTGTACAAAAGAAATGAATAGAAAAGAAAGAATGCAAAAATTTGTATTAGTTGTTTCATTTTGTTTATGCAATTTTTGTGTGTAAGAAAAAGTATCCTTTTTAAGTGATAGTATAGAAATAAATAGGATATGGAATTAGGCAAGTGTTAGGTTCTTTTCAAATGAACCATACACCTTGCCAAATCCTATTCAAAACTATACTAAAAGAGAAGAGAAGGAAAACCTATACTAAGTACATCTTTACATCTTACTCACATGGAAGCTTATAATTAAAATTTAAGTAACACACTTTCAGTTTTGATAATTAATTCATATATTTTGAAAATAATTTGAATTTAATAGTGATAATAGCCACTCATATTATTACTTTAGCCAACACATGCAATTTGACATAAAGTAAAGATCTTCATCTTAAATTTGAATTTTGAAAAGTATGGATGCATGAAACCACATGACACACATATTTAACATGTTGGGGAAGAATTAAAGTAATGAAAGCATGAACACATTCACTTCAATTAAATCCTGAAGACAATCTTATGAAATAAGAAAGCTTAAAGTAAACCAAAGTTCATTTAGTATGATTTTTGTTTGATCTTGAGTTTGATTTAATTTTAAAAATGTGAGTTGAGTTTGTTGTTCCTAACCCATTCCCACATGTGTTTGACATTTTGTTTAATTTTTAGATGATTAGATTCATTTTAGATTTTAATTAGGTTAAGGTATAAATTAAACATGTTAATTAACCCTTACCTACACCACTTTAGCATAGTTAATAAAATAATTATGAGCCAATGAGATGACAGAAAATCTCTCAAAGAATTTAAATTTGCAATTCACCTAGGAAGAAAAGGGCATAATGCAATTTGGCTCATGATTAATGGTTGATTAAGCTAAGGGGTTTAACTTAAGTAATTTCAAAACACCCCTCACACATGTGAGTTGAGTTTTGATTTCCTTAATTGAACTTAGGCTCTTGAACACCTAAGCATCTACTCAAAGTAAATTAATTAAGTTATGGAAAGTTTTAGAAATTTTAGAAATTAATTAAGAGGGTAATTAATGAATTATCTCTTAATTAAGAGAGGATTTAGGAAAGAAAAGGGGGTTTAGGGAATAGCTTATGGGAAATGCCCCAAAATTATTCCCTAAACCTTCTACTCACTGGATCAAACCTTAATCAACTTCAATAAGAGATTAAAACACTAATTAAACCCTTAATTATTCTTAATTTCAAAAAGGGGGTAATTTAGAAATGCATTTACAATTCCCCTAATTAAGCCATCCATAAATCCCAAGAAAATTAGGGGAGGCAAAAGTCATCCCCTAAAATATACCCAAGGAGTTTGAGATTAATCAGGGGGTTAATTAAGGAGTAATTAATAAATAAGGATTTCCATTAAAAGGTAAAATCAGAGAAAGATACAATTCAAAATCTATTAAAACCAATTTTAGAATATTCTAGATTGAATTATCTTTCATTGGAAATTTATCTCATATTTTTTGATTTTTATTTAGGGTGATATAAATTATTAAAACTTAGAGGACTAATTAGAATTAATTAAAACCTAATTAAATCCCTTAGCCTTATGATATATGCGGCGTGGTTAGGTGCTTTACATCAGGAGTCCCACTTAAACATCCCATCATGGTAGGCATGTGGCGACGGGATGCGGTTTTACATTCGCCGTTCGATCAAAGATCAAACGGTTAGGAATGACCCCATGGTTTTAAAAGGATAAATGGATTTTAAAACATGCATTTAATCTCAGCCATCCATCCAAAATGTGTGGATAGATGGCCGGGATCAGCCTTATTCTTCCCAGAGGATTAATGGAGGCCATCCACCTTCAATGGGAAGATCTGAGCTCGATCCAGCTCAGATTAGAATGAAAAAGTGCACACACCATCGAACATTAATTACAAGCCCATTCAATGGTCAAAATCTCATGCCATAAAACTTTCTTTCACAAAGGACCAACAAACCTTAAGTCTAGTGGTCAAAAAATGCCATACCTCATCAGAGGTGATCACCGATGCTTGATTCCTTTGGAGGAGCTTCGTCTGGTTGAGACAAAGCTATGGTGAAAGAATTAGCTCCTGAGGTTGGATAGTTTGCTCTATAGACCAACTCCCCTTGCTCTTGCTTGCGGCTTTGATCGAATTGGACTTCTCCATGCCTTTGGAACTCTAGGGAGAGCTTAGGAAAACTTGATTTGGTCCCCTGAGGGAGTGTGTAAGGGAAATTGCATTGAATTGTAGTGTGGAAGAAGTTTATGATTCAATGGAGCTCCCCTGTTGTCTCTTGAAGAAAACTGAGAATGGCTAATTTCAAATCCCTCTTTAAAAGCTTAGGATCACTCTTTGATGGCTCCTAACACTATCTAACACTCAATCGATATTGAACATGTGTGAATTGAATTAAATTAGGGGGAGTATATCTCCCCCTATGGCAATTGGATGGTCGAAGCATGGTTTGCCATTTTGATCCAATTACCAATATGGAGAGGGTTTTTTGACCTATTTGGAGTTGGCACATGGTCTTTTTAAGCTTAGGAGTGGATTGGTATCCACCCATGTGCTTCAAATTGAGTGGAGGGAGGTTTTCTATTTGGCCAATTTGAGCTATGGGGTTGATTTTGTCCTTGGGTCCATTTGGGCTGACACAAACCCATTGGGTAGGGTGCACCACCCTTCATAGGGTTCACTTGACCTATTAGGAAGGTATCAAGTTGATATGAGGAGGGTTTGACCAAATTCCCCATGGATTTGACAAACAATTGTTCTATGGTGTAGGGGTAGAATAGTCATTTTGTTGATTTTTGAATTTGAATATGTTGGGTATGTTGAAAAAATAGGTTTGACCAAGTTTCATTGGATTTGGAGTTCATTTAGTATGGTTTGGCTCATGTTGACCCATTTAGGTCAAAATGGGTCAACCTGGGTCAAGTTGACCAATTGGCCAAATTGGGTCAAACCAAGGGCTGGGTCAATTTCATATGACCATTTGAAATATTTTGGTGGTTTTTTTTTATTCAATTTGGTTTAGGTTTGAATTTGGTTCATATGACTTCATTTAGGTCAGATGGGTCAAGTTGACCAATTTGACCCATTTGACCTATTTGAGCTAGGTCATGGGTAGGTTTAGATTTGGTTAGTCATATGAAGTGGATTGGTATCTTTGTTTCCAATCAATTTTGGTCAAGTTTGAATTTGGCTCAATATGAACCTTTTAGATCAAGTTGGGTTCAAGGTCAATTGGGCTAGGTTAGTCTAGTTGGCCAATTGAGGCTTTGGTCAAGTTCAACAAGTGATTTAGAAAGAACTTGACTCATTGGTTTCAATCAATTTGGCTTAGATCAAGTTTTACCACATTTTGATTTTTTAGGTCAAGTTAGGTCAAGTTGGGTCAAGTGGCCAATTGGGCTAGGTTAGGTTCAAATGTTAACTTGGTCAAGTTCAAACATTGATCATGAATGAACTTAGATTATTAGTTTCAATCAATTTGGCCTATGATGAATTTTGGCTTGGTTAGGTTTCATTTTGGCTAAGTGTTGACTTGGTCAACCCTTAAGTTTGACTTGGTTTGACCCAATTTGATTGATTGATCATCTCATGATGATTGTTGATCATGATGAGAGGCTTAGGTGATTTTGGTTCAATCCAATTTAGTTAGGATTAAAATTTGGCTCATAAGGGGTACTTTAGGCCACTTTGGGTCAAGTGAGCCTAAGTGGGTCAATTATCAAGGCTTGAATTAAGTTTGATTGAACTTACAAATGGACTTATGATTGATAAATCCATTTGCAAGTGGTTTGGAGTCAGATGGATTTTGATTCATTTAACAATTTCAAGTTCAAAGGGTGAACATGAAATGGGTTTTGGCTTGATTTTTGAATTGAGATTTGGTTAAGTGATTGAAATTTGTATTTATTTTTAGATTCATGATTGAAGGATCGATTGAATCATGAAGAAAAATCAAGAGTTTGGCTTGATTTGAAATTGATTTTGCTAAGTTCAAGAATTTGACTTGAAAGGCCTATGTTTTTGATTGAATTTGAGTTTGAATTTTGGAATTGGTTTTGGTTGTTTGAATTTATATTTCATTTATATTTGTGAATATAAATGAGAATATAAATGGGTTATGAGAAAATTTTAAGGATTTGAAGTGATTTGCTGATGATCTAGGCTAAGTCCTTAAGAGGAAATTTAAAAAACTTAGGAAAGATTTGTGAATTGATCTTGAATTTTAGATTTGATTTGATTGATTTGAATTTATATTTCATCTATATATGTGAACATAAATGAGTTATGAGAAAAATGTCATGAGTTTGAATTGATTTGAATATGATTTAGGCTAAGTCCTTAAGAGGGAATTAAGGACTTAAGAAGGATTTTGATTTAGAAATTTGAATTTTGGATTTGATTTGATTGATTTGAATTTATATTTCATTTATATGTGTGAATATAAATGAGTAATGGAAAAATTTCATGAGTTTGAATTGATTGAAGATGATTTAGGCTAAGTCCTTTAGAAAGGAAATTAAGGACTTAGGAAATATTTGAAATTTGGAATTTCAATCATGGGTTTAAATCATATGACATTGATTTGAGTTTGGAGAAAATTTCAAGGTTTCAGTCTTGAAGCTATGTTCAAGCCAGTCCTTAAATGTGAAGAAATCCTCCAAAATATGACATAACATACGATGGTAGGGGCAAAAGTTAGGGTAATGGCTTTTTCCCACTTCCTCTGGTCTCTTAGGCTGGGGTAGCCGAAAATCAAGTTTCTTTAAGAGATTCTTAAAGATCTTTCTGATTACCTCCGTATTAAATGAATAAGGCTTGTTGAGCTTATCTAAAAGAGTAGGTGGACCATAACTACCTGGCGGGTATTGTCAACATGGTATGGTGAAGGTGACGGGATGTGGAGGCGTGGAGGCTAGTAGGGCTGCCTTGGTGGTGGTAGAGGAGGTGGAAGTGTAGACTACTGAGGTCGTGATCTCTCGTACTGATCTCTAGCTAGTTGCTTCCCTTTATCTACCATTGTCACTATTCCTGGCTTCTTCTTATAAACCTTCTACAGGTTTGCTTTGGGCAATTTGTCTTGAAAAGGCAACTGTTTGGCCTCTCTTTGTAGACTAGATGCCTTGTTGATTAGCTTCTCAAATTTTTTGATAGTGAAGCCCTTAAGCATGAAGGCGATCAGGCCATAGATATTCTTCAGAAGAATCTCAATGGCATGCTGCTCAGATAGTTACGACTCACATTTCATACTCAGGGTATGCCATCTAAGAATATAGTCAATAAGGGACTCACTTGAGTGTTGTTGTGCTACAACGAGATCACCAACAATAACCCTTTGTTGAGCTCCAGCAAACCTCTTGATAAAGATTTGCTCCAACTCGGAAAATATCTTTACTGAATCATTGGGAAGTTCAGTGTATCAATCGAAAGCTATCCCTGCTAGGCTACTAATGAAAAGACGGAATAGCGAAGCAACGCTGTCACTAGCATTACAACAATTGGCCCTGAAGTGTGCAATATGCTGCCTTAGGTTTTCACCGCCATTAAAGCTTTTGAAGGAAGGTGGCATGAAACCCTTGGGATATTGGATTACAATAAATTCTTCTGAGTAAGGTCTACCCTTTGGAACTAATGATCCTCCCCGGGCTTGAGCCAATGCTTCCTTCACTTGCTGCTTAACCATGGATCTAATTTCTTTCTCCTGTATGGAGGTACTTTCCACTACCTTCCTATACATGCTAGTGCTACCTTGCTCAATGAGAGGTAAGGTCTATGTTGGGTCCAAGACATGCACTAACTCTGGCTGACTAATATTGGTTGTAGTAGGATGAACTGGTGGGGCTTATTTCTGAATTATTGAGACTATTGCTAATAAGTCCTCAAGCTGCCTCACCATCCTATCTATTTGTTCATCTTTCTACTTTAACTAATATAAGAGGTGTTGGGCTGATTGGGCTATGTCTTCCTGATCAACCTCATCACCTTCCATGGCTTGCTACCCTTTGTGGAGGGATTTCTTGGTATTTACCATATAGACCCCGGCTGAGTCTCTCAATAAATCATCTTCGTTGGGATCAAAGCTGATCTTCTCCTCATCAAACTAATCATACTTCATAATTTCCTTCTTCTCTACAAGATAACGTGCTACTATCTCCTCAATAGAATGATCAATCTGAATGGGCACAAATAATTTTGGCTGACCGGTGTGATCACTGTCATGTACTGAGAGGCATCGGACCTCACCTGCTATTGGAGAATCAATCCTATGAGGACTGTACTCACTAGAAGAGAGACACACTCATGCCGAAAATGACACTAGGAGGTTCTACTATCATCGGTGCAATTGGGCTATCATCTGCTTTATCTGTAATAGCTACCACCATCTCTATGTCCTGCTGAACTGGTGGTGATAGTGAAGGGACGACCACTATGCTTCAGGGTCACCATTCCCTCCGCACCACCACTGGGGTAGAAGGTCGAGGAAGAGATCTCGGCCTCACCATAGTAGGTTGTGTAGATGGAATAGGATCCCTCAGTTGTAGCCAGATCACTGACGGGGTACGCTTCTCCCTGGATGTGGGCCTTTGATGGAATTGGAGATGTTGTGACATGAGCAGGTGATGATGGATTAGGGGTAGAATGGTGTGGTGGAGACACCACTGACTCTCTCAGGACAGGGATCCTCTTCCTATGATGATCATCCCTGTAAGTAAAATGCTATCTGTATGATCAGCGTAGGTAGCGCGTCGAGCTAGAAAATCAATGAGTGTAGAAGTTATTGACTGGCGACTAAACCTTCGCCTTTCCCTACCGGTGATATGAATAGATGTATGGGCCTCTTTGGCCCTCTCCTGTCGAAGATATTTCCCCACGCTGCGGGGAATGATAGATCTCAAATTGAACAAAGCTCTGAACTCAAAACATTCGTAAGCTTTGCAAACCTAGTGTAAAATAGATTAGAGGCTGGCATACAACCTCCTGCTTTGAGCAACTGGGGGCTGATGCTGAACCACTGGTGGAGGTGAAGTATGAATCCTCCTAGTATCCTCTTTACCTAACCCAGAAAGAGGATGAAACTGGTACCTCCTCTATAACTACTCACGTAGTGGCCTCTGTCTCCCTAGCAATCCTGGTATGATACCACTTAATCATGTAGTTTTTTATTTCTCCTCTGTGTGCTGGTAGGATGAGTGGAGTAAGAATTAAAGCCAACCTCAAAGGCTGGGGAGGCAATCTCTTGGATTAGAGGAGCCTTACCCTTAGAGGGTGCCAATGAGTGGGTCCCATACATGCAGACGAAACCACAGGCATTGTCACCATCATCGGAACTATTGACCGATGGGGACTACCACTGATTTCCTCTTTAATGAGGGGATGTCAAAATCCAATGGTAACTCAATCTGAATGATCGGCTGCTGCCCATCCACTATAGTCCTACTGACAGTTGTGAGTGTCCTCACAGGTGATCTTCACCCCCTCAAAACCTCTCCCAAAATGGATAAGATGGGTATGATCAGCTCGGGGGAGATTGGCCTGGTTCAAGGCCAAGTCTATGCCATAGGGGAAAGTGAACACAAACTTTTGTGGACTTACCATTTATAATCAACTAAGAAACTGAAGAATTGAACTGTAGTTGTAACTGATGTTGAGAATATGCAATGTTGGAAATAAGCTTGGATCAAAATTTCTATTTTATTGATTTTTGAATTTGAATTTAAAATTTGAACCCACATCCAACATCTCGGAAGTGTTAAGTGGGGTTCAAATGGATTTAGAGAAGATTTAAAGATTTGATTGGAAAGAGGAATTTTTTGAATATGAATCCAACTTCAACAAATTTGGGTATGTTGAAAAGTGGGATTCAAATATTTTTAGAAAGATGCTTCCATAGTTTCATGTTTGAAATTAGATTTTTATTTGAGGACCCTTTCTTTTAACAAATTTGGGTATGTTAAAGCAAGGGTCAATTGATTTTGTTTTGATTTGGTATTTTGGAATTCACTCACTTAGCAAATTTGGGTATGCTAAGTGAGGTGTTTGAAAATAATTTTTTTTTATGAATTATTGTTGATTTTGAAAATTGGAATTCCTACTTAGCTAATTTAGGTATGCTAAGTGAAGAGCCCAAGTGTGTTTTGTTTTTGAAAGATTTTTGAAAATATGATTCTTAGCAAATTTGAGTATGCTAAGAAAATCCAAAAGTGTTTCATTTGTTTTGGATATTTTGATTTTTGCAAAAGTAGGATCCTTAGCAAATTTAGGAATGTTAAGGAAATCCTTATGTGTTTCCTTTTGGTTTTGATTTGTTTTTTAAAAGTAGGATCCTTAGCAAATTTAAGTATGCTAAGGGAATCTTAATGTGTTTCCTTTTTTTTTGATTTATTTTTTGATTGAAAGTGGAGACTTTACTTTAGCAAATATGGTTTGATAAAGATGAAGTTCCACTTAATTTTATGAAATGGAAACTTCACTTAGCAAATTTGAGTTTGCTAAATGAAATTCCAAAAGATGTGTTCATAATTTTGTGTTTTGGTTTTATTTTGAAAATGGAAGCTTCATTTTAGCAAATTTGGTATGCTAAAGAGTGAAGTTCAAAAAGTGATTTTTGGAAATTTTTGTGAAGTGGAAATTTCATTTAGAAAATTTGAGTAGGCTAAATGGAATTCCAAAGGTGTTTCAAATTTTTGTTTTGAATTTTGAAAAAGGAAGACTTCATTTTAGCAAATGGGTTATGCTAAATTGAAGTTCCAAATATGTTTTGAAAGCAAAAAAATTTTTTTGTGGGATGGATATTTCACTTAGCAAATTTGAGTATGCTAAATGAAATTTCTAAAAGTGTGTTTCAAATTTTATTTTTGGAAAAGGAGAGACTTCATTTTAGCAAATGGGATATGCTAGAATGAAGTTTCAACTATAATTTGAAAATTTTATTTTTCAAATTTGGAGACTTCACTTAGAAAATTTGAGTGTGATAAATAACGTTCCAAATGAATTTTAAATTTTGAAAATATGATTATCAAATTTTGATTTTCAAAAAGAAGACTTCCATCTAAAAAATTTTGGGTATGTAGAAATGGTAGTCAATCTTATTTTCGCAAAATGTGAAAATTTTATTTTGTGTGGTTATTACTTTTTTGAAAGAGGGAATTCCAACTTAATCATATATGGGATATGTTTAAGTGGGATTTCCAAATGATGTTAATTTTATTTGGGAATGAAATCTGTATTCAATATATTTGAGTATATTGAATGAAGATGTTCATATGTGGTTTTGAAAAATTTAGTCTTGTTTGAAAATGAAACTTCCATTCAAGAGGTATGGGTATATTGAATGGGAAGGTTCATATGTGCTTTTTGAAAATATGAAAATCCAAACCTAATACATGTGGAATGTATTAGGTGGAAGTTCAAAGTTATGACTTTGCTTGAAGAGGTAATGTCCATTCAATACATTTAGATGTGTTGAATGGAAAAGCTCATCTCCAAATTTTATGCTTTTGAAAATATGATTATTAGAATTTTATTTTTGTAAAGATGATCTTACATATAACAATCATAAAGATTGTTAAATGAAGGTGATTTAGGAAAATTTAGTGCAAAACATTTTGTTAAGTGTATTTTTGAAAGAGTACTTTTTGAAAAGCATGATTTTTGATAAGGGTTTATTTTGTCTTTATTATTTTAAAATGAACCTTTCCTTATCATAAAAATGATAAGGAGGAAGTCTTTAAATGTTTTCTTTTTATTTAGATATTTTTATTTTTACCCATTGGAGAACCTAACGGGGATTTTAAGACCAACACTGGGTGAGGTCCTAAAACCTAAAGATGTTGGCTAACTTAACTTAAGAATGAAATAAGCTAAGTGCTAAAGGAATGAAAGATAGTCTTGGATTCATACCAAAGTACAAACCCACTATCGATACTTGGAAATAATGATCATTTAGTAAAGATGGAGAGAGGAACCATCCCCAACAGAGTCACCAGAAAAATCTGTGGTGAAATTTTATATGCTGAATTTCTAAAGAATAAGATATATAATTCCATCTTCACTCTATGCGAAATAAAATGAGGATGGAAATATACATCTTCTTCTTTTTATGCATTTTTGACATCACATAGATCCACATATGTTCTTATTATGGATGATCAGGTACGACATTGAGGAGAGGTGTACTATCTCAAAAAATAGGAATCACCACCCTATGATGGACCCAATCACCTCAACAAGGACTCTTAAGGATAATGGGTCTGCATGTGTACCAGAGATTCTTCCCCTACTTTACATGAAAAAATAAAGTAGAGTTTATTTTAAACTGAGTTTGTTAAGTTCCCTGCAGAGGCAAGCCCCCATAGTTAATTGCATCCTAAGGAATGATATTCCTTAGAAGTACTCTCGATTAAGATAAATGATCATTGTCTTCAAATATTTCAATAGGTAGGACTATCAATCAATTAGTTTGTTTAAGAAGATCAAATGAGATTGATCAAAGAGAGAGTTATTATTGAAACCAAATAAAGATAAGTAGGAGGTGCTCACGATGCTAGGAAACCTAGCGAACATCTCAAACTATCCTATGGTTGGGCTTTATATTTTTGAAATTGATTTAATTTGTTTGAGTTGAGTTTTTCATTAAAAATTTAGGATTTATGATCCCACAACACAAGATTATGGAAATGCCTAAGAAGTGAGAATTTATGCTTATGGCCTACAAAGGGGAGAAGCAACCTCAGAACCTAAATCTAGGGGGCTTTAGTGAGGGCCAAAAGCACAACCTAAGTCTAAGGCAAAAATGGGTATATGGTTTACCTCCACAAGAGAGAGTAAATCACCTGGCTGCTTGGACTTACAACTGCCTGGGGGTGGTCGTCAACTAACTCCTCCTATGAGTTTAAATTGATGAAGGCAAGTCATTTGCTTTATGCAAGATAGCTAGGCTATTATTTATTTAGAAGGAGACTCAGTCCTTAAACTCACTCCCTAAAGAGACTAGATCATGTAAGGGTATGCTTCAAATGACTTAAATCTAATGCAATTTAAATTTCATTTTATTTTTATTTTTGGAGAATCATTTTGACTCAGGCTAAGGATTCATATGCCTAATGCATGGGAAATGAGATTATTTTCCAAAATCAGTGAGAAGGGAGGAGGTGTGTTACCACCGTGGCTCTCAAAGGTCAAGCCAAGTTTCTCTCGCAAAGGTGGAAACCCTCCAATCAAGAGTGAAAATAATATGCATTTGTTCATGATGTTATAAAAGGAATACTCATCCAGCTAAGGGGTTGCTAATTCTGTTATCTTAATTTTTAGCCTAAGCTTTAAGTGAGGTTATGAGTTCTTTATTTTTAATTTTGAATTGTTAAATTTGGTAGAAAATTTATTTTTCCCAAAGAGCCTAATCCACATCCAGGCCATACATAAAGTAAGGAAGAAACTAGGAAAAGGATGCCACTTAATGCACAAATTAAACAATCATCAATCAATTTATAAAGCCAATCACAAAAGAATAAGAGGCCATTTGTGGTTGGGCACCACTGCACAAACCCAAAAACAAATTGGGTAGCTGAGCTCTATCCTTATACAACTCGGATTATAAATGAATTAAATACAATTAAGTAAGGAACTCATTGTTATGGGGGTCTTCAAGCTTCATTTCTTCATTCCTCTTTTCTTCTTTCTTCTTCTTTTCTTCTTTCTTCTTTGGTTCCTTCTTTTGGTTGGTTGGAAGATGGTTGCTCCAAAGGCTTCATATGGTACATAAGATAAGATCTTATGACCAATATTCATCCTAATCTCCATAACAATCATTTCAAAATCCTAATTGCAAAAAATTACATGAAAAGGAAAAATAAATCTAGCTAACACCTGCAAAATAAAGATTAGCTAAACGAACCACACAAATCCAAAGCATGTGTATTGGACATATCACCCCACACATGGGTGACTAAGTCCACCTGGCCTATTGGATTATGCTTAGGGCTATAAGCACCTGCACAAAAAAAAATAATTTATATTTTTATTTATTACAGCTTCACATAAGCACAATCCCCTATAAAAAATAATGATTAGATAAAATCATCCTATCATTCATTCTACACACATACATCTTAATCATCCAGAATAAAAAATATATCACAAAATAAAAGCAATTATCAAACCATGCATCACCCTAACCTAAAGCTAGAAGTGGTGACTTAGCTTAATGTGTGTGCTTTAGAAGTTTGTGTGGTATGCTTAGCTATGACTTTAAGTTAGAATTTTCTAAGTATAAAGAATGGTCAACTTAGAGGAGGGTTTCATTCAAATGGTTTAGTTATTTTGGGTTGATTTTGTTCTATTTTTGGATTGGGTTCAAGTAAATCCTATAATTAATTGCTAAGTTATAAAGAGAGGGAAAGAGAAGATAACTTCTAACCTAAGTAATTTCTAGAGTGGATTCATATTTTAGTTTTATTTAGTGAATGATTTATTATATGTTTTAATTAATTCTAAGTTTAGATGAACTCTAAATAGACCTATTCAAAAAGAAAGGCATTTTAAGATTAAGTAAAATGAATTAAATTTGCAAAACATAAATCATTTCATTTCTTTCCCAACATGTATAACATGCATATGAATGAGTCCTAAACATATCTATACATACAAATGGGAATATTTAGCACAATTTATAATGCATGCTAAGTAGTTCATTTAAGAAAATTTGAATGCTTATGATGCATGATTTTCATTAAGTAGCAAAGGGGTTTTTTATCCAATTTTCAAATGCACATATGAATGTATGAAAGGCATAAGTGAGTACGATGCCATTGTTAACCAAGGGTGTATGGTACAAGACCTACTTAGAATTTTAAAGCCTCAAGAACCTTATCGACTAATATACCACTTTCCTTAAATACAAGCATGTGTACAAAAGAAATGAATGGAAAAGAAAGAATGCAAAAGTTTGTATTTGTTTTATTTTGGTTTGCTTATATAATTTATATATGTAAGTGTAGGTGTACTTCTTAAGTCATAGCATTGGAATGAATAGAAAATGGAATTAGGCAAGTATTGTGTTCTTTTCAAATGAACTATATACTTTGCCAAATTCTCATCAAAGCATAAAAGAGAGGAGAAGGAAAAATTACACTATTATCCTTATATTTTACTCACAAGCAAGCTTATAAGTAATATATAAGTTGCACACTTTTAGTTTTATTAATTGATTAATATATTTTGAAAAATAATTTGGATTTAATAGTGATAATAGCCACTCATATTCTTACTTTAGCCAAAAATGCAATTTGACATAAAAGAAACATTTTCATTTTGAATTTAATTTTTGAAAAGCATGAATGTATGAAATCATATGACACACATATTTAGCATAGTTAATCAAATAATTATAAGCAAATGATATGACATAAAACCTCACAATGAATTTAAATTTGCAATGCACTTAGGAAGAAAAGGCCTAACATAATTTGGCTCAAGATTAATGATTAATTAAGCTAAGGGGTTTAACTTAAGTAATTTCAAAATATCCCTCACACATATGAGTTGAATTTTAATTTTCTTAATTGAACTTAAGCTCTTGAACACCTAAGCATCTATCCAAATAAGAATTAATTAAATTATGGAAAGTTTTAGAATTTTGTAAAATTAATTAAGGGGCAATTAGTGAATTAACCCTTTAATTAAGAGAGGATTAAAAAAGAATAGGGAGTTTAAGGAATAGCTTAGGGGAAATGCCCAAAAAATATTTCCTAAACCTCCTATTCACTAAAACAGACCTTAATCAACTTCAACAAAAGATTAAATGACTAATCAAACCCCTAATTAATCTTAATTACATTAATGGGGTAATTAAGAAATGAATTAGCAATTTCTCTAATTAATTTCAAATGATGAAAACTAAGAAATGGAAATTTTAATCTCCCTCTAGGAAGCTTAGGATCACTTGCAAATAGCTCCTCTGACTTCCTAAGATTCAATAGAAAATGGCTCTGTGAAAATTGAAATGAATTTGGGGGAGTATATCTCCCCCTTTGGCAATCGGACGGCCAAGCATGAGCTTGCCATTTTAATTCAATTGCCTTGATTCAATGGGTTGTTTGAGCTATTAGGATTGTCCTTGAGTTCTATTTGGCCAAAGGAGTGGGAATATGAACTCTCCATGTGCTCAAAACAAGTGGAGGCATGATTCCCATGTCGTCATTTCCATGCACATGGTCGGTTTGGCCATTGGGCCAAGTTGGGCTAACCCAAACCCATTGGGTTGGGTGCACCACCCTCCCTAGTGTTCACTTGATCTATTAGAAGAGTATCAATTAGGTATGAAGAGAATTTGACCAAATTTCAAGTGGAATTGGCCAAATTTACTTTATGGACTAGGGGTAAAATGGTCATTTGGCTGATTTTTGAATTTGGGTATATTTGGTATGTTGAGAAAATAGGTTTGGCCAAGTTTCATTAAATTTGGAGTTCATTTGGTATTGTTTGGCTCATGTTTACCCATTTAGGTCAAAATGGGTCAACTCAAAAAAGGTTGGCCAAGTTCATATTACCATTTGAAATGTTTTGCTTTGGTTTGATTCAATTTGGTTGAATTTGGTTCATGACTTCATTTTAGTTCACATGGGTCAAGTTTACCAATTTGACCCATTTGACCTATTGAAATCATGGAGGTTTAGGATTGGTTAGTCAATGAAGTGGATTGGTATCTTTATTTCCAATCAATTTTAGTCAAGTTTGAATTTGGCTCAATATGACCCTTTTAGGTCAAGTTGGTTCAAGGTCAATTGGGCTAGGTTAGGTTAGCCAGAGGCTTTGGTCAAGTTCAACAACGATTTAGAATGAACTTGACCCATTGGTTTCAATCAATTTGGCCTAGAACAAGTTTTGACACATTTTGACTTTTAGGTCAAGTTGGGTCAACTTGGGTCAAGTAGCTAATTGGGCTAGGTTAGGCTCAAATGTTGACTTGGTCAAGTTTAAACATTAGTCATGAATGAACTTAGATCATTAGTGTCAATCGATTTGTCCTATGGTGAAATAGATGGAGATATTATTAGTAGAATTCAAGTTGGATGGTTGAAGTGGAGGAATGCATCTGGCCTATTATGTGATAGAAAAGTTTCACTTAAACTTAAGGGAAAATTTTATAAGATGGTGGTAAGACCAAGAATGACTTATGGTGCTTGGCCAATAAAAAGAGAAACATAAGAGTAAGTTAAGTGTTAGAGATGAGGATGCTCGTGGGATGAGTGGCTTTACCCTAGAGATAATGCAAAATGAGTAGGGAAAAAGTTGGAGTAGCTCCAGGATGATAAGATTAGGAGAGTCGCTTAGATGGTTTGGCCACATAAAGCGAGTCCGATGATGGTAGGAGAGTAGATGCATTAGATTTTCCCTTATGTTAAGAAAGGTAGAGGTAGACCTAAAAGACTTGGTTAAGATGTATAAAATGATCTTAGTATACACAATTAAATGAGAATTTGACACACAATAGATCACAACGGAGATGAAGGATTCATGTAGACACTGGGGATTAAGGTCATTGTTGTTGTTGTTATTGTTGTGAATTTTGGCTTGGGTTTCCTTTGGTTAAGTGTTGACTCAACAACCCAGGTTTGACTTGGTTTGACCCAATTTGATTGATTGATCATTTCATGGTGATTGTTGATTATGATGAGAGGCTTAGGTGAGTTTGGTTCAGTCTAATTTGGTTAGGATTAAAATTTGTCTCATAAGGGGTACTTTAGGTCACTTTGGGGTCAAGTGAGCCTAAGTGGGTCAATTGACTTGATCAAGGCTTGAATCAAGTTTGATTGAACTTACATATGGACTTATGATTGAAATATAAATCCATTTGCAAGTGGTTTGGAGTCAAATGGATTTTGATTCATTTGACAATTTCAAGTTCAAAGGGTGAACATGAAATGGATTTTGGCTTGATTATTGAATTGAGTTTTGGTTAAGTGATTGAAGTTTGTATTTATATTTGGATTCATGATTAAAGGATTGATTGAATCATGAAGGAAAATCAAGAGTTTGGCTTGATTTGAAATTGATTTGGCCAAGTTAAATAATTTGACTTGCAAGGCTTAGGTTAGATTTTGATTGAATTTGAGTTTGAATTTTGGAATTGGTTTTGGTTGTTTGAGTTTATATTTCATTTATATTTGTGAATATAGATGAGATATAAATGGTTATGAGAAATTTCAAGGATTTGAAGTGATTTGCTGATGATCTAGGCAAAGTCCTTAAGAGGAAATTTAAAGAACTTAGGAAAGATTTGTGAATTGATCTTGAATTTTGGATTTGATTTGACTGATTTGAATTTATATTTTATTTATATATGTGAATATAAATGATAATATAAATGAGTTATGAGAAAAATCTCATGAGTTTGAATTAATTTGAACATGATTTAGGTTAAGTTCTTAAGAGGGAATTAAGGACTTAAGAAGGATTTCAAATTAGGAATTTGAATTTTGGATTTGATTTGATTGATTTGAATTTATATTTCATTGTATATGTGAATATAAATGAGAATAAAAATGAGATATGAGAAAATATCATGAGTTTGAATTGATTTGAAGATGATTTAGGCTAAGTGCTTAAGAGAGGATTTTAAGGATGTAGGAAATATTTGGAATTTGGAATTTCAATCATGGGTTTCAATCATATGGCATTGATTTGAGTTTGGAGAAAATCAATTAGGCTAGAATTGATTTAGGTTTGATGTTGATTTGGAGTTTGACTTGAAGGAAGGAAGTAAGGAATGTGCTCCAAGCTATAGGGTAGGTGGATTTTCCTAACACACCTAAGGCATGACCTATTCCTTTGGTTAACTCTTCTAAGTCTCTAGGGCTAGGTTAAGTGTTCACCTAATCACTAGATGTGTCTTAAGACTAAGAAACTCTTAAAGACTAAGAGAAGTCCTATGTCTAAGATGGAGGGGTTGAGAGCTCATCCTAAAAATGAGGTCAACAGCTAGATAGTTGGCGGCCTCCACTTTGATGGAATTTCCTGATTGACGAATTGGTAGAGCTGATCATTCTGACCACATTGTCCTTACTGGTACCATCAGTCACAGGAACAGATCTTCAGTGGAGATGTAGTCGGTGTCACCCACATCACATTGCTCTATTCCTCGTCAACCTTCACCAGTTCAGGTTCCAGCATTTACAGTCCCCACAAAGTTTCACAAGCCCACATCTAGAGAGAGCCTCTCCTTTGCTGATCCAGCTATGGCCCAAAGATTCCACTATATTTACTCCACTTGTTGAGGTGAGGTCGAGCTCCCCTGCTTGAACTTCCATCCCAACAGTGGTGAAGAAGGAATGGCGACCCAAGAGTGTTGTGATTGCTCCACCATAAAAGTTGGATGAGGAGAGGGGAGGGGATACCAAGATGGTCTCCATGATAGTTGAGATAGTTAGTGAGTGTACCCTGCTAGTATAGTGGGTTTAGTGCATATATTTTACACAGTCCAATGTAGTGGTCAGTCATCAGCCAGCCTACGTTCTAGTAGATCTGGGTCAAGTAGATGACCGTTCATTAGATGATATTTTGGTATACTATAGTGCTGCGGTGAGGCAGATTGTTGGGGATGATCAGTCTAATGAGGAGGACGGTAGACTACAGTTTGATGCTGATGAGGATGACATGTTAGATGATCTAGCAGTAGTCCACATGATTGATACCCGAGGAACTCCCTAGCCAGGAAGGCATTGTAGTTGAGGAAGGTGAGGCATCAGACTCAACTCAACACCTCCTCCAACAGATCAAGCAGAAGGATGATCAGATTAACAAGATGGAGATAAGAGTAGAGGAGTTGATGGCAGTGGTCCTAACCTTGTAGAACCAAGCTCTAGTATCACAACCTTTCCCCATGGAGGCCGATCAGCCTAAGCTAGTTTATACCTTAGATTGTCCCAAGTGCACTCCCATGGATGATGATGCCGGTAGCTTGGAATGTCACCGATAGCACCTCCATGCAAGAAAAGGACATTAAGCAAATGGTGGAGCAGTAGGTGAAGGAAGCATTGGCGCAAGCTCGAAAGAGCTCATATGTTCCAAAGGGTAGACCCTACTCGAAAGAATTTTATGTAATTTAATACCCCAAAGGTTTTGTGGCACCATCCTTCAAGATATTTAATGGTAGTGGGAACCCAAGGAAGCATATTGCACACTTTAGGGGAAGTTGTTGCAACGTCGGTAGCAATGATGCACTTTTATTCTGTCTATTTGCAAGTAGCCTACCAGGTGTTGCATTTGATTGGTATGCCAAACTGTCAAACAATTTGGTGAAGACCTTTGCAGAGTTAGAGAATCTCTTCATCAAGAGATTTGCAGAAGCTTAACGAAGAGTAACTATAGGTGACCTCATTATAGAGAAACAAAAACCCAACTTGTCCCTTATTGATTACAGTCTCAAGAATATTCGTGGCCCAGTTGCCTTCATGCTTAAGGGATTCACCACATTTGAGAAGTTAATCAGCAAGGAGGCTAACCTACAAGAGAAACCCAAACAGTTACCCTTTTTAGACCAAGCCTCAGAAGGTCTTTGAGAAGAAGCCTGGGATAGTTATGTCAATGGATAAGGAAAAGCAACCAGCTAGAGTTCACTTTGAGAGGCTCAGATTTCAGCAACCTCTATTGCCAACTCCTCTTCCACTACCACAGCCGCCACAATAGCCTACTCACAGCGGTATCCATATCTACTGTCAGGTAGCTACTTTTCACCTATTCTTGTCAAAAAAATTAAACAAACCATACTCTTCTAAGAGGTAGGTAGTCAGGAGGATCTTCAAGAACCATTGACGAACCCTGATTTTTAGCTACCCAAGCCTAAGAAGCCAGAGGAAGTAGGCAGGAGTGATGCTCCTAGCTACTGCCCCTATCACCACATGTTAGGCCACATCTTAGAGGATTGCATTACCTTCAAAGATTGGCTTGAGCGTAACTTCAAGTCAGGAGCTATAGTTATCCCTAAGGAATACTTAGTAGAACAACCATCTGGTTCAATTAGAGTAAATCTTGGTGATACTTTTGATCTTCTTAATACAAAAGAAGGTTGGGATATTTCCTTATCTCATACCTCTAAAACGATCTTTTCTAAAATCAAGAAAATTTTTCTGTAGGTGCCTGAAGCAACTTAAACCTCCAACACTAAGGAAGGTTTGGTAGTTATGAGGGACAACTAGGGCAAGGTGGAAGCTCAGCAGCAGCAGCAGCAGTCTACCTCACTTGCTTGAGATAACTCCATAGAATAACCACCATCTGAGTCCATTACTCCTTCCACCATTGCAGTTACCACCACCTCCACTAGCTCATACACTTCTAGCAGGGGCATTGTATCAGCGGATGAGGTCACCAAACACCTCATCCCCTTACTTTACTTGATTTATATTATATACCTCCTCCAAAATTAAAGAAATTAATGAAAAAAAATCTGATTCCACTTACATATTTGCTGCTTCTGATGCCCTTAATTTCATTCTACTTGAAAGCTCTCCGAGCCAAAATAATAATAGCTCAAATAATTCTAATCAATCCCAATCTAATTCAGAAATGGACTTTCCTTTTATGAATCAATTGGGTTTACCTCTTGAGATTAATTTAGAGTTCTGACTTTGATGATCCTTTAGAAAAAGCTATATGTATACTCTATAAGAAAGTAGAACTTTCCACATATTTATCATTTCTAGAAGTCACTGAAGTCAACCTCTGCAGTGATAAAGTTTTACCTCCTAGGGTAGCACCTCAGGATAAGGGTAAATAGGTCATTGGTTATTGTGAGCAGATAGCTCCTCCATAAGATGCTCCACCTATAGATATGCTTATAGAGGATTAGTCCAAAGTTGATTATAACATCCTCGCTCATCTTAGAAAGTTGCCAGCAAAGTTAAGCATATATGACACCCTTGTCTTATTCAAAGAGATGAAGGAATCTTTAATTAAAGCCTTGCTTGATCTAGAGATATGTTTAACTTAGTCGATCACTACTAAAGAGGAAGCATGCCAATCAAATGAGATCTTAGAAGTTACATTCAGCGATAAATACCTACTTCTAGGAACGATCAAGCACAACTGTCTTCTCTTTATTATAGTGGATGTTAACAAATTTAGGCTAACTAGAGTTTTGGTTGACCTAGGTGCATCAGTCAATAATATGAGTTTAAGAATCCATGCCTACTTGAAGATTGAAATCTCTAAACTCTATACAGAGAGGATGACATTGAATGGATTCAATGAAAAAGGCGAGAGGGCCTTAGGCTCTATTGTGTTTCCCTTAAAGATAGATGATTGGAAGACCGAAGCCAAGTTTCACATAATATACTCGGATACATCTTTCAATGCTTTTCTTGGGAGACTGTGGATACCAGGGAATAACATGGTTCTATCTTTTTCTACATCAGTGCATCAAGTTCATGAGAGGTAGAATTGAGTATTGTGTCAAAGGAGACTTTAAGCACTTTATTGTTCATGAAGTTATGATATATGAAGATGATACCTACTACCTCCATGAGAAATAGAAAGTCTATTCTTGTGAGTTTAGTCAAAATCCCAATATGAGAGAAAAAGAAAAAGAAAGAGAAAAAAAGAAAATAAAAGGAAAAAGAAAAAAATAAAAATAAAATAAAAGGGAATGAGAAATATACCTCAGGGAGGAAGTGGTGTTGACCTTACTTTTGGAGTGAGTTCTCAATCTACTCATCAGAGATGTAGGACTCTTATAGAAATTAAGAGTTCCTTAGCCTTAAGACACTTCTAGTGATTATGTGAATACTTAACCTAAGCCTAGAGACTAAGAAGGGTTAGCCATAGAGGCAAGTCATGCAATAGGGACTTAGGGAGACTTGCCTATCCTATGGCCTAAACCCAACCTATATTTACCTTCTCAAACCAAACCTCAAATTCAATTCAAATACCAAATCCAAATCCAAATCCCAAATTTCAAAATCAAATTTTCAAAATTCACAATCAATCTCATGATTAAATCCAAAATCAAAATCCTTCATAAGCCCTATGATTTTACCTTATGGACTTAGCCTAAGCCAAATCCAAATCAATATAAACTCAATTGATTTTCTCCAAGATCAATTCAATTCTTTAATCATTTATCAAACCCAAGTCCTAACTCAATTCCAAATGATTGAAACCTAAATCCAAATCTGAGCTCCAAAATCCTTCTTAAGACTTATGATCTACTCTCATAAGTTTAGCCAAAATTCCCTTTAAACTAAATCAAAATCAATTTATTTTTTTATAAATCAATTATTCCATCATTTATATTCACAAATATAAATGAAATCCATACCCAAATGACCAGAACCAAATCAAACTAAATCAAACCAAACCAAGACCTTCTTAAGCCATATGGACCTACCTCCATGTGCTTAACCAAATCTCAATCCAAATCAACCCAAAATCAATTGATTTCTTTATAAATCAATTATTCCATCATTTATATTCACAAATATAAAAGAAACCCACATTCAAATGACCAAAACTAGATCAAACTAAATTAATTCCCTTCTAAGCCCTTTTGACATACCTCCATGAGTTTAATCAAATTTGCCTTTGAATTACTCCAAACTCATGTGATTTTCTCACAAATCATTTATATCTTCATTTATATTCACAAATATAAATGAAATATAAGTTTAAATAGCCAAAATCAAATCCAAAAACAAATCAAAATCAAATTCAAGCCCTTTAAGCCAATTCCTTGAACTTGGCCAAAACCCACATAAATCATGCCAAAAATAATGGTTTTTCTCTTGAATCAATCATTTCTTCAACCATCTATCAAATATAAATGAAACCTACAATCTTCTAGCCAATTTGAAATCAACCCAAGTCAAGCCCAACTTAGCCCTTTTGACTTGAAAATTCCAAATGAACCAAAACCTATGATAGCCCAAATTGATTGTAGTTGAATTTATATTTCAATCCTAAGCTCATATATAAATCCAACTAAATCTTAATCAAGCCAAAACCAAGCCAATCGACCCATTTAGGTCCACTTGACCTAAAGTGGCCTAAAGAACCCATATGAACCAAGTTTTAATCCAACCCAAGTTGGATTGAACTAAGCCTATCTAAACCTCATATCATGATCGTTGATCACCTTAGGATGATCAATTACCTTGAATTAAGTCAAACCAAGTCAACATGGTCATGTGACCAAGTCAACCCTTAGCCCATATGAAATCCAAATTAGCCAAAACTCACCATACACTAAATTGATTGAAACCATTGATTCACACCAGCTTATAATCAATGATTGATCATGATTTGACCCTCAATTGAGCCAAACAAAGTCCAATTGGCTATTTGACCCAAGTTCACCCAAATTGGCCTAAAAGGCCAAAATGAGTCAAATCATGATCCAACCCAAATTTATTGCAACCAAATGGCTCAAGTTTATGCCAAATTGATTATTGAACTTAACGAAAGTCATAATTGAGCCCAATTTGACCAAATGGTCAACCCAACCCAATCTAGCCCAAATTGACGTAAGGGTCAAATTGGCCAAAATCAAAATTAACTCCAAATTGATTCAAACCAAAGCCTACAATAATTTTCAATTAATAAATTGAACTTGAACCAACACCCAACCCAAGCCAATTTGGCCAATTAGGTCAAATTGGCCAACCTGACCCATTTGGCCTATGTGAATCCAAATGAGCCAAAATCAAACCTAGGCCAAATTGGTTGAAACCACTTGAACTAAAGCACTCGTGATTTGAACCTAACCCAAGCCTTGGTTTGACCCAATTTGACCAATTGGTCAACCTAACCCAACATGACCCAAATTGACCCATTTGACCAAATTAAGCCAAAAACCATAAAACCAACCCATGGGACTTTGCAACTTGACCTAACATGACCCAAACTCGCCTTAGGTCAATCAAAAATCAGCCCAAACCTAATTGGAGCCAAACCCAGGGCAAATCCCTCTTAGATATGCCTCCTAATGTGGGATTTTGCCAAAATTGGCAAAGTCCACTCCCCTATCATCCTTGGCAGCTATCAAACACCCAAATGGGGCATCACCTAAGCCACCTAGCCCACCCTAAGTGGGATAGGCTTGCCATGGACCAAAAGGAAGTGAGATAACTCACCTCCCTCCCAAACCAAGAACCCATGGACAATGGGAGAAGCCATCAGCAAAAATCAAATCTTGAGCCACCTCCCAAGCATTCCTTCACTCAAACTGAACCATATGGACTTGATTATGACCCCTCCATCACTGTGACTGCGGCTGGCTTGTCAAAAATTAAGAGGCAATCTCGTCCGTCGACCTCTGCCAATTGAGGGGTATACCCCTTCAATTTCAACAGGAAATCACATGATTCATTTCGTTTCAACCTCCCAAACATTTTCGAAACTCCCTAGCACTCCCTAGAGCGAGTTGATGCCTTTCCCACTTTGAATTTCCTCTTCTTGTGTGAAACTGAAATAGGGGAGCTCATCCTTGATTCCAACTTTCTCATTTCTCAACCAAAACTCAATTGCTGTCACGCACACCTTCTAAACATGTCGTCGAAGCCACTCAAGTCATTTCCCAAGCTCCAAAGCCACTGGAGGATAAACTTTGACCAAAGCTGAAAGTCCAAAGCTCGATCTTTAGCCTTCTAAGCAATCTGAGTGGAACCAATCCAATTGCTGCTCAATAGGGCCTCGTCTCTACTAGACAAAGCTTCCTCAAGTGTGCAAACTACCGGTCTTAGCTCCAGTGAGGTAATTGCTTCAAACCAAGCTCTAGAGAGAAAAATGTGTTGGAGCTTTGTGAAGGAAACTTGCATGTGAGCCGATCTTAGTTGTTGGATCTTCGTGGATCCCTCACACGAAGGTGTGGGGTTATTTTGGAATGAATTCAAGCTTGGGTGAGCTCGAATCAAGTGATCCATGTCAGACGGGCTCCGTCATTCGTCGCTCGCAGGAAGAGAGATCACCGACCATCCATTTTGCATGATTGGAACAGACGGCTCTGATTAGATCACACCAGATCTATTGATTCAAGCTGTGATTAACAATGAGTTTGATCTATGCCGTCTGATCTGAGATCGGATGATGGAGATCAATACTGCGTCCCATCGCTAGCTGACTCAGCTGTGAATGTGACTACTTAAATAATAAATCTCATAATGCCAGTTGGAAGGCGCACTGCATTAGTGTGCCACATCGCGCTGATGAGATTAGGCTTAATTAGGGTTAATTTAATAGTTTTTAAGGCTAAAAATTCCATAATTCATAACTAATTATAGAAAAATCTAAAAAAAATATAAATAAAGGCTCATTTTAAAGGAATTTTAGAGGGGAATCCATTAAAATTATTCTTAATTGATTTTGAATAGTAATCTGGGCTTGATTAAAGTTTAATTAAAAAGTTAATTACTTAAATTACTCATGAATTAATTAACTAATTAATCTCAAATTTTTTGAGATTATTTAGGGGGATGACCTCTACATCCCCAATTTTTCTTGGGATTTATTGGTTAATTAATTGGAAAAATTGATTGGTTAAGCCCTAATTACATTCTTAATTTAATTAAGTGATAATTAAGCATATGAACAGTAGATTGCTTAATTAATTAGGTCATCTATCACTATTTAATAGTGAGGAGGCTTAGGGAATTGGATTGGGGCTTCTCTCTTAATCTTTTCCCTAAGTTTCCTTCATTTTGTGAGAGAAATTAATTAAGTATTAATGGATTAATTAATTACTTAATTAGTTTAATTAAATCTTAAATATATTTGAACCTAATTAATTCATGGGTAGATCTTTAGGTGTTCAATAACCTAAAGAGATTTAATGAAATTATGATTTGTCCATTGTGGTGTTTATTTTCGGTTCATGTGTATGTGTGTGTATAAGGGGGCGGGGGGGACACCACACAGATCTGAGGATGTACATATTAAAGTGATCGGGTATGACATCAAATAATAGTACACTATCTCGAAAGATAGAAATCACTACCCTACGATGGACCTAATCACCTGATAGGACTCCTAAGGCATGATGGGTCTTCGAATGTACCAGAGATTTTCCCCTACTTTATATGGATGAATAAAGTAGGGTTTATTTAAACCAGGTTCTAAAGTTCCCTATGGGGGCAAGCCCCCATAGTTAATTACATCCTAAAAGGTGAATTATTTTGGAATACTCTCGATTAAAGTAGACAATTATTATTTTTGAAGAATTCAAAGACATGACTATCAATAAATTGGTTATATTTGGAAGATCAAATGGTATAGATCAAAAGAAAAGACTTATTATCGAAGCCAAGGAGAGATAAGTAGGGGATGTTCATGATACTAGGAAACTTAGTGAGCATCCCAAACTATTCTATGGTTGGGCTTTATATGTTTGAAATTAAGGAAAATTATATATTTGAGTTGAAATTTTATTAGAAATCTAGGACTTATAATTCCATAAAATAATATTATTGAAATGCCTAAGAGGTGAGGGCTTATGCTTTTAGCCCCAAAGAAAAATAACAATCTTGGATCCTAAATCTAGGAAGCTTTGGCAAGGGTCAAAGCACGACCTAAATCTAAGGCGAAAGTGGGTACATTGTTTACCTCCACAAGAGAGGGTAAACTACCCGACTGCTAGACTTATGATCGCTTGGAGTGGAAGACTGCTAACTCTTCCTATGATTTAAAAATATGTGATCAAGTCATATGTTTTGTAAGATGTCTAGGTTGTTATTATTTAGAAAGAAACTAAGGTTCTTAAACCCACTCCCTAAGAGACTAGAGTACGAGTGGTATGAATAATGACTTAGTCTAATGCAAATCTTATCAAATTTTATTTAATTTTGGACTCTTTTTTAACACAGGCTATTGGATTTTATATGCCTAAATGTATGATGAAATGGGTTATGAGCTAAATCAAAAGAGAAAGAGGTGTTTTTCCATCATAGGCTCTCAAAGGTTAAGCCTTTTTACTATTTGGCAAAGATGAAAATCCTCTCTTAGCAAGAGTGAAATAAAATAATATGCATGATATTAAGCATTCAACATCCAGCTAAGGGGTTGCTAAATATTTTATTATCTTGATTTAATGCCTAGGCTTTATGTGAAGTTATGAGTTATTTTAGAAAATTTAATTATGAGTTATAGCTGGTGTAGAAAATTTATTTTATTCTAAGAGCCTAAACAGATCCATGCCACACATCAATCATCAATCATGAATAAACTAGAAAAATACATGCTATTTTTATTACACAATATAAACAAATCATCAAACAATTTATCACCTCAACAGGAAAGAATAAGAGGCCTATGCGGTCAGGTCCCACCATATAACCTGAAAAAGAAATGGGTAGCCGAGCTCTACCCTTATACATCTCAGCATATGAAAGAATAATTATAAGTTACAAAATGATAAGTGTTATGGGGGATCTTTAACTTTTCATGCTCCCTCCATTTCGTCATTTGATTTGCTCCTTTTGGTTTGGTAGGATTCTAGGAATCACATGGCACCCCAGGATTAAACCTTCTAGCCATGTTCATCCTTAAATCCCATAACACTTAGCCAAATTCATAATGCATAATTATATTAAAAGAATGGAAAAGTAAATCTAACTACACCTGCAAAATAAGTGTTAGCTAAACACACCATACAACCCAAGCAATTATATGGATAATTTGGACTTAGCACCCTGCACATTGGGTAACCAAGTCCACCTGTCCAATGTAGATTACGCTTAGGGGTTAAGCAACCTGCATAGCAAATGATTTATATTTTTATTACAACAGTACCTTAAGCATAATCTCCTGCAAAAAAATATGATTAGGCTAACCACGGTCTAACATCTAGTCTACACATATACACCCTAACATCTAGTCTACAATATTACATCAAAAAATAAAATATACATCAAACCATACATTGCCCTAACATAAATCTAGAAGTGGTGACTTAATCTAATATGTGTGTTAAGGCTTGTGTATGTCATAACTAGGCTTTAGAGTTAAGATTTCCTAAGTATGAAAGACATTTAATTATCAAGGGTGGTTCACTTTAAATGGTTTAATTAATTTGCAAATTTTACTTAATGCTTTCTTTTGTTTTATTTAACCTACATAAAATAACTAAGTGTTATGAAGAGGAAGAAAGATAGGATCACTCTCTTTTATCTCTACCTTAAGTCACATCAAAAGCAAATTAATTAATCAATTCCCTTTAGTGAATGACTTATTACATATTTTAATTAGTCCTAAGTTTAGATTTATTTTAAATAAACTCATTCAATAAGAAAGGCATCTTAAGGTTTTTTGGAATGAATTATTATTACATAACACATGTTTGTTCATTTCTTTCCATCATGTATATCATGCATATGATTAAATCCTAAGCATAACTATACATGCAATTTGTTGTATCTTAAATGATGATGAATGTGAGTAAATGTATTTAGAATTGATATTTAATTTGGTTGAATGATTTTGTTATATTAATTTAAAGCTCTATCTAAATTCTTATGCAAAAGCATAAGGAAAGAACTGTAAATCACATGACTAATCAACTCAGCAAAATAAACAAAGTATGAATGCATGCCCTTTTTTAATAGAAAAAGGGGGTTTTCATTCATTAGCTAAGTACACATCCACATGTATAAAAGTTTTAAGCAAGTACGTTGCCATTGTTCTGCACCAAAGGAATGAGGTAGGAACCTCCAAGGGGTTACTTAAAGCCGTGCGACCCTAGAATGTCCAGACTAATATACTGCTATCCTTAGATACATGTGGATGTATAAACAACTACAAGAATAAAAATCCATGCAAAAATTGTATTTTAATTTGATTGATTTATTTTATGTAAATGAACTAAAACTCTATCTAGATTCTAATATCTAAATGCAAAAGAATGAAATCAAGCAGGTATGTCGCCATTGTTCTGCACCAAGGGAATGAGGTAGGAACTTCCTTAGGGCAACTTAAAGCTATGCATCTCTGGAATGTCCAGACTAATATACCGCTAACATTCTTACTTATGCAAATCAACACATAAATGTAAGGAAGAGACTTTATTTCATACACTAAATTTATATTCACATGCATTTCCTATGTATATGTAACTAAAATTATAATACATATGTATATTTATTCGTTAATAAACTTTGAAAATATATTTAAGATTTAATTGTGATACTAATCATATATATTTTTAATTTAAATCAACACATAAAATTTGACATAAAGGGAATTATTTTAATATAATTAATTTGAAAGACATGAATGCATGAGTACAAGTGGCATATAATATTTAGTATGATCAGAAGAAAATAAAACAACACAAGCATGTGATTTCATTCAAATCAATTAATTCCCTAGGACAATCAAACTAAATAAGATTATTTAAAATAAACCAAAATTCTTGAATGTCATTTCATTTTCATGTTTGATTTAATTTAAGGAAATGTGAAAGAAGTTTGCTAATCCTAATCCCCTCCCCCATGTGTGAGTTAATTTAGTTTAATGAAGAGTAATTACATCAATTTTATGTCTTAATTAGGTTAAGGTATGAATTAAGTCAATTAATTAACCCTTACCTATGTCACCGTAAGTTAATTAACTAATTAATAATGAGCCAATATGATATGCAACCACATGAAAAATAAATTAGCAATGCTCCTAAGAAATGAAAGGGGCCTAATGCAATTGGTTTATGATTAATAGTTAATTAGGCTTAAGGGATTGAATTAATTACTTTTATGGTTTTCTTACACATATAAACTAACCACATTTCACTTAATTCTTTTAGACTGTTAAGCATCTAAAGGGCTACCCACAATTGATTAAAGGTGATTAGATGTGAATGAATAGATTTTAAATTTAGTTTCATTTTAATCAAGTCATTAATTGATTAATTAAATCTTTTGATTATATATCTTAATTTGGATGATGAAATTAACTTAGGGAAAGGGATTAAGAGATGGGTCTTAATCCCAATCACTAAGTCATTCCAATTAACAAAGCTCTAAAATAGTTGACATCTTAATTAAGTTAATCAAAAGGTTAATTAATCATTTAATCATTTAATTAATTGAAATGAATAAAGAGGCTTAATGAAATGGTCATAAGGACTAAACCTAAACCATTTCTAAATTAACTAATAATAATTTTTCTAAATTCTACTCTAAAATATCTTCAAAAATGAGCCATCATTTGTATTTTTTGGATTTTTTTAGGATTAGTTATGATTTTTCAAAATTTTAGCCTTAAAATAGATTATTTAAGCCTAATTAAAAACTTAATCCCATCAGGGCACGTCGTGGTTGACGCAGCATGATTTCCACGTGGCATGATGGGATTGGCTACTTAAGTTATCACATTCACTTTTGACTCAGATTACGGTAGACACACTAACTCCATGGACCGTCCTATCTAAGATCGGACGACCATGATTCAATCCGAGGTTTAATTAATGAATCAGGGGATCTAACACATGATTAGATCATTACCGTACATTCTGATCATGCAAAATGGACGGTTTGTGATCCATCCCATTCACAAGCATTAAAAGACCGATGCCGTCCATCTTTCCCCATTTGAATCGAGCTCACTTGAGCTCGGATTGCCTCTAAATTGATTCCACACTTCGGGGGGTGGGGGCGCACACATTCAATGCTAAAAGTGCATGACATTCAAATTTGCTTCACAAAAGACCAAATGATTTTTCATACAAGGCTGAGTTTTGCAAAATTACCTCATCGGAGCTAATGTCCAGTGGTAGGATCTACGGAGGTAGCTTCACTTAGTTGAGATGAGGCCCTGTTGAGAAGCTTGGGGTTTGATTTGGTGAAGAGCGCTCGGTTGACCAATCCATGTGTGCAAAGGCTTCGGCTCTGATCAAACTCTGATCTCCAGTTGTCAGGAAGGCTCGGGGATGGTTTGGTTGGCTTCGATGAAGTATGAGGATGGTGTGGGTGCAAGGAATTAATGTTTGATTGAGTAAAGGAGGAGTATTGATCGAAAGAAGGTTGTCCTATTTCAGCTTTGCTCAGAGAGGAGGAATGCCGATCAAGGAAGCTTCGGAAATGCCCTTGGGAAGCCTTTAGGATTTCAAAAATTCCTTAGGGACTCACACAAAGCAATTGGTGATGAATCTCATTCGAATTGAGGGGGTACACCCCTTAATTGCACTTGATGGATAGACGGGATTCATCCCTGAAAAACCACTGATTCACCACTGTCGGGTCGCCGGAGGGGTCGCTGTCAGCTCCACATGGCATGCCAAGGGTGGAGGAAGTAGTGGCAGAAGTCTCGAGGCTTGATATGGGAGGATTGAGTTAGGTTGGGTCTTCCCTTACACCCACAGGGTTCGACCATGGAGGTGGCTATTTGGTTGGCTTCCCTTGGTCCATGGAAAGTGCCAGGATGGCTTAGGGTGGGATAAGGTGGCATAAGAGTTCCTCATCAGGAAGTTTGATGGCTACCATGGAGATGGGAGAGTGGACTTTGCCTCTTAAGGAAAGAATACAATGCAAAGAGGGGGTGTCCATTGGTTAATCCCCATGGATTTGGTCCCACTTGGATTTGGGCTGGCTTGGAGCTGACTTAGGGTTAGTTTGGGTCAGGTTAGGCAGCCACCAAGGTTCCATAAGGTGGCATTGGGTGATTTGGCTTCATATTATCAAAATAGGCTCATTTGGGTTAGGTTGGGTTGGGTTAACCAATTGATAAAATTGAGAAAAACCAAGACTTGGGTTAGGTTCATATGATGATTTGGGATTTTTTGGTTCAATTGGTTTTGATAAATTTGGTTCAGGTTTGATTTTAGCTCATTTGGATTCAAATAGGTTCAATAGGCTAAGTTGATAAATTTGACCAAATTGGGTTGGGTTAAGTATTGGTTCATGGTCAGTTTGTTAATTGAAAATGATTGTAGGCTTTGGTTTAGTTTAATTTAGATTTTATTTGGATTTTGACCAATTTGACCCTTTAGGTCAATTTGGGCTAGGTTGGTCAAGTTGAATTGGAATTAGATTCAATCATGGCTTTGGTCAAGTTCAATAAGTGATTTGGAATGAACTTGAGGTTGGGATCAAATTTGGGTCAAATATTTGAACTTGGGCCAACAATTGAGGGTTTGGTCATGTTCAATCATTGATTATGCGTTGATTTGAGTAATGATTTCAATCAATTTGGTATATGGTGAGTTTTGGCTAGTTTGGGTTTCATTTGGGCTAAAGGTTGACTTGGTCAGCTGTGACTTCTAGCAATTCAAGACAATTGATTAACCTAGGATGATTTTTTATCATGATATGTGGTTTGGATGGGCTTAGTTCAATCCAATTTGGGTTGGATTAGAGCTTGGCTCAAAAGGACTTTTAGGTCACATTGGGTCAAGTGGACCTAAATGGGTTAATTGGCTTGATCATGGCTTGATTCAAGTTTAATTGAACTCACATATGGACTTATAATGGAAATATAAATCTAATTGCAAGCGGTTTGAAGCCCTGTGGATTTTAGTTCATATGACAATTTCAAGTCAAAAGGGGTCAACATGGGCTTAGCTTGGATTTGGATTGATAATCATAGTTTGTGTTTATATTTGGAACAATGACTGAAGGAGTGATTGAATCATGAAGAAATCCATGGGTTTGAGTTAATTTGGATATCATTTAGCCAAGTTCAAGAAATTGACTAAAAGGGCTAAAATTGGGAATTTGATTTTATTTGGGTTTGGTTTTAGCCATTTGGATTTATATTTCATTTATATTTGTAAATATAAATGAAGATATAAATGGTTCATGAGAAAATCACTTGGGTTTGGAGTGATTTGGAAGCAAATTTGACCAAGTTGAGGAATGTAGGTCAAAAGGGCTTAAGTAGGGAATTGATTTGGTTTAGTTTAGTTTAATTTGATTTGAATGGTTTGAATTTAGATTTCATTTATATTTATGAATATAAAGGAAGGAATGATTGATTTATAAAGAAATCAACCAAATTTAATTTGGTTTGAATGAGGTTTTGAAGTTTGAATTCAATCACGGGTTTCAATCATTTAGAGTTGGGTTTGATTTATGATTTGGGTTGAGATTTGATTTGAGATTGGATTTATGATCTTGAGAAAATCATTTGAATTGGGGTTATTTTGAATTTGGTTAAGGCTAAGTCCATAAGATAAAATCAAAGGGCTTAGGAAAGGATTTGGAATTTGAATTTAATCATGGGTTTCAATCATTTGATTTGTGATTGGATTTATGATCTTGGATTTGAATTTGAGGTTTTGTTTGGAAGAACGAAGCAAGGGGTTTAAGGCTATAGGGTAGACAAGTCTTCCTAAATATTTAAGGCATAACCTCTTCCTATGGCTAACTCTTTTAAGTCTCTAAGCTTAGGTTAATTGTTCACCTAATCACTAGAAGTGTCTTAAGACTAAGGAGCTCTTAGTGTCTACAAGAGTCCTAGATCTATGATGAGGAAGTTGAGGGCTCACTCCCAATAGTGAGGTCAACATCCATATGTGTGGGAAAATCATAAAAGTAATGAAGAAAGTTTCTTTAATCTTAATTAGCCATTAATTGTGAGCCAATTGCATTAGGCCCATTCATTTCATAGGACCATTGCTAATTTACTTTTCAATTCATTTGCATATTACATTGGCTCATAATTATTTGGATAATTACTTTAAGATAATAGTGATAAGGGTTAATTAATTGATTTAATTCATATCTTAACTTTATTAATCTATAAAATTAACCTAATTACCTTCTTGTTAATCAAATTAACTTACAAACTTGGGATGGGATTAGGATTAGCAAACCTCTTTCTCTCTTTCCTTAAATCAAGTAAAACATCAAATTAAAAGGGACATTAGAAAAGCTTTGGTTTGCTTTAAATAATTATATTTGATATGATTGTCCTTAGGAATTAGTTTGGTTGAATAAAATCACATGTTTATGTTTATTTATTCCTCTCCAATCATATTAAATGTTGCATGTCATTTGATTCATGCATTCATCTTTTGCAAAATTAATTAAATCAAATGGTTTTCTTTATATCAAATTTGCATGTGTTGATTTAATTTGATATATGTGTGGCTATTATCACTATTAAATAAAAAAATATTTTCAAAAGTTTATAAGTTAACTATAACATTTGGAGTGATAATAGTTATAGATACCTATAAGCTCGCATGTGTCTATGATTTAAAACATGTGATATAAAGTTCTCTTTCTTTAATCTATAAAGTTTGAATGTTAACAAGTGTATAGCCCATTTGAAAAAGACACAATATTTGTTTGAATTCATTTCTATGTATTTCTATATTAGAATTTAGATGGAACTTTAGCTCACATGTATAAAAAAATCAATTAAAAGAAATACAACTGTTGCAAGATTTTCTATTCTTGTAGTCATTTGTACATCCATGTGTATTCAAGAATAGTGGGTATATCTAGTCTGGACATTCTAGAGATGCAAAGCTTTAAGTAGCCCCAAGGATGTCTTTACTTCACTCTCCTGTTTTAATAATGGCAAAATATCCGTTTAAAACTTTTATACACTTGTATGTGCATTTAGCTAATGAATGAGAATATCCTTTTCAACTTTAGCTCATACATATAAATAATTCAATTAAAAGAAATAAACTTTTGCATGATTTTCCATTCTTGTAGTCACTTGTACATTCATGTGTATTTAAGAATAGTGGGTATATCTAGTCTAGATATTTCGGGGATGCAAGGCTTTAAGTAGCCCCAAGGAGGTCTTTGCCTCACTCCCCTGGTTAACAATGTTAAAGTACTTGCTTAAAACTTTTATGCACTTGCATATGCATTTACATATTTAATGAAAATCTCCTTTTCAACTTTCTTCCATATGCATAAATAATTCAATTGAAAGAAATACAACTTTTGCAAAAAATTTCATTGTTATAGTCACTTGTACATTCATGTGTATTCAAGAATAGTGGTTATATCTAGTCTGAACATTCTGGGGATGCAAGGCTTTAAGTAGCCCTAAGGAGGTCATCGCCTCACTCCTCTGGTTAACAATGATGGAGTACTTGCTTAAAACTTTTATACACTTCAATTTGTATCTAGCTGATGAGTGAAAATCTGATTTTTTATAAAATACACATATCCACCTTTCATTTAAAGTGTATTAAAAGAAACATATTATATGTGTAGGTATGCTTAGGATTTAATCATGTGCATGCTACATGTGATCGAAAAGAATGGTTGAATATCTGTCATGTGATAGTAATTCAATCAAATTAATTTTAAGATGTCTTTCATATTGAATAGAATTATTTAAAGTGAATATAAACTTAGTATTAATTTAAAATATATAATAAGTTCACTAAAGATAATTGGGCTAATTAATATGCCTTAGAAATGACTTAAAGTAGAGATTGAAAAGAGTAATCCTCTCATTTTTATCTCTTTATAACACCTAGTTGCTAAGTGTAAGTCAAATTAAATAAAAGAAAATACTAAGTAAAATTCTCAAATCAATTAAACTACTTAAAGTGAAATCAACTTCTTATCATTGAACCCCTTTCATACTTAAAAAATCATAACAAAACATAGTTAGGACATACCACACAAGCCTTAATACACACACCTTAAAACTAAGTCACCATTCTAGCTTTATGTTAAGGCGGTGCATGGTGTGATGTATGTTTGGTTTTTTGATGTATTATTTTAAACTGGGTGTTAGGGTGTATGTTTCGTAGATAGGATGTTAAGTCATGATTAGCCTAATCATATTTTCTACAAGGGATTATGCTCAAGGGGTGCTTAAAATAAATATAATTACTCTCTTTGTAGGTTGCACAAACCCCTAAGCATAATCCAAATTAGGAGAAGTGGGCTTGGTTACCCATGTGCAGGGTGCTGAGTTTAAATTATATATATTATTTCTTGGGTTCTATGGTGTGTTTAGCTAACACTTGTTTTGCAGGTGTAGTTAGATTTACTTTTCTTATCTTTAATATAATCTTGCATTAGGAATTAGGATTAGTGTTATGGGGGAGAAGGCTTTGTCCAAAGAGGCTCTATGATACCTTTGAAGCAAGCACATCCAAATAAAAGAAGGAGGAAGATACAAGAAGCATGAAAATTGAAGAAAAGAAGACCCCCATAGCATTTATTCATTTATAATTGTAATTATTCTTTCATATACCGGGTTGTATAAGGGTAGAGCTCAGTTACCCATTTCTCTTTTTTTGGTTGTACGGTGGTACCCTGTCGCACCAACCTCTTTTTATTTTGTGTTAAATTTATTAAATTGATTGATGTCAATAGAGACATCATGTCTTTTCATAGTTTCTTTATGATTGGTTTTTTTGTATGGCCTAGATACAATTAGGCTCTCATGGAAAAAAATAATTTCTCCACCCTAACAATAACTCACAACTAAAGTTTTAAATAATTCATATCATCACATAAAGACTAGGCATTAAATCAAGATAATTAAAAGATTTACCAACCCCTTAGCTGAATATTGTATGTCTAATATCATGCATTCATATTGCTTCACTCTTGCTAAGAGAGGGTTTCCATCTTTGCACGATAGGGGAATGCTTGACCTTTGAGGGTCTCCTCTGTGGTGAAAAACACCACTTTCCTATTGATTTAGCCCATAATTCATTTCATCATGCTTTTAGACATATGAAAATCTTATGCCTTTGTCAAAATGAAGTGTCAAAAATCAAATAAAAATTGAAAAGATTTGTATTCGTAGATTAAGTAAATATTCATTCCACTCATGCTCTAGTCTCTTAAAAAGTCAATTTAAGAACTTTAGTCAATTTCTAAATAATAATAACTATCTTGCAAAATCATATGACTTGCCTACATGGTTTTAAAGTGTAAGAGGAGTTAGCTGGCTGTCACTCCAGGTGGTTATAAGTCTAACAGTCGGATTGTTTATCCTCTCTTGTGGAGGTAGACCATATACCCACTTTTACTTAGATTTAGGCCATGCTTTGGCATGTGCCAAAGCTCCATAGATTTAGGATCTGAGGTAGCTGTTTTCTTCAGGTTACAAGCATAAATCTTCACCTCTTAGACATTCCCACAATCTTGTATTATTAGATTATAAGCCCTAGTAATCTAATAAAATTTCAATTGAAACATATAATCCCTTTCAATTTCAAACATATAAAGCCTGACTATAGGATAGATTGGAGCACTTACTAGGTTTCCTAGTATCATGAGCATTCCATACTCATCTCCTTTGGCTTCGATAATAAGTCTTTTCCTTGATCTTTCCCATTTGATCTTCCAATATAACCAATTTATTGATAGTCTTACCCTTGAAATATTTAGAGATGACAATTTCCTACTTTAATTGAGAGTATTCCTAAAGAACTCACCTTCCTTAGGATGTAATTAACTATGAGGGCTTGTCCCTGTAAGAAACTTTAGAACCCGATTTAATATAAATCCTTGTTTATTCATACATGTAAAGTAGGGGAAAAATCTCTGGTATATTCGAAGACCCATCATGCCTTAGGAGTCCTTATTAGGTGATTATGTCCATTAAAAGGTGATGCATCTATCTTTTGAGATAGTAAATCATACCTCAATATCATACTTAATCACTTCAATAAGTACCCCCGTAGATCTACATGGTGTCCCATATACATATCTAAAAAATAAACACCAAAGTGAGCCTGAGATTATATTCCACCCATAGTTTGTTACTCCATTCGAACAAGTGGGAAGGAAAACTTGCCCTCCACTAGGACGACGAAGAGGAAAGTCTAGAGGAAATCCCCTAGGTTGATGGCCTCCATACTTGCCACCCACGAGGAGATTTATCCCAGCTACCAGGAGTACACTTGTTATCTTCATAGACTTTGAATCTAGTTCAGATGATGAGTCTTATGTGATTGGCACACCAATCAGCTCTTCTCGATAGCAGATCCCATTGGAGGCAACACTTGAGCCAAATAGTGATAAAGATTGGATTCCCAAGTAAAGCATAAGTGTATCCAAGTCCTCTTTATGTGAAATTGCAAAGCATAAGTTGGGAACCTTAGCTCTAACCCCACTTTCCTCACAAGGCCCTTAAATCATGTGCAGCTATGAAGACTCAGAGATTTCATCTTGCAGCATTATCCTCAAGTCAAAAAGTTAATGTAGAACTTGAGAATGATTGATATAAAGAATTAATAGAATTACCTTTTGATTGGTACTCGCCTTGTGTTCATAACTTAACAAAGAAATGTCCAATTCCACATACATGGTCTAAGCACAGGTCAGATTACTTCAAAAGGATATAGAACAATAAATGCAAAAGCTCTCAATCAAGACTAAAACTAAGCTTTGTTACATTAGGCCCAGTCGATGATGATGATTACTACTTGGTCATCACCAATCATTTGGAATATGATAGGTTCTTTTCAAATCACATTAACTCATATGCGGAGGTGTGCTTAGAAACTTCAGATGATCCAGATGATTTCTAAGTAAAAGATGCATCTCCAGAGTTTGAAGAAAAAATCAAGTCAATAATCGATGAACTTGAAGAAATCAATTTGGGAACTAAAGATAATCCACATCAGACATGCATCAGTTCCTTGTTGAATGAAACTAAAAATAATGACCTGGTTAGGCTACTTACTGAGTTTAAGGATTGTTTTGTATGGAGTTATGAAGAAATGCATAGATTGGCTCCTGACATAGTGATCCATAAGCTAGCGACACAACCTGATACTAACCCTATCAAGCAAGCTCCTAAATGCATGCGATTAGACATTGAACAACAGGTCATTTCCAAAGTTAAGAAATTGATCGAAGCTAGTTTCATCTAGGAGGAAAAATACCTCGCCTGATTGGCTAGTGTCATTTCAATTAATAAGAAGAATGGAGAAATTTGCATATGCATCGATTTTATGGATCTAAATAAGGCATGTCCAAAAGACATATTTCCACTACCAATACCAGAACTGATGATGTACATTGCCTCATCTCATGTAGTCTTCTCTTTCATGAACGGTTCATCTGGATATAACCAAATAAAGATGACACCTAAAGATGAAAGAAATAATGCTTTCAGAACCCCGATCAGTATTTATTGCTATAAGGTCATACCTTTCGGTCTTAAAAATTTAGGTGCCATATACCAGCTGGCTATGACTTGAATCTTTGACGAACTCATTCATCACCAAGTAGAATGCTATGTCGATGATCTTGTGGTCAAGCGCAAAGAAAAGAAGACAATCTCTTTGAATTGATAGTATTTTTTTAAGCTATCAAGATAATATAATCACAAAATGAACCCCTTGAAGTGTGCATTCAGAGTAGCTTCAGGGAAGTTTCTTGGGTTCATTGTCCGACACCGCAGAATCGAAATCGACCCAGAGAAGATTAAAGCAATATTAGAGATGCCACCCCCTAAAATTTTAACTCAATTCAGATCATTAAAAGGGCGGTTGGCGTATCTAAGATGCTTTATATCCAACCTATTAGGTAAATGCCAACCATTTTCAGCACTGGTCAAGAAGGGTGCCAAGTTCAAGTGGGATAACCAGTGCTAACATGCCATCGAGAGTATCAAGCAGTACCTCATGACCCCACCAATTTTAGCCGCCCTATCCTGGGAAAGCCGCTTATACTCTATACTGTTGCATAAGATGACTCCCTTGGCGCTTTGTTGGCCTAAGCCAACGACAAAGGAAAAGATAATGCACTCTACTATCACAATCATCATCTAATCCCTACTAAAGCAAACTATCCACTCATTGAGAAGCATTGCCTAGCTTTAATCATTGCATCACAAAAGATACAACATTATATACTTTCACATAAAGTAAACATGATTTCTAGAATAAACCCACTGCAATATCTCATGACTTGACCGACTCTATCTGGATGGTTGGCACATTGGCCTATGATTCTGGCATAGTTTGATATCACTTTCGTATCCCTCCATGTGATGAAAGGACAAGCACTTGTAGATTTCTTAGCAGCACACCCCCTTCCCGCCGACTCTCTGCTTAGTAATGATCAACTCGATGAACAAATCATGAACTTAAAGGATACTAGCATTCTCCGTTGGGAGATTATTGACCTCACTTTTGGAGTGAGTTCTCATCCTCCTCCTAAACCTAGGAGTCTTCTAGATGCTAGGACTTCCTTAATCATAAGACACTTCTAGCAATTATGTAAACACTTAACCTAAGCCTAGATACTTAGAAGGGTTAACCATAGGATTAGGCTATGCCTTAGGACTTAGGGAGATCCACCCACCCTATAGCCTAAACCCAATCCATGTTCACCTTCTTAAACCATAACTAAACCTCAAATTTAATTCAAATATCAAATCCAAATCCAAATTCAAATCCCAAACCAAAGGATTGAAGCTCATGATCAAATACAAACTCAAAATCAACCTACGCCCTATGATTTTATCTTATGGAGTTAGCCTTAGCAAAATTAAAATCAACCCAAAATCAAGTGATTTTCTCAAACATCAATTCAACCCTTCAATCAACCTATCAAAATTACAATCAAACTCAATTCCAAATCCAATTTGCCAAAATCTATAATTATCCTACCCAAGCCATGTGACCTTCTTTCATGAGCTTAGCCAAATCTTAATCCAAATCAGTTTAAAATCAATTGATTTTTTCATAATCAATTATTATCTTCAATCATCTTGCTAAATATAAATCAAATCTACATTCAAATAACAAAAATTAAATCAAACTAAATCAAGATCCAAATCTAAGCCCTATGACTCACCTTCATGAGCTTAGCCAAATTTTCCTTCAAATCACTTCAAATTCAAATGATTTTCTCATGAATCAATCATATCTTCAATCATCTACACAAATATAAATGGAATATGCATTTAAATCATCAAATTAAATCAAAGTAAATCAAAATCCAAATCTAAACCCTTTAAGCCAATTTCATGGACTTAGCCAAATTTCATTCAAATTAAAATCGAAACTAATTGATTTTTTTTCATAAATCAGCCATTCCATCAATCATAATCATAAATATAAATGAAATCTACTCATCAAGCCAAACCAAAATCAACCCAAGTCAAACCCAACCTAGCCCTTTTGACTTGAAATATTCAAATGAACCAAAATCCATTTGAACCCAAATCAATTGTAATAGAATTTATATATCAATCCCAAATCCATGTATGTAAACTCAACTAAATCAAACTCAACCCAAAATCAAATCAATTAAACTTAATTGGTTCACTTGACCCAAAGTGACCAATTTGACCTATTTGAACCAAAATCCAATTCAATCCAAATCAAAGTGAATTAAGCCAATCCAAACTTCATAACATGATTATTGATCACCTTAGCTTGATCAATTATCATAAATTGGGTCAAACCAAGTCAACCTTCTTAATCCATATGAACCCAAACTAGCCAAATTATAACCTAAGCCAAATCCATTGAAACTAATAACCCATACCCATCCAAAACCAACATTTGAACATGACTTGACCTTTAGTTGAGCCAAACCTAACCTAATTAGCACTCTTGACCCAAGTTGACCCAATTTGACCTACATGGCCAAAATAGGTCAAATTTTGATATAATCCAAATTGATTACAACCAATGGCTCAAGTTTATTCCAAATTGACTATTAAACTTGACCAAACCCTCAATTAAACCCAATTGACCCACTAGACCCAAATGACCTATTTAATCTAACTTGACCTGAAGGGTCAAACCAACCTATAACCCAATTAAATCTAGATTAAACTCAACCAAAGCCTATAACATATTCCAAATGACCAACTAAATCCAATCTAATTTTTCCAATTGGGTCAAATTGCTCAACTCGATCCATTTGACACAAATGAACTCAAATGAGCCAAAATTAAATCTAACCCAAAGCAAATCAAACCAATGACACCAATACATCCAAAATGATCATATAAACTTGACCCAACCCTTAGTTTGACCCAATTTCATCAATTGACCAACTTGACCCAACCTAATCTAATTTGACTCAAGTGAGTCAAATTGAATCAAATCAAACCAAATGAACTCCAAATGACATGAAATTTGACCCAACCTACTTTTGAATCATTCCAAATCTATCGAAATCAAATTCATTGATAAATGACCATCCTACCTTTGGGCTAGGGGTATCACATGAGACAAATCACCCATGTAAGTGGTCATTTCTATTCCTTTGCCAGTTGGCACTCTCTCATTGGTCCACCTAGCTCCTAGGACACTGCCCAACCTGACCCAAACGTGGTTTGGTCAGCCATCACCTATGGGGAGGTGAAATCACCTCACCTTCCCCATTGGTGCAATTGAAATAATAAGGACACCCACTACCCTCCTTGGCACCCACCTCTGCACCTTCACCCAACCAAATTGAGCCAACTCATCACCTCCCTGTCACCCATAACTCCCTAAGGAGGCTGGATGATCAAAAAAATCTAAATTAGGATAAACCATCCATCAAGAGGAAGGGTGGGGGTGTGGTATACACCCCCTCATTTCCTCTCAAACACACACTAATTCACTCCTCAGAGCCTTAGCTACTTGATACAAGTAACCATAGCCATTTCCCAAGCTCCCAAGCTCATTCTTTAGTCCCTTTTCTCGATTTTCTTCAAGCTTAAATAGGGCACTCCCCCCCCCCCCAACTAAAGTGCAATTAACTTTTCACACACCATCCTTAGAGCTAGTAGAGCAAGAACAAGTCATTGCCCTAGCTTCCCAATGACCGAAAGGTAGACTTTGATCAACACGGGGGGATGTATACCCCTCATTTCCTCTCAAACACACAATAATTCACTCCTCAGAGCCTTAGCTACCCGATACAAGTAACCATAGCCATTTCCCAAGCTCATTCTTTAGTCCCTTTTCTCAATTTTCTTCAAGCTGAAATAGGGCACTCCCCCCCCAACCAAAGTGCAATTAACTTTTCACACACCATCCTTGGAGCTAGTAGAGCAAGAAAAAAATCATTTCCCTTCCCAATGATCGGAAGGTAGACTTTGATCAACACTGGCCTCCTATGGTTGTGGCCTTTCAAGCAAACCACCTCAAATTGGAGCTTGTGCAGATCAATATGGCCTCGTCTCCACTAGATGAAGCTTCCTCAATCAAATTTGCCATAGGTCTTGAGCTCCGATGAGGTATGCCATTGAAACTAACCTTTGGATGAAAAGGAGTTAGAGCTTTTTAAAGAAAACTTTCATTCCATGTGATATTAGCTGTCAGATCCCCATGGATCTTTCACGCGAAGGTGTGGGATCCATTTAGAGTCGATCCGAGCTCTGGTGAACTCAGATCATGCGAGCAATGGTAGACAGACTCCATTCTCCCTCACTTGCATGATGATAGATCACACACCGTATGTTCCGAGCAAACAGAACAGGCGATCGTGATTAGATTTGATAGATCGATCTGATTTAATCCTTTAGTACTGGGGGATTAATCATAACCATCCGATCTTAGATCGGATGATGCACGAGAAAGCGCATCCGCCTCCACCATGCAAGCACTGACTAAGATTATTTTTAAATAATGAATCCCATGGCACCACGTGGAAAGTGCGCCACACACACTAATTCACTCCTTAGAGCCTTAGCAACCCGATACAAGTAACCATAGCCATTTCCCAAGCTCCCAAGCTCATTCTTTAGTCCCTTTTCTCAATTTTCTTCAAGGCAAATAAGGCACTCCCCTAACCAAAGTGCAATTAACTTTTCACACAACATCCTTGGAGCTAGTAGAGCAAGAATGATCATTGCCCTAGCTTCCCAATGACCGAAAGGTAGACTTTGATCAACACTGGCCTTCTATGCTTCGGGTATTGGCCTTTCGAGCAAACCACCTCAAATTGGAGCTTGTGCAGATCAATATGGCCTCGTCTCTACTAGATGAAGCTTCCTCAATCAGATTTGCCATAGGTCTTGAGCTCCGATGAGGTATGCCATTGAAACCAACCTTTGGATGAAAAGGAGTTAGAGCTTTTTAAAGAAAACTTTCATTCCATGTGATATTAGCCATCAAATCCCCTTGGATCTTTCGCACGAAGGTGTGAGATCCATTTAGAGTCGATCTGAGCTCTGGTGAGCTCAGATCATGTGAGCAATGGTAGACGAACTCCATTCTCCCTCACTTGCATGATGATATATCACACACCGTAAGTTCCATGCAAACAGAACAGAAGATCATGATTAGATTTGATAGATCGATCCAATTTAATCTTTTAGTGCAGGGGGATTAATCGTAGCCATCCGATCCTAGATTGGATGATGCACGAGAAAGCGCGTCCGCCTCCACCATGCAAGTGCTGACTAAGATTATTTTTAAATAATGAATCCCACGGCACCATGTGGAAAGCTAATTCACTCCTCGAGCCTTAGCAGTAACCATAGCCATTTCCTAAACTCCCAAGCTCATTCTTTAGTCCCTTTTCTCAATTTTCTTCAAGTGAAATAGGAACTCCCAACCAAAGTGCAATTAACTTTTCACACACCATCTTGGAGCTAGTAGAGCAAGAACATTGCCATAGCTTCCCAATGACCGGAAGGTAGCTTTGATCAACACTAGCCTTCTATGCTTCGGGTATTGGCCTTTCGAGCAAATCACCTCAAATTGGAGCTTGTGCAGATCAATATGGCCTCGTCTCCACTAGATGAAGCTTCCTCAATCAGATTTGCCATAGGTCTTGAGCTCCGATGAGGTATGCCATTGAAACCAACCTTTGGATGAAAAGGAGTTAGAGCTTTTTAAAGAAAACTTTCATTCCATGTGATATTAGCCATCAGATCCCCTTGGATCTTTCGCGCGAAGGTGTGGGATCCATTTAGAGTCGATCTGAGCTCTAGTAAGCTCAGATCATGTGAGCAATGGTAGACAGACTCCATTCTCCCTCACTTGCATGATGATAGATCACACACCGTATGTTCCGTGGGAATAGAATAGACGATCGTGATTAGATTTGATAGATCGATCTGATTTAATCCTTTAGTGCTGGGGGATTAATTGTAACCATCCAATCTTAGATCGAATGATGCACAAGAAAGCGCATCCGCCTCCACCATGCAAGTGCTAACTAAGATTATTTTTAAATAATGAATCCCATGGCACCACATGGAAAGTGTGCCACACACACAAATTCACTCCTCAGAGCCTTAGCTACCCGATACAAGTAACCATAGCCATTTCCCAAGCTCCCAAGCTCATTCTTTTCTCAATTTTCTTCAAGCTGAAATAGGGCACTCTCCCCAACCAAAGTGCAATTAACTTTTCACACACCATCCTTGGAGCTAGTAGAGCAAGAATGAATCATTGCCCTAGCTTCCCAATGACCGAAAGGTAGACTTTGATCAACACTGGCCTCCTATGCTTCGGGTATTGGCCTTTCGAGCAAACCACCTCAAATTGGAGCTTGTGCAGATCAATATCACCTCGTCTCCACTAGATGAAGCTTCCTCAATCAGATTTGCCATAGCTCTTGAGCTCCGATGAGGTATGCCGTTGAAACCAACATTTGGATGAAAAGGAGATAGAGCTTTTTAAAGAAAACTTTCATTCCATGTGATATTAGCCTTCAAATCCCCTTGGATCTTTTGCGCGAAGGTGTGGGATCCATTTATAGTCGATCCGAGCTCTGGTGAGCTCAGATCATGCGAGCAATGGTAGACGGACTCCATTCTCCCTCACTTGCATGATGATAGATCACACCATGTTTGCGAGCGACGAACAGCGATCATTAGATTTGATAGATCGATCCGATTTAATCCTTTAGTGCCGGGGGATTAGTCGTAACCATCCGATCTTAGATCGGATGATGCACGAGAAAGCGCGTCCACCTCCGCCAAGCAAGCGCTGACTAAGAATATTTTTAAATAATGAATCTCACGACACCACATGGAAAGTGCGCCGCAATAGCGCGCCACATAGCGTCGACGGGATTAAGGGCTAATTAGGCCTAATTAATGTATTTTAATGGCTATAACTTGTAAAAATCATAACTAATTGTAAAAAAATAAAAAAATATTCAAATAAATACTCATTTTAAAGGTATTTCAGAGAAGAATTAATTAAAAATGTTTTTAGTTAATTTTGAATAGTAAATAATGCTTAATTAGGGTTTAATTATAATATTAATTAACCTAATTACTCTTTAATTACTTAAGTAATTAATCTTAAACTTTGTGGGTTAATTTAATGGGATGACCTCTACCTCCCATGATTTTCTTGAGATTTATTTCTTAGTTAATTAGGGAAATTGGCTAAATAAGCTTTAATTACTTTCTTAAGTTAATTAACCATTAATTAATCCCAAGAATAGTAATAAATTAATTAATTAGGTGGTTAATTGTTGTTTAACAGTGAATAAACCCATAGGATAAGGTTGAGGCTTCCTCCTTAGCCCATTTCCCCTAGGTTCATTCCATTAATCAAACTAATTAAGGTTTAATTAATTACTTAAATTATTTATTTTATTAAATTAAAATGATAATCACATCAGAACTTAATTAATTAAGTCTTGGGTAGACCCTTAGGTGTTCAACAATCTAAGGGAATCCTATGGAGATTATAATTAGCCCACATGTGTGAGAGAATTATAAGAGTACTTAATTAAGTTTCTTAACTTAAATAACCATTAATTGTGAGCCAATTATATTAAGCCCCTTTTCTTTCTTAGGATCATTGTTAAATTTACTTCCAATGCATGTGCATATCATGTTGGCTCATAATTATTTGGGTAATTATGGTAAGGTAACATAAGAAAGGGTTAATTAATAAATTTAATGCATATTACAACTTAATTAACTCATAAAATTAACTTAATTGCAGTTCCCTAAACTAAAATTAAGTAACAAACATGGGAATGGGTTAGGATCAGCAAACCTCTTCCTCACATCCTTAAATCAAATCAAAATATGAAATTAAAATTGACATTTAAGAAGCTTTGATTTACTTTAAATAATTTTACTTGATTGCACTTCCCTAAACTAAAATTAAGTAACAAATATGGGAATGGGTTAGGATTACCAAACCTCTTCCTCACATCCTTAAATCAAATCAAAATATGAAATTAAAATTAACATTTAAGAAGATTTGATTTACTTTAAATAATTTTACTTGATTTGACCTTGGGAATTAATTTGATTGAATGAAATAATGTGTTTATGTTTATTTATTCCTTTCCAATCATGTTAAATGTTGTATGCCACTTTAAATCATGCATTCATCTTTTTAAAAATTAATTAAATCACATGATTTTTCTTTATGTAAGCTTGCATATGTTGGACCAATTTATAATATGTGTGGCTATTATCACTAATAAATTTAAATTATTTTTCCAAAGTTTATAAATCAATTACATTGATTAGAGTGATAGTAGTTATGAACATATATAGGTTTGCATGTGCTTATAGCTTAGATATATGAAGTAAAGCTTTCTTTCCTTAATTCATATGTAGTTTTACATGTATTTGAATGTTAATAAGCATATAGTTCGAACATCCCGGGAATACGAGGCTTTAGGTAGCCCCAAGAAGGTTATTTAATTACCTCACATCCCTGGTTAACAATGACATATACTTATTTTATTTCATTTATATGTGTTTCTACATTAGAATTTGGAAAGAACTTTAATACACATGCATAAATGTTTCAATCAAATAAAAATATAATCTTTGCATGGTTTTCCTTCCATTATTTATGTATACATCCATATGTACTTCAAAAAAGTAAATGTTTAGTTTGGACATCCTATAATCTTATGATTCATGCATGCAAATTTACATATGTTTGATATGCTTCGTTCAGTTACGTATTGCTGAGTTTCCTGAGGTATAGTTAGCACCAGGTCCAGATTACCTCACTTCCTTGGTTAATAATGACATGTACCTATTTAATTTCATCCCTATATACTTTTGTATAAGAATATAGATAGAGCTTTAAAACAATATGATTAAATAACTTGATCACATAAAAGAATATAAACTTTAAATACACATGTATAAATTCATCATATAAGTGTGCTAAAACATATTGCATGTTTAGATACACTTAGGATTAAATCATATGGATGTTACATGTGATGGAAAGGAATGAGTTAATATATATCATGTGATAGTACTTTAATTAGGTTAATCTTAAGATGCCTTTCATATTGAATAAAATTATTTAAAGTGAACTTAAACTTATGATTAATTAAAAAAAATGTAATAATCCATTCACTAAAGAGAACTAAATAAAACTAACATACTTTAGAAAGTGGCTTAAGGTAGGGATGAAAGAGGGCAGTCCTCTTTTCTTCTCTTTATAACACTTTGTTGCTAAGTGTAATCAAATGAAATAAAAGAAAACACAAATTAAAATTCTCAAATCAATTAAACAACTTCAAGTGAAATCAACCTTTCATGCCACATTGAATCTTTCTACACTTAGAAAATACAACACTAATACTTAGTTGAAACATACTACACAAGCCTTAAAACAGGCATTAGAATTAAGTCGTCACTTCTAGTCCTAAGTGAGGACGATGTATGTATGGTGTATGTTTTATTTTGTGATATAATATTTTAGACTGGATGTTAGGGTCCCCTAAGCATAATCCAAATTAGGACAAGTGGGCTTGTTTATCCATGTGCAGGGTGCTAAGTCTAAATTATATATATAATTGCTTAGGATTATATGTATGTTTAGCTAACCTCTATTTTTCAGGAGTAGTTAAATTTACTTTTTTCTATTTTTAATGTACTTTTCTATTAGGAATTAGGATTAGTGCTATGAGAGTTTAGGATGAGCATTGGCCAAAAGGCTTTGTATTAGGGTGCCATGTGATGCCTTGAAACCTACCAAATCAAAGTAGCAATGAGGAAAGAAATGAAGATATGAAGAATAAAGAACGAAGACCCCCCCATAATAATTAATAATATTGTAATTATTATTTTATAATTCCAGGTTGTATAAGGGTAGAGCTCGGCTACCCATTTTCTCTTTTCGGGTTGTATGGCGATACCCGATCGCACCAGCCTATTATTCTTTTGTGATAGTTATAAAATATTTGATGTTATCTTTAAATTGTGCATTAGGGTGGCATGCTTTTCTTAGTTTCTTAAATGATTGATGTTTGAATGTGTGGCCAAGTCCAACTAATCACTCATAACTAAATTTTAAACAACTTATGACCTCATCATAAAGCTTAGGATATAATCAAGATAACTAAAGATTTAGCAACCCCTTAGCTGAATGGTTGAATGTTTCACATCATGCATACATATTATTTCTCTCTTGAAAATAGAGGGTTTCCATCTTTGCATGATAAGGGATGGCTTGACCTTTGAGGGCCTCCTATGTGTTTGAAAACACCTCTTTCTCACTAATTTTGCCCATAATCCATTTTAATCATGCATGTAAGCATCAAAATCCTAAAGCCTTTGTCCAAATAAAGTGTCAAAAATTAAATAAAATTTATAAAGATTTTTTATTAGATTAAGTCATTACTCTTACCACTCATGCTCTAGTCTCCTAGAGAGTGAGTTTAAAAACTTTAGTCTCTTTTCTAAATAAATAATAGCCCAACTATCTTGTAATTTCACATGAATGGATTTGAATCATAGGAGGAGTTAGCTGAAAACCACTCCATGTGATTGTAATCCTAGTAATCGGGTGATTTATCCTCTCTTATGGAGGTAAATTGTATGCCCACCTTTGCTTAGATTTAATTCTTGCTTTAGCTTATGCCAAAGCTCCATATATTTAGGATCCAAGGTAGCTATTTCTTTCTGACTATAAGCATAAATCCTCATCTCTTAACATTTTCACAACCTTGTGTTGGTGGATTATACGCCCTAACAATCTAATAAAATTCAACTCTAACAAATAAATCTCTTCACTTTCAAACATATAAAGCCCAATTATAGAATAGATTGGAATGCTCACTAGGTTTTCTAGTATCATGAGCATTTCCTGATTCCTCTCATTTGGATTCAAAAAATAAGTCTTCTCCTTGAACTTTCCCAATTAATTTTCTGAACATAATCTTTGATAGTCTAACCTTGAAATTTTTGAAGTTGATGATTGTCTACTTTAATTGAGAATGTTCTTAAGAAATTTCATTCTCTACGATGTAATTAACTATGGAGGCTTGCCTTCATAGGGAACTTTAAATCCTGGTTTAATAAAAACTTTGCTTTACTTATCCATGTAAAGTAGAGAAAAAATCTCTGGTACATTCGAAGATCTATCATGCCTTGGGAGTCCTTATTAGGTGACTAGGTCCATTGAAGGGTGATGTTTCTATCCTTCGATATAGTATATCATACCTCAATGTCATACCTGATCACTTCAATAAGTATCCCCTATGATTTACGTGGGGTCCGCCCACATCTAAAAATAAACACCATAGAAATATATTTTGATGGTGCGACTTCCCCTCAAAGAGGAGAAGAACCACAATATACTCTTCCAGGAATGGCAGGGGTAGGAATAGTTCTACTAACTCTGAATTGTGATATGATGAGATTCTCATATCATCTATCCGATCCTTGGACCAACAACGAAGCCGAATATGAGGCTCTCATTGTAGGTCTGGAGTTAGCCATTTTGCTAGGCATCTAGAACATCAACATCTTTGGGGATTCCCAACTAGTGGTCAACCAAATTGTTGGGTCCTACAAGATCCATAATCCTAGACTCCATCACTATCACAAGTACACCATGGAGTTATTGGCCCAAATCCTAGAAGAGACCATCTACAAAATCCCTTAAGTAGAAAATGCCATAGCGGATGCCTTAACCAAGCTTGTTATGGAGCTAGCGTGTACAAAAAATGAGTCTTAATCAATAGAGGTCCAAAATAAGTAAGTCTTGCCTATTATTGATACTGAACTCATCGAAAAATACTCTCTTGAAAGTGAGGTTATCGTTGCCAAAAAGGATAAAGAACTAGATTATTGGCAACCCTTCATTTATTACTTAAACAAAGGTAAACTACCTCAAGAGAAGTCCTAAGCACATCAAGCGAAGCAAAGACACTTTCCTACGCCCTCATGGATGGTGCTATATACCGGCAGTCCTTCTATCATATTTGGTTACAAAGTTTAGACAAGCACAAAACCCATAAGATCGTGATCGAGGTCCATTCAGGATTATGTAGAGCTTACCAATTTGTCCTAAGATGAAAGCCAAAGTCAAGAGACTTAGATATTATTGACTGTCGATGATCACCAATTGCATGGACGTAGCTAAGCGATGCCACCAATGCCAAGTACATGGTGTGGTCCTACACCAACCACCCAACACTCTACATCCAACTCTGGTGTCATGGCCATTCGAGTGTTGGGGTACTAACACAGTGAGTCTAATTGATTCTCCTTCTTTCAAGGGTCACCAATTCATTCTGACTGCTACCAACTACTTTTCTAAATAGGCTGAGGCAATTCCACTTAGGGAGGTCAAAGCTCAGCATGTGCTCCAGTTTTTCAGGAATCATGTCGTGTATAGATTCAGGGTACCTCGTTGAATTATATCCGAAATTGGTACTATATTCAAGAGCACCAAAATCAATAACTTCACCTGGAGACACAGCATAGATTAGAGATACTATACCATCTACTACCCACGGGTGAATAGTTTAGCTAAAGCCTTCAACAAAACTCTCATCCAAATACTTAATAAGACACTCAACAATAATAAACGATAGTGTCATGAGCAGTTAGTTGAAGCTTTGATGGCCTATCGTACTATCTATAGTACTGCAAATGAACCAAATCAAATTGACTTCGGACCCATCACTAAGGAGAAAGGAGTAAACAGAGTTGGAGTTTTGTAAGTAGTGCGGTAAGCCCAAAAAGCTTCAACTAACTACTCATGGCACTATCATTTGTTGTCTTTGAGAGTCTTCTTGAGTATTTGGATGAAAGTTTTGTTGAAGGCTTCTGCTAAACCATTCACCTATGGGTAGTAGATGGTAGAGTATCTCCAATCTATGCTACGTCTTTGGATGAAGCTATTGATTTTGGTGCTCTTGAATGAAATACGAATATATGATATAATTCAGTGAGGTACCCTGAATCTATACACGATATGGTTTCTGAAAAATTGGAGCACATGCTGGGCTTTGACCTTTATGATAAAAAATTTATCTCCACCTTCATCTATCCCCTTTTGGAAAGAAGGATAAATAAAAATAAAAATATATAACACCTTATTGGGATGCCATGCAGATCTGTAGATGTTCTTATTAGGATGATCGGGTGCGACATTAAGGAGAGGTATACTATCTCGAAAGATAGAAGTCACCACCCTACAATGAACTTAATCACGTCAATAAGGACTCTTAAAGACTATGGGTCTTCGGAATGTACCAAAGATTTTTTTCCCCTACTTTATATGGAAAAGTAAACCATGATTTGTTTTAAACAAGATTCGTTAAGTTGCCTACAAGGGCAAGCCCTCATAGTTAATTACATCATAAGGAATAGGATTCCATAGGAATATTCTCGATTAAGGTAAATGATCGTTGTCTCTAAAAATTTTTAAAGGTAGGACTATCAATCGATTAGTTTATTTTTAGAAAAGTTAAGTGGGGTCGATCAAGAGGAAGGAGTTCTTATCAAAGCCAAATGAAGATAAGTTGGGGATGCTTAGGATACTAGAAAGCATAGTAAGCATCCCAAAATATCCTATGGTTGGGCTTTATATTTTGAAATTGAATTGATTTATTTGAGTTGAATTATTATTAGAAAGTTAGGGCTTACAATTCCATGATACAAGGTCATGGAAATGCCTAAGAGGTGAGGATTTATGCTCGTAGCCTGCAAAGGGAAGAAGAAACCTCTGAACTTAAATCTATGGGGCTTCGGCGAGAGCCGGAGCATGACCTAAATCTAAGGCAAAAATGAGTATTTGGTTTACCTCAACAAGAGAGGATAAACCACCCGACTGTTGAACTTAAAATCGCCTGGGTGTGGCCGCCAACTAACCTATCCTATGATTTTAAAATATGTAGGAAAGTCAAATACTTTTGCAAGATACCTAAGCTATTATTTATTTTAGAAAGAGATTAAGCCCTTAAACACATTTCTAAGAGACTAGATCTTGTAGTGCATAATTTAATGACTTAAATCTAATGCAAATTTTGTTATATTTTATTTTTATTTTGGACAATCAATTTGATGCAGGCTTTAGGATTCATATGACTAATGCATGAGAAATTAGATTATGGGCCAAAATCAGTAAGATAATGAGGTGTGTTTTCATCATTACTCTCAAAGATCAAGTCAAGTTCTCTGGCAAAGGTGGAAGCCCTCCAATCAAGGGTGAAATAATATACTTTTATGCATGATGTGAGAAAAGTAATACAACATCCTAAGGGTTTAGTTTTATCTTAATTAAGCTTTAGATGAGGTTATGAGTTATTTTATTTTTAGTTTGAATTGATTACTTGGATGGAAAATTTAATTTTCCTAAGAGCCTAATCATCATCCAGGCCATACATCAAAGCAAGGAATAAATTAAAAAAAGATGTCATCTTAATGCACAAGTTAAACAAACATCAATCAATTTATAAAGCTAGCGCAAAAGAATAAGAGGCCATTTATGGTCAGGCTCCACCACACAAACCTGAAAATAGATTGGGTTGCTGAGCTCTACCCTTATACAACCTGGATTACAAATAAATTAAATACAATCGAGAAAGAATTCATTATTATGGGGGTCTTCATTTTTCATTCTTCATTTCTTCTTTCTTATTTCTTATTTCTTCTTTTGGCTGGTAGGAATGTGGTTGCTCCAAAGGCTTCACATGGTACATAAGGCATAGCCCTATAACCAATGTTCATCCTAATATCTCATAAAAATCATTCTAAAATCCTAATTGCAAAATTACATGAAAATGAGAAAAAGAAAATCTAAGTAAAACCTACAAAATAGAGGTTATCCAAACAAACCATATAATCCCAAGCATGTATATATATATATATATATATATATATATATATATATATATATTGGACTTATCACTCCACACATAGGTAACCAAGTCTACTTGGCTTATTTTTGGATTATGCTTAGGGGTATAAGCACCTGCACAGCAAAAACATTTTTAAATTTTTATTATAGTGCCCCTTAAGCACAATCCCCTGTAAAAGATAATAGTTAGACTAAGATTGCCCTACCATTCAGTCTACGCACATACACCCTAACATCCAGACTAAAACAAAATATCATAAAATAAAAGAAAACATCAAACCATGCACTGCCCTAACCTAAAGCTAGAAATTGTGACTTAGCCTAATGTGTGTGTCATTTAAGGTTTGTGTGATATGCTTAGCTAGGCTTTAGGGTTTAGACTTTTTTCTAAGTATGAAGACTTCAACTTAGAGGGTGGTTTCAATTTAAGTTGTTTAGTTGATTTGGGTTAATTTTATTTGATGATTTTATTTAGTTTAAATGAACATACTTAATTACTAAGTGTTGTAAAGAGAGAGAATAGAGAAGAAAACCTCTCTTTCCTTCCCTACCTTAAGTAATTTCTAAGGTAGATTCATATTTGATTTTTATTTAGTGAATGTTTTATTATATGTTTTAATTAAGCCTACATTTAGATTTTTTTTTCCTAAACAAACCTATTCAAAAAGAAAGCCATTTTAAGATTAAGTAAAGTGAAATACTATCACAATACTCACAACATTTCATTTCTTTCCCAACATGTGTAACTTGCATATGGATGAATCCTAAGCATATCTATGCATGCAAATGGAAGTATTTAGCGCACCTTAATGATAAATACTAAGAGAGTTTATTTAAGAAAATTTAGAATGTTTTATGTATGCATGATTTTGTAAAGTAGAAAAGGATGATTCTTTTATCCATTTTTCATATGCACATTTACAAGTATAAAAGACATAAGTGAGTACTAAGACAAAGACCTTAGGGCTACTTAAAGCCTCATAATCTTGGGGTTGTTCAGACTAATATACCACTTTTCTTAAATACATGTGCATGTACAAAGGAAATGAATATAAAAAGAAAGATGCAAAAGTTTATGTTTGTTAGTTTGATTTATTTATGCAATTTACATGTGTAAGTGTGGATGTCCTTATTAATTGATAGCATAGGGATGAATATGAATGGATTTAAGCAAGTGTTATATTCTTTTCAAATGAACTATACACTTTGCAAGTCCTATTCAGAACTATATTAAAAGAGAAGAGAGGGAAAGACACATAGTGCACATCCTTATATTTTACTCACATGCAAGCCTATAAATAATTATAAGTAGCATACCTTTTAGTTATGATGTTTGATTTATAGGCTTTGAAAATAATTTTGGATTTAATAATGATAATAGCCATTCATATTCTTACTTTAGTCAAAAAATATAATTTGACATAAAGAAAATATTTCATTTTCATTTGATTTTTAAAAGACATGAATGTATGGTTTTTATATGAAATACACATTTAGCATATTAGAAAAGAGATAAAGTGATGAAAGCATGTAAATTCATTCACCCTAATTAATTCCTAAAGACAATCCTATGGAATAAGATTATTTAAAATAAATCAAATTTGATTTAAGGAAAGTTTGATTTTGTTTTGCATTTGATTTGAATTTAAGAAATGTGAGATAAGGTTGTTGGTCCTAACCCATTCTCACATGTGTATGATGTTTTAGTTAAATTTTTTTTGGTTATTAGATCAATTTTATGCTTTGGTTAGGTTAAGGTGTACATTAACTTCATTAATTACCCCTTACCTACACCACTTTAACAAATTTAATCAAATAATTATGAGCCAATGTATGACATAAAACCACACAAGGAATTTAAGATAGCAATGCACCTAGGAAAGAAATTGGCCCAATGCAATTTGCTTATAATTAGTAATTAATTAAGCTAAAGGGTTTAATTTAAGTACTTTCATAATCCTTCTCACACATGTCGGTTGGATTTTGATTTCCTTAAGCTATTTAGGTTATTGAACACGTAAGCACCCACCCAAGATGAATTGGTTAAGTTCTGGAATATTTTAAAATTTTATCAAGTTAATTAAGTAGGTGATTAGTGGATTAGCCCATAATTAAGTTTGGATTAAGGAAGGAAAGGGGTTTAGGGAATGGCTTAGAGAAAATTCCCTAAATCCATTCCATAAACCTCTTCTTCACTTAAGAAATGCTTAATTGACTTAATAAAGGGATTAGGCCACTGTTACAAGGTTAATTAAGCTTAATTATAAAATAGAGTGATTATGGATCCATTAATTGATTTCTCTAATTAACTCATCAATAATCCCAAGAAAATTAGGGGAGGCAGAGGTTACCCCACTAAATGCCTATGAGAAATTTGAAATGAATTGATGAAGTAATTCGGGAGTAATTAGGGTTATTAAGTTTTCATTAAAACCCTAATTACGAAAAATGCACTATTCAAAATCTATTAGAAATAATTTTAGATTATTCCTCTCTAAATTATCTTCATAATGCTTTTTATTTAGTATTTTTTATTTTTCTACATTTAGTTATTTTATTTTGAAGTTTCCATGTTTATTAGGTAATTAAATCCCTAATTATATGAGTAATCCCATCGACGCCACATGGATCGCTAACATGGTGTGCACTTTCCATGTGGCATAATGGGATTCATCACTTAAGTTGTCACATCCCAGTACCGTGTCAGCGGCAGTGCTATGCGCTTTCTCCTCTCTCTCGTCAGATCAACGATCGGACGACCAAGATTAAGCCTGAGGTATTAATAGGATAAATCAAAGATCATACGCGGCTCGATCAGGACCGTCCAACCAAAATGCACGGATGGACGTTCCATGATCTGTCCATGAGCTCACCTACGGGAGAGGGGAACCGTCCCCTCTGTAGGGAAAGATTTGAACTCGATTGAGCTCAGATTGAGCTCAAACTCAACCCATACCATCAAGCAGTAAGGGGATGAAGATCTAATGGTCAAATTCTTATTATGTGAAACTTTCTTTCAAAAAGGACCAAGAAATATCTACTCTAAGCTCAGTTTTGAATAGTACCTCACCGAAGGATATCACCGGTGCTCCCAACCATCGAGGTTTCTTCGTCTGGTAGAGTTGAAGGTTTGAGAGGTTATGGTTGAGGGATCTTCCAATTGGCCAAAGTCACCTTCAAATGGATTCGACATTGGTCTAGCTCCCACCTCCTTTGCATTTAAAGCTTGGAAGAAGGTTTATATCAACTCGACTAACTCCTCCGAAGATGCTTGCAAGAGAAATTGAGCTGATATTGGGTAATGAGCAAAGTGGAATTTCCCTTAGCCTCCCCTATTTTTAGCTTTAAAAAACAGAGAAGAGGAGAATTGGAGATAGCTCTAGGAAGCTTGGGGAGACTTGCAATTGGTTGCTCTGAGTTCCTTAGCTTCAAATGAATGTGAGTGAATGAAAATGAAATGAAATTAGGGGGAGTATATCTCCCCCTAGGTGGATCGGATGACCACACTTCCCTTTGCCATTTTGGATCAATTGACCAGATTAGATGAGTTTGTTAGGTTGTTTTGGCTTGCACATGGTTCGATTTTGGTAGAGCAAGGTAGCAGAGAAGTGCCATGTGCTTGAAATGGAAGGAAGAGTGATTGCCATGTGCTTGAAATGGAGAGAGTGGTCAGTTTTGACCTTGGGTTGGGTTTATCTGACCCAAACCCAATGGGTCAAGTGCACCATGCTCACTAGTGTCCACTTGGTCCACTAAGAGGGTGTCAAGTGGCCACTAGAAGGATATGGCCAAATTCCAAGTGGAATTGGACATAGGTTACCCCTTGACCTAGGAGTAAAATGATTATTTGGCTTAGATTTCAGTTTGATTATGTTTGGTATGATTGAGAAATGGGTTGGGTCAAGTTTCAATGAATTTGGAATTGATTTGATATGATTTGGCTCATGTTGACCCATTTAGGTCAAAATCGGTCAACTTAAGTCAAGTTGACCAATTTGTCATATTAGGTCAAACCAAGGGTTGGGTCAAGTTCATATGACCATTTGAAATGTGTTGGCATCATTGGTTTGGTTTAATTTGATTTCTATTTGGATTTGGTTCATTTGATTTCATTTAGGTCAAATGGGTCAAGTTGACAAATTTGACCCATTTGACCTATTTGGGTTAGGTCATGGGTTGGTTTAGGTTTCATTGGTCATATGAAATGTATTAGTATCTGTTAACCTCATTTTTAGAATGAGCTCTCAACCCCTCCATCTTAGACATATGACTCCTATTAGATTTTATGAGTTTCTTAGTCTTAAGACACATCTAGTGATTTGGTGGGTACTCAACCTAGCCCTAGAGACTACCCATAGCTTGAACCACTCCTTACCTTCCTTCCTTCAAGTCAAACTCCAAATCAATCTTATTTGATTTTATCCAAACTCAAATCAATGCCACATGATTGAAATCCATGATTGAAATCCATTACTTAAACCCATGAATGAAATTTCAAATTCCTAATTCAAAATAATTCTTAAGTCCTTAATCCTCCCTTAAGGACTTAGCCTAAATCATGTTCAAATCAATTCAAATTCATGGAATTTTCTCATAACTCATTTATATTCTCATTTATATTCACATATATAAATGAAATATAAATTCAAATAAATAAAACTAAACTCAAAACTCAAATCCAAAACTCTAAAAATTTCCCAAGTCCTTTAAATTTCCTCTTAAGGACCTAGCCTAAATCATGTTCAAATCCATTCAAATTCATTAGAATTTTCTCATAACTCATTTATAATCTCATTTAAATTCACATATATAAATGAAATATGAATTCAATCCAATCAAATTAAATTCAAAATTCAAGCTCCAAACTCCAAAATTTCCTAAGTCATTTAAATTTCCTCTTAAGGACTTAGGCTAGATCATAATCAAATCACTTCAAATTCATGAAATTTTCTCATAACCCATTAATATTCTCATTTATATTCACAAATATAAATGAAATATAAATTCAAACAATCAAAACCAATTCCAAAAATCAAACTCAAACTCATTCAAAATCCAACCTAAGCCTTTCAAGTTAAAACCTTGAACTTAGCCAAATCAGCTTCAAATCAAGCCATACTCTTGATTTTCTTTCATGATTCAATCAAATCTACAATCATGAATCCTAATATAAATATAAACTTCAATCACTTTGTCAAAACTCAATTCAAAAGTCAAGCCAAAATCCATTTGATGTTCACCCTTTGAACTTGAAATTATCAAATGAATCAAAACTCATTTGACTTCAAACCACTTGCAAATGAATTTATATTTCAATCAATATACAAGTTCAATCAAACTCAAATCAAGCTTTAACCAAGCCATTTGACCCACTTAGCCTCACTTGACCCAAAGTGACCTAAAGTACCCTTATGAGCCAAATTCTAATCCTAACCAAATTAGATTGAATCAAACTCACATATGCCTCTCATCATGATCAACAATCATCATGAGATGATCAATCAACAAAATTGGGTCAAACCAAGTAAAACGTAATGGTTGACCAAGTCAACACTTAGCCAAAATGAAACCCAACATAGCCAAAATCCATCATTAAAAGGTTGACTAAAACCATTGATCTAAGTTCATTCATGAACTATGTTTGAACTTGACCAAGTCAACATTTGAGCCTAACCTAGCCCAATTGGCCACTTGACCCAAGCTGACCCAATTTGACCTGAAAAGTCAAAATGTGTCAAAATTTGATCTAAGCCAAATTGATTGAAACCAATGGGTCATGTTCATTCCACATCACTTGTTGAACTTGACCAAAGCCTCAATTGGCCAACTAGACCTAACCTAGCCCAATTAATCATGAACTCAACTTAACCTAAAGGGTCATTTTGAGCCAAACTCAAACTTAACCAAAATTGATTGGAAACAAAGATATCAATCCACTTCATATGACTAACCAAACCTAAACCTACCCATGACCTAGCTCAAATAGGTCAAATGGGTCAAATTGGTCAACTTGACCCATTTGACCTAAATGAAGTCATATGAACCAAATTCAAACCTAAACCAAATTGAATCAAACCAAAGCCACCAAAATATTTAAAATGGTCATATGAACTTGACCCTTAGTTTGACCCAATTTGACCAATTGAAGTTGACCCATTTTGACCCAAATGGGTCAATATGAGCCAAACCATACCAAATGAACTCCAAATCCAATGAAATTTGGCCAAGCCTATTGTCTCAACATACCCAACATAACTAAATTTAAAAATCAGCCAAATGACTATTTTACTTCTATGCCATAAAACAAATTTTGGTCAATTCCACTTGGAATTGGGTCAAACCCTCTTCATACCTACTTGGTACTCTCCTAATAGGTCAAGTGAACCCTATGGAGGGTGGTGCACCAAACCCAATGGGTTTGAGTCTGCCCAACTTGACCCAAGGGCCAAACTGAGCACTTGGCTTGGAATGGCCACATGGCATTCCTCTTACACTCAATTTAAGCACATGGGGAGTTCATATTCCCACACCTCTGGCCAAACCACCATGTGCAAGCCTCTAATAGATCAAATAGCCCATCACATGAGGGATTGGATCAAAATGACAAGCCTATGCTCGACCATCTGATTGCCAAAGGGGGAGATATAATCCCCCTAATTTATTTCAATTCACACAAACACTCTGTTGATTGAAGCATAGAAAGCTAGAGAAGTCATATGAGAGCCTTCCCAACTTCTTATAGAGAGTTATAAATTCCCATTATTCTCAATTTTTACATAATAAAAATAGGGGAGCTCCATAGGATTTCCAATTGAGCCAGCACTTGAAACTAATCAAATTCCATCCTCAAGCTCCATCAGAGGACTAAGTCGAGTGCACCCATACTTTTTCCCAAGCTCCAAAGGCAAGAGGAGTGCTAGTTCGATCAAATCCTCAAGGAATCCAAGGAGGAGTTGGTTCATATAGAGATCTACTCAACCCCAAGGCTTGAAACTTTCAACAGAGCTTCGTCTCAACTAGATGAAGCTTCTCCATGGAAATCAAGTGCCGGTGATCACTGCTGGTGAGGTATACCATTTTTTTGAGCTTAATTCCCATGTGTATTGGTCATTTGTGAAAGGAATTTTAATTTCATAGGATTTTAGCCATTGCATGTGATCTACATTGCCTGATGATGGTGTGGACTAAATTTTTAGCCTAATCCGAGCTCAATCGAGCTCAGATCTTGCCCTAGAACATGGACGACCTCCATGGTTCACAAAGCTTGGAAGAGGTGAATCACTGGTCGTCCATCCGCACATTTTGAATGGATGGCCGAGATTTAAGACAAGTAGGACTGCTCTTTATCCTTTTTTAAAACCGCAGATTAAATCCTTGCCATTTGATCCTTGATCGAACGGCTGAGGCAAAAGCACACATCACCGCAGCCACACGGTGCTACAATGCGACATTTAAGTATCCGCTAAGGGAGTGACACGTGTAAAGTGCAGCCGCATCAGTGCTTGCATGTCACTCCGTAAGGATTAGGGAATTAATTAAGGCTTAAATAACTCCTAATTAATTACTTAACCTTCTAAAATTCATATCTCTCTGAAGAAAAATTAGAAAAATATGAGGTAATTGCCACTAAAAGATAATTCAACCTAGAATATTCTAAAATTGGTTTTAATGGATTTTGAGTAGTGTCTTTCTCCGATTTTGGGTTTTATTAAAAATCTTAATTTGCTAATTACTCCCTAATTAATCCACTGATTAATCTCAAATTTCTTGAGTGTATTTTGAGGGATGACTTCTGCCCCCTAATTTTCTTGGGATTTATTGGTGGCTTAATTGGAAAAATTACTTATTCATTTCTTATTTACCCCTAACCCATTATTGAAGTTTATTAAAGTCTATTTCAGTCAATAGGAGGGTTAAGGAATAATTTTTGGGGCATTTCCCCTAAGCTATTCCTTAAACTCCCTTTTCTTTCTTAACCCTCTCTTAATTAAGGGCTAATTCACTAATTACTCTCTTGATTAATTTTTTAAAATTATAAAACTTTTCAGAACTTAATTAATCTACTTGGGGTAGATGCTTAGGTATTCAAGAGCCTAAGTTCAATTAAGAAAATCAAAATTCAACTCACATGTGTGAGGGGTGTTTTGAAATTACTTAAGTTAAATCTCTTAGCTTAATTAATCATTAATCATGGGCCAAATTGCATTAGGTCCCTTTCTTCCTAGGTGCATTGCAAATTTAAATTCTTTGTGAGGTTTTATGTCATCTCATTGGCTCATAATTATTTGATTAACTATACTAAGGTGGTGTAGATAAGGGGTAATTAACATGCTTAATTCATACCTTAATGTAATCAAAATATAAAACAAATCTAACCATCTAAAAAATTGAAATTTAAAAAATATTAAAAATATATGAATGTTATAACATTAGACTCATTAAATTGTTAAAATTAAATCAAATTAAAATCAAGAAAAAATGTATTAAATAAATTTGTTTATTTTATTTCTTATTCATAAATTTATGATTTAATTAAAAATTAAATGTGTTATTTTTCTTACTTTAAGTTTTTTGAAAGAACCTAACACTTGCCTAAATCCATATCCTATTTATTCCTATACTATCACTTAATAGGGATACTTATTCTTGCACATATAAATTGCATAAACAAAAATAAATCAACGAACGTAACCTTTTGCATTCTTTCTTTTCCATTCATTTCTTTTGTACACATGCATGTATTTAAGGAAAGTGATATATTAGTCTGGACAATAGGTTTGTGAGATTTTAAGTAGCCCTAAGTAGGTCTTGTATCTTACATATGCAGACCCATCATCCTTAGGAGTCCTTATTGAGGTGATTAGGTCCATCAAAGGGTAGTGACTTCAGTCTTTTGAGATAGTATACTATTCCTTGATGACATTCTCGATCACCTGAATAAGCACATCTTTGGATCTGTGTGGCATCCTAAAAATCTGAATTTTTATATGCTTATGTTGTCTTTCATTTCTCCCAACAGATTTGAAAGGTGACTCCTACTCCCTATAGAAATTTTTCACAATAGATTTTTTTGGTGACTCCGGTGGGGATGATTCCTCTCTCCATCTTTAGTAAATGATCCTTATCTTTGAGTATCGATAGTGGGATTGTATTTTGGTATGAATCCAAGACTATCCTTCTTTCCATTGGCACTTAGCTCATTTCATTTTTGAGTTGAGTTACCCAACATCTTTTAGGTTTTAGGAGCGCATTCCTTGTTGGTCTTAAAACCCCCGTTGGGTTCTCCAATGGGAAAAATGGAAAGATCTAAAACAAAAAAGAAAACTTTTTTTTAAGACTTTCTCATTATAATTTTCATGATAAGGAAAGGTTCATTCTAAAATAATAAAGAGAAAATAAATCTTTCATAAAGACTTTGTTTTTTAAAAGCACCTTTTCAAAAATGCACTTAATAAAATATTTTTCATAAAATTTTGTTACCCTCATTTAACAATTCCCATAATTGTTACATGTAGGGATTTTCAAAAATAAAACTAACAATATTTTCAAAAGCACAAATGAACATCTTCTTTCAATTCACTTTGCTGAAGATTTCATTTTAAAAAAAAATGAATAATCATCTTTTCCAAAAATCACAATCACAATCATTAAGTTTTCGAAAAGTAACCATGAATTTTTCTATTCAATATAATCACACTTATTGAATGGAAGGTTCATTTCCAAACAAAATTAAAGTTTCCAAAAATCACACATGAATTTTTCTATTCAATACACTCACACCTATTGAATGGAAGTTTCATTTGTAAATAAAACTAAACTTATCAAAAGCACACATGAACATCTTCATTTAATATACTGAAATTTATTAAATGAAGATTTCATTTCCAACTAAAAAGTAAATATCATTTAGGAAATCCCACATGAACATATCTCACATATGTTTTAAGTTCGAATTTCTCTCTTTCAAAAAGCAACAATCACACACAAAACAAAAATTTTACATTTCAAAAATAAAATTGATCTCCATTCTACATACCTAAATTTGTTGAATGGAAGTTCTCTTTTCAAAAATTAAAACTTAAACAATCATATTTCAAAAATTTTTAAAACATATTTTGGAACTTCATTTAGCATATTCAAATTTGCTAAGTGATGTTTCCAAATCTGGTATCAAAAAATCAACAATCATATTTCAAAATCTTTCAAAATACATTTGGAATTTCATTTAACATACTCAAATTTGTTAAGTGAAGTCCCCAAATCCAAAATCCAAAAAACTTTTCAAAAAAATTTGGAACTTCATTTAGCATAATCAAATTTGCTAAGTGAAGTTTCCAAACCCAAAATAAATAAAAATCAACAATCATATTTCAAAATTTTTCAAAACACATTTGGAACCTCACTTAACATACCCAAATTTGTTAAGTGAAGTCTCCAAATCCAAAATCCAAAAAAAATTTTCAAACACATTTTGGAACTTCATTTAGCATATTCAAATTTGCTAAGTGAAGTTTCCAAATCCAAAATAAAAAAAAATCAACAATCATATTTCAAAATCTTTCAGAATGCATTTGGAACTTCATTTAACATGCCCAAATTTGTTGAGTAAAGTCTCCAAATCAAAAATCTAAAAATTTTTCAAACACTTTTTGGAACTTCATCTAACATACCCAAATTTGTTAAGTGAAGTCTCCAAATCCAAAATCTAAAAATTTTTAAACACCATTTGGAACTTCATTTAACATACCCAAATTTGTTAAGTGAAGTCTCCAAATTCAAAATCTAAAAAAAATTTAAACACATTTGGAACTGCATTTAACATACCCTAATTTGTTAAGTGAAGTCTCGAATTCAAAATCCAAAGAACATACCCAAATTTGTTAAGTAGAGTTTCCAAATCCCAAAATCAAAATTTCAAACACCATTTGGAACCTCACCTAGCATACTCAATTTTGTTAAGTGAAGTTTCCAAATCTAAAACAAAAATCTTCAAACACCTTTGGAACTTCTTTCCTTAGCATACCAAATTTGCTAAGGAGAAGTTTCCATTTTCAAGAGCAAAACAAATCAAAAATTTCCAAACACACCATTTAGAATTTCATTTAGCAAACTCAAATTTGCTAAGTGAAATTTCTATTTCACAAAACTAAGTGGGACCCATCTTTAGCATACCAAATTTGCTAAAGTTAAGTTTTCCCTTTCAAAACACATCAAAAACAAAATGAAACACTTTAGGATTCCCTTAGCATACCAAATTTGCTAAGTATCCTACCTTTTCAAAAATCAAAACATCAAAATAAAATAAAATACTTAGGATTTTCTTAGCATACCTAAATTTGCTAAGTAAGAATTCTATTTTTTTTTCAAAATCAAAATAAAATTTACAAAAAGAAACAATCATTCTCAAACACTTCACTTAGCATACCTAAATTTGCTAAGTAAAATATCAAAACAATCAAATAAAAACAAAATCATTTGACCCTTACTTTAGCATACCCAAATTTGTTAAAGAAAATGGTCCTCAAATCAAAAATTCAAATTCAAAACAACAATGAACCTATGGAAGCATCCTTATCAAAAAAAATTGAATCCATATTTCAACATACCTAAATTTGTTGGAGTTTGATTCATATTCAAATTCCTCTTTTAGTCAATCTTCTCAAATCCATTTGAAACCCACTTAGCACTTCCAAGTTGTTGGATGTGGGTTCAAATTTTAGAATTTCAAATTCAAAATTCTATGGAGACAAAAATCTAATATAAGTGCATCTCTCATTGTAGATCTTTATAGTCAATGTAGTTCAGTTTCAATCTATTATAGTTCTTGAAATGGTTGGTTCTCAAAAGTTTGTCTTCACCTTCCCCCCACGGTATGGATTTGGCTTTAGATCAGGCCAACTTCCCCCATATGGTCCATACCCACCTGATTCAGTTTGGTCGGGGATTTGAGGGAGCTAGGATTACTTGTGAGGGCAGTCCCCTCATTACCGTCAGTAGGACCAAGGTGATAGGAAGAAGTCAGTCATCAGAATTGACTTACCCTCTGATTCTGATGTCTCCTCACTAAAGAGGAAAGCTGTGGTAGTACCACAGACTTTAATTATAGCAGTGCTAGCTATACCAGCTCCGATTGCAGTTCGCCCCAGAGTTAATCAAGAAGACATTGCAAAATTAGCCCAACATCTCTGACATCAATTGAGGTAGAAGGACAAGCAGATTTTGAAGATGATTGTAGGCTTATATTTCAATCAATTTGAATTTAGGAATGATTTAGGTCAATTTGACCCTTTAGATCAATTTGGGCTAAATGGGTCAATTGGGTTCAATTGATCAAATTGGGTTAATGGAGGCTTTGGTCATGTTCCATAATCAATTTGTAATGGATTTGAGTCATTGATTGCAATCAATTTGATGTAGGATTTGATTTGGCCCAATTTGGCCCTTTAGGTCAATTTGGGTCAACTTAGGTCAAGAGGCCAATTGGGTTTGGTTTGGCTCAATTAATGATCAAGTCATGTTCAAGGGTTGGTTTATGATTAATTGGAATCATTGATTTCAATTGATTTTCATTTAATGAGATATGGTTCTTTTGGCTCATGTAGGCTAATAGGGTTAACTTGGGTCAAGTGATTGAATTGAGTTAGTTTGACCCAATTAATCATAATTGATCAATCAAGGATGATCAACAATCAATATAGAAGGCTTTGGATGGTTTCGTTCAATCCAATTTGGGTTGGATTGGAGTTTGGTTCAAATGGGTCCTTTAGGTCACTTTGGGTCAAGTGAACCTAATGGGTCAATTGGCTTGATTGGATTAATTTGATGGAAATTAGGCTACCCAAGATGATCAAAAATCATCGTGGTGAATCTTTGAGTGGTCGATCCAATCCAATTTGGGTTAGATTGGAGTTAGGTCCAATTTGGTCAAATTGGTCACTTTGGGTCTAGTGGACCGATTGGGCTAATTGAATTGGATTTGGTTAATTTGAGTTTGATAATTGATTTGGGATTGATTATTTCCTTTGATTGCAATTGATTTGTGTTTGATTGGATTTTGGCTCGTTTGGAGATTTTTGGTTCAAATGGGCTAGCTTAGGTTAATTGGATTGATTTTGGTCAATTGGTTTGATTATAGATTTTGGAAGAGTTTAGAATGATGATTTGAATGGTTGGAGTGCTTTTGTGATATTCAATTGAATTTGAATTGATTTAAGGTGATTTGGATTAGGTCCATAGAATTAGTATAGGTTAAGATGAGTTTAAGTTTAGATTATTTTGGCATGGAGCTTAGATAAGAGCTCGGATTCAATTAGTATTGGTTGAATTGATTTGATGTTTCATTTTGGATGAGTGAGTAGCCATAGGTTTGACTTAAGCTATAGGATAGGTAGGTTTCCTTAGATCCTAAAACATGGCTTAAACCTATAATATACCATCCTAAGTCCCCAAGCTTAAATTTAGTATTTACTTAGTCACTAGAAGTGTCCTATGATTAATGAAGTCTTAGTGTATAGAAGATTCCTAGGTCCAAGATGGGAAGGTTGAATCCTCACTTCAAAAGTGAGGTCAACAAAGAACAATATCGGTGAGCTTCACGATGGTGTTTGGTCCAAAGAGCAATCAATGAGGAGGTAAGTCGCGGTCTTCTCAACAGGGTTTCATCTCTTCAAGATGAACCAACCTTAGTCAACGAACCACTGATCTTTATCTTTGGCGAGGAAATTTTTTGGCAAACCATAGTTTGACTATTAGATGTTGGCCTTTTTTGAAGAAAATCATTATTTCATGGAAATCCCACCATAGGATCCCCTTAGAATAGCCCCTTGATCATTTTAGAATCAAATCTATCATCGAACGAGCTTTAGTGAGCTTGGATCAAGCGAAGAAAGGTGGATAGTGTTCGTCTTCCTCTGCAAAAGGATGGTGGATCATTAGTCGTTCATACCATGTGATTTGGATAGACGGCCGTGATTAATTGTGCTAGATTTTCTCAAAGATTTTCTATTAAAATCATGGGATTAATCTCCGCATGAATCATAAGGTTGGGACAAAAGCACTTTGGTTGCATGTCAGACGATTGAAATAACTAATCCCGTAATGCCACATGGAAAGCGCTATCACATCAGCGTCTACGTGGTGCCAACTATGTAAATTTTTTAGTTAGGGTTAAATTATATTTTAAATAGCCAAAACTTTAAAAAATCATAACTAATTATAGAAAAAAATAAAAAATACAAATAAACCCATTTTAGAAAGCTTATATATAAGAGAATTAAAGAAAATTAAAATCCCAAGTCTTATCCATTGAACAATACTTAATTAGTGTTTAACATTTTAATTATTTATCTTAATTAATTTCTAATCACTTAGCTAATTGACTTAAGATTTGACATGTTGAATATATAGGATAACCTCTCCCTCCCATAATTTTCTTGGTTAATTTCTCAAGTGGATTAGGAGAATCAAATTTTTAAACCTTAATTCCTTCTTTTATATATATTTATTAATTATTAAATTTAAGAAAATTATAAATTTGATTAGAAAAGGTTAATTAATTACTAAGACAGTAAGAATGATCATGTGTAGTAATCAGAACCCATCATCCTAATTATTTTCTGAAATTCTTCTTAGTGACCATAATTAATTAATTAATTAAATGATTAAAATGAAAATCATAATCAATTTAATTAATCAAGATGCACAATTGAACTTTCCTCTTGTGTTCAATTAATGTAAGAAATTTCAATGAAATCATGATTCCCCGTAGGTATGGAGAATCATGAAAGTAATTAGCTTAATTCTCTTAAATTAATTATTTACTAAGCATCGGCCTAATTGCATTAGAACCCTTACGACATTGCAAGTTTTATTTTTCAACCATATCATCATGACTCATGGGCTCTTGCTTAATAACTAATCAAATTAAGGAATTTTCTTTTGGGAGGGTAATTAAATGGATTATTAATAGGCCAATCATAATTAATTCATATAAAACACTTAATTTCCCTTTAAATTTATTAATAAATAATCATGGAGATGGTTTGAACACTAACTTTCACTTCTCCTCTTTAGGATTAAATAACTCAAAATCATTAAAAAAATAAAAATCTTAAAAATACTTTGATTAGGCTTAAGGTATGTTTATTTAACATGATTATCCTCAGGTTTTAATGAAGCAAAATATGTCATTTGATAATGTATGATTATTTTGCTTCAACTAACATAAATTTGTATGTCATATGTTTCATACACTCATATTTTAAATTTAAAAAGAATATGTTGCATTCAATTGCATGATGCAAAAAGATATGAATATATGGACTGGCTATTATCACTAATAAATCTCAAATTATTTTCTCTCTCGAGATCAATAATCATATGTTAGTAGTTAATTAAATATTTCAAATCTAAGTTTTTTATTTGTAAATTTTAATTATAAATGATAAAATAAAGTAAGGTTTACTTATCTTTTATGCTTAAAAGGATAACAATTTATAATTTCTCATGAGTTTATCTTTTCATCTATATATATGCATGTGTGTATTTGAGCTAACAAGTATATAGTTAGGACATCCCAAGAACATGAGGCTTTAAGTAGCACTAAGGAGATCCTAGCTAACCTCACTTCTCTAGTTAATAAAGGCATATACTTGTATAGTCTCTTATACATTTGTGCATGTGCATAAATATGAAGTGAAATTTCTTTTGCTATACAATTCATGTACATTCATATTCCAAGTGTGTTAAATATGTTTATATATAAAGAGAGTGAAGTAAAAATATAATATTAATTTATATTGATGATGAGGCTAAGATAACAAAATATTACCCATTTGCTTATGATTTGGCTTCATTGATCTTAAGATGTCTTTTATATTTAAATAAGGTTCATTAAGTCAAATTTAAATATAAGTATAATTAAAATTAATAAAGGTGTCATTTAAAGACTTAAAAGTCATAAAGATTCACTCCTTAAAATCAACCTAAGGTAGGGATTAAAGAGAATCAACTCTCTTTCTTCTCTTTATCATATTAAATTATAATTAGAAAACAAACAATCATAAGCATATAATTTAAAATCTGGTTTAAACTTTAAATAAATCTAAAGGGCAACCACCTTTAATAAGGGATTTAAACATTCCATCATAAGAAAACCCTAATTCTATAGTCCAATAAAGGCATACTACACTTGGCCTTTACACACACACCAGAATACTAACTCACCAATCTTAGTATTATGTTAGGCTGAAGATTATTGTGATGATGTGATATTTTATTTTGTGAAGTATTATTTTAGTTTGTGTGTAGTCTGGATGTTAGGGAGATGTTAGATTAATGATATTTTTTATAGGGGATCGTGCTTAAGGGACCATTATAATAATAAAAATATAAATGCTTCTTGCTTGTAGGTGTTGTTAAGTCCCTAAGCATGATCAAATAGGAAAAGTGGGCTTGGTTACCCAAGGTAGGGTGCTAAGTCCAAAATATGTGGAATATAATTTCTTAATTTCAATGAGTTATAGTAATCTCTACTTTGCAAGTGTAGTTAAATTTAATTTTTCACAAAAATTTAATTTTTTTTAATAGGATTAAGATTAGTTTTATGGGATTTAGGATGAGCAGTGGCTAGAAGGCGTAGACTTGGGAGGCCTTGTGAAGCCTGGAGTATTCAAACCCAAGGACTGAAGATGAAGATGAATTGAAGACTCCCATAGCTTTTTCTTTTACTATAATTTTAATTAAAATCCAAGTTGTATAAGGGTAGAGCTCGGCTACCCAACTTATTTTCTTTTTTGGGGTGTATGGTAGTACTTGACTGCACCAGCCTTTTATTCTTTTATGAAATTCAAATGTTTGATTGTTGTGTTTACATTGAGCAATAGAAGTGGCATTCTTTTCATAGGTTTCTTAAAGTATGTATGTTTGATATGCAGTCTAGATACATTAGACACATTATGATAAAGTTAACATTTCTACCCTCATTAATAACCTTAGCTAAATTTTAATCAACCCCTAACCTCAACTAAAGCCTAGGCTTTTAATCAAGATAATAAAAGATTTAGCAACCCCTTAGCTAGATGTTGTATGTTCTAATATCATACATATGCATATTATTTCATTTTTGAAGATAAGAGCTCTCCACTCTTGCATAATAGGGGACAAGCTTGACCTATGAGGACAGTCCCTTATAGTAGAGAACACCCCTTCTATCTGATTTAGCACATAATCTACTTTCATCATACATTTCGGCATAAATACTCCCAAGCTTGAGTCAAAAATGAAATAAAATATGTAAATTTTATTGCATTAGTTTAGGTCATAATTTACACACCAATCATAATTTAGTCTCTTAAGGAGTGAGTTTAGGATTTTAAACATTTTCATAATTAATAACAACCTAACTATCTTGCATTTACATATGACTAACCCACATGGTTTTAAAAATGTTGGAGGTGTTAGCTGGCCAACACATATGGTGTTTGTAAGTCCAAAAGTCAGGATCAGTCTACTCTCCTTGGTGAAGTGAACCAATATATCCCATTCACCCAAGTAGAATTAGGTCGAGCTTTTAGCTTGTGCTAGAACACTCTTGATATAGGTTTAAAGGCTTCTTGTTTTTGCCTTACTATGAGTATAAGTCCTCACCTCTTAGGAATTTTTGCAATCTTGTGTTGTTTGAATCTAAGTCATAACATTCTAATAAAATTTCAATTGAAACAAGTAAATTTCTCTCATTCAAAAATGTAAAGCTTCACAATAGGGTAGATTGAAGCTCTCACTAGGCTTTCTAGTATCTTGTGTGCTTCCTACTCATTCTCCTTTGGAATCTGCTAAGAACACTTCTTATTTGAGCTCTTCCAGATTGCTTTCTAAAATGACCAATTCTTTGATTATCTACCTTTGAAATCTTTGAATACATTAGTTGACTACTTTAATAGAGAGTGTTCTTAAGAAATTCTCATTTTCTAGGATGTAATTAATTATGGAAGCTTGCTTCCATAGGTAACTAAAGAACTAGACATAAAATAAACCCTACTTTACTTATCCATGTAAAGTAGGGAAAAGATCTCTAGTATATATATAGACCCATCTACCTTAAGAGTCTTTATTAGGTGATTGAGTCCATTATGTGGTGGTATTTCTATCTTTCAAAATAGTACATCATTCCTTAATATCACAGTGTGGTGTCCCTACAAATCCAAATTAAAAACACCACAGTGTGGTGTCATAAATTTTTCTCACAGAGATATTTTTGATAACTCAACTGGGGAATAGTTTCTCTCTCCATTGTTAGAAATAGGCTCTTATTTATATATATCAACAGTGTACTTGTGCCACTCACAAGTCAAGACTGTCTTTCTTTCGTTGGGTGCCTCTCCATTTCATTCTAGGTTGAGCTCATCCAACATTATTAACTTAGGTTATATAACTCTTCGTTTATCATAGTTGAACATCTAGGTCTTAAAACCACCTTCTTAAAATTTTCAAAAAATTCAAACAAATTAAAGCAAAGTCATTTCTGTTAGACTTAATTCTAGTCGAAATGGTTGATGTCATTCAATAGTGAAAAAAGAAATATCATCTTCAAAAATAGTAAAATTATCTAAGAAAGAAATTTCAAATTTTGAAAACAAAATTACACCATCCATTTTGTCTTTGATTTATCCTGGCTTTGTATAAAAGCTAAAGAAAGTTAGGATATGGTACCTAAAATGATACCCCTTTGTTCTGATACATTCAAAGATATCAAACACCTAAGGATGTATATTGAAATGAAGGAGTTTTTCCAAATTTTGCCAAATAAAATAAAAATAAAAATAAACTTATGAAACCAAAGGAAGTGGGTATAGTATTACTTATTACCCCTTATCACTATAATTGAAGCATGAGTTGCATTCTAAAGTGAATTAACTTAAGAGAAAATTATAAAATAGTGATAAGTATGATCCCAAAAGAATGCCATGTTGACCTTGCTCAGAGGTTGACCAAAAAAAAGAAATCAAATTTGTACCTTCTACCTTTATAGAAGGCGACTTTTCATACAAATGCAATTCAGCTTTAATTTTGAAAATTTTAAAATCATCTCTATACGTCCACCAGAAACTTGGAAATCAGTTGTTTGAGCTTATTAGCCAATTCTAGCGAATGACTTGGAGATCACACCCTGAATCATTCGGAGTTTAGGAGACAGTCAAAAGGGGAAGATAAACATACATTATGAATAAAAATGATATAACTAAATTTCATATTTACCCAATCAATGAGATAATGAAAAGGGTATTAAAAGTGAATTCCAATTCTTCTAATAAAGTTGAAATGAATGAAATTTAATCTTGTAAATTTAAATCAATTTTCTTAATGGGAATCCTCTTCCATTGGATGATTGATATTTCATAAATAGCTTTAATCTATTTTAAGAACAAATTCTAAAAAAAATCAATGAAGACTTTAGTCCTTCTAAAATAATTCTCAAGTTTCATGGCCTCAAAATAATTACACAGATTGGGTCCTAAAAGTGACACTTCTATCCTTTAGAGTGAAAAATGTAAAATATTAAATTACGAGATTTCAGTTGTGATAAGTCGATAGAAGAACATAAAGATCCATTAAGGATAGAGTTAGCCCTACCCTCCCTTCCTCTGTATTAGAGGGAATTCTTGAAAATCAAATTCAAAATGGTAGAGTCTTACTATCTCAAATAACATTGAAATGAAATGGCAAATAAGTCATCTCAAAAGAAAATAAAAGAAAACAATAAAAAAATCTATTTATTTCAAAATTATGATTATAGTGTTTTTGTTCATCCCAGAGAAGCTTCTTATAAAATTGAGCATCGTAATGCTCTAAAAAACTAAAAATGAAATGAATAATTAACCAAGGAATTACATAATTTCATAATTTGCCTTCCTTAATTAGCAACATTTGATGTGGCATTTTACTATAAAGAAGTTTTAGGGTTATCTTCTGTGATGAAGATCTACTACTAAAATTGCTGAATATAATCTAATAAAATAGTCAATGACACAAATCTTAAGAAATTTTAAGAACACTTGTTGATTTGGGTGCATTAGTTGGCATCAATTGTAAATATACATCAAAATTAATATACATAGGCCTAATTCTAATCTAATTTAGACAAGATGATGCTGTGTGGATTCAATCAACAAAAGAAAATGAGTTTTAAACTCAAGAAAATTTAATCATGGAAAATATAATCTTAATCATAATGTTGATTGAGATAGATGATTCAAACATTGAAGTTAAATCTTAAGGATTCAAGAACATCTTTAATGTTATTGGATGGTCCTATCCAACCCAATAAAAGGAAAAAAAAAATCATCATTATGAAAGGATATTTATATCCATTCTATATTTATGGGATTAGAGCCCTCAAGAATATCATTTTATTGTTAGTCTTGTAAAATTAAGGCAATATAAAAAGAGGAAAAAGATAAACAAAAATTTAAAATTTGCTCTTAGTGTTTTGTATTCAATCAAAGAATCAGGAAATGTCTTACCAAGTAATATGATCACTCAAAAAAAAAAGAAAAGAATTGAGAATGTAAAGTGCTGTATCGAATGTTGTATTCAGACGAAGAGTCGAATGCATTTAGTGTCCTAGCAAATGTTGTATCTAGGAAAAATATCAAATGTAACATTTTATAAGAAGTTGAAATGTTATTAAAATGTTGACAAATAGAAAAGGATGATAACAAGAAAAAAAAATATAGAGGATGGAAGGACTATATCCAAGAGCTAAAGGGTGAAGTCTGATATTTTTGAGTATGTGGGCACTTTAATTCTAACTGCTTTATATCAAACAAGATGGTAGAGTTAGAAGTCAAAAGAAGCCACTAACTTATATATATATATATATATATATATATATATATATATATATATATATATATATATATATATATCAATTTTACATTTTCAAATTCAATAATAAATGTTGTAAACCTCGAAGATAAAGAAATATCAAAAGGATAATGGATTTTCCTTTTGACTCATCCCTTTGTCCATTAAACATTTAAATCCAGTAAGACTTGATCCCTTGCAAGTGACTAATGAATACGAGCCATAAACATGAAAATCTATAAAGCCTTAATAAAATTAAAATTGAAAGTTGGCTTAAGGTTCAGCATCGTAAAGCCATTGCAAGACAAGAATTGCTTAATAGCAAGGGTATTGCTTGTCTCTTTAAAGGCACTCAGATGAGTATTATTGAGATATGTATGAAGACCTAAATAACCTATAAGTTCATGATGCACCCCTAGAATTTGAAGAGAAACCTAAATCCATAATTAACAAGTCAAAGAAAACAGAAGAAAATAAGTTTAGAAATATACATTAATCTATTTGATATCAATAATCTAATTATTTATGAGTCAGATATTGATGACTTAATCAAGCTTGAAGACTACTTTATTTGAGATTAAAATGAAATATTTAATTTATCTCTAGATGATGTGGTTTATAAGCTCAACATTAAGCTTAATACTATTTTGATAAACTAAGTCCCTTGACGTATGTGATCAAACTTTAAAAGGAAAGCAAGATGCCCATACATGAGAAGGAAATCTTCTTTTTTGTTAGCTAACATCTATGGTATTTATTTTTGAGATGTGAGACACCACGCAAATCTTAGGGGGTACTTATTGAAGTGATCAGGTACGACATTAAGAAATGAAGCACTATCTCAAAAGATAAAAATTGCCACCCTATAATGGACCTAATCACCTAATAAGAACTACTAAGGTATGATGGGTCCTTGAATGTACTAAAGATTTTTCCCCTACTTTTCATGAAAAAGTAAAGTAGGGTTTATTTTAAGCCAGGTCCATTAAGTTCCCTATGGAGGAAAGCCCCCATAGTTAATTACATCTTAAGGAATGAAATCCCTTAGGGATACTCTCAATTAAAGTAGGAATTAAAGTATCCAAAGATTTCAACGCTATGACTATCAAAGGATTGGCTATTTTAGAAAATCAAATGGGATAGATCAAGGAGAAGACTTATTTTTTGAATCCAAAGGGAGAAAGTAGGAAATGCTCATGATACTAGGAAGCCTAGTGAGCATTCCAATCTACACTATATTTGGGCTTTATATATTTAAAATTGAAGAGATTTATTTATTTGAGTTGAATTTTTATTAGATTTCTAGGGCTTATAATCCATCAAAACAAGATTGTGAAAATACCTAAGAGGTAAGGATTTATGCTTGCAGCCTCAAAAGAAAATAGCAACCTTAGATCCTAAATCTATGGAGCTTTGGCAGGGCTGAAGCACAACCTAAATCTAAGGAGAAAATGGGTATATGATTTACCTCCATAAGAGAGAATAAACCACCCGATTGATGAACTTATTACTGTCTAGAGTGGTAGCCAGCTTACTCCTCCTATGCTTTACATTCATGTAGAAAAATTATATGCTTTTGCAAGATAGCTAGGCTATTATTTATTCAGAAAGGAGACTAAGTCCTTAAACTCACTCTCTTAGAGACTAGAGCATAAGTGGTATGAATTCATGACTTAATCTAATACAAATTTTATCAAATTTATTTTATTCTTTTGGACTCTTTGTTTTGATACAGGTTATGAGATTTTGTATGCCTAAATGCATGAGAATTGATTAGGCCAGAGAAAGGGGTGTTCTTCCATCAAAGGCTCTCACAGGTTAAGCATTTATTCTCTAGCACAAATGGAAGCTTTTAGCAAGAGTGAAAGAATATGATATGCATGATGTCATACATACAATCATCCAACTAAAGGTTGCTAAATATTTTGTTATCTTGATTTAATTCCTGGGCTTTTATGTGAGGTTATGAATTATTTTAAAAAAATTTAATTATTAGTTGTTAATTGGAGTAGAAAAATTAATTTCATCCTAAGAGCCTACTGCATCCAGGCCACACATTCAAACATCAAACATAAAGAAACTAGGAAAAGCATACAATTCTAAACACAACATCAAATAATTTTATAGACTATAAAAAAAGAATAAAGGCCGATTAGTAGTTGTCATTACACCTCAAAAGAAAAAAAAGATGAGTAGCCAAGCTCTACCCTTATACAACCCAGATTACAAAAATAATGCATGCTATAGGGTCTTCTTTTCTCCATTTCTTCCTTCTCTTCCTTTTGATTTGATTTGCTCCAAAGGCATCACAGGGCACCCTAAGGACAAACCTTCACGCTCATCCTAATCCCTATAATTAATCTAATTCTAATGTAAAATTATAAATAGGAAGTAAATCTATCTACTTAAACAAAAAACAAATTATACAAACCCAAGAAATTATATGAATAATTTGCACCCACAGAGTAACCAAGCCCACATGTCTAACATGGGTTATGCTTAGGGGTTAAGCAATTTTACTGACAAAACATTTATATTTTTATTATGACCTCTTTAAGACCCCAGAGAAAATATAATTAGGCTAATAATGGTCTACATCTCTAAATATACACCTAACATCAGTCTAAAATATTACATCACAAAATAAAAAATACAATATCATATGCATACATCAACCTAGCCTAATCTTAGGGTGGTGACTTTATTATTGTGAAAGAAGGCTTGTGTAAGACTTTACTAGGCTTCTTTAGTTTAAGTTTCAATTTGAAGTTTGAGTTTGTTTAAATTTTACCTTCATGTGATTTCAATTTAAATAATTTAATGATTTATTTTTCATTTTTATTTCACTTTTATTTGGTTAAAGTGATGTTTAAGTTTTCAAGAATGAAGAGTTAGAATGAATTTCCATTTGTAGATGGAACTCGCCCTGTTCTACATCCTAACTCCTAAAGAGTCTGACTAAGGTCCTTAAGTATCTTAATTATCCCATTTGAATTTGTGTAGTTTATTTGATTTGATTTAGATTTTAGAATTTGAGTTTATTTAATCTTCATGTATTTGATTGATTAATTTTAGATTAAATGTGTTGAATTAATTAAATTTTGATAATTCAATATCCTTAATATTTAATGAAGTTTAAGTTTGTTTAAATCTGTGTTTTTTTATTGATTAATTTTAGATAAGATGTTTTGATTTAATTAATATTTTGATCATTCAATATCCTTTAATTCAATCTCTAGTTTCTTTTCCTTGGGTTTTTATTTAATTCCTTAATTTCATATGATTAATATCATTTCGATGTTGTTGAAATTCATTGACAACATTATTCCATTAAAGCTTGATTTAAATTGGTGAATGTACTTTAATTTACTTATGATTTATTTGAAGTTAAATGTATTCTTTTATTTGAATTTCAATTAAGGGTTTACCTTATTGAATTTAGCCATTTAGTTTATGTATAGATTATCCTATCAGTTTGATGATTAATCTCTTATCTTAATTCAATAGGTTTGTTTTATTTGAGTTTTATTTTTGTTTGACTTATTTTGATATTATTGAAATTAAGAGTAATTGGACATGATTTAATAACTTTAGAGTTTATATTTAATTTTATGTTTATCTAATTTGATTATGGTTTTTTTATTTATAGTTCGATTGGATAAAATGAATTGAAAGTTTTCTTTGATTTAATTGAGTTTGATTATTTATGATTAGAATTTCATTTTAATTGCATTCATTTATCATGTTTATTAGATTTTAGTTTATGTTTTGACTTTACACATTTTAATAATTAATTAGTTTAACTTATTTAAGTAGGTTGAATTAGATTTAATTTGATCATGTATTAAATTGATGAGATTATTTCTTTATTTAATTTAATTTTATTTGATTATCTTTATTAATCTATAGGTTTGTTTAGGTTCAATGTGATTATATAATTAGTTTAATTAAAAAGTGTGTTTAGATTAATTATTAAATTAAATAAAGGTTTGTCCAATTTTTAATTTGGTTTCATATTTGTTTAGGTTAATGATGTAATTCATGACCTAATGATTTAGATGTAATTTACTATTTGATTGGTATTTAATTTCATTTTAATTATGTTCAAATTTATGTTTGCTTAAGCTTAAGTTTAATGTGATTACTTCAAGTAACTTAATTGGTTTATTTTAAGATGTTTGATTAAATTAATTAGTGGAGTAATTAAAGATTTGATTTGAGTTTGATTTAAGAATTAATTTTAATGTGATTTATTTAAATTAATTTGGTTCATTAAGATGATGGATTAATTCATTAAGTTTTCATTAATTAGATGTTTAATTAATTAAGTTTGATTAAGGGTAATTAAAATTTTGAATTATTAGATTAATTAAAGATTTATTAAATTATAAATTAATGACTTAATTGCCCACATGTGAATGGTTTGATTTAATAAATTTAATTAAGTGACTTTATTTTATTAATTAAGTGTTTGATTAGATTAAGTGAGTTAATTGTTTATTTTTATTTTAGTTAAACTTAATTATTCATAATTATATTTAAGTTTGATTTCATTCATTATGTTCATTAAATTTTATTTAACACTTTAATTAATAATTTATTTTTGATTTAATTGTTAGATTTATGTATTAATGGCTAATTAATTATCTGATTCCAAATGGATGTGATTTAATCATATATTAATTAAGATTACTTTAACTTTATTTGATTTAATTTGATTAATATTAAATGATTATGTTGAATTGGTTTATTAATCAATTTGATTTTTAGTTTATTTAATGATTTTAATGTTCAATATGTTTAAATTTTTTTAAGTAGTTTTATATAATTAAGATTCAATACTTGGTGATGGTTTAATAAGATTAGTTTGATTTTATATTAAAGTTTCATTGATTTATTTAATTATGAGTTTAATTTTAAAAATATCTAATCATTTAATTTAATTTCATTAACTCAATTAGGTTCAGTTATGTTTATATTTAATTTCATTTGAGGGATACATGATATTTTTCTGACTTAAGGTTTAATTACCAATCATTTGGGTATTACACCATTTCTGATTTTGATTTGATATTTAAATTATTTTAAATTATGTTTTAATTAATTTCTTAATTGATTAAACTTTAATCTTAAATATTTGTTTGGGGTTCATTGGGATTCAGAAAAATTACATTATTTTCTTAAGAGTCTTACGTGTCAACTGAAGTGATTTAAGTTATTTTGAGGATTTTTATAAATTTTTAAATTTTTATTTCATTTACTTTATTAAAATAGATAATCTAAACTTCAAATTTTAATTTCTCCCAATCTATATGTCCTTTTTACTTGAGATTTTTATGATTGGTGTATTATAATTTTAATTTCAATTCCTGAAAATTTCAACTCAATCCAACTTATATTTTTAGACTAATTAATGAAATTTGATTTTCATTAAAACCTAAATTAAGCTCAAACAATTTGGTGGAATTTGTGGATTTTTGGTTCCTTGGATTCCCCTCAAAAATATAAATCCAACAAGCCATTATTTGTAATTTTTTGTTAAGTTTCAAAGTTTCAGGCAACTTAAATAATTTTAATAAAAAAAAGCATTTTCCGCTTAACGCGGCGATGGGGAACTTCGGTGCTCGCATTGACGGTGGATGTTGTTCCATTGCGCAGCGTCACGGCACCCGTGGTTGGTTGGATATGCATTGGCACACATCAATTGGGCACCACAGAAAAGGAGTGAGAAAATCTAGATCATGCGTTGTGACGCGAGGACGCAATCTTATCGTCCGATGCGATCGAGCGATCAGATCCAAAGATCTAAGGATCGATGATTCTAGTCAAGATGCGATTGGTTTGATCCACGAATGGGGATCGATGGATTATGTGCTTCTTCTACAATTCCAGAGAACCAGAATCTGAAAATAGCAAAAATAGTGGCTAAAACTACCCGATTTGGGCTAATTGGGTTCGATTTTCTCGCGATCTTCACCAGAAAACACTCCAAATTATATTGGGATATTGTAAAATGAAAAATTTGAGGATAATCTATGGGAAATTTCTAGAATCGAACATACATTTGTGCAACCTGAAGATCCTTAGGCTGGCTATAGTTTGATGAAATTATATCACCGGGGATGGTTTCTAACGATGGTGATGATCCGGGCCGGTCTTGATTGGAAGAAGAAGCCTTGAAATGAACCTAGAGTTGTGTCTTCACTTTAGAATGATGTATTCTTCAATTGCCACCGCTTCCACATCAGAATCCACCCGATTTTGATATTTTTGGCTCAAGAGATGTGGGGAAGTGGTGGCTAGGTGCTTTGGGAGTTCTAAGAGGGTCTCTCTTACCAAAATCTGATCTCTTTACTATCTCTATTCTCCTCTTTTAACGATGGTTGAAATTTCAATAAATATGATGGGGAGATGATTATGATGAATGATGGCTTAATTGAGAACTTTGGATTTAGCTCTCAAAGTCTTCATTTGTTGCCATAGGATCAGCTCCATTGAATGCAAGTATTGGGGAGGAGTTAAATGAATGTGATAGGGAGAATTAAATGAGGTTGGGTGAAATCCTATGTGGGGATGATCTATGAGGGATTTAATTAGGTTGGGTTGATTTTGGTCTGATCTCAAATGGGTTTGGGCCAGGTTTGATCAGCCCCCAATGGGTCATGGCTTGGTTTCAAGAGATTTAGCTCAATTTGGGTCATATGAGTCACATTAGATCATATTAGGTTAGGTTGACCAATTGGTCAAATTGGGTCAAACTAAAGCTTTGGTTAGGTTCAAATGATGATTTGAAGAGTTTTGGTATGATCAATTTGATTTAATTTGGCTTAGAATTGATTTTGGCTCATTTAGAATCAAATGGGTCAAATGGGTCAAGTTGACCAGTTTGACCAAAATTGGTGAGTAGCAGGTTATGGGTTGATTCATATTCAATTGGCTAATTGAAGGTGAATGTGGTCTTTGTTTCAAATCAATTTGAATTTAATTTGGATTTAGGCCAAATTGACCTTTTAGGGCAATTTGAGCTAAATGGCTCAATTGGGCTCGATTGATCAAATTGGGTTCAATTATGGCTTTGGTCAAGTTTAATAAATTAATTTAGAATGAACTTGGGCCATTTTATTTGATCATTTTGATTTTTTGGGTCAACTTGGATTGAATGATTGGGCTTGGTTTGGCTCAATTGGTGATCAAGTCATATTTAAATATTGATTTTGGATTGATTCAAATCATTGGTTTCAATCAATTTGATGTAAGATGAGTTTTGGATGGTTTTAGTGCATTTGGGCTAAGGGTTGACTTGGTCAAATGATTAAGTTGGCTTGGTTTAACCCAATTCATTATAATTGATTATCCTAGGGTGATCAATAAACATGGTGAAAGGTTTTAGTGAGCTTAGTTCAATCTAATTAAGGTTGGATTGGAAGTTGGCTCAAATGGATCCTTTAGGTCACTTTGGGTCAAGTGGACCTAAGTGGATTAATTAGTTTGGTTTTGGTTTAATTTGAGTTTAGTTGAACTCATATATGAGCCCTGGATTGAAATATAAATTCAACTGCAATCAATTTAGAGTCTAAGGGATTTTAGCTCATTTAAAATTTTCAAGTCAAAAGGGCTAGGTTGTGTTTGACTTGGGTTGGCTTCGATTTGATTTGATGATTGTAGATTTCATTTATATTGGGTAGATAATTGAATGTATGATTGATTCGATAGAAAATCCATTAGTTTTGACTTGATTTGGATGGAATTTGGCTAAGTCCAAAGAATTGGCTCAAAGGGTTTATATTGGATTTGGATTTGATTTTGGATATAGTTTTGGTCATTTGGATATGGATTTCATTTATATTTGTGAATATAAATGAAGTAATAATTAATTTATAAAGAAATTAATTGAATTTGATTTGATTTAAAGGGAGTTTTGGCTAAGCTTATGAAGGTGGTTCATATGGTTTAGGAAGGGTCCTGGGATTTGAATTTGATTTTAAGTTTCAATCATTTAAAGTCAAATTTGGGATATGGATTTGGAATTTGGATTTGAATTTGAGGTTCAGTTTGAGATTTGATTTTGGATTTGATTTGAGAAAGTGTATCTAGATTGGATTTAGGTTACATATAGGTGATTTTGTTATGCCCTAAAGCATAGCCTAATCTTATGACTAACCCTTCTAAGTCTCTAGGGTTAGGTTAAGTGTTCACCTAACCACTAGATGTGTCTTATGACTAAAGAAATCTTAGTGCCTAGAAGATTCTTAAGACTAAGAAGAGGAGGTTGAGAGCTCACTCCAAAAGTGAGGTCAATAACAAACAAAAATATATCAATAAGAAGATGAAAAAATAAAGAAAATGGTCAAGTCTACATGTGTTAAATCTTGAGACTCGAATAAGGCTTTATCTTGAAGATTGGTTATTATTACCTATACTTGACTTCAAAATCGATAAAGCTTCTATACATAAGATTATCCCCACCTAGGGATGACTTATCTGAATATAATCAAATTAAGACAACTCTTAAAAATAAAAGCATAAGACATTCAGAATCCTTATTGGGATATTTTGCTACGCGGTGGTATTATTCAGTCCCAAAATATTGGGATAATTTACCAAAATGTCTTTATCAATATTTTTGATAATCTCACTATTAATCAAGAGAAGTGCTATTTTGAAATTCTTCCTAAAAAAGAGAGGAGAATATAGAAGAAAATTTGTTATGACTTGAAGGTGATCATATGTCAACATGAAGATTCCTAAAATATACCTTTGAGATAATTTCAAGAAACTTGCAGTGGAAATTAGAAAGATTAAAAGTAAATAAAAAGAATTTATATAATTAAAGCTATTTGTGAAATATCATTCAAAGAAATCTTTAAAGACTGATAAGTCAACTTAAGACAACTTAATTTGAAATTATCAAGAGAATCTTAATTTCTCAAACAATTCAACCCTCTCAATTTTTTTATTGATTAGGGGTAAGGGAATAAAAATATCAAAATTCCTTTGAGAGAATCTAAAATCATGTTTATCTTGATTCTCATTCATACCTAAAAATTATGTCTATTATAGCTTTAAAGGAATCTCTTAACTTTTATTGAATTCAAATCAATAAAAAAAATAAAGAGAAGGCCTTATAAGCTATAGATTCATAAATCAATTAAAAAATTATGAAAGATAGAATACATATTAATTGTAGCTTGATTGACAAGACAATGAAGAAAATTAAAAAAAAATTAAATACCATATAAGCTACATACTCAACGAAGTTCAATATCTATCATTTAAGAAGCATTGTTTGACTTTTGTTTTTACTACCAAAGAACTAGAAAGTCACAAGAAAGCTCAAAAAGTAAATCTCTCAGGTTGATATCATATGATGTCTTGCCTAAAGTGGATTATTCATATAACATGACCATATATAACTTTGAGATGATAAAAAATTGATGAAATTTTATGCCTATAGCACTGGCATACTATACATCAAATCCCAAAATGTGCCAAAATCTTTCTTTAAAAATATACTTCAACCCTTTGAAACCTTCTTCACCAAAGTTCTTCATGTGTAAGAAGCATTAGTAAGACAAGGAATGGAAGCAACTCTTTCTAATACCTCTCACTAGTTAGATTAATTAAGTTTGGGTTAAGTCCATGTGACTTCTGCTTATTAGCCAAAAGATCTAAGGATTAGGAGCAAGCTCTTTGTGACACCTTTCTTATATGTATCTTGAGTTAGGAGCAAGCCCTCTGTGGCACCTTACTCATGTCTTCCTTATGTGCACCATTTTCATAAGTTTGGAGTAAGCCTTTTATGGCATCATTCCTTCTTTCTATAAGCTGGGAGAAAGACAATTTATGGTACCCTTCCTATGAATCTCTTAGGTTTGGAATAAAGCCTTCATGGCACCATTCCTACTACCCACAAGATAGAATAAAGTCATTAAAGACCTATTTTCTATCAAATATACAAGATATTTAGGATTAAGTCACAAAGGCCCCCTTTCCTATTAGTCAAAAATTGAGGTTTATGATCAAATCATCAAAGACCCCTTTTCTCAACCCAAGCTATTTATGTTGGATTAAGCCATTGAAGGCCCCTTCCTAATAGCTAGTTAAAAATAATTAAATCCCTTAATAGGCATTCTTTTTGAAAGACAACGATAGGATTATGTCACTAACACCCCTACCTGCCAAATAGATTATTTAGGTTAGGATTAAGTCACCAAAACCCCTTTCCTACTAGTCAAAAATTTTATGATCAAGTCATTAAGATCTCTTTTCCTCATTATGGCTACTCAAGAAGAAATTAATCCATTGAAGGTCTTTTCTTAATAGTCAATCAGATAAGAGTAAATCCCTTCGTACGCATTCAAGTAAATCTGGGATAGGACTACGTCATTATGAGCCCTTTCCTTCTCAAGCTACCCAGGCTGGAATAAGCTATTGAAGGCCCCTTCCTATTTGCTGAATTTTATTAGAATAGGATTCAAGTCCTTGTGACCCCTTTTTTAGTATAAAATAAAAGAAATAAGGTGTGGAACTAAGCCATTGAAGGCCTCATTCCTATGGAATATTCAGGTCAAGAATTAAGTCCACGTGACCCCTGCCTAGTAGTTAAAATTTGAGGTTTAGGATTAAGCTATTAAAGCCTCTTCTCCTTAGCTCAGCTATTTAGGTTGAAATCAAGTCTTTAAAGACCTTTTCCTAATATCTAACTAGATAAGAGTATATCCCCTAGTGGTATATTTCCCTGATTAAAGTTTCATGCAGTTTAAATTAGGAGTAAGTATCCATATTGGAATCCTCTCCAACTTCTAATCTTAGATAGGAGTAAATATCCATAGTGGCATCCTTTCTAGGAAAAGAAAACTATGGTCATCTTATAGACCCTTTCTTTAGAATTGGTTAGTCATTTAGACTATCTCTGGCTAATCTTACTTAGAAAGATATGAGTCCTGGTACTTTCTTCCTAAGTTAGCTATTGAAAATCTATTATAGTCAAGATGAAAATAAGTTCTTTGAAAGCATCTTCTCTGACTACAAGGGATTTGTTAGAATTAAAATCTTCATTGAATCTTTTCCTAATGACATCACTCTACTTCTTAGCAATTAGTGAATCTAAGTTTCTAAGAATGAATCATTCTAAATTGAAACAAATTCAGGTCTACATTTGCCTATCTTTCATAATCAAATTTGAAATCAAAACCAAAATTAAATCCAAACTTTAAATTCTAAAATTAAACTCAAATTCCTTCAAGCTTAGGCTTATAGTGTTGATTAATTCGGTCAATGCCAATATATACAGTGTACTCTAGTCAGTCCATCACACATATTGGAGGTCTATTTGTTGACCTCATTTTTGGATGAGGTTAATATCATTCCTAAAACTAGTAATTAGGACACCTAATCTTAGAGTTGGAACTTTCTAATTAAACACTTAAGACACTACACCTAATGAACTAGTGCATCCTTCTTGGGTTTAATCTAACCTATGGGATTAGGTGGACTCGACTCAAAACTCAAACATAAATAATGAATTAAATCAAACACATTCCACTTGAAATTTGAATCCATTTAAACTAGCAAGGTGATTAAGGTGGTTAACCTAATTACCTCATTTAACCTCAATATTAATTAAATTCAAAGAAATCCAAATAAATCAAAATAAATTAAAATTAAATTAAAAAACTAAAGCCAAATGAAAGTCAAAGATTGTCAACCCTTTGACATGGAGTTGACTTATGTGGGTCCCATTAGGTCAAAGGTCAACCTAATAAAATTTAACTAAATAAAATTATTTTAAAGACTCCAAATAATAAAATAAATATGTTTAAGCATGAATTAAATGAATATAAATCAAATAAGATCTTAATTAGGTTAATTAAATTATTTGATCTAAATGAGCCTAAATGGACTTTATTGAATCCAAATCAAATTAAAATCAACTCAAATTGATTGTCCAAGATCATTTTAAAATCATAATTAAACACAATCCAACTAACCATTAGATCTAATATAACCAATTTGATCATCCAAATGAATCCAACTTAACCCATTATGCCCAATTTGGGTCAAATGGATTAAAATTGAAATTAATTCTAAATCAAATGAAATTAACTACTCTAAATTATCTCACACATGTGATTAACCATGATTGGAGCAAAAAAAAAAACTTTAATTGAGTCAAATTAGTCATTTGACCCAACTGAACTTAATCTAACCATATTAAGTTAGAATCGGTAATATTAAAATGAAACCACATCAAACCCTCATATAGTTTGAATCAATTGACTTCTAAATTATCCATTGGATAATCAACATTAATTAGAACTTAAATATAAATCAATTAATCAAAAGAAATGCAAGTAAATTACTTATAATAATTTAAATCCAAATGGCATCAAACTAAGTTCAATTCCCAAATCCAACTCAAATGGACTTGGGTTTGACCTATGACCCATCTTATTTTGACTTGGCCAACCAACCACTAATCCAAATGAATGTTCTGGTGATGCCAAAAGCCAAGGAATGCCATGTGAGATGAAATCACAAGTAATGAAGTGTATCCATTGCAAGAGAGAGAGAGAGAGAGAGAGAGAGAGAGAGAGAGAGAGAGAGAGAGAGAGAAAGAGAGAGACTTCATGTAAAGAAATCAAATCCAATTCTCCTTCTTCCACACCTCATCAATCGCTTTATCCCAATTGATTAGAGATGATCACAATCAGTTGACCACCTTTTGGAGTTAGCCTTCAATGGTGGTAATCAAGATGGCCAACAATTGTTTACCTGTCCTCCATGCTGGAAGCCCATGACCAAGGTAAGGAGAGGGAGGAGGAGACTTCCTCCCCTCAAGGAATGTATCCTAACACACTCACAAAGGAAGAAAAGACAAAACTAACCTCTTAGCCATAGCCCTTGCTGCTGCTGGCCGGAATCCAGCCACCCCAAGCCTTCCATATATGGCGCTCGGCCATATATGGAAATAAAGGAAAGAAATTTTCTCTCACAAATCCAATGTTTTCTACATGATCCGTAGGTGAAAAGAAACTTATTCAAAGCCTCATCTGAGCCTCTCACTGTCAGCAGATCAAAAATTGGCCAAAGTCGATGGCAAAGAAAAGCAAGGCTCTCGGCCAAATATAGAAAATAGTTGGAGGACCTTTCCTCCCCCTAAATTGACCCTTCCTACATGTTATATGGGCAAAAACGAACTCAATCAACCTATTGCTAAACCCGCTCATCGGCGATGAGCTGGAAAATCGTCAAACCCACTGGAGGAGAGGCAGAGCTTGGTCTCTACAACGATTAGCAGGGAGGTAAGTCAATTCCACTTCATCGGAAGTTCGTCTCAGCCCAGGGAAGGTTTTCAAATCAGCAAAACTATCGGACATAGCTCCAGCGAGGTACTCCCTAAATGACTACCTACTCTCGTGTGGTTTAATCCTTTGTTATGCGAATTTATGTTTAATAGAGATCAAGTGGTGAGATCAATTTACAATTGATCCATGATCATTTTGCAATCGAAAGGTGAAGAACAATAGCTTAGATTGCCAAAAATCGTCATCCAAAGGTAGACGACTCTCAATTCTCCAGCAAAAACTCAGAGATGAAATCTCCACCATCCTTTCTTTCAATTAAGAATGGACGGCCGACATTTAGCTGCATGATCTGATTTAAATCTTTTAAGGAAACACGGATAAAATCTTGTATGATCAAAGATCAGACGGTGATGATGAATCCTACAGCCCCCGCCACTTTTGACATGGGATTTGCATGGATCCCGCGTGGATGAATCAGACGCTGCCGCATGTAAAATAGTGCCACAATGACGCACATGACGCCGACCGTTATAAAATGAGAATTCTCAATTTTCTGATAACAACAGCAATTCAATAAGCAAAATAACTTCTGAAATTTTAGATTTTGAACCCTATAGCATTAGCTCAGTTTCACTTAGAATACACTTGTTATATGAACAAAAAAATCATCTAATATTTCATAAACAACAAAATAGCAAGATAACAATAGCAGTTCAAGAAATAAAATAAGTGTTGAAATACCAGACTTTGAACTCTATAGCATTAGCTCAGTTTCACATAAAAAATACATAATAATAACAAAAAATAATCTATTTTATAAACAACTAAATAATAAGATTTCAATAACAGTTCTATAAGTAAAATACTTACTAAAATATCAAATTTTAAACCCAAAGCCTTGCCTCACTTTCACATAGTATGCACTTATAATATGATAAAAATAACCATTTATCTTTTCATAAATGATTAAATAGCAAGAAAATAACAATAGTTCAACAAGTAAAATAACTGCTAAAATTCTAGATTTTGAAACCTATAGCATTTGGTCAGTTTCACATAGTATGCACTTGCCATATGAAAAAAAATTAACACTTTATAAACATCTAATAAGCAAGTTAGCAAAAGCAAACATGAGACAACGGCTCAAACTACCTGCTAATATATATGAGTTGGAACTATAAAGCATAAAAATGTCACATGCAACAAAAATCTCTTATTATAACAACTTAAACGAACTCAAAAAGTAATATTTTACTAATTCAAGTATGAAAGAGATGATGTATCAACTAAGGGGAAGGAAGAAGAAGACAGCACAGGAAAGCTTCAACCCTCGAGCACACAAAATGATGCATCGAGTGAGGGGAAAGACTAAGGAGGAAGAAAAGTTGGAGATTGGAGAAAATGTGAGGGCAAAACGGTGACATGAAGAAGGGCAAAAAGAAGGTAAGGGACTCGCCGAGCACTCGAGAGTCGAGAGTCGAGAGTGGAGAGTCGGAGATACAGATTGAGGGTTTAGGTAAGCTGGTAAGCCCTATAAGAATAGTGATTCAAGTGAATATATAAAAAATTAAAAATTAATGATATGGCCTGGGAGAGCATGCTGCGGCGTGCGGCCTACATGTCTCAACGGATCGAGTTTTTACTTGAATTTTAATCGAGCTTTCATCGAGAATCGAGCTTTTAATCAGTTTTTACCCGAGCTTTTACCCAAGCTTTTAATGGAGCTCTATACGAGAACTTTATATGGAGTTGTTTATAGAACTTTTTAATGAGTTTATTCATGAACTTTAAATGATATTTTTCGTGAATATAAATGAACTGAACAAGATCTTGCTCAGACTTGTTCATTTAGCAACTGAGTATTTACAAACGTGTTCAAGCTCATTTAATTAGTTAATCAAATGATCATGAATGAGCTCTAATCAAGCTGAGCCATGAGTAGCTTGTCAGCTCGGTTCATTTGAGAGACACTTTATTGCTCCATCTAAATGTTATATATATAATTATATATAAATTGTCAGATATGAATATAAATCTTCCAATTTTTTAAAGCCATTTTCATTTTGGGAAAATAAAAAACATTGGTATCCTGCTTGTCCTACGTAGGGGTGTTTTAGTTTGAAAAATTGAACCAAGCGATGTTATTTTGGGTTTGGTTGGTTTAAATCCACAGCCGGTTTTGGTTGTAAATGTCTAGTTATTCGATTTTCGGTTTTTGGTTTGACTTTTTTTAAAAAAAAATTGGACAAACCGAATAAACCGAATAAATCAAAATTGGTTAAAAAGTCAAATATAAATATATAATTTTGATTATAAATGCTTGATTATTTATATAGATTTATAGATTTCTACTTGACTAAGAAATTTTCAATATATAAAATTTATTAGATTGGTTTAATTAATTAGTTTATTAAAAAATATTTTTTATTTTATTTTTACTATTCGGTTTAATCGAAACCGACCGAATAAACCTATAATTAGGTTTGGTTGTTCGGTTTTATATGTTATTTGGATGATTATTATTTTAAATTATTTGGTTGATTTGTTTGGTTTAACAAAAAAGCAGTAAAACTGAATCAACCGAATGCTCTACGTATAACTGCTGCCAGCAGCATATTAAAAAAAAAATTGAAACAACTGCTGAAGCAAATGCCTACATTTTTCAACATAATAAGATGAGATTTCTCCCTTTGAGATAATTTCCTCAGTGGCAATTTCATCATTATATTAAAAAATCGTCCATTTAAATATCTCCCACCGATCATATTATTATGGTCCACTAAGGGGCTGTTTGGTTCTTTATATTTAGAATCGATGTAAAGAATCGTAAAGGAATGGAGTGTAAATGGAATTCATGTAAAGGATTCTTTATAGTTGTTTGGTTACCACGCGACTTTCATTTTTGTTTAATGGAAATGTAATGTGATTGAAGGTTTGGGACGTGCGGGGTGTTCTGCCCGTGATGCGGCAAACAGGAACCGCCTCTACCGTCACCAACCAGAGTCTGATCTCTCGGCTCTCAGAGCCAGCAATAGAACCGGCAAGCAGAACAGTGTATGCCGGCGACTTCCTTCAAGATTGGCGAGTTTAATTGGCAAATCCAGGCCGCGAGCGCAGCCAGGCGGCAAGGCGGGCCCATGACGCAACCATGAAGGCCGGCCATCGCGAGCAATCCCTAATGCGTAATATTTGGTCGCCAGATTAGGCGTTCTCATCATATAGCGGGTGTATTTGAATCGCCAAAATTACTGTTCTTTACTTCCATCGAATAATAAGAGAAAAAAATATAAACTAATTACTTTGATTCACTTTACAGAAAACCAAACAGCCCCAAGAGTAAAAATATAATCACGATAAAAACACAAACCTTTTTAACCTATCTTCTAAAATTGCATTTCCTAACTGCCTCTTTAAGAGGGCGTTTTTGTGATTCTGGTTAATAGCCGGCCTCTTCATTAATAGGGAGACGACGGCAACAGTAGGCACGTGACAGACGCACGCCTGACAATAACGGTGTCATAAAGTTTTTCTCCACAGCCGTTAGATGATGTCCTGATGTTTCCATGAATGGTCGAGATTTCACTAAGCTTGAGAAAACAGCGCTATCATCACGTGCCAGTGGAATCCGATACGTTGCGAATAATGCAATCATCTAGGATCGTGCGGCGCGGCCAACACCTTGGCCACGTGTGAATCTCTACAAAGACTGTAATTCCATACATGGTAAATACCTAATCAGTTGTGACCACGTGTCCCTTACATCGATACAATAAAACCCTACTCTCACTCGCCTGCTGTTTCTCGGGCGATTTTCCTTTTCCTTTTTTTTCCATCTTGGTTTCGGTTCGTAGAGGGAGGAATGGAAAGTTATTACAGAACTAGGATTCTCGTCTCGCCATCTCTATCTCCGCCGATTCCATTCAACGATGGCCTTTCGCGGAACGAAGTGGACTGCGGTGGATTCGTTCCCTTTCCGTCACTGCTGCCGGATCAAACAGGAACCGCCTCTACCGTCACTTATTCAGAGTCTGATCTCTCATTTCATCCGTTCATGATGATCGAGCAGATAGAACCGGCAAGCAGAACAGTTATTCCAACGGCGACTTCCTTCAAGATTGATTCCACGAGATTCTTCCAACTTCCAAATCTTCTATCCTTGGAACCGCTCCAGAATCCGGCCAGGGAGAGGTTCGTTTCCAACGCAACACGTTGTCATTCAGTCGAGCATATCTCCCTAATCAAATCATCTACGCCACAACATAAGAGATCGCGTCTGTGTTCTCAATATTGGCGGTGCCATCCACTGCAACATTCAGTGCCGAATCAGCAGTTGGTGGAGTCAGAAAAGAAATTTCGTCAAATGCCGTCTGTTCGATCTACAGAGAGATCCCGTCAACGAAGGCAAATAATCAGCGAGCGGACGCGGATCCTTGAGAAGCTGATGCCTTGGGAGCGGCGGCTGGACACGGGGACGATGCTGGAAGAAGCGTGCAAGTATGTCAAGTTCCTAGAGGCGCAGGTGACGGTTCTCGAGGCTATGCCTGCGGTGTCTAGCTTTATGCCGTCATCCATCCCACCGGGGAATGCTTTTGGGCTCCATCGGCTCACGCGGCAACAGCTGCTTCAAGTGATGGTTACGTCTGCAATGGTTCAGGACATACTTTATAAGAAAGGCTTCTGCGTGGTCTCTGCAGCAGGTGGCGATACTGCGCCAGGCAATGGAGCGTCGCCTGCAACCACTGCTGCTCCTTGGCCACCTTGGTGGTGAGTAATGAATTTACTCTTCACCTAAGGTTTTTCACTAGGATTTTTTTTTTTCAAATTTTGTTACTCTTACGGTTTAGCAAAGTTTTGATTTCAGCCATGGTCTCCGTTGGGATCCCCTTTCATAGATTTAGAAAACAGTATGATATGTAGAAACTTCTTTTCTATTTGTTTCTTACATGTAAGAATCCCTTTGTTGAATCCAAACAGCAAAGTATATACATTTCTGCAGTTAGATCGATAATGCGTTAGTTCTTTTTATCCGGCTTTTATTGACATTAGTTGATAAAAAGTATTACATACGGGTTGTTGTGCGTTTCAGATAGAATAATTTAGCATAAATGCATCAGTTTATCTTATTTTCCGTTAAGAAATCGCTTTGATTGTATTTTTAAATTTGTCTTATGTGAGAAAGCAGAGACTTATATTTGATGTTTCTTCAAAACACAAACTGCAAAATAATTTCATTGTATTCCTGTTCTTGTAACAAAAGGCTGCCGTTTTAAGAAAAATAATAATAAATAAATAAGATATAAAAGATTTAAATTAGTGATTTCCAACAAATAAATTTTTTTACTATTATTTTTTTTACGATTCACAAATAATCGATATTAAGTTTAACGGCCCGTTTATTTTTTTTTTTTTTTTTTTATTTTTTTATTAGGGTTCACCTTCAAATAGTGTTATATTTTTATTAATTTATATGTTGTTCAATTTTTTCAGTTTTCCTCTGTCGAGTAAAAAGCTTTCTTCCTTTCTTCTGTAGAAAAGGCGCACGACTTCTAAGGAAATGTCTCAAAGATGTAAAATATTTATAAATTCCGTGATTTTCAGCAAACGAAATTTTGATTTTTAATATGTATACTTTTTTTTTTAGGGCCTTGAATTTTAAATTTTGATTTTAAAAATAAAAAAGAAAGTGATCACAAATATACCAATAATTCACATCTAATTAACTCAATTGGATTTCATTCACCTACAGCCAAAATTGAAGAAAAATATTCTTCAACAGTAGGCCGTAGATCCTTTTCTATGTCATGATCATGTATGATTTTTGTGTTGCAAAGATTAATAATAAAATAATAAGCTATGCTTATTTAAAAAAACAGTGGAAATATTATTTTAAAAAATAAAAAATATTTTTTATTTTTAAAAAAAAAAAGAAAACAAAAATATATAAACTTATGTGAAATAAATAAGTTTTTCATTTATTGATCCCATATTGATCTTACTGACCCCAAACTTAAATAAATAAGGCTGACGTCGGTCCGATCTCATGTTTTGTTTTATTGTAACATAATGCCGATGTGATAAAGTTTGTTGTACGAAAGCTTCCATTATCTTTGTGTGTGTAAAATAAATCTCAATTTTATCTATGAATATTTCATGCAACCATGAATCAACAACCTTTAAGGGCCTTTTGGGATCATTTTAATGTTTTTTCTATTTTTCAATTTTATTTTGTTTTAGTTTTATGATTCAAAATAAAATAGTTTTCATAATAATAATTATTTTAAAAACATTCCAAACCACTAAAAATTATTTTAAGTATTTTTTTTTAAATAAAAGCTATAAAATAAAATTGATTCTAAAGAATCCAAACGGTCACTTAGTGTGTTGTTAATACCTTTAAAGAGGGTGAACAGAAGAGGAATACTGGGCTCAATCAACTCCAAGTGTAATTAAGTTAAATATAATTGATATAAAATTCAAAAGTAATTCCTTATATATACATTTTGATAGATATATCTATTAAATAAACCAATTAATTATTTCATCAAATACTCTTGACAAATAATTACCATTACAAATATCTTGAAATTTATCATAAGAATTTGCCTTAAATAACCACCCATCATAAATATATTGTTTAGAAATATGTGACACAAATCAAAATTATGATGTGTTCAACAATTCATTAAAAAAAATATTGTACATTTATTTTTGTTACATATACTTTGCAATCATTAGCAACCAAAGTAACAGCCACAAAATAGTGGCTATTTTGTGTTACAATTGTGAGCATTTGTGATTAATTTATGATTGATATGCAACAAAGGATCTTTTGAGAGAGTTGAAGCTATTTGAAAAAATAGTAGATGAGGTACTGCACAATAAGCTATTGTTTGAAAAAGTTGCATTGGGTATACAAATTTTTTTTTTTTTTTACAAAAGAAAAATGGTAACTTTTGACCACTACTGCGGGTAAACAGGTCATGCTCGAAAACACAAATTTCTCACCGCATATTTCTCAAAATACAGTTAAAATATAATTAGAACCCAACACCTCAAATGACACTGTGATGCTGTGCAAACCGCACCACACCGCCATCATCGTCCCAAATGGGGCCTAAGTTTATTATGAATCCATCATAAATTAGGAGGGCATGAATTTTTCATCACTAAATTTTAATTTATCTTTTATAATTAAACAAACATACCTATGATCTTATTGGGGAGCATTAGACAACACAGTCAATGATTATTGCAATCTATTGTAATACTTTATATCAATTCTAAAGTCATCATTAAAGATTTCTCACACAATTAGAATTCAATCACTTATTTAGCTTCCGACTAAATTTTTAAATTAGGTCTGATTATAATCTTAATTAGCAAATTAGGCATTGCAAAAAATTAACAAAATAGGCCCAGCCATCTGGCGCCAACATGGCATCCACATCAACGCCAGTCGTTGAACGGGCGACTGGCTCGTCCTTAATTTAAAAAAAAAAAAAAAATAGGGGCAGCTGCAGTATTTTGCCCATATCAGTCTCATCTGGTGTCAGAATCGAGTGAGTTTGGTAATGTTGAAATCATAACAAAATTTTTCACAACTTTCATGTTGATCAAAAATTAAGATTGTCGCCCGATAAGCAGCAGTCTTTTACGAATGCGTGCAAAAACTGCGGCGCCAACCTGAAATTTTGGAGCAACCGCTTATTTTGCATGTATCGGACTCATCCGATATCAGAATCGAGCGAGCTTGGTATCATTGGAATCACAACAAAATTGTCCATAACTTTTATGTTGATCAAAAATTACGATTGTTGCCCAATACACAGCAATATTTACGAATGTGCGCAAAAATTGCTGCGTCGACCTGAAATTTTAGGGCAGCCTCTTTATTTTTCCCGTATGGTACTCATCCAGTGTCAAAATCGAGGGAGCTTAGTATCATTGGAATCATAACAAAATTTTTCACAACTTTCATGCTCATCAAAAATTACGATTGTGGCGATCGTGTTTTTTGTCGCGCAAAAATGCGTCAAATTGGAGCGACCATCTTATTTTGCCCATATCGGACTCATCTGGTGTTGAAATCAAGGGAGCTTGGTATCGTTAAAATTGTAACAAAATTCTCCATAACTTTTATGTTGATTATAAATTACGATTACAGCCCGATACGCAACAGTTTTTGCAAATGTGTGTAAAAACTGCGGTGCCGACTAGAAATATTAAATTAGCCCCATTTTTTTGCCCGTATCAGACTCATCTGGTATCATAATCAAGAGAGCTTAATATCGTTGGAATCAAAAAGAAATTTCTCACAACTTTTATGTTGATCAAACATTACGATTATAGCCCGATACACAGCAGTTTTTGCAAAATGAACAAATAACTTACTCTAAATAAACACTCTTAATGAAGTGCAATTAACAAATTTTTAAGAGTCATGACATATGAACAGGTATTGATATCCCATTACTCTTATTGTTTGGAGATAATTATTTATACTAATTACGTTCACATAAGAGAAATCAATGTGCTAGTAGTAGGAATGTAACAATTTTCAAACAAGGATAACAAGCCAACTCAAACTAAGCTCAGAACACAAACAAACTCCCTCTCTAATCTTATTAACAAAGGGAATATCATCACTAAAAATATGCATCAAGATACAACTTTTTGTAAACACTTAAAGCTGTATAAAAAAGGCAGCACAAAATAAGAAAATACTTCATCAAAATGCTTGACTACAATAAGAGAGGTACAAATATAACAAAATGGCATCCACTATTGACAGAAGATAACAGTGCAAACGACTATCTCCGACGATGCTTGCATGGGGAATCACATCACTACCGGGCGTGTAATGGGCTGGTGGTCATCGTGGCCGGTCTTGTAGATGATGTTCCGGATGCTGCTCCTCCTCTTCAACCTGCTCGGAGGGTTGTAGTAACTTCAGTGTGACTAGGTACATCGGAAGGCGCATGGGAGCGAGAAACCATAGTACACTTCATACGGGGGTGTCATATGGAATGACGGAGGCCCATATGTAGGAGGGGCAGTGGTGCATCTGTCCACATAACTTCACGGTATGAATACTATGGCAGTTGTGTGAATGTATATAAAGATGTTCTGACCACTGGTGAAGATAATGGACCAACATCAATCACCGGCCCATCTGGCTGCATTGATAACGAAATACCTTGAATGTTAGTGTCTATCTGCGTCAAAAATATGCATATTTACTCTCCGCATCCCTCATATTGGTTAATTGATTACTGAAAATATGTATCATCATCCCTCCCAAAATATCGCTGAAATATGTCATCGGTATTCAAGATGTGCTCACGCTACGCTGAAAGAACTTTAATTATGATGGAATCAGTAAAGAAAATTATATTTGCAGTGATCAAATGAGGTCTTACCATAAGTCAGTCTTCAAGTGTTTGAGAGTAATAAGCGTCACGGATTTGTAGGTGCCTTGACATGGAGTGAAGCCTCGATATCATATTATATATTAGTTAATGGCCCTTGTGAAGAGTCACAACAACTGAATCACGCTGCTCTCCACGTGCAATGTAAGTCAGTGATAATCAACCCAATTCAAATCGACTTTCCCTCGACCATCCACTCACGAAAGTAGAATATCGGTCTTTTCGGTCATAGGTGGAAGGTCGAACTATGAACACCATCGGCGGTGTCAACTCATTTTTCGGTTAATCAATAGTACTCTAGCAGTCATATCTCATCCCCATTAAGCATACATATGTGACCGTTACGCATCTAACTCATATGGCTCCCAAATCACCTGTATTGCTTGAAAAAAAATATTAGCTTTGTTGTCTACATGCAATAATAGACTCAAAAAATAAACTTACAAATCAACGCGCGTATGCGGTCTAGATCTCTATTTACGATGGTGGTGTCATCTCTCGGACATACCCTTCATTCCAATGATATCCCACACTCGACATCAATGCAGGATAATGAATATGCAATGTTGGTGCGCCACATGAAGCGTGCTCCCACGCTGCAGTAGTAAATATAGGTCATATCGTGCGCCGCTTTATTATCTTATGAAGCTCCCTGTACAAATGAGCAAGCACAACTGATCCTAATGAAAACCCCATAAATGTGTCAACATCCTCCAGTAGGGGCAGATACTGCAGCTGGACCTCCGAGCAATATGTGTCTGGCATAAAGAAACAATCAATAGTAAATAGTATGTGTGCTCTGACATGCATAGTAAACTGAAGCTTCGGGAGATCTAAGTAAGAATCCACGTAATACACGTCCAACACCGTGGGCAAACAAGTCGTGCATGCCCCATTCTAAACTCTAATGAGATATGAGGTTTGGATGGGATCATGGTAGATGCCACCATATGCTCTCATCCATCGACTCATCCCGCGCTTGCTCCCACCAACAACAATCCTCTTAATAATAGGCGTGTCATCTATCTGAACACCCAGGATCATAGTAACATCCTGCAAGGTAATCATCATCTCTCCAATGAGTGGAATTTTTGTTTGCGACCAGCGTTCTATGAATCGGTGAGCAAGTGATCTAGCGATATCTGCATCGAAACACAATTTCAATCCGCGGTCATAAATCTAGGATAGTTTATCGGACATTCTCTGAACTTAAGTAAATGAGATGCAGCATCCAAAATTGAAACCTGCGTAGTAGGAAATTATAGTTCAATACGCAATACTATAAGGATAATCCATATACATAGCTTGAATAAAAAAACCTTACCAAATCAGGATGTGCTACTCGTGCGACCGTAGCGTACTAGGATGAACTTCAGTCGGTGGAGGGCCGTAGTCCACAACAGTCTCCTCTGCTCATCTTCACCTCCTACATGAGGGGCGAGCACCTTCTTCGGTAGACATCCTTCCTACAATAATTTTGTCAAAACAGAAATAATAATACAGTTATAGTATGGAAATAGCAACATCCATATTATGAAAAAAAATAAACTTACATTTCTTACATTTCTTATAAAAAGCAAACATGATTTGCTACAATCCAACAAAAGTCAGTTTATAAAAAGCAAACATGATTTGCTACAATCCAACAAAAGTCAGTTTAGGGGAAGCGGAAATTAATATACTAACAAATATGACTTCTTTTTTTTTTTATTATACTAACAAATATGACTTGTTACAAACTAACAACAACCAGTTTAAAGAAAGTACGAATAACTTTAAAAAATAAACATAACTTGCTACAACCCATCAAAAGTCGGTTTAGAGGAAGCACAAATTAATATAGTAACAAACATTACTTACTACAAATTAACAACAGACAGTTTACAGGAAGCACAAGTAACATAAAAACAACAAACATGACTTGCTATAACCCATCAGAAATCAGTTTAGGGGAAGCACAAATTAATATACTAACAAATATGACTTGCTACAAATTAACAACAACTAGTTTACGGAAAGTATGAATAACTTAAAAAAATAAACATGACAATCACAATAATTGAAAAGTAAATGAACAAGATTGTATCCCACAATGTCGAGCTTGCGGACATGTTGTTCTGTTATGCCTAACATTTTTGCATACAATCCTGTTACTTCTTGTAGAATTCTAGTCTATAATATTTCTGAATCTATTTGTACGTGGTCGATCGAACTTTCTCGTGATATTTGGTGGATAGTACTCTTGATAATAAAATAATAAGCTAAGCTTATTAAAAAAAAAATAGTGGAAGTATTATTTTAAAAAACAGAAAATATTTTTTATTTTTATTTTTTTAAAAAAGCAAAAAAATAAACTTATGTGAAATAAATAAGTTTATTCATTTATTGATCCCATATTGATCCTACTGACCCCAAAAAAAATAGTGGAAGTATTATTGTAACATAATGCCGATGTGATAAAGTTTGTTGTACGAAAGCTTCCATTATCTCCGTAAGGGTAAAAAAAATATCAATTTTATCTATAAGTATCTCATGCAACCATGAATCAACAACCTTTAAAGGCCTTTTGGGATCATTTTAATGTTTTTTCTATTTTTTCTATTTTATTTTATTTTTATGATTCAAAATAAAATATAGTAATAGTTATTTTGAAAACATTCCAAACAACTAAAAATTATTTTAAGTATTTAAAAAAAATAAAAGCTATAAAATAAAATTGATTCTAAAGAATCTAAACGGCCACTTAGTGTATTGTTAATACCTTTAAAGAGGGTGAATAGGAGAGAAATACTGGACTCAATCAACTCCAAGTGTAATTAACTTAAATATAATTGATATAAAATTCAAAAGTAATTTCTTATATATACATTGTGATAGTTATATCTACTAAATAAACCAATTAATTATTTCAGCAAATACAAATATATTTTTATTCAAATTATTTAATTTTTAAGTATGGTATGACATATTTATGAATACATCGCACTACACTCATGGCAAATAAATCTTCTGAAATTTTATCGTAAGAATTTGCCATAAAGAACCACCCATCATAAATATATTGTTTAGAAATATGTGATACAAATCAAAATTATGATGTCTTTAACAATTCATTATGAAAAAATTATCAATTTATTTTTGTTACATATACTTTGCAATCATTAGCAATCAAAGTAGCAGCCACAAAATAGTAGCTATTTTGTGTTACAATTGTGAGCATTTGAGATTAATTTATGATTGATATGCAATAAAGGGTCTATTTGGAACAGTTGGAAGCCATATGAAAAAAATAGTAGTGGAGTTACTGCATAATAAACTATTGCTTGAAAATGTTGCAATGTGTATACAAATATTTTTTATTTTATTTCACAATAGCCAAATGACAGCTTATGACCGCTACCACAAGTAGCTAAGTTAGATTGAAAAACGTAAATTTTTCATCACCGATTCCTCAAAATATACTTGAAATGTAGCTAGAACGCAGTGCCTCAAATGATACTGCGGTGCGATATAGACTACTCTACACTGCCATTGTCATCCCAAATATAGCCTAAGTCTGACTCGAATTCATCATAAATTCGGAGGGCATGAATTTTTTGTCGCTAAGTTTTAATTACTCTTTCAAAATTAAACAAATATGCTTATGATCTTATTGGGGGACAATTGACAACACAGTCAATGATTACTGCAATCTATTGTAATATTATATATCCATTATAAAGTCATCATTAAAGATTTTTCACAGAATAAGATTCCAACCACTTATTTAGCTTCCTACCATTAAAGCACCAGCCATGAATCATCACATATTCACATAGGCGAACAATAACAATACTCCAACATATTTACACAAATGACCAACAACATATTAAGGCACACATCATTAATAATTTTAGATATTTCATTCAGTCATTTATTTCCAATTTATCATACAATAGAGTTTCTTTAATTAATTTATTTCTCTTTTTAGAACTGAACTTTTGATCTTTATCCAATTGGCATTCATTGAGTTGTTTTAATCCAATTGCTTAAAGGTATCAATTCTAGAACATTTTTTTCTTAAAAAATTATGCTAAAACCTTGCAAGCTAAATTTGGCCAACAATGGTTATTAAATTTATATTTATGCACTTGTTGGCCTCCATATGTGTGTCATAAGTCAAAATCAGGTCTACAAATCTAATTCGGGACGGAAGACAATCATAAATCGGCTCAAAATGTACATCACCAAAATGTTGAAGGACTCCGTCGATGAACGGACTTCCGCATTCGTTGAACATCGAAATTGATCGAATATAAATATTGCAAAATCTAACGGCTTGTCGATTAAGCTTCGAGTTATCGATATGTCGATATGCTCAGCGAGCTATGACGATGTACAACATCCGTTCAGAAATTGATCACATTGTTACGAAACATTGAAACTATCAAATAAGACTATCACCCAATGCATGTCGAATAATCGGCGGTGGCGAGCGTAAATGCAATGCACGTCTCGAAATCGGTCAAAGCGACCGATCGATGAACGGACTTCGTCATTGCGTTCAGAACATCGAAATTGGTTAGGATATAAATATTGAAGAACTTAATCATGATGTCATCAAAGCCATCTTACGCATATCGAAGTCGGGAGGTCGCGCCCCCATTCATGAATTGATTGCGTTGTTGCTTTTACTTTCGTGACAAGTCGGTGCAAATGTCGAAGGATTTGAAGTGGCAGTGCGTAAATCGAGACTAAAATGCACAAGGCGTCACCAAAATCAACTCAAATGACCTTCGATCGATGAACGGACTTTTTCATCGCATTCAGAACGTCGAAATTGGTCAGAATATAGATATTGCATACGATGAGCCGTCAGCCGTCGTCAGCGTGTCTGCATATCGAGGTCGAGACGAGGATCAAACGGCGCCGTTCGTGAAATTGATTATTTCACAAAATATCGAAATCTATCAGTAAAAGCTGTTTGCACTCAATTGATGAGTACTGAAAATCGGCGGAAAGCGGCGTATTTTGGTACGAAATGGAATTTTGGCGTCGGCTGAGCCAAATGACCTCCGATGGATTTGTATTATGTTCATAATATCAAAATTACTTTGAATTGATATATATACTTTTACTAACGTAAAATCTACATTAAAATCATTTAATAAATTTAAATTTTATTAAAATTCCTAAATTCCTGTAACCAATACTTACTGACTGCTCCAAAAAGAAAAGAACTGAAAATTCTCGCCATTCCCTCCATTCCCACATTGAGCCTCTCCTCCTCTCCTCAAGGATTCCCTCTCGGCACAGGTAATTCTAATTCTCCCCTCAATCTCCTCCGGCGCCATTCCGATCTGCCGTTCCGACGCGCAACCCGCTGCCGTCCCGCTCTTCCGCGTCCGGCGGAACCCAACGCCTGCGCAATCCGGCTCGTCTCCCGCAACCGCAAAGTCGCGGCCCGCCAGCCCGCCGCGCCTCCCGCGCATCAGCCCGCTCGCACCTGCGCTCCAGCCCGCATCCTCTCGGGCCCGTCCCGCGCATCCCGTCTCAACCCGCGACCCGCCTCCGCCGCGAGTCCCGCGAACCCGGCCCACGCCGCGCGTCCCAGGAACCCGGTCCGTCTCGCCGGCCAAGTCCGCCGCGCCGCTCCACTCCGCGCGCATGCCTAGCGTCCGCAAACCGCAGACGCAGAACCGCACGCAGCCCCGTGAGCCAATCAGTCACCAGTCCTTCAAACCGTCCATTGCGCCTCCGAACCCGTCCAGCCTGCCAGTACTTCCTACAGCCCGCTGACCTTTCTCATCTTTCCCACAGCCCGCCAGCCAGCAAACCTTCTTCCCATGCCGCACCTCCTCGGTAATCCATCATTCCGTACACCGGGAACAATCATCGGCGGTGATTCTTTTAGATTTTTTTTTCGTCGCGTTTACCAAACCTTCTGGCTTCAAAGAGGAAAAACGTCAACGGAGAATTCTTGATTTTCTGCGCCCCTTAATCCTTTAAACTCCACCGTGACCGAGAAAAACATCATCACATGTGAATTCTTCTTTCGATTTTCGACGTCGCATTCGCTTCATAGCAGATCTAATTTTCCTTGCGCATGATCGGAAGAACATTGTCGAAGTGATTCTTCATCAATTTTCATCTCCTCCTTGCTTTACATTCCCAATTGCATACTCTTCCTTTGGAAGTAAAAATGTGTCAAAATATGTGAGATCTGTGAATGTAAATATATATATCTTGTGTTTTCCGTTTGAAGACTGTTGTGCTCGAGAGGAGCGACAAGATGAAAATATGGTGTCCAAGAACTCTTACGAGAGGGTGTACCAAATGAACACCGTTAGATATATCACAGAAATCTTGTCAAATTTTGTAAGTAAAAAAAAGAGGGAAGGGGATGAATATATATGTATGTCTTCTTTAGTTAGAATGCCTGTCGTGCTCAAGATGGTGACCGAGATGGCATCCTGGTGTCATGAGAACTTCTTCACAACAAGAGGGTGTAAGTAAGAAAACACCGATTCAACCCATATCTGGGATGATCTTTGGGAGGTTGAAAATCATGTCAAATATTTTGACTTAAAAGAAAGGGGAAAGTGAAATAAATTGACTTAAGAACGCTAAGTGAGGAAACCTGCTGCTAATTTTAAACTAAAAGCGTCAAACAAGAAAAAAAGGAGGGAGTCTTTAAAGAAAATTTTGAAAAAAAAATAAAACACTCATTTAAAATACAAGTGAAATTTGGGGAGACTAATATTAAACTCACAAATTTTAGTTATAATTCTTTATGGCTTAAATTGAAGCGCTAAAGTGAATTCTCTTTTCATGCAAATTCTTCAAAATTAAATAAGCTTTAATTGGAAATTTTTTTGGGAATAACACTAGACTTTAACAAATTTGCAATAAACTTAAAGTCTATACAATTTAATATGAAGTTAGGGATGAATCTAAATTGAGTTTAATAACTCTTATACAAATATGGAGGCGTTGTAATAGCATGTGTGAAATAAAGCATATATTTGAATTTATAACTTATCAAAAGTGATGTAGATTGAATATGATCAAATTGAGAGAATTACAAAAACTCAATAAGTAAAGTAAGTGTAAGTAATATTTTAAACTACAATCTAAATGACCTTTCTTCGGATCTTCATGTAAAGAAGATCTAAACCAAGATCTATAGAAATCATAGGGCTTTTTTTTATCAAAAATTAAGAAATTTCATTTTAATTATGATTTTCAAAATCAATAATTTCATTAATTAGATGAAATTAGCTAGTATAAATTTTTCATGTGCTGGGACATAGAGATTTGGTCAAATTTTAATGTCTAAAAAGGCTGCGCAAGCTAAATTGGAATATATTAAATATTAATCTAAAATTCTAATAAGATATTAGATCAATTTACAATGCCTTCTTCTAGGATGCAATTTATGCAGCGGATAAAGGCAATATTAAATCAAATTCTACAAAAAATAGGACTTCAATCAAAAATTAAGGAATTTTATTTTAATTATGATTTCATTAATTAGATGAAATTAATTAAGTTATAAACACATGCATGTGCTTGGACATAGAGATTTCAAGTGCGAATTTTAATATCTAAAAAGGCTGCGCAAGTTAAAGTTAAAATTAAATAAAAAAAATCTGAAATCAGTCTCATAATTCAAACATAAATTTATCTAAAATCACCCGCATTGGCCCCGACACTATGTCGAATGCTTAAATTCAAGTGTCTGAGGATGCTGCGTGGGTTGCTTCCCAGTTTAATCTTAAGACTGGGTCCGGGTTAACAAAACTTAAAAATCTATTATAAAAATTTCAACTCAGTAAAATACTTGAGAAATTGATTACGTGGGGTGTGGTCGATCTGATCCTTATGAGTTGATAGGATCTAAAGCTCTTAAACACATTCACATTAATCAACTTTTCTAATCAAACTAACTCAAATTAAAATCAATATAAAAAACTACTTAAATGAAACTCATCACTAAAAACTTAAATCAAAACTCAATCCCACCTTCCACCTTATTTGTTTGTGGTGACAAATTAAAAACTCTAGCTCACAAAGGAGTCAATGTCAAATCAAGTACATGTTCATTTAAATCAATCTCTCAGTAAAGGCATGGCGTGTCCTCGATTGGGTGGCTTGATAGGCTCCGAGATGAAGCAATTAGGAGTTCTCATCGGTGGTTTGGCGGTCCCATATTACGATCACGCGATGCTCTCGATGGCTTTGCCCTTTGAGTTGTGAATCATAGGGTATACTTGATAGAAACAACCCTGTCATTAAGGTAGACTTAAAAGCTCTCTGACAAACACCACCCAGTCTGATTTCTTGGATGACATAACTCATGTGTTGGTGATGAGGATTCTTTTTTCGTTGTGGTCTCATCAGTAGTAGGAGAATTGCATTGCAGGGATTATGAAACCATGGGATCTAGATCAGGCACGTTATCATTCCCCCAACCATCCGGTTCAAGCTAAAATGATGAATTTCATATTTTAATTACGAAACTCCATATCTTCTTCTTGTATGCTATACATTAGCGATATAACGTTAACCTTAATCAAAGTTCTCTCACTTGAGAGGGTAAGTGCTTATAGGGCTTGCTTTATAGAGCACTGGAAAGTCTAAAGTCTCGTAAATGAGGGTGAAATCTCTAGGTAGTGTCTTATATACTATTTCATCTGCCTTCTGAAAATTACACTGACTTCAAATCACTCTCTTCAAATTCAAAAAATTGTCGAGAGATCGATGGTGAATTTTCGGAGCCCACAGCACTCACATACAAGTCTTCATCAAAATAATTAGTCATTTAAGTGCTAAATATTATGTCTGTGTATACTTAATATACACAAGGAGAGCATCAACACTTTGTTAAACGATGCATGATGCTCTTGTATCACTTCTTGATGGGTTATTTATACATTGGATTCATTATTTTTAATTTTGCTTTTAATAATCTTTGTATTAGAAGTCACATCATATTTAATCTGATTAGATCATAAGTTATACTCTATGTAGCCTCAAATATGATAACTGTTTATGATAAGGAATCAAAGGCTGATATGTTGACCATTGTGAACTAGTTAAAATTACAACATTAAAAAATAATAAATAATTTTTTTTTAAATTTATAACTCTAAAAGAAATGTAAGATTTAATGCAATATTATCTTGAACGTAACTATTTCTGATTCAATATTCTTAAAAATAATTAATAGAACAATTCATCCTTTCAATTATGAGGGTTTCTCAAAATTAGCCACATTGCACCAACGGGAAGCCTCAACTCATACCACTCATACCACGGGATGCAGCCTCCTGACCTAAGTCACATGAAGTCAGTTGCTTCATGCGAAGTTGTTGTGCCGCATGTGCGTCGTTGCGGCCCTACATCACGATTTATAACTTGCCGCAATGGAAACACAGCCCCAAACAGGCTCTAAGTCTTCACTAAATTTTGCTTCAATTATTACGAGTGTATTATATTTGGAATGAATATGTTTTGAAAATTCTCATGTTTGATTTGATGCATTTGGATTGTAAGGTAAAATTCTAGTGTATTTCAAATTCTTCATTTAGTTCAAATTCAACATATTTGGAATTCGCCTAATTTGGGTAAATTAGGCGAATTCTAAATCCTTCGGTATAAAGTGAGGATCCGCGGTCATCGATCATCATTAGACCAGCCACCACACTCAGACAACCCACAAGTTACCAACCACACCACCCCATCATCTGCACCACCACCCTTTCCATCATCGTCACCACCATCTTATCGCACCGATACGGTCACCTCATATCGCCTCGTCACTCACCATCACACCGCCACATCTGTCCGAATTATCTCTCCACCTCTTTACCTACCACTACAATCGCATCACCATTTGTCCGTCACTACCACCACCCACCACCACCCCCCACAGCCATTAAATACATTACATTATATTCAGTTTACTGAACAAGAAAAAAATTATTGCATTTATATGATTTTCAATTAAACAACTATAAAGCAATCAAAATATGTCGCATTTACTTTACACTGTATTTCTTTTTTAATCATTCAAATAGCCCCTAAATAGAAAAATAATTTGTTTTAAAAGGGTTTTGATGGTAATTTCAGTTACAATGTTGATGTCGAAATACATAGGATGTTTATTACGATTATATTGTGAATTATTGACAATACTAACATGACAGCCCTAAGTGCATAAATGTCTTGAATCTTATTTGGACAATTTTGATTCTCGATCTTAATTCTATTATGAATGAGAGAAGCAAATCACAATGAAAAATCAAATAAAAAAATTAGCATGAAACAAATGAGAGATGTGAACTTCAGATTTTTTTTTTTTAAACTAAGAATATAATTTGATATATTAAATATAATTTGTATCAATATTTTTTAATTAATTTACTCGTGTGCTAATAAATCAAGTCAAAATCAGTTTAAATTTTAATTTATTTTAGTAGCCCATAAAGTTTATCTCATTAGTCAGTTATCAATAAATTTGGCTTAGTTACGCCTGTATATGGGATTGTATTGGTTTAAAAAAAGAGTCATAATTTTTCGAACCAAAATTTCAATAACACGTGATTGAAAAATGAGTGATAAATTTATAAGTATTTGGTGCATTTAAACTATAGTCACTTTTTATGTTGGTAAAGCACAACTCGTAAAAAATTTAAAAAAAAAAAAAGATTTACATACATATCACATATTTTTTTTATGTATTTATTCTTAAATGTGATATATATATATATATATATATATATATATATATATATATATATATATATATATATATATATATATATATATATATATTTAGAACTTACAAATATGATAAAAAAAGTTTACTTAGCTTTATCATAAATCCAAGTAATGATATTCAAGAATTAATGATAAAACTCTAGAATTTTACGAAAAAATCTGAAAAGATGAAAAAATCAATGCGGGTAGCCCAATAAAATCTTCCATGTATCTATTTGAGCAAAATTTTTTGATAATAGAGATTACGAATTGTATATGATAAGGGCTAATAATAGGAATCCGACAACAACAAAATATATAATGCTCAAGTTATAACGGTTGCTAAGTAGATGATGGAGAACAATGGGGTCGAATTAACGATGAAGGTCGTCATGGTGGTGACCAGCGAAATGATATGGTGGCCGATGATAGAGTGGCGATTGGTGGACCGGCCGATATAGTCGGCTGGCGGTGATCATGGCCGGATGATAACCTACATGAGGATCGATGGCCGACGGCGGCATCGACGGGTGGTGGCAATCAACGGGGTTGGTCGGCTTGTCAGTGGATCGATTATGCTTGGAGGGTTTTCAAGCTTTAGTGCTCTCTCCTCTCTTTTGCTTGGGCTCTCTCATGTGAAGAATGAGGGGTTATTTATAGATTTGAGGGGTGGCATTTCTGTAAATACATGCAAAATTCAAACCACTCCTCCATCGAGCGGCTCATGATGATTCCCTTGATCATATGATATATTTTATGTATTTGAATGCTCAAATGAAGTCGGAATTATGAGATCTTCGACTTGTTAGATCCAGGTCAAAACGCCGATTCTTTATAAACACTCCATGTTTAACCGATTGATAAGTGTTTGATCTCTTAGTACTGATTGAGATTGCTTCGACATCAAGATTCTCGACTAGTAGAATTTTCAAGGTCATATCGTCTATTTTTGGATGATATTATCTCAATCATCCAAAAATTATATATGTCAAATACTTGAAAATAACAAATTCTTCAATGAAATTTGTGGGTCCATTAACCATACATTTTGAGAGAACATATCTTAATGGGAGCACAAGATTATGATCACGGAAGCGGGTGCAACACCACGGATGTGTGCGAGTACGCGCGGGCACAAGATTTCGGGGTTATGGACCTATCCGCATATTTATCAGCTGGCGGCGCTAACGCTGCCAGTGCACCGCACGCATGCCCATATGCCATGGCCTTGGTGGAGTCTGAAATGACGGCTGAGTCGGGCATGGGTCGACGCCGAGCTATGACGAGCGGGCGGCAGCCACCGGCCATGGTCGCGCGCCGGGCGAAGCTGTGGCGGATAGCGCCGTAAGCCCAGCGTGGCGGATGAAGCAGATAGATCGCATGCACGGGCGGCGCTGGGCGTGCATTGGTCCCGCGTGTTCGCGGCGAAACGTCCATTTTTTTTCACCGTTTTAAGTGGTTTTGAGCGGTTTTGGGCGGTTTTATTTTTATTTTTTACTTTTTTGCCCCTATAGGGGGTTTATAAAACCCTAGGCTGTGAAGACACACTCCTCATATGCTCGAGTGAAAGGCCTGAGATTCGCCGGCGAGTTCGGTTTTCGAGGCGTGCCAACCGCCTTTGTCGCCGGTCGAAGTTCGGAGATGAACAAAGCTCGAAGTTCATACTGGCGAAGCTCAAGGCCCAGAAATTATATGGCCGGCGCGCTCGGCAATGAGAATAATTACCGGGCCAATAACCGGCATGGGGTTTGACGAAGGTGTCCGAATATATGCAGATATGGTCGCCGAGGGCACCGCAATGGTGGTGGCGGCGAGATAACCAGACGATGGTAAACCGGCGGATATGCCGATGGGCAGCGACGGCGATAGCGGCGCTGGCACCATGGGTGCCGGCGAATGAATCGCCGGAGATAACGGCAAATAGTGGCCAGTAATGGGCTGGAGATCCGACGAAGATTACCGGATAAATGTGACGGCGGTGCTACCGTGGTTAGGACGACGGTGGTCATATGGGGAATGGCAATAATTAGCGATATGGCGACCAAACAAGGCCGATAAATGAACGATCGGCGACAGGGCGATGATTACCGGAACGCAAAAGGATGACCGGCCAACCGGCAGCAATGATTAATCGCAACGGCACCGACGGGTGGTCGGCAAATTAACCCAGACGAACGGTATTAATCGACGGCATCAGCGATAATGACGCATGGTGGTACGCCAAGATTGTCAGCGATAATCGGCAGCGGGATCAGAATGCGGTTAGCGGCCGACGGGGTGGTCGGCGGCGAACCTACGACGGTAGTTTGCTGGAGAACGGCGTCAGCTGCGGATGACCGGCGACGATGGTGGCGGACCGCGGAGATGCCGGTGATGGTGGCGCGACCGGCACGATAATCGCGACGGACCGGCCACGAAGTTGGCCGACGGGGTGGTCGGCGGCAACCGGCGACGTAGTCAATCTGGTGACCGGGCGCTCCGTGGATGCTGATGGCCGCCATCCCGACGGTGATCTTGACCTATCCGAGGTTGTTTATCGAGTGTGAATTCGATGACGTTAACATGTATGGAAGAGGTCAAATTGAATCCCGGAGATTTTGACCTATCAGGTTGTTTGTCGGTAAGCACCGGCAAACTGTATGGAAGAATTGAACTGCTAGGATTTTGACCTATCGAGGTTGTTTGTCGAGTATGACGGCTTCGATGCGTTAACGTATGGATGCCCAATTAATTCGCAAGGATTTTGACCTATCGAGGTTGTTTGTCGAGTGTGACTTCGGCGACGTTAACTTGTATGGAAGAGGTTAAGTGAATCCGAGAATTTTTGACTATCCGGTTGTTTGTCGAGTGTGACTTCGATGACGTTAACTATATAAGAGGTCGAATTGAATCCGCTGAGGATTTTTGACCTATCCGAGGTTATTTGTCTGAGTGTTACTCGATGATGTTAACCAGTATAGAAGAGGTTGAATTGAATCCGCTGAGGATTTTTGATCTATCCGAGATTGTTTATTAGAGTGTGACTCGATGATGTTAACCTGTATGGAATATGCTAAATTGAATCGTTGAGATTTTGATCTATCGGGTTGTTTGTCAAGCGTGACTTGGACGCTTAACCGTATGGAAGAGGTGAAATCCATTGAAGATTTTTGACCTATCCGAGGTTGTTTGTCATAGTGTTACTTGATGACGTTAACCTTTATGGAAGAGGTCGTGGAAAGTCCACCAAGGACCTTTTGACCTATCCTAGGTATTAGCGAAAGTGTTATTTGACTTCTTACCTATATGGGTAGGCGGAGTTTGACCTATCAGGTTGTTTGTCGAGTCTTTGCTCGATGGCATTAACTCGGTGAGGTGGAGTTTGACTGGTTTGTTGTAGTGGATGACATTAACCTGTGTGGAATGGGTCAAATCAAAATATTTGTTTGAGTTTGTAGCCAAAGTTGCTCCTTGACCTTTATCTTTCTCATTGGTATTACTGAGTTGCTTCTCGAATTGATAATCAATTAGATATCCAGAATATCGATTTGGATAATCTTTTGAGATTAAGAGTTGCCCCCAGCCTCACAAAATAAAATGAATAAAGTTTGATGAAGCTTCATTCGCCGAGCTCCTTAAAGCTTGAAATGCTCCACCCGATGGTGGTTTTGATCTTGTTGGAAAACTTGGTCGCCATACAAGATGAAATAATATAAATCAGCCTCCAAGTGACGGCATCAAACCGCTATGCTAGAAAACTAGCCATAGAGAAAACGCTTATGCTTAAATTTTGTTGTGTAATCCATCACACACACACACGACGCGTTTGAAGAATTAATGATAAAACTCGAATTTTACGGAAAAAACTCAAAAAAGAGAAAACCACTCCAGCCCAAATTTCAAGAAATCTTCCACTATGTATCTATTTCGAGACAAAATTTTTCCCATAACGAGATTACGTAATTGTATACGAGAAGGGCTAACACAATATAATCGACAACAATATATAGTCACTGCTTGTCAGAATTGCAGATGAGATGATGGAACAACAAAGCGTGTCCGATGATAAAGGTCGTCATGAAGGTCACCGCCGAAGATCCGGTGATGGCCGCGGACCGACATGGTAGTCGGCGGTGGATCGGCGGCCGCGGTCACGGCGATGACCGCGGCGATGAGATAGAAGAAATGGCTAAGGCGGCCGACGGGTGGTCATAACCAACCAAGTGGTCTGATCACCGAAAGACCATTCCGCTTGAGGTTTTCGCTTTAGAGCTCTCTCCTCTCTTGCTTGGACTCCTTCATTGAAGAATGCTATTTATATATTTGAGTGGTATTTCTATAAATACATGCAAAATCCAACCACCTCCATCTGGATGGCTCTGATGATTCCCTTGATCATATGATGTATTTTGTGTATTTGAATGCTCAAATGAAGTCGGATTTATTGCTTCCTTTGATTCTCGTCAAGACGCCGATTTGCTATGAACACTTCATGTTTAAAATAATTGATAATAGTCATTGATCTCGCTACTTTAATTCGTGAATTAGATTGCCACATCAAGATTCGCTTAATTGGTAGAATTTTGAGGTCATATATATATATATATATATATATATATATATATATATATATATATATATATATATATATATATATATATATATATATATATATATATATAATGTTGTGATATTTTGATTTAATATTAAATATTTTGATATAATTTATGTAAATATTAAAATTTCGAAGATAGAGATGAAAACTATAAGAATTGTTTGGTATTTATATAAATGCCCCGAGATTTAAATTTGACAGTTTGTTGTGAGAAAATTCGTTATAAAAATTATTTTGAAAATCATTTTCAAAATATTTATCAACTAAAATAGATTTAATGAGTGTCTACGTGTTAGGTTGGGCAGAACTAATTAATGAAACTGTACAACGGTTAAATTTGCAAGCCTATGATAACAATGCTCATCCTTTCCAAGTTTGGAGCTTTTCGATTTTGTCAAAATGATAGAAAAATAATATTTATAGTATAATCGCTATCCCCCATATGGCAAAGCATATTTCAACCTCTTTAAAAAGACTAATGAGATAAAAACAACCGTTGATAACTAAACCTAACTTAACTTCATCGTAGTGTGATTATTTCATCTTCTTAAATATATATATATATATATATATATATATATATATATATATATATATATATATATATATATATATATATATATATATATATATATATACAAATGATTAGAAATAATACTCGAGAACTTGTTCTGATAAGAAGTGAGCAATAGGGCCTGATATCTTACATTGCCATACAACTATGTATTTGGAGATGACTGAGCTTCTCATTCATGAATTTACGATTCAACTTAAGAAATGTAGTAAAAGTACTGAGAATTTGGAGATAAAAATATTTTTTCTTGGAACAGATAAATTTTCATTAATTACAATATTTTAAGTTGAAATCTTAAAAGATTCAAAGTTCATGTATGTCTGCGTGTTAGGTTTAGTACAACCACTGAGCTTCCAAGTCAACATTAATGAGAATTAAATTAAAATGGTGAGAAGAAATTCTAATAAATTAATGCTCCAAGTCTCAAGTGATTTCCCTGCCTCTTAAGTTCCTAAATTATAAGATTTTAATGTGATTAGTGACACATAGATTGAGATCTGATACCTTTCACACCTGCTTCCATTATGTTTGAAAAGTATAATTAATAATCAAACCAATATGATCAATATTTAAGATGGATTTATTTGTAATTTATTTGACTTTTAGATGAAGAAGACTATGAGCCATATTAGATTCTTCATATTGCTTAAGGGGCTATTTGGTTGCCTCTGATTACAATGAATTTAAAGATAAAAGAATTAAAAAAGGATTACTTTCGTGAGAAAAAGTAGGCTTATTGAATGATTATTATTTATAAGATTCATATTGCTAGTCTTTTAAGTTCATCAAATAAATACCCTACAGAACTTGGATCACAAATTCTAACAATCACTATAAAGTTTGGTAGCAATTAGAAAATACCTCAAAAATTACAGTAAATAACAACTAATAAACTCCTTCAAGCCTTACATATCACCACACACAAAGCAAGGAGAGCTTGAGGATTTAGCAAGTAGAGCTCTTCAATATTGGAATAGAGGTCAACTTTCCCTGCCAAAGAATCAAAACCAAATTGTTGACCTCACTTTGAGAGGATTTAATCTCCCAATGACTTGCACTTACCTTAAGTCCAAGATCAACTTGAAATCAATGCAAAACCAAACCTCAAATTCAATCAAACCGATACTAATTAAATCTCAATTCATATTCAAATCCCAAACCAAATGATTGAAACCTATGATCTAAATCCACCTAAGCCCATGATTCTATCCTATGGACTTAGTCAAAACCTCATTAAATCAAACCAAGCTTAATTGATCCTCTCAAACCATTCAATCATCATTCCAAACTATACCCAAAACTACAATCAAAACCAATCCAACCAAGATCAACTAACTCAACTCTAACCCATTTGAACCCAAAATGTCTGTAAGCCAAAATCCAATTAAATCTAAATCAATTGCAACCAAAGCCATCAATGAATAACCTAAATCAAATCAAACTCTACTCGACTTGATAAGAAGACTAATCAACCCATGATTAAGCTTTAATTAAGCCAAAAAAAAAATTAGTCAAATAAATTAAATAAAGATCAAATTAAATTAAATAATTAAATCAAATTAAAATAATCAAGATATGAATTAAATTCATTATAAACAAATTAAACATAATTGATCAAATCAAATCAAATCATAATTGATTCAGTCATGCAATTAAATTAAAATTCATTAAAGAAATTTAATCTAAATAAACTAAGACAACAAAATGCTTAATCAAATGAAACCTAAGTTACAATGAATCAATTTAGACAAAGTAATCATTAAACAAGTTTCTACTAGCTAATCAAATCAATTATGGACACCTAATCAAGTTCAACTAAACTATTGATCGAAGGAAACACTCAATTTGGTTAATCAAAATGACAAAGAATTATAACTAAATTTTAATTTGATCAATCATTTAAATCAAAATTTAATCAAACAAATAAAATAAGCAAGCCAACTTTTAACTACCCAATCAACTTAGTTAGCTATATGAAGCCAACCAATCTAATTAGATCCTAATTAAGCATTGAATCTCAATCATATGAAATCACTTAAATTCAATAAACAACAAAACTAAATTGAGTCGTAATTAATCAAATAGATCACAACTCATAATCAAATCAAATGAAACTAAAGTAAACCAAAATGAAGTCATGCCAACCCAAAGGCTCTCTAAACTTTGATTAAACCTAATAGGATTTCTTTTTAAATGAGAATGGGGAGGACCCAAAGTCAAGAAAATGAATATAAAAGAGGGAGAGAGAGAGAGAGAGGGAGAAAAAAAAATTACTAAAAATCATAAAATTCCGTCATGCATCTCCCCATTCCTCACTTAGCTGGCTCTGAAGTGGTCTACAGTAAATAGATCACTGAATTTTGACAAAATTCTGCCAACCACCACACCTCCGATCACCATTAATGGTGATTTTCGGTCACCATTTAGAAGGGAAGAAAAGAGGCTTCAAATGCTCAGTTTTGGCATTAGTTATCCTCTCGAAGCTCCACTGAACAAAATCAATCCATTCTCCATTCCTTTTTGACATAAAATCATCAAATCGAGTGGATTTCGGCGAAGAGGCGGCGGTGGTTGACGTCCCCGGTGATCGGAGGGGAGATAAGAGCTCATATTCACTTCAAAGCTTCATCTCACATTCGGGAATATTTTTGAATTGATTCGACCACTATAATGGCTCGAGTGAGGTAATTTCATCAATCTTTAGCCGACCATATATCTATTTGTTTGTGATGATGTTCGCACGATCTTAGGAATATCCATTAGATATCCCTTACACTTTCTTTTTTAAATGATTCTAATGCGATGAAAAATCGAGCCCGAATAGACCCCAAGCGTCAGTTTTCTATTCGCTAGCTTTCTAGTTCGCCGTCCATGGGGAGGACGAGCTGGGAACAACCCGATCCCCATTAATAGGGCGGATGAGATTAAAATGTTAGATGGCTTGATTTCATCCATTAGATCACAAGATTTGATTTGGATCGTCCGATCTGACCTAACTTTTCTTTTCGCGAAATGCTGGGCCCAATGAGCTATCACACATGATAATCAGACCGCATGATGCTGATTGGTTTAAGTAAGAAAATATTTGGAATTAAATAAATGCTAAAAAATGCCTAAAACTTCAAAATATCATAAAAAATAAAATACTCAATGAAAATTCAAATAAGGGCTCATTGGATTCATCATTTCGAGGGGAATCTAATAAATCCAAAAATCCCCAATTTTTATTGGGTATGTTGAGCTTAATTTAGGTTTTAGTGAAAACCAAAATTTGTTAATTAATTCAAAAATATTTGTCAGACTGATCTGAAACGTTTAGGAATTTAAATTGAGGTATAAACACACATACCATAAAAATTTCAAATCAAAACAATTTATGAATTGGGAGATATTAAATTTTGAAGCTCAAATAGTCTATTTTAGTCAAATAAATTAATAAATTTTATAAATATTATGAAAATTTATTAAAATGGCTTAAACACTTTAATTAACATTAGAAAGCTAAAAAAAATAAAATGGAACTCCTTGGATCTTAAAATAACTAATATTCTATTCGATTTAATTTAATTAGGATTTAAGAAATAATTAAAACCAACATTGGTTAAATTTATCAAAGTTAAAACTCAATAAATATCAAACAAACTCATAGGTAGATTAATTTTCAAGTTCCCATTAACTAAACTATAAGTTGAACCAAACAAGCTTAAACCTAATCAAATAAAGTTAAACTAAATGCTAATCCATTTATGAATTAAAAGTTAATCACTTATATAATAAGCTATGAATTATATTGACTAAATCTTAATTAAATAAAATATTCAATAATGAACTTAAACTAAAACTAAATAAATGAAGTAAACATCTAATTATAATTAAGCCAACCTAAAAGGCCATCTAACTAAAATGAAATAATCAAAGTGAAACTTAAACCTTATAAATCTAATTAAGCAAGAAACTTAATTAAACCCAATTAAACTTTTATCAAATTTATCTTGCTTTTTTTATCAAATGATTTAGTCTTAATTATCAAATCAAATAAATTATTATTCAAGTCAAAGTTACTAAGTTCAATATTATGTAATTAAATCAGTTATTTAAATAATTTAAACATAACTGATTCATCAAACTCTAAACTAAGACTAACCCCAAATCCATTTAATAATGAAACTTCAAATTAAGCTAATCAATCACTTAACTAATTTAATAGTAAAGTTAAATTAACCTTATAATAATAATAATAATAATAATAATAATAATAATAATAATAATTCTTTTGTCAATCAAATTTAAGTGGAATACTTAATTAAATCTATATCAAATTAGTCACATACAGATAATTAAGTCATTAACTTTTAATTAATCAAATAAATCTTTGAATAATCTAATAATTTAAAATTGAATTACCCTTAATTTAATATAATTAATTAAACATTTGATTAATATGAACTTAATTTGAATAAATTAACCCATCATTATAATAAACCAAATTGATTTAAATAAATCATATTAAGACTAATTCTTAAATCAAGTTTAAATCAAACATTTAATTAAATTTTTTATAAACTTTTAATCAACATGATTGTTTTAAACAACATGATGATGATTAATCAGATCCTTAATTAATCTATAATTGATTTAATCATACCTCTTACTTAAATTAATTATATAATTAAGTTAATCACATTGAACCTAAGCAAATTCATAAACTAATAAAACTTAACAAATCAAATCAATTAAGTCAAATCAAAAGATTAAATTAAATAATCCTCAACCTAAACAAATATATAAATCAAATCACCAAGTTCAATAAACCAAATGATCAAACCCTTAATTAGAATCCAATTAAGAAGTTTCTTTGAACCTTAATCAAACAAACAACTTAATCAAAAACAAGTAAAACTAGAGTATATAATAAATCCATTCAATTGAATGATTTGATTAAATTAAATAATCCTCAACCTAAACAAATATATAAATCAAAGCACCAAGTTCAATAAACCAAATGATCAAACCCTTAATTAGAATCCAAGAAGTTTCTTTGAACCTTAATCAAACAAACAACTTAATCAAAACAAGTAAAACTAGAGTATATTATAAATCAATTCAATTGAATGATTTGATCGGTTAAATTATTTGAAAGAATTAAAAAAATGATTGCTGAACTTTAAGTGAAGTAATCAAATTGAACATTAATTGTCATTTAAAAACACTAAACAAAACCCTAATTAATATGACAAATGCATTTGTTTAAGTGAAATTTTAATCAAATAAACATAGTCAAATTTAATTGAATAATAATTGTAATAAATATATTACCAAATAAACAAATAATAAACAAATAATATCACTTAAATCATAACCTTAAAATACTTAGCCAAATGATCTAAATCAAATAAAACTCTAATTAATTTGATAAGAAGACTATGATCAACCCATGATTAAATCTTAATTAAGCAAACCATAATGAAATAATTAAACTTTAATTAAAATACTCGGGTAATCTGTAACTAAGTTTAATATTCATTGCCCAACTAAATTTAATCATTTAATTATAAATCAAACTTGATTGATTACTCCAATCTTAGTTAAATGAGCAACTTAGAATATTAATTAATCAAATCAATAAATCTACAATTAGCATGAAATTTAATTAACTGTTTGGCCAAGAAAATCATATCTAGGTTAATGATAAGGAGTTAATTAAACTAAATTAAATTGATCATCAAACAAAAATGATCAATATATAAACTAAATGTCTAAATTTAAGAAATTAAACCCTTAATTGGAATTCAAATAAAAGAGCATGTTAAGCTTCAATTAAATCATAAGTTTGTTAGAATATATTCACCAATCCAAATCAAGTTTAAGTGAAATGATAAGGTTCATAAATCTAAATAACACTGAAATAATCTAAGTAACATTAATCATATAAATTAAAATCTTAAATTGAAACCCAAGAGAAAAAAAATTATATATTAATTTAAAGGATATTGAATTATCAAAATTTAATTAAATCAAAACATCTTATCCAAAATTAATCAATCAAAATACATGAAGTTAAACAAATTTAAGCTTTAAAATCTAAATCAAATCAAACAAGCATTAATCAAATCAAACAAGCATTAATCAAATCAAATCAATTTAGTTGAATCATTTACATAAATTTAAATGGGCTAATTAAGATACTTAGGTTCTTAATTCAACCCTTAGAATAAATTTTCATCTTAGGATGAAAGTCTCATCCTATTAGGATTAGGATTTTGAATGAAATGGATTATGTTCTAAGTAGAATTTATCTTATTTTTCATTCTTTAAAATCTAAATTCAACTTAAACATAAAAATGAACTTAAAATTGAAACAAAAAAAAAAAAAAAATCTATTCAATTATTTAAATCAAAACCATTCAATAGTAAAAATGCACATTCGAACTTAAAATGAAATAAAGCCTAGAATAGACTTGCCACACAAGCCTTCTTTTCACACACTAGAATTAGGCCACTTTTAGTCCTAAGTAAGGACGGTGTATGTGTGATGTTATGTTTTATTTTATAATGTAATATTTTAGACTAGATGTTAAGGTGTATGACTCGTAGACTGGAAGTTAGGCCGTTGTTAGCATAATATTATTTTCTGTAGGTGATTGTGCTTAAATGGACATCTATAATAAATATAAAATAAATTCTTCTTTGCTTGCATGTGATATTTAAGTCCCTAAGCATAATCCAAGTTAGGACATAAGGGCTTGGTTACCCATGTGTAGGGTGCTAAGTTCAAATTATAAATATAACTGCTTGAATTTGTATGTATGTTGAGCAAACATTTATTTTGCAGGTGTAGTTAGATTTAGTTTTTCATATAAAATATAATTTTGTAATATGAATTATGATTAGTGCTATGGGACTTAGGATGAGTAGCTAGAAGGCTTTTTCTTGGAGTGACTTATGATGCTTTTGGAGAAAATCCAATCAAAAGGAAGAGAATGAGACACGAAGAGATGAAGAAAAGAAGGTCCTCATATGTATTCAATTTCAATTGTAATTATTATTTTATATTTCAGATTGTATAAGGGTAGAGCTTGACTACCTATCTTTTCTCTTTTCTAGGGTGTACGGTGGTATCCGGTTGCACTGACCTATTATTCTCTTATGGTAGTCTATAAAATGTTTGATGTCATGTTTAAATTGTGCATTAGAATTGCATGCTTTTCTTAGTTTCTTAATGATTAATGTTTGAATATGTGGCTTGGATGCGGTAGGCTCTTAGGATAAAATTAAATTTTTTACCAAATTAGCAACTTGCAATTAAATTTTAAATCAATTCACAACCTCATCATAAAGTTTATATTCTAAATAAGATAACTAAAATATTTAGTAACCCCTTAGATGTATGTTATATATCTCACATCATGCATGTCCTATTTCTTCTTTCTTGAATATGGTGGATCTTCATCCTTCCACGATAAGGGAATACTTGACCTATGAGAGCATCCATTGTGGTGGAGAACACCCCCTTCTTGTTGATTTAGCTAATAATTATATTTCATCATGCTTTTAGGCATAAAAATCCCAAGCCTTTGTCCAAATGAATGTATCAAAATGAAATAAAAATTATAAAATTTTACATTTTAGATTAAGTCATACTCATACCATTCATGTTGTAGTCTCTTAGGGAGTGAGTTTAGGACTTTATTTTCTTTCCAAATTAAATAATAGTCTAACAATCTTCGACTTTCATAAGACTTGCTATATGGATTTAAATTATAGGAGGTGTTAGCTGGCGGTCACTCCATGTGGTTGTAAGTCTAAAAGTATGACGAGTTTACTCTCTCTTATGGAGATAAACTCTTATGTCCCATTTCTGGTTAGATTTAGGTCACGCTCTAACTTGTGTTAAAGCTCCCTAGATTTTAGGATCTGAGATTGCTAGTTTTCTTCGGGCTACAAGTATAAATCTTCACCTCTCAAGCATTTCTACAATTTTATGTTGTTGGATTATAAGCCCTAACAATCTAATAAAATTTTAACTCAAATAAAATAAATTTTCTCTCATTCAAATATTGAAGCCTCACCATAGAATATGTTGGAATACTCAATAAGCTTCATAGTATCATGAGCATTTCCTATTTATTTCTCTTTTAGATTCCAAAATAAGTCTTCCAATTGAACAATCTCACTTGATTTTTCAAAATAGTCAATTCTTTGATAATCTTAATATTGAAATCTTTAGAAATAATAATTGTCTACTTTAATAGAGTGTTCTTAGAAAATTCCATTTCCTAGAATATAATTAACGATAGAGGCTTGCCTACATAAGAAACTTAAGAACTCGGATTAAAATAAATCTTGTTTTACTTTTCTGTAAAAAGATCTGAAGATCTCGCTGCCTTAGGAGTCCTTATTAGGTGATTAAGTCCATTATAAGGTGATGTATTCTACCTTTCGAGATAAAATATCACACCTTAATGTCATACCCAATCACTTCAATAAATACCCCTTAAGATCTTCCTCGTATCCACCTCATATACGAAAATAAACACCACATAGATTGACCTGAAAACTCCTGCAAGTTCTATAATGACATGTGAACTCTCCTGGCAATAACTCTGCAAACCAACTGGGCCCTCTTTATAGATGAATCATCATCATATAACTCAATCGATTCGATTGCTCTCGCGCTGGTCAAGGTTGTGAAAACTCCAATTCCTCCCTTGAGACTTCACTGAGAATCCATGCCTTATGATTTGGCAGATTCTGCATTTCTCCGAAGCACAGAGGCTTGAGGAGCCATTAATGCCGATGTTCCAGGCAACTGTTGTGCCGTGGACTCTCAGCAGCTCATTTCCATCAGCATGGCAACGAGGATGCTTCTTGGGAAGTTTACCGACCTTGTTCTTTATCAGTTCTCGGTGTTCTTCGAAGCAAGCAAGAGTTTTCTTCGTGTTGTGGACTTTTAGATTCTGTCGATTCGGCCATAATTGGTTTCAGACTTCAACAAGCTTGTTCTGTAGATTATTTCCACGATTTTATGGAGGAGTCGCCTTCTGCTAGTTCAGTAACTGGAAGGATGAGGAAGACGGTAAATTTTGAATGCTTTGGAGAAGAAAATTATGAGCATGTTATGAAAAAAAAGAGTCAAGAAATGTAGATGTTTCAAACTGGAGAAGTGCGATTATTTAGAAAAGAATGAACTTTTAAAAAATTTAATCGGTTTGAAAACACATTGAATTCATAAATAATATCACATTTACTCGAAATTATAAAAAAATTAACCATTCTAAAACGAGAAGAAACCAATTAAGCAATTCATGATACAAAAATAAAATTTTTTAGTAAAAATAGAGCAAGTTTTCTGTTTTAAAATTATTAACCTGATAATCAATCACTCAAAGCAAGGAAATCCTAACAATTCAACAGAAATGCAGATCTTACCTGCATGTTTGGATAAATGATGAGCTTCCAAATCCTTAAATTTCAGAAGCTGCTCTCTACATTTATGACAAGCAAAACTAGGAAAAGCATACTCAACTGAAGCCCTGGGTGTAGAACCACCACGAACTCCTATATCACCTCCATTATTTCCACCTAAAGAACCAGAAAGACTTGATCCTCCATATCCATTGCCCTCTCCCTTACCAACAAACCCAATAGGCGATCTTCTTGGAGGAGTAAGACTACCCACCCCTCTCAAATGTCCTAAAGGCCCTGGAGTCCTTGGCCACAAAGTGCCCACAAAGGTAGAACTCATCCCCCCTGGATATTTCTCATAGAGGCCATTAAAGCCAGTAATCCTCAGTTCACACTTAGAATTGTTCAGAATGACTTCATGTGTTATTGGGTTGAGCAACTCGCTGCTTCCCATGAACCTTGGATTGCAACTTTGTGGCTTTTTCTGTTAGAAACATATGAAGATAAAAAAATAAAAATTATCATTCTTGGATCTATGTGAAATCATCAAAGAGATTTAATTAGAAGCGTACTTGAATTTATGGAGAAATAAATATCGGATTTCTAGCCTTCTACATCTAAATAGTATTCTTGAGAGAGAGAGAGAGAGAGAGAGAGAGAGAGAGAGAGTGTGTGTGTGTTTTCTCTTCACTCAAGATGAGATGTGAGTAAAAATAAGAACCAATCATTTAGATTGAAGACCATGACTCTATTTATACTTAAGTGCATTTCATTTAATTTTACCTTGTGGGCTCCGAAAATTCACCACTGACCTCTTCAATAAAAAGAGTGGTTTAAAGTGTCGGTGTAATTTTCAAAAGGCAGATGAGATAGTAGATAAGACACTACCTAGAGATTTCGTTCTCATTTGGTGAGAACTTTAGATCTAGTTTCTAGCCTATAAAGCAAGCCATAGTTAATTACCAAGAAGTGAGAGAACTTCGATTAAGGCTAGTCATTATATCGCTTAAAGCTAGCGTATAAGAAGAGTATAGAGTTTCAAAATTTAGATTATGAAATTTATCATTTCAACTTAAAGCTGGATGGTTGAGAGAATGATGCGATCTAGATCCCATATTACGTCATCCCGGGCGTGGTCCCTAATTACTAATGAGGAGGTAGACTAACGGCTGTGATGATCCTCATACATGGGTTACTTCAAGAAATCCTTGTAGACGAGGTGGTGTTTGTCACAAGGAGACAATCTTAAGTCTACCTTAAACAGAGGGTTATTTGTTATCAAGTATATGATTCACAACTCAAAGGGTAGAGCCATTGGAGAGCATACTGCTATGCGTGATCTAATATAATGGGCGGACGCCAAACCACCCGTCGGAGGACTCGGTCGTAATCGCTTCATCTGGAGCCTATTGGCCAAGTCACTGGAGGACACGCCACGCCCTACCGGCAAGAGATTGATTGAGAGTGAACATAACAAAATACTTGATTTAACATTGGCTCTTTTGTGAGCTAGAGTTTTGTTAATATGTCATCCCTGACAAACAGTTGCGGAAGATGGATAGATTGAGTTTTTCTTTAAGCTTTTAGTGATATAATTTCATTTAGGCAAATTTTTTTTATTGACACTCAATTTGAGTTAATTAGATTTGAAAATAGAACGACATTTGAATATGTTTAAGAGGTTTAGATCTTGTCAACTCTGTTTAGCTACTAACAAAGGATTAAATCTAATGTCACCTGACAGAATCATCTTCTCAGATATTTCACTGATTTGAACCTCTTATCATAAGTTTTTAGGTTTTGTTAACCCAGACCCAGCCTAAGACTAAACCGGGAAGCAACCCAAAGATCCTCGACTTGAATTTAGGCATTCAGTATAGTATCGGGGCACATGCAGGTGTTTTTGAGAATGCCTTAACTAACGCTTTCTATTCGCTTGTACGAAGTGTTGCGAATCCAGTGGCGTAGAAGACGTAAAGAAGCCTTATGATTTTTATAGATTTGGATTTAGTATCGCCTTATATTTTGCTTGTACAAAGAGTTACAGATTCATGGCGAAGAAGGCGTTATGATTTAGATTGTAGTTTAATACACTACTGGCACTTAGTTTACTTGTTGAGTTTTTGTAATTTTCCAACTTGATTATGCTCAATTTACATCATATTTGATAAGTTTTGTCGATTTCAGTGTTTGTTGCTTTAACCCCACTCATGCTTATTAGCTAGCACAATAATCACCTCCATATTCACATAAGAGTTATTAAACTCAATTTTAATTTATCCTTAGATTTTGAGTTTATTTTAAGTTTGTTGTGAATTTGGCATTAGAACCCCCCAAATTCTAATTAAAGCTTGCTTAATTTTAAGAAATTTGCAAGAAAAGGGAACTCACTTTGCCACTTCAATTTAAGTTATAGAAGATTGCAATTAAACTTTGTGAGTTTGCCTCCCCCAAAGTTTATGATTTTAATATTAACCTCCCCCAAATTTCACTTATATTTTAAATGAATATTATATTCTTTTCAAAATTTGCTTTAAAGGGCTACCCCTTTTTTCATTTGACGCTATAAAATTAACTGTACATTTTCCTACTTAGCGCTCCTAAGTCAGCTAGTTTTGCCCTCCTTTTTTTTAAGTCAAAAGATTTGATAAAATTTTGGCCTCCTCGTCATCCCGTGGTGATCGTGTTTTGGCTTGCTGCACCCCTCGAAAGAGCGAAGTGGTCTGACACCACAACCTATTCTCGTCGTCTATTGAGCACAACGAGGTCTTCACATCTGCAAGAATATATACAATGAAATATATAATTATCTCCTCTCTTTTTTTTTCTAAGTCTGAAATTTAGACAAAATGTACAAAGATTTCGCCTAGGGGAGCATCTAACAAGATTTGGCTTTGACGCCTCATCGAGCATAATAGTGAGTCTTCATGACACCACGTATGCTTCATCCCGTCCCCTCACAGCACAACAAGATCTTTAAACTTGTAAAGAAATACAATATATGCATATATTCACATTCATGAATTATATTGATGCCCATCTCTTCGAGTCTGTCAAAGCACTTATGATTTGTTGAACTGCTGCCAAAGCCACATAGTCATATAGTTTGCTTGTAAGCTTCCTGCATGTAACTTCAGCAAGCTTCTGAAACTGCTGCCCAAGTAACATTTGCTTGCATCCCTTTTGGAGAAATTCTAAATTGGAGTGGGCCGACTCTTCAAGAATAAAACCCGGTAACTCCTCCACAAATTGATAGTCTCTTGTAGAAAGATTAAAGTCATACTTGAGGTTTGAGATTGCCTTTGCTGAATTGTTCATGAAGGAATATGTGTTAGAGATCTCAATTGGGTCCTTCTCCTCAGATCCCGTAACGTGAATAAGCTCTGAAGCTATGTCTTGTGCAGCAATAGTGTCACTTGGAGATGGCATTAAATGAAGGAAACGTGTGATTGAGGGAAATGGAACTGAAGATTTCTCCAGAAATGGCTGTGCGTCTATATACCTGCATGCATGCATGCAGCCTTCGATTGAATAGTTGGATGGCACTGTCGGTTCGGTTAATGCAAGGATAGATCTTCCTCCACCACCCTGATTCTCCGTAATAATCTCCAAAAGAGATACCTCCCTCATAATTTTCAGATCTCCTTTTGTTTTGCCAGGAAGAGGAGAATCCGGCTAGGGATCGAGAGAGAGAGAGAGCGCATGCGCACTCGAGAGGGAGGAGGAGTCACGTAAGTTTCTTCATGCATGCAGTTTGCTCCTTACGGTTGAGGGAGACGGAGCCGAGGGCGGAGAGAGCCATGCACGAGAGTGAGAAGCGGGAAGATGAGAATGAGGGCTTCGTCAGTTTCTTTCTTGTGGTTCAGGGAAAATCCCCCTTTGCCGCTGTTTGCGGTTGAAGAAAAGGGAAAGAAGCAAAACAAGCGGCTGAAATGTTTGTAAGATTGTCGTCGGACTCAACAAATGAAGTTGTCCATCGCCAAGGGTTGAGCAGCGGAAACTTTTCTGCTAATCGGGCAAAATTTAAAAAAAGGCGTATTTTTAATCGTAATTAATAATTTAAGCATAAGAAAATTTTTTTAAAAAAATAGGCGACATCGGCGCCAGTTTTTTTAGCAGAGAGAATTTTATTTATTTTTATTTACGTATAAAACAACAAGAGACTATATATATATATATATATATATATATATATATATATATATATAATATATATATAAATAATTAAATAATTAAATAAATAAATTTATATATATATATAAATAAATAAAATTTTTTTTATTTGTGTATTTTTTATGTATTAATAATTAAATAAATAAATAAATAAATAATTTTTAATAAATAAGTATATATATATATAATTTTTAATAAATATATATAAATAAATAAATAATAATTTTTAATATATATATATATATATAATTTTTAATGCATATATATTTCACATAATTAAAGATGAATTATTATTTATTTATTATATTTTTATATTTTTTATATTTTTTGTTATTATTATTATTTTAGACTTATTTTTTTCTTTCTTTTTTAATTTATAAATCTTATAATTTTTTTAACTTTTATATATTATTTTCTTAATATATCAAAGTTATTAAAAAAATTTATAAATTAAAAAAAAAAAAGAAATAAATCTAAAATAATAATAATAATAACAAAAAATATAAAAAATATAAATATATAAAAAAATAAATAATAATTCATCTTTAGTCATGTGAAATATATATATATTAAAAATTAGTGTATATATATATATATTAAAAAATTTATATATATATATATATATTTATTTATTTATTAAAAAATATTTATTTATTTAATTATTAATGCATATAAAAAATATGCAAATAAAAAAAATTTTATTTATTTATTTATTTATATATTTATTTATTTATTAAAAATTTATTTAATTATTTAATTATTAATGCATATATATACTTATTTATTTATTTATTTATTTATTTATATATATAACGCTCTCTCTGCTATCAAAAATAAAAAACAAAAAAAAATTAAGTCTAATTTTTTAAAAAAATATTTTGATGTCTAAATTATTAATTACGATTAACAATATATCTATTTTAAAAATTTAGCCTCACTATTCCGCCGGCCATTCAAAGGAGAGCCAAGACAGATTGAGCCGCGAGATTTTTGGCCTTCTATTGAGGGAGGCTCGGTGCAGCAGAGAGAAAAATCGAGGCTCAGTTTTGACCGAAAGGGAGGATTGCGATGAATAGAGGGAGAGTTGATCTTCATGTAGATGCGAGGACTGCTTCGCTATAGTATGTAGGGCTACAAGCAGGAGAGAGATAGAGAAGAAGAACCACTGATGAGAGAGAGAGAGCCATCAGAATTCATGCATGCCATTTTTTTTTTTTTTTTTTAATTCACGCTCCTCTCTTGCGGTTTTGGAAACCGAAGAAGCTAAAGGGCGGGAGCGGTTGAATGCCGACGGGGAAGAGTAAGAGCGACTGCAGTTGGAAGGAATTCAAATGAGAGAACGGGGTTTTTTTTTTTCGGCTAAGAGGGAACGGTTGAGGAGCGGTTTTAGGTTTTATTTTAAAATTTAAGCTAATTAATATATTAATTATGCTAATTAATATACTAATTAACTATAATCTGAATTTTACAATGACAAAAATATATAGTTAATATATATCCCTCTTAGATTGTTCTGATATTCCAGATGAACGGTGCAGTCTGTTTTGCGATCGGAGGCCGTTTGGTTCAAGTCGATGTCAAATTGATAGTGCGTTTTATTTTTAAGAGCGTGAATTTTTAATTTTGATACCCGTTTGAATAGTGTGCTTTTCGAAATTGCGTTTTAGCTCATCTTTGAAAAAGTTTAGCTCCTTTTCAGCAAAAGAATAAACTTTTGAAATACTTTTAAACCGACTTTTTTCAAAGCTTTAACAAAGTCCGAGTCGATTTCACTCAAAATACGCATGCTTTTGCTACCACGATTTTCATGAATTCCAAAGTCGAATACTCTTAATTTTAAATTTCCAACGTTTGCTTAATAACATGGGTAAACGCGAATCGAGATCGTTGTAATATCATCGATTTCGACTCGGCTATGTCAACCGATTGATCAGCGCTCGGTGATCGGTGGTTTTACGTGATGTTCGGTTCCAAAGTCCGTAGAATTCGATTTGTTCGCTTGTTTTGATTTGTGGCACACATATGGAGGTCAACATAGCTATGATATAATAAAATAAAATACTTGGTCTCTACACATGATAGTTTCATATAAAATTATTAAAATGTCTCAAAAATTTAAAAAATAATTAATATTTATTTGATCAAAAAATTAATAAGCTTAAAAATAGGATAACACCTAATGTATAAATATATAAGTGAGCCCATATTCAAAATTTTCAATAATCTATCACTTAGGCCATATATATTATTTGATAATTATATATTATTAAATCTCTTAAGAGCTTAATATTTGTTATCTTCATAGATGAACATCTTTAGGCATTTTGGTCCATTAATAATGTTGATATATAGTGAAAATGATCTTTATTATAATTTTTTGTAAATAGATCCATCAGTGATCATTAAATTAATATGATTAATGATATAGATCAAGTATGAATGTGTAGCATAAAAATTTCATGCAATGTGATTATATATCATACTTATTTTCAACTGGTTTTATATTATAACTCAAAAGAGTTATAAATAGAGTTTCATTTATTTATGTTAAATTGTAATTGAAAATACATAATTTTATTTTAGAGCTTTCAATAATAATGCATTAACAATACTTTAGTTTATTAAAAAAAATCATGTTTATAATCATTGAACATCACAATCAAACTCCTGCTATCCTAGCATATCATCAGAGTAAATCACTTATGTACGAGTCATATGCTCACAAAATATTTTAGGTTGTAAAACTTGTGTAATTGGATCTGCAGTTGTAAGATTTGTATTAATACATTCAATAAATACTTGAAAACTCTAAATTCTTTCTTTAACAACAAGAAACTTTATGTCAATATGCTTTGATTTTGATAAACTCTAGTTGTTCTTTGAATACAACTAACATCTTTTTTATCAAAATTTATTTTAAATTGCCTCTCTATTCCAACAAAATTATTTAGTCTAGTGATAAAATTCTATAGCTATATTCTTTGATTTGATGACTCATAACAAGCTGTAAATTTTATTTCCATAGTAAAAGAAGCTATGAGTGATTATTTAGCACTCTTCCAAGATATGGCTCTCCTAGTTAATATGAAAATATAACATAAAGTGAATCTTCTACTATTGAGGCAACCAGAAAATTCAGAATCAGAGTATCCCATGATCTCTAAATAATCTGATCTTTAATATGTTAACATGAAATCTTTTGTTCTCTTCAGATACCCATAACTCATTTTATTATTTTTCAATATTCCATTCCTAGGCTAACTAAATATCGGTTAAGTATTCTAACAATACACACAATATCCGAACTCCTACAAATTTTAACATACATAAGACTCACTATTACAAATGCATAAGTGATCTTTTCCATCTCTTTATTTTTTAATTCCATTTCTTGGGCATTGAAACAAATTGAATTTATTACTTTTAGCAATTGATGTATCTCTTGGTGCACAATCTTCCATGCCAAATCTACTAAGCATTTTATCGATATATGTTGTTTGTGATAAATTAAGTAATCCATGAGAACGATTTCGATGAATTTGTATACCCAACATAAAAGATGCATTCTCAAGATCTTTCATTTTAAATTTATTTGAAAAAAATCTCTTGGTTTTATATAAAAGACCGATATCGCTGCTTGCTAGTAGAATATCATCAATATAGAATATTAGGATAATGAATTTACTCTTTCTGATCTTGTGATAAATACATTGATTAACAATTTTTTTTTAAACAAAAAAAGTAATAACTTCATCAAATTTTTTATACCAATAATGAGATGTTTGCTTTAAACCATTGACGAATTTCTTTAATTTGCATAATATATATTTTGAACTAGAAAATAAATTTTCTTTGGTCGTAGCATATATGTAACCAATGAGAAATATAGTCTTTATATCCATCTGATGCAAGTCTAAATCATAATGACCTACTAATGCCATAATGATTCTAAAAGAGTTTTTCGAAGAAACTGGAGAGAAAGTTTCTTTATAATTAATGCCTTTATTTTGAGTGAAACCTTTGACATCTTGACGTGTGTGAGAATTTTATTTGGAACACTACTCAGATATTGAGATGAACTTATTTAGGTAATCAAATACATCATGAAGGGATAAATATATTATCTCCTTATAATGGATTCAATTACTTAATAAGAACTCCTAAGGCTGATGGGTCATCGATGTGCTTAGGGGTGTACATTTGGCCGGTTTGGTTGGTTCGGTTGTTATTTTGGTCAAACCAAATAAACTGAACCAAAAAAAAAAAAAAAAAACCGAACCGACCAAATTAGTACAAAAAAATCGTATAAACCGAATTATACTTTGATTTATTCAGTTCGAATTTTAATACACTGAATAACATGAGCATATTAAAAAAATAAAGATTTCAAAGTTACAAGCAAGAAAAGGAGAAAATTTATTAACTAAACTAAATATATACATATTGTAAAGAGGATTTCATATTGATGCAATTTAATGTACACCAAATAAAAAAATAAACAACTAACCAAAAAAAAGAGAAAAAAAAGAGTACAATATAATTCATATTTGTTGACAACTGACAAGTGACAACATTTAAGTAAATAAATTTGAGTAAACTGTAGAAATATCACTTATGTTGAGCGCATTCCAAGCATTTCTCTTTGAAATCTTCTCCTGCATTAAATTCAGTATTTCATTGGCACATAAGTAAATTGTCCAGAAAAATAAATGCAAACCTGAGACCACAGCAAATTGCCAAACGGTCCAAACCAACAAACCGAGGCTATCCAACCAAACCACTAAGAATTATTGCTGAAACAAACCATCAAGTCAACTTATATTGACCTCCCATATACCAGCAAAACTCACCAAAGTCCAACATAGCAGCCGACCCAAACTACCATCCAACAACAAATTATAAGAGATGAAGCAAACAAGCAGTAAGAAAAGATAAATTAGCAGCAAAATGAATAAGTTAATAAGTAAAGTAATAGCCTAATAAGCTTATTCAAAAGTGACAGCATATTTGAAAGAATCAAAACAGTGTCATAAGCCAAATCAAGTAGTGAAGCACTCGAAGCTCAGCTAACCAGGTTACTAGCAATATAATCTCAATAGCTTTTTCAACATAACAGTCGAAACAAACCAGCTTATATTGACCTCCCATATACCAGCAACACTTACCAAAGTCCAACATAACAACTGAACCAAATTACTATCCAACAATAAATTACAAGAGATGAAAGAAAACAAGCAGCAGTAAAAGATAAACTAACAACAAACTTAGTAAGTGAATAAGTAAAGTAATAGGCTAACAACAAAGAAGACCATTGAAATCTGAAAGTCTATAACTCATATTGGAATCATCATCATAAGCCAAGCCAAGAAGTTTGTGTTTCACTTGTAAATTTTATTAAATCCGTAATGCAATTGAATAATTAATTATTCTAATTAATAAGATTAAAAAGAATAAATAATTATGAATTTAAGCATAAGAAATACCTTCATCAAATTTGTCAATGTCATTAATATTTTCTTTCACATTTATTGGATTAACTGTCCATTTTGCTCACATCCAATCCTGTGCACATATTATAGCTTGTGCAATCTTTAGGGATAATGAACTTCTAAATGCATCAAGAATACGACCAATTGTACTAAAAATTGATTACGAGAAAACATTATAAATTGGAACAGCTAAAACATCATGAGCCATGTATGAGAGAATAGGAAATCTCGCTACATTAACCTTCCACTAATTTAGAATATCAAAATAATCTTTCATGACTTCAGACTCCTCAACCAAATACTTATCTAGATCTGCTTTGTTAGCTAAATCATCCTTTCCAAAATTGGATCTTTTGAATTTCTCTATCAATGAATATCTTCTCCCAGAATACTACAATTGTAAAATACTAGACTCTTCTGAAAAATTTTGTTTATCAAGTACACCACTTTTTTCTTGGCTTCCACCTACTATTTTTATTTTGTATCATGAAATATATCATAGCATGATGATCTAATAAGTTATGCTAAAGCAATATCATCAGACCCTTCATACATATCCATAGCACCAAACTCTACATAACACAGCTTGAATCAGGGATCTAAAATAACAATAAGATATATATTCAAATTCATTTCCTCTATGCTACCTCAATATTGATGAAAATTTGTCATCATTTTGGAAGCCATATTTCTCACATTTGGATCACCATCCATTTGTCAAACTTGAAGAAGACAAAAAACTTCTACAATTTTATAAAAAAAAGTATTTTATGTCACATACAAAGAACCGTAAATTCTTAAAGTGAGCTCAAAAAATTTTTCCAAGAAAGAGAGCAATCTTCTAACATTATTTCAATCATTATCACTTTAAACATCTTTTATATTAAGAAAGGGAGCAATCTTCTAATATATATATATATAATCTTTAATGCATGAATAAATTAATGTATTTTTATTAATTATTAATATATGAGATATGATGCATGAATTTTGGAGAAGAAAATGATTTAATTATACCTTATATATATATATATATATATATATATATATATATATATATATTGAATTTATATATATATATATATACATTTTTGAATTAGGAAATAGAATATGAGGCATTAAGTCAACGTAAAGTCTCACGCTCTCGAGATGTGCAGATTATATACTTGTTAATTCATATATATATGCATACATATATAAATATAAGGATAAAATTATAGAAATTATAGAAATTATAAAATACTTTACATATATAAGTAAAAATAATTTAACCTTAATATATAATTCACTACAAATCTCAAGGTATGTGTTGTTGTTATACGAGAGATATGAGTTATCAAGATCTCCTTTAGACCAGTAGCCCTAAGATCTTGAGTTTCCAGACTATTTAACTTTTAAATTGTAGTTCATACATATAGAACTTTAGTTTTAAATGTTAATTATTCATATTGATCTACATTTAGATTAATAGATATTATTATTTTTAATTAATTAAGAAAATAATTTAAGATTTATTAGTGATAATAGTTACACTATTTAATTCAAAGCATATAATTAAATGAAGTCTTTTTATATATTTTTGAAACATAAATGCATGAAATATATGAAACATAAATTTATGAATGAATGAAGCAAGACAATTAAATATCATCACAAAATCTATTTTGAGTTATTAATTCCTAAGGGTTGATTTTTAAAATTTAAATCATTTAATCCTAATGAGAAGAGAAAATTATAAAAATTATCCCTCAACCCATTTATGTTCATTAAGTTATTCAAAAATGATTTGGATGATTTCAAGGTTTTGTTTAAATTTTTTTTTTTAAATTTAGTGGTTTTATATTTTGATTGGGTTTTATGGATTGATAGTTTAATTTATATCATTTAGTTAAATTAAAATATTTTAGTAATCTTAAAATTTATTACCTATTTAAATTTTTTTGATACTTAATATCATTTTATTTTAGTCTATTGATCTATTTATTTTGATTAAGTAAATCTAATATTTACTTTAAATTGATTATGTTTAATTCAAATATTTAGATGAATTGGTTATTGTTCAGTTTAACATGATTAATGTTAAAATTAGCTAATTGTTTACTTATTTTAAATGTAAACTAAAGTTAAATTTAATGTTTACTTATTTTAAATTAATTGAAAGTTTAATTAACTGATTAAAGCATGATGAATGATTAATTCAATCTTTAGTAACTTAAATAGTTAAAATTTAATTAATGATTAATATTGACTTATCTTATTTTATTTACCTTATTTAAAGTTGGTTTAGATTGACTGGATGTTTAATTGATCTTATCTAATTAAGAGTAATTTGATCTTAATAGAAATAACTTGGTTAAGTGGTTGCTTCGTTTAAGATCCCATTTAATCAAAGATTAATGATTTAATTAGTTATGATTAATCGATTTGATTTAAACTTTAATGAATGATGATCTTAATTAAGTATTTAATTTAAGTTAGGTTCATCTTAGAGATTATATATGATATGACTTATCTAATATATAATTTGACTTGGTGTAATTTAGATAATTAATTAATTTAATTGATTAAAGGTTAATTTTGGTTAGAATTTGCATTTGATTTTATTTAATTAATTTGATTGCACTCCAATTAATGATTAATTATATTCATTAACTTTCATTTAATTTAATCCGAAGATGATGTTATGTTTGTTTGATATAATCTGAGATTTAATTAATGAAAATTCAAATTTTAATTTGTTAATGATTGATTTTAATTTAATATTTAGTTTGTTATGCATTTCTTGAGGTTTAATTCCAATAAATTTAATTAATATTAATTTGGGGTTTTTACATACATATCATGGAAAACTATCTAATATACTCGTTTAACACAGAAAACATTAATATTACCTGTATACCAAGGAAAATAATGTTGTAACTCATTTTTATCATTCGTGGCGTGGAGGCAGGCGTGGCGTTACTCTTTATCATTCCGTGGAGCGAAATCATGGCAATGCGCGACCGTCTCCGCTATCGTCTCTACGCTTCTATCTCCACGCTTCCGTCTTCATGCTTACGGAATGATAAAAATGAGTTATGACGTTATTTTCTGTGGTATATAGGTAATATTAATATTTTTTTGTGTTAAACGAGTAAATTAGGTAGTTTACAGTGGTATGTATGTAAAAACCCTTATTAATTTTAATAGTTTATTAAATCCTAAGTATGCGATTTTAAAATTTATTAGGATTCTAAGGGTTCTAATATTTTTTTAGAGCTCTCTGATATCAATGATGATGTTTTAAGATGTTTCTAAATATTATCTGAATATTCTTGATTTGATTTTAATTATTTAATTAAATAGGTCTTATAATAATCATCATAATTTACTACTAAAATTTTCTTACATTGATGTTTAGTTTACCTGCAATTCTTACCAACAGCGAGTTTTCTATTTTTTTTTTTTTTTTTTCCTTTTTAAAGAAGAGGTTCGGCCGACCCTATTAAAATCTTCTACAGATTCAACTCACAAAGATACTTATTACCAGAAGATCATGAGATACTGATTACGAATATATCCCTAATCAAAATCCTTCTTTTCAGAACTTAACAAGAGGGAATTTCATTTAAAGTTGAGAACTGAAAGAGCTCCTGCTGCAATTTCGCGAACTTGTCTTGTTTGATTCCCAGCAGCTCGAGAAGCCAAATATTCCTTGCCTTAATGTTTCTTTGTTGTTTCCTCTATTGATGATTAGTCTTTGCAGTCCCTTTTCTTTTCTTGTCTTCTTCCTCTATAACCTGCCATTCTCCTGTTAATGACGCGTTTTGGATTGGTTTCTTCAAGGTTTTCTATTTTAGCGATTCTTAAGCCATGGTGAGTGTTGGTCTTTTGAAGCAGAGGAGTAGAAAGGAAGAGAAAGAGAAGGACAGAATGCCTAATGTCTGGGTTTCTCTCAAGAGATCATTCCACTGCAAGCCAGAGCCAGGTGAAGTCCTTGATCCAGAAGCTACAGGCCACATCGGTTCCATCCTCAACAGGAGACTCAGTAGGTCTGGCTGTTCAAGATCCATAGCAAATCTCAAGGATGTCATCCATGGAAGTAAAAGGCACTTGGAAAAGCCACGAAGTTGCAGTCCAAGGTCCATTGGAAGCAGCGAGTTCCTCAACCCAATAACACATGAAGTCATTCTGAACAATTCTAAGTGTGAACTGAGGATTACTGGCTTCAATGGCCGCTATGAGAAATATACAGGGGGGATGAATTCTACCTTGGTGGGCACTTTGAGGCCAGGGACTCCAGGGCCTTTAGGTCATTTGAGAAGGGTGGGTAGTCTTACTCCTCCAAGAAGATCGCCTACTGGGTTTGTTGGTAAGGGAGAGAGCAATGGATATGGAGGATCAAGTCTTTCTGGTTCCTTGGTGGAAATAATAGAGGTGATATAGGAGTTCATGGTGGTTCTACACCCAGGGCTTCAGTTGAGTATGCTTTTCCTAGTTTCGCTTGTCATAAATGTAGAGAGCAGCTTATGAAATTTGAGGATTTGGAAGCTCATCATTTATCCAAACATGCAGGTAAGATCTGTATTTCTGTTGAATTGTTAGGATTTCCTTGCTTTGAGTGATTGATTATCAGGTTATAATTTTAAAACACAAAAGTTGCTCTATTTATACTCGTAATTTTTATGTTTGTATCATGAATAGCTTAATTGGTTTCTTCTCGTTTTAGAATGCTTATTTTTTTATATTTTCGATTAAATGTGATATTATTTATGAATTCAATGTGCTTTCACACCAATTAAATCTTTTAAAAGTCCATTCTTTTCCTCAAAAAATCAGTCTTCTCCAGTTGAAGCATCTACATTTCTTGACTCTCTTTTTTTTTCATAACATGCTCATAATTTTCTTCCCCAAAGCATTCAAAAGTTACCGTCTTCCTCATCCTTCCAGTTACTGAACTGGCAGAAGGCGACTCCTCAAGAAAAATAGTGGAAATGATCTGCAGAACAAGCTTGTTGAAGTCGGAAACCAATTATGGCCGAATCGACAGAATCCTAAAAGTGCACAACACGCAGAAAACTCTTGCTCGCTTCGAAGAACACCGAGAACTGATAAAGAACAAGGTCGGCAAACTTCCCAAGAAGCATCCTCGTTGCCTTGCTGATGGAAATGAACTGCTGAGATTCCACGGCACAACAGTTGCCTGCAACATCGGCATTAATGGCTCCTCAAGCCTCTGTGCTTCGGAGAAATGCGGAGTCTGCCAAATCATAAGGCATGGATTCTCAGCGAAGGAGCTCAAGGGAGGAATTGGAGTTTTCACAACCTCGACAAGCACAAGAGCAATCAAATCGATCGAGTTATATGAAGATGATTCTTCTATAAAGAGGGCCCTGTTGGTTTGCAGAGTTATTGCCGGGAGAGTTCACAGGCCATTAGAGAACTTGCAGGAGTTTTCAGGTCAACAATCTGGTTTTGATTCTTTGGCAGGGAAAGTTGACCTCTATTCCAATATTGAAGAGCTCTACTTGCTAAATCCTCAAGCTCTCCTGCCTTGCTTTGTGGTGATCTGTAAGGCTTGAAGGAGTTTATTAGTTGTTATTTACTGTAATTTTTGAGGTATTTTCTAATTGCTACCAAACTTTATAGTGATTGCTAGAATTTGTGATCCAAGTTCTGTAGGGTATTTATTTGATGAACTTAAAAGACTAGCAATATGAATCTTATAAACAATAATCATTCAATAAGCTTTTTTCCCAATGAAAGTAATCCTTTACATGAATTTTTTGATCGCATTCTTTTTTGTATTTCAAATGCGAATCTAAATTTAAGCAATATGAGAATCTAATATGGCTCATAGTCTTCTTCATCTAAAAGTCAAATAAATTACAAATAAATCCATCTTAAATATTGATCATATTGGTTTGATTATTAATTATACTTTTCAAACATAATGGAAGCAGGTGTGAAAGGTATCAGATCTCAATCTATGTGTCACTAATCACAGTAAAATCTTATAATTTATTAACTTAAGAGGCAGGGAAATCACATGAGACGTGGAGCATTAATTTATTAGAATTTCTTCCCACCATTTTAATTTAATTCTCATTTAATGTTGACTTGGAAACTCAGTGGTTGTACTAAACCTAACACGCAGACATACATGAACTTTGAATCTTTTAAGATTTCAACCTAAAATATTGTAATTAATGAAAATTTATCTCTTCCAAGCAAAAATATTACTTCTAATCATATATATATATATATATATATATATATATATATATATTAAAGAAGATGAAATAATCACACTACGTTGAAGTTAAGTTAGGGTTTAGTTATCATCGGTTGTTTTTATCTCATTAGTCTTTTTAAAGAGGGTGAAAAATGCTTTGCCAAATGGGGGATAGCGATTATACTATAAATATTATTTTTCTATCATTTTGACAAAATCGAAAAGCTCCAAACTTGGAAAGGATGAGCATTGATATATTAGGCTTGCAAATTTGACCGTTGTACAGTTTCATTAATTAGTTGAGCCCAATCTGACACGTAGACACATTAAATCTATTTTAGTTGATAAAATTTTCAAAATAATTTTTATAACGAATTTTCTCACAACAAACTGTCAAATTTCCAAAAAAAAAAAGTGTTTACCTATAGTCCTTCACTTGATCAAATAGGCAAATCTAATTTTGGGGCATTTATATAGATGCCAAACAATTCTTATATATTTACATTTCTATCATCTAAATTTTCATATTTATATAAATAATATCAAAACTTTTAATATCACAACACTAATTTTTTAAAAATAAAATGTATGTTTCAGATATATAAAAAAATATTATATATATAAATATCAAACTTTAAGACTTTGACTTATAAATTTATAAAAATTATGCAGGATATATGTAAAATTTTTAAAAAAATTTTTGGAAGAGTTGTGCTTTACTCAAGGGCGGATGCCCCCACTGCCCACTAAACCCATCATATTAAAAATCATAAATTTTGTTTTGATACAAATTAAATTGACGAGATTTCGAGTTCAAAGTCCTCATCTTTCTACCCCTTCTGCTCTGTTGCTATCTGAAAAAGAGAAGGGAGACATGGTGAAGGTAACCGGTGCCTTTCCTCCCACCCTCCTTGGCATGCTTCTGCTTGTCCAAATCCCGTAAATCCGTAGGAGCCATGCGAATGAGGCTTTAGAGGATTACACAAAGCCTCTTTTCAAAATATTAATTTTAAAACTAATTTTGCAGACAATGGAGAAAGTTAAAAATATTGTTAGAAAAAAAAAACAAAATGAACACATACTTATTACAGTTAAAATTTAAATTATTTTGTTTCTTTAGATAAATAATGTTAACATTCTAGATTAAAAGACTAAAATACTCTTAAAAATTTTTGCATGTTTCATGTTAAGAAAAAAAAATCGTGAACTTAATTTCCTAAATCCTAAATTATTATTTAATATCTTACATCTATTATGTTATATATTTTTTCAAAATATATTACAATTCATTAAATTTATAATTTTAGCATTCATAATTTTTAAAAATAAATAAATAACTTATTCATATTATAAGATAGATTAAATGAATATTTTAAAATATTTTTATCCAAAATTTATTGTTTAAGAAAATAAAGTGAGTAGCCATGGAGATAAAGAAAAAAATTATATTTGAGGAGAAGTAAAAGTGAGATCGTGAGAGTTAATTATGATATTTTGTAAGAGCAGAAAACAGATTGCATTCAAAACGAAATTACAAAATAATGTTTTGAAATAATATTTAAACTAAGTTTTTCAAATCGAGCTTTTTAAAAAATTAGTTCACCAAGCAAATCTCTTGAAAAAAATTTTAGTTTTATAAAATGGAAAAATTGAGAAAATATTGTACTAAGTATAGCCTTAACTTATCCCAAAACACAGTTTGGTTGGATCTAAGTTAAATCCAACTTAAATCCTGCAACCAAACAACCCTTTTGACTTTCTCATTTTTTTTTTATTTCTCTGATTTGAGTCGTACTATTAGTCAACTCAACCCGTCACATTACCTCGCTCCACAGTTCTACCGAGTTTTGCAGCTCAACAGGACCACCACACCAGTTATCGTCGTAATCCATTGAGCCGACCAACCATCGTTATACAATTGATTCACTGATCTCTTCAGAAAATTATATATATAATTGATATATTGTAATGATTTTGTATAAAATTTTCTAATTTTTATCTTAATATGCTCATAGTAAGATTTGAGAGAAAAAAAAAAAGATTAAGTGTAGATTGACTTTGTAATATGTTTAGTTATTTTCAATTGTGATTACTAAAAATGCTTACATAAAATAATAAATAATTTGTTCATATTTTATATAAAAATGTATTATTTTTTTTATCATATTATGCCCCGTTTGAGAATAATTTCTGGATACGCCCATAGCTTTACCCACATAAAACTTTATCATATTTTAAATACAACAAATACTTATGAATTTATCATTAATTATGTAATCATGTGATATTGAAATTTTGGTTCGAAAAATCATGACTCTTTTTATAACTAAGTAAAATTTATTGTTAAATGACTAATGAGATCAACTTTATAGGCTATTAAAACAAATTCAAATTTAAACTAATTTTGGCTAGATTTATTAGCTCAGGAGTAAAATAATAATAAAATATTGATATAAATTACATTTAATATATCAAAATTATATATAAAGTTCAAAAAAAAATTCTAAAGTTCACATCTCTTATTTGTTTCATGCTAATTTTTTATTTGATTTTTCTTTGTGATTAGCTTCTCTCATTCATAATAAATGAGAAAGCTCATAAATTGACTTAGTTTATAGAATTAGGATCGAGCTCACCTTTGATTAATCAAATTTAAACTCAAATCAAAATTATCTAAATAAGATTCAAGACATTTATGCACTTAGGGTTGTCATGCCAGTATTGTCGTAATAACCATCCTAAGTATTTCAACATCAACATTGTAATTGAAATTACCATCAAAACCCTTGGAAAACAAATTATTTCTATTTAGGGGGTATTTGGTTGCTTGACAAATAAATGTAGTGTAAAGTAAATGTGATGTATTTTGATTAATTTATAGTTATCTGATTGAAATTCTATAAATGCTAGAATTTTTTTTCTTGTTTAGTAAAGTGAATATAATGTAATGTATTTAATTAATGGAAGGTGTGTGATGGAAGTGGTAGTGACGGTAATAAATTATGGCGGGTGGTGATGGTAATGATGATGGAATGAGAGGTGTGGTGATGAATGATGGCGATAAGCGGTTGTGGGCGCAGAGGAGGCGCATTGTGTCATTGACGTCGCGGTGGTCGATAATGGCAGGGTGGTGGTCAACAGTGGGCAATAGTGAGTGGTGGGGGTAGTTGGTGACCAGCCGCAGTGGGTGGTGGTCGGTAGCTAACAATGGTGGTGGCGGTTGTCGGCAACCGACAATTGTCCGTGGCGGCTATGATCCTCTCTTTCAACTTAGCGGTGTATTTAAAATTCACCTAAATTATCAGGTGTTGGCCAAATTTAGCTTGCAAGGTTTTAGCATAATTTTTTAAGAAAAAAAAATGTTCTAGAATTGATACCTTTAAGCAATTGGATTAAAAACAACTCCAATGAATGCCAATTGGATAAAGATCAAAAGTTCAGTTCTAAAAAGAGAAATAAATTAATTAAAGAAACTCTATTGTATGATAAATTGGAAATAAATGACTGAATGAAATATCTAAAATTATTAATGATGTGTGCCTTAATATGTTGTTGGTCATTTGTGTATTTTAGTAAATATGTTGAAGTATTATTATTGTTCGCCTATGGGAATATGTGATGATTCATGGCTGGTGCTTTAATGGTAGGAAGCTAAATAAGTGGTTAGAATCTTATTCTGTGAAAAATCTTTAATGATGACTTTATAATGGATATATAATATTACAATAGATTGCAATAATCATTGACTGTGTTGTCAATTGTCCCCCAATAAGGTCATAAGCATATTTGTTTAATTTTGAAAGAGTAATTAAAACTTAGCGACGAAAAATTCATGCCCTCCGAATTTATGATGAATTCAAGTCAGACTTAGGCTCCATTTGGGATGGCAATGGTAGTGTGCAGTAGTCTATATCGCACCGCAGTGTCATTTGAGATGCTGCGTTCTAGCTACATTTCAAGTATATTTTGAGGAATCGGTGGTGAGAAATCTACGTTTTTCAATCTAACTACCCGGTAGAAGGTCATGCTTATATTGTGAAATAAAATAAAAATATTTGTATACACATTGCAACTTTTTCAAGCAATTGCTTATTATACTCCACTACTATTTTTTTCATATATAACTGTTCCAAATAGACCCTTTGTTGCATATCAATCATAAATTAATCTCAAATGCTCACAATTGTAACACAAAATAGCAACTATTTTGTGGCTGCTACTTTGATTGCTAATGATTGCAAAGTATATGTAACAAAAATAAATTGATAATTTTTTCATAATGAATTGTTAAAGACATCATAATTTTGATTTGTATCACATATTTCTAAACAATATATTTATGATGGGTGGTTCTTTATGGCAAATTCTTATGATAAAAATTCAGAAGATTTATTTACCATGAGTCTAGTGCGATGTGTTCATAAATATATATCATATCATACTTAAAATTAAATAATTTGAATAAAAATATATTTGTTTTTGCTGAAATAATTAATTGGTTTATTTAGTAGATATATCCATCACAATGTATATATAAGAAATTACTTTTTAATTTTATATCAATTATATTTAAGTTAATTACACTTGGAGTTGATTGAGTCCAGTATTTCTCTCCTATTCACCCTCTTTAAAGGTATTAACATGACACTAAGTGGCTGTTTGGATTCTTTAGAATCAATTTTATTTTATAGCTTTTATTTTTTTTAAATACTTAAAATAATTTTTAGTTGTTTGGAATGTTTTCAAAATAATTATGACTATCAAAATTATTTTATTTTGAGTCATAAAAATAAAATAAAATAGAAAAATAGAAAAAAAAACATTAAAATGATCCCAAAAGGCCCTTAGAGACATGAGATCGGACATCAGCCTTATTTATTTAACTTTGGGGTCAGTAGGATCAATATGGGATCAATAAATGAATAAACTTATTTATTTCACATAAGTTTATTTTTTGCTTTTTTTATTAAAAAATAAAAATATTTTCTGTTTTTAAAATAATACTTCCACTGTTTTTTTTTTAAATAAGCATTGCAACAAAGGGTGGCAACTACAGTGGTCCACAATGGTAGAGGCAAAGGTCACCAAGCAGAAATGATGACGGAGGTAGCAGTGACGTTAATGATGATTATTTAAAAAAAAAACTCAAATAAATTATTTTCAATGTTTTTAAAAAAATTAACTTTTTTTAAAATAAAAAATAATTTAATAAATACATATATTCAATTTTTATGATGGTAAAAAGGCCAAAGCCTCTTTATTTTTCTTTCATGTGTTAGAAGTCATGCGCCTTTTTTACGGAAGAAAGGCAGAAAGCTTTTTACACAACAGAGGAAAACCGAGAGAATTGAACAATATATAAATTAATGAAATTCTAACCCTATTAATAAGGAAAGGAAGTAAAACAAAATAAAAATAAACGGGGCGTTAAATTTTGTTGCGTCGAGAATTTTATTAGGTAGATAGATCTTCGTGAAAAAATTATCCAACACGGGATATAACACAGGGGTTATATACGGAAAGGATGGAAACCACGCGCCTCCAGAACTTTCACTATGTGTCAAAAGATCTGGTCGCTTCCGTTAGTTCGGAGAAGAAAGAAGGGAACAATATTAGGTAGAAAAATATCTGATAACCCAACCAAGGAGAAGTTTCCCAAATCTCAGTGAACGGATCTTGAGCAACCTCTTGATCTTGGAGAAAAGAGGAACCCTTTTCTCCTTCCATCCTAAGGCGAAGCTCACGATCATCACCTACGGCGCAGATTACATGATAGATCGTCGACGCCGACCCAGGTCGATTTCCTGGTCTTCCAATCGATTCTCCCCTTCTAAGGTGAATGGATTTATAGATTTTTTGGGAGTGGCCAGAATTCGTGGAAAACTCAACCACTCTGACGGCGGTCGATCCCTCGATCGGACGGTGTATTTTGATGATCCAGGTGCCTTAATGAGGAATTGGGTGATCTTGATTCGGATTGCTCGACGCTTGATCCGAATTATAAATACGTTTTGGTGACCATTTAGAATCGGGGATCCATTTTCACGATACGATTGATTGATTCGATTCTATCGTCGGATGTTGCATGTATTTCATCGAGACGGCCTCTAGGAAATGGTGATTAGATCAAAGATTAAAACGCCAGATTCGCTGATCGATTAATTTTCTGAGGATGTATTAAACTTAATAGCGATTATTTGTGAATAGTAAAAAACTAAAGAGAACCAGCAACAAATTTAAATCTTATATATATATATATAGCAAGCGTGCGATTTTTGTTGGTGAAGAAGGCAGAAGGCTTGTTACCCCAAATAAGAAAACTGAAAGGAAAAACAATATAAATTAATAAAATTCGAATTCTTTCGGAAACTGGGATGCGGCGGGCACTGACAGTTAAGCTGGAGTGTTTCTGCCTCTACAGAACCGCGGACCCACGTGAAAGAGAGCGGCATATGTGCAGTTTTTGTTTTTGTTTCTTTTGTTTTTTTTTTTTTTTTGGAAAAATGTTTCTTTTGTTTTGTTGTTGAAATTTGTTTTTTTTTTTTTTTATTAAATAGTTGAAGTCTCTGCTTTCTCACATAAGACAAATTTAAAAATACAATCAAAGCGATTTCTGAATGGAAAATAAGAACAACTAATGTCAATAAAAGCCGGATAAAAAGAACTAACGCATTATCGATCTAACTGCAGAAATGTATATACTTTGCTGTTTGGATTCAACAAAGGAATTCTTACATGTAAGAAACAAATAGAAAAGAAGTTTCTACATATCATACTGTTTTCTAAATCTATGAAAGGGGATCCCAACGGAGACCATGGCTGAAATCAAAACTTTGCTAAACCGTAAGAGTAACAAAATTTGAAAAAAAAAAATCCTAGTGAAAAACTTAGGTGAAGAGTAAATTCATTACTCACCACCAAGGTGGCCAAGGAGCAGCAGTGGCTGCAGGCGACGCTCCATTGCCTGGCGCAGTATCGCCACTTGCTCCGCAGAGACCACGCAGAAGCCTTTCTTATAAAGTATGTCCTGAACCATTGCAGACGTAACCATCACTTGAAGCAGCTGTTGCCGCGTGAGCCGATGGAGCCCAAAAGCATTCCCCGGTGGGATGGATGACGGCATAAAGCTAGACACCGCAGGCATAGCCTCGAGAGCCGTCACTTGCGCTTCTAGGAACTTGACATACTTGCACGCTTCTTCCAGCATCGTCCCCGTGTCCAGCCGCCGCTCCCAAGGCATCAGCTTCTCAAAGATCCGCATACGCTCGCTGATTACATGCCTTCGTTGACGGGATCTCTCTGTAGATCGAACAGACGGCATTTGACGAACTTTCTTTCCTGACTCCACGAACTGCTGATTCGGCACTGAATGTTGCAGCGGATGGCACCGCCAATATTCGGAACACAGACGCGAACTCTTATGTGGTAGCGTAGATGATTGTATTAGGGAGATATGCTCGACAGAATGACAACGTGTTGCGTTGGAAACGAACCTCTCCCTGGCCGGATTCTGGAGTGGCTCCAAGGATAAAAGATTTGGAAGTTGGATGAATCTCGTGGAATCAATCTTGAAGGTAGTGGCGGCGGGAATAAGTGTTCTGCTCGGCGGTTCTATCTGTTCGATCATCATGAACGGATGAAATGAGAGATCAGACTTTGAATAAGTGAACGTAGAGGCGGTTCCTGTTTGATCCGGCAGCAGTGACGGAAAGGGGACGAAGTCACCGCAGTCCACTTCGTTCCGCGAAAGGCCATCGTTAAAAGGAATCGGCGCAGATAGAGATGGCGAGACGAGAATCCTAGTTCTGTAATAACTTTCCATTTCACCCTCTAGGAACCGAAACCTAGATGGGAAAAAACATGAAAGAAGTAAAATCGCCCGAGAAACAGCGGGCGAGTGAGTGGCGTTTTTATAGTAACGATTTAGAGGACACGTGGTGACAACTGATTAGGAATTTACCATGTGCGGAATTACAGTCTTTGTATCGATACAAGCGCACAAGGAGGCGGCCATGCCACACGATCCAATATGATTGCTTTATTTTCAAACGTAACGGATTCCACAGGCACGACGGAAGCGCTGTTAGTCTCTAACTTATTTTAGAGAAATCTCGACCGTTCGTGATAGGGATGTCCATTATTTGATTTTAATCAAAAAAATTAAATCGAATCAAAATTTGTGTGTAATTTAAATCGATTTTAAACTTAATAATTTAAATTTTTATTTTAATTAATAAAAATTTTGGTTTCTAATTTTTGAATCAGTTTGTTAAATAAAATTTTGGATTGAATCAAATAAGCTATAATAATTATATGTAATATGATATTATTACTTTATGTATAATAAGTTTATCTATTATACATTTATTTTTATTTATTTTTGAATACTCGGTAAGTAATTTTTTGGAGGACTATTATCTAATTTTTTAAAATATTTTGATTTCATAATATGACAATATGGTTTCATCAACTTCTAAGTTCAAAATATTATTCAGGTAATTAAAATTTAGTTTTAAATATTTTTTTAGTACATGAAATAGTTAATTGTTATTTTTTTATATTATATTTATATTATTTTTTTTATTATTTTTTCATTACACAATAAACAATTATGTAAATAATTTTTAAATATAGTCAACTTTTATTTATTCAAAATTAAATTAAAATAATTGAATCAAATTATTATTTAATTTATTTAATTTTATATTTTATTTAATAGATTTGATTCAATATTTTTAAAAATTTAAAATCAATTAATTTTAAAAATTTATCATTCAATTCATTCAAATCAATTAAACACCTAATTCGTGGAAACGTCAGGATTTCATATGACGGCTGTGGAGAGGTAATTTTTAACACCGTTGCTCTGTCACGTGCCCACTGTTGCTGTTGTCTCCCTATTGAAGTGACCTGTTATTAACCAAAATCACAGAAATGGTATTTTAGTAAATAGGCTAAAAAGTTTTGGCATTTTGTGTGTGTTTTTGTCTTGACATCCAATATGTACAAAATACAACTAAAAATTAGACTTAATCCTAATCTTAATTAATAATTTATACAGGAACTTTTTTTTAAACAAAATAGATGGTCAATGAACGAATGCGTAACATCCACATCAGCTGAGTCGTCATCCACGACGACTCTTTTTATTTTTTATTTTTAAAAAATCAAAGAACTTTCGATAGATCAAAGCCATACAAAGGTCGGAATCGAGCAAACTTAGTATCATTGAAATCATAACAAAATTTTCTACAACTTTCATGTTGATCAAAATTTAAGATTATGATCCGATACTCGCTAGCGAATGCAAAGAAAAAATTACCAAGACGAAATAAATTTCTGAGCAATATCTTATTTTGCAGACGGAGTCATGCATTTGGAATCGAGCTTTAACTTGGTATCGTTAGAATCATAACAAAATTTTCTACAACTTTCATGTTGGTTGAAATTTACGATTGTGACCCGATACGTGCAAAAGTTACTGCGCCGAGCCAAAACTTCGGAGCAGCTTTCATACATCAACTCATAACATTCTCATCCTATTATATATGCTATAACAAGAAATAAAAAATAGTTTAGTCTCTCTTACTTCAATGAACCTTTATTAATAACATCTTTATCTTATTCATCCTTAAAGATTAATTATTTATATTATTATGGCATCATCCTTAATGAGATTAAAATATATTTTTTAACTAATCATGCCATAATTAGCATTTACAGTGAAGAAAGAAAGCTCTGATAATTATATTATCAGTTAATATAAAAAATTAGAATAATTGTGCTATAATTAACCGAAAATAAAAAGAAAATATTAAAAAAGAATACTTGTAATAAGAGAATTGCTGTGTATCGGATCACAATCGTAAATTTCAACCAACATGAAAGTTGTAGAAAATTTTGTTATAATTTTAACAATATCAAGTTCGATTCACATAATGACCGACACGATAAAAATAAGGCCCGGTCAGCGAGCGTAGCTTACATTCACAAAAGCTGCTTATCGGGCCACAATCTTAAATTTTGACCAACATGAAAGTTGTAGAAAATTTTGTTACGATTCTAACGATATCAAGTTCGCTCGATTCCGACACCGTATGACTCCGATATGCACAAAATACGAAAGCTGCCCTAATTTTTAAAAAAATAAAAATAAAAAAGAGTCAGTCGTCCATGGATGCCACGTTGGCACCAATCGTCCATTCAACGGACGACTAGGCTTATTTTGTTCAAAAAAAAATTTTGTACCTAAATTACTAATTAAGATTATGATTAAGCCTAATTTAAAAATTTTGCAGGCAATGCATTTTTACCCTTAGTAGATGATGAGAATAAGATTGGCGGGAGATATTTAAATGGCCTATATTTTTGATATAATGATGAAATTGCCATTGAGGAAATTATCTCATAGGAAAATCTCATTTTATTACGTATAAAAAAGTGGGAATTTGTTTCCGCAGTTATTTTGATTTTTTTTTAATATGCTGCTTATAGCATTTATGTGTAGGTAGGATTTTAGCAGGATATTTTTTTTTTTAAATATCATTAAAAATGATTAAAAGATTTACATTCATATCAAACAATTTTTATATATCTATATATATAACATTTAGGTGGATCACGTAAGTGACTCCACTAGTATTTTTCATTTATGTCTCCTATGTCAACGGCCCTGTCCACCCTTCTCAAAAGCTTTTTTATTAAAATCTTCCTTTATATATTGCTTTCTATTTTTATTATTCTGGTTACGCCAGACTATCCCTTTAATATGAAGGCCTAGGGCTTCTTCCATATTTTGGTGGCAAAAAGGTTCATGGATTCTTCTTTCTCTCTCAATTACATCTCTACTTTTATGGGTAATGTTTACTTCTCTGATAAGGAGATTAGTGAGGGCTCCAATCGGGGAGCCTTGGTCTCATCAGCTATGCTATTAGTAAGAGGTTACTCTATAGTATCTTCCTACAATATTTTGGTAAGATTTTGAAGCTGAAATGTACACTCAATCTACATTTTCCGATGGATTTTTCTTCTTCAAATTTAACTATGTAGAAGACTTTGAGAAGGCTAAAAATGGTGGCCCTTTGTTTATAAATGATAGTAGACCTTTTATTTATAAATGCTAGAGTCTAGATTATGCGCCTACTTAGGAGGAGTTTAAGAAAGTGTCTATATGAATCAAGCTTCCAAAATAGCTCATTATAATTTGTCTGAAGATGAAAATTCAAATATTATTAGTAAGATAGGCCATCTCTTTGTTGTTGACACTCTCATTGCCACTCACTCTAAACTTATACATGCCTGTGTTAGTGTTTAAGTATCAATGAAATCTGTGTTGCTTTAATTTATTACAATATATGTTAAGGGGAAAGATATCTAATTATTTATGAATGAAAATCTTCTCTTTGTGTGGAATGTGACACTTTTGCTCATGAGCACTCAAATTGCCATGACAACATTTGTTTTTAGTGCACATAATACTTAAGTACGTTCTTATTTCCTTCCTTCATCATCTAACATGATAAGGAGAACAAGAAAACACTACATACCTGCCATGCAAGTACAGATTACTAAAGATAATTTGATAGCGGAGAAAGCCCTAAAACATTTGGGAGTCGAATGGACGCGTCCATCTCATTTTTCTTCTCCGTTGTTTGAATGAGTGTCGGGCGGTTCAGTCGGGATAAGCGGTGGTCACCGTCCATATTCTGACGTTAAGCTATCTTGAAGAAATATAACTCATAATGTAAAAACTAATGGAGAGAATTCTATGTCTCAACACACATTACCAAATTCATTTGTTAGAACCCATAATATTATGGATGTTAGCTCTTTGTTGACCAAGAATAGCTCTCTTGTTATAAACACAATTGTGAAATATAATTATAAGACATATATTTTTATGAATCAATATGTTAAAAATAACTTACTATTATCATCTAATAGTAGGAAAGGTAGGAAAAAAGGAGGATGGCCTCCAAATGCTTAAATATTTATATTTTTTCCTACGTATAATGGCTTGGAATGTAAGAGTCCTTAACAATGATGCAAGAATTACTTATTGTAGGAGATTGGTTAAAGGCTATAAAATTGATATTATTTGTCTAATATGGACTAAAGTATCAATTTTCTATGTTCAAGATAGCTATCTATCTAGAAGTTTCAATATTTTTGTTGCAAAGGATAGTTGCCACAATTTTATGCTTGCCCCTAATAGAAGAATTTGAATTAAATGAGAGTCTTTTTTAGTCTCATTCTTTGGTTTTCTTTAAACAATAAATAATGTAAAAAAATACTATTTATATTTTTATTGCATATTAGAATATCAATAAAATGAATTAAAAAGTAAAAAAAATTAAAAATGCCACAAATGATCGTTAGACACATCGAATAAGCCATTGATGTATTCGAATGCAGAAATTTAAAAATTTCGTTTGCTGAAAATCACGGAATTATAAATATTCTACATCTTTGAGACATTTCCTTAGAAGTCGTGCGCCTTTGCTACAGAAGAAAGAAGAAAGCTTTTTACTCCACAGAGGAAAACTGAGAAAATTGAACAACATATAAATTAATAAAAATATAAAAATAAAACAAAAAAAAATAAACGGGCCGTTAAACTTAATATCGATTATTTGTGAATTGTAAAAAACTAAAGAGAATCAGTAAAAAAAATTATTTGTTGGAAATCACCTAATTTAAATCTTTTATATCTTATTTATTTATTTATTTTTTTTTAGCAAACGTGCGCTTTTTGTTGGTGAAGAAGGCAGAAGGATTGTTACCCCAATATAAGAAAATTGAAAGGAATAAACAATATAAATTAATAAAATTCGAATTCTTTAGGAAACTGGGATGCGGCGGGCACTGACAGTTAAGCTGGAGTGTTTCTGCCTCTACAGAAGCGCCTGCCCACGCGAAAGAGAGCGGCATATGTGCAGTTTTTTGTTTTTGTTTCTTTTGTTTTGTTGTTGAAATTTGTTTTTTTTTTTTCATCAAATAGTTGAAGTCTCTGCTTTCTCACATAAGACAAATTTAAAAATACAATCAAAGCGATTTCTGAATGGAAAATAAGATAAACTGATGCATTTATGCTAAATTATTCTATCTGAAACGCACAACAACCCGTATGTAATACTTAACTTCTTATCAACCAATGTCAATAAAAGCCGGATAAAAAGAACTAACGCATTATCGATCTAACTGCAGAAATGTATATACTTTGCTGTTTGGATTCACCAAAGGGATTCTTACATGTAAGAAACAAATAGAAAAGAAATTTCTACATATCATACTGTTTTCTAAATCTATGAAAGGGGATCCCAACGGAGACCATGGCTGAAATCAAAACTTTGCTAAACCGTAAGAGTAACAAAATTTGAAAAAAAAAAATCCTAGTTAAAAACTTAGGTGAAGAGTAAATTCATTACTCACCACCAAGGTGGCCAAGGAGCAGCAGTGGTTGCAGGCGACGCTCCATTGCCTGGCGCAGTATCGCCACCTGCTCCGCAGAGACCACGCAGAAGCCTTTCTTATAAAGTATGTCCTGAACCATTGCAGACGTAACCATCACTTGAAGCAGCTGTTGCCGCGTGAGCCGATGGAGCCCAAAAGCATTCCCCGGTGGGATGGATGACGGCATAAAGCTAGACACCGCAGGCATAGCCTCGAGAGCCGTCACTTGCGCTTCTAGGAACTTGACATACTTGCACGCTTCTTCCAGCATCGTCCCCGTGTCCAGCCGCCGCTCCCAAGGCATCAGCTTCTCAAGGATCCGCATACGCTCGCTGATTACATGCCTTCGTTGACGGGATCTCTCTGTAGATCGAACAGGCGGCATTTGACGAACTTTCTTTCCTGACTCCACGAACTGCTGATTCGGCACTGAATGTTGCAGCGGATGGCACCGCCAATATTCGGAACACAGATGCGATCTCTTACGTGGTGGCGTAGATGATTGTATTAGGGAGATATGCTCGACAGAATGACAACGTGTTCCGTTGGAAACGAACCTCTCCCTGGCCGGATTCTGGAGCGGCTCCAAGGATAGAAGATTTGGAAGTTGGAAGAATCTCGTGGAATCAATCTTGAAGGAAGTCGCCGTTGGAATAACTGTTCTGCTTGCCGGTTCTATCTGCTCGATCATCATGAACGGATGAAATGAGAGATCAGACTCTGAATAAGTGAACGTAGAGGCAGTTCCTGTTTGGTCCGGCAGCAGTGACGGAAAGGGGACGAAGCCACCGCAGTCCACATCGTTCCGCGAAAGGCCATCGTTAAAAGGAATCGGTGCAGATAGAGATGGCGAGACGAGAATCCTAGTTCTGTAATAACTTTCCATTTCGCCCTATAGGAACCGAAACCTGGATGGAAAAAAAAGGAAAGAAGGAAAATCGCCCGAGAAACAGCACGCGAGTGAGAGTAGGGTTTTTATAGTATCGATGTAGGGGTTGAAGGGACACGAGGTGACAACTGATTAGGTATTTACCGTGTGACGAATAACAGTCTTTGTAGCGATTCACACGGTCGGCCAAGGAGGCGGTGCAGCCGCACGATCCTAGATGATTGCATTATCCGCAATGACGATAGCACTGTTTTCTCAAAGCTCAGTAAAATCTCGACCATTCGTGGAAACGTTGGGACTTCATCCGACGCTTGAAGAGAGATAATTTTTGACACCGTTATTGCCAGCCGTGGGTTGGTTGTCTTCTACCGAAGAAAATATTATGTGTGGAATCTGAGCATAACTTTACGATCCAAATATCACCCGAAACATAATACATGTCCAGTATTAAAATAAAATTTTTCTTACTTTAGAGTGATGTAGCTTTACTTTTCTTACTTTAGAGCAAAGTAACTTAACGATATCGTTAACGTTAACGCCAACTTGGCCGACCTACCGCCTCATTAAAACAAGAAGGGAGAAAATATATGTGTCGCATTCAGCCACATAACATTTTAGGGATTTCATTTTTGTGCAGAAATTTTCCTCAGCTCTCTCTCTCTCTCTCCCTGCGTGCGTCCGACATTTCCTCAGATATTTGCTCAATCTTGGTCATTAAAAATTGAGGTATTATTGATGATTGCATGAGGTATTTCTTCCTGCATTTTTGAAATTTAATGATTTTAGGGTTTTCAAAGTTATTCTCACCATCAAATAGAAGCACATTTGGAACATTTGAGACATTTTTGTTGTATTCTCTCAGATTCTTATAGGACTACACGCCATTTTTTTTCAAATTTTTCAACTATGGGACTTGTCATATGTTTAGTATATCTCATTGTAAGATGTTTATAGATGTTTCATGAAGGATTTGATCATTTTTGTGGCTATTTTGTATATGTATTCTTTATACTTTCATTAGGGTACATCTCATTTTTTCAATTTTTTCAACTCTGGTGTTTGTCATATGTTTACCATAACCTAATGGAAGATGTTTGGAGATATTTCAAAAAGAAATTGCTAATTTTTTGTGCTATTTTGCATGTGTGCTCTCTATACTCTCCTAAGGGTACACCTTTTTTTGTTAGTTTTTTCAACTGTATGGCTTGTCATATGATTACCATAACCTATTGTAAGATGTTCGGAGCAATTTCATGAAGAATTTGCTAGTTTTAGGAGCTATTTTTTATATGTGTTCTCTATACTCTCGTGGGTTACACCTTATTTTTTCAATTTTTTTAACTGTGAGGCTTGTCATATGTTTAGTATATCTCATTAGAAAATGTTTGGAGATGTTTCATGAAGAATTTGTTGATTTTAGAGGCTATTTTATATGTATACTCTCTATACTCTCATGAGGGCACACCTCATTTTTTTCAAAATTTTAACTGTGCAGCTTGCAATTTATTTACCATAATCTACTGTAAGATGTTTGGAGATGTTTCATGAATAATTTGTTAGTTTTATGAGCTATTTTATATGTGTATTCTCTATACTCCCATGAGAATATATCTTATTTTTTTAATTTTTTGCTGTCATAGTTTAAAGATATCCCATCGAGATGTTTGAGATTTCATGAATAATTACTAGTTTTAGTTATTTAGAGACTCTCTCAGACTCATGAGATATCTCATTTTTTTCAAAATTTTAATCCTGGTGATCATATAATTATTACATAACTTATTATAAGATGTTTCTGAGGTTTCATGATTTTATTAATTTTTGAGCTATTTTATATGCAGATTCTCAGACTCATGAGTACACCTTATTATTTCAATTTTTTCTACTATGGGGCTTATCACAAATTTTTCATAACCTATTGTAAGATGTTTGGAGATATTTCATGAAAAAAATTTTGAGATTATTTCATGTACTCTATACTCTCATGAGTATACCATTTTTTTCAATTTTTAACTCTTTGTCAATTTTGTATATTCCATTAAGATGTTCGAGATGTTTCAAAAAGAATTTGTAATTTTTTGGTGTACATGTACTCTCTATACTCTAATGATGCACTAATTTTCTTATTTTTTTTTTATATTATTTGGAGATAATATATTTAGTAGATGCCTACAAGTAGTTTGAGCTTGATTAGTTTTGGGACTATTTTGCATGTGTACTTCTATAATTCTCATGAAGGTATACACTTATATTTTTTTTTTTCATTTTTTTCAAGATAATATTTAGTATCAAAGTATTTGGAGATATTTAATATTTCTATATACTTTTTTATTTAATTTTATTTGTATATTTAAGTATATCCTCATCAAATATTTTAATTATGAGTTTATTTTCATAACCTATTTTTATTTTAATGGAGATTTCATATATTAAGATATTTGAAGATTTCAGAATTATGTGGTTTTAATATTAATTATTATCTCATTTTTTATTTTTTTATATTTTAGTATATGCTTTTACATGCAACTTAGAGGCAGCTTGGTGGGTTTTTGGAGCTATTTTGCACTTGTACTCTCTGTACTTTCATGAGAGTACACCCGATTTTTTCATTTTTTTTGACTTTTTTATCCTATTTGTAGACAATATGTTTAGTATATGCCTCTATAGGCAATTTGGAGGCTGATTGATTGCTTTTTGATTCAGTTTTGCATTTGTACTCTCATGGGAGTGTAACTCATTTTCTCATCTTTTTAACTATTTTACCTAGTTTAGAGATAATATATTTAAATGATGTCATTACAAGCTGTTTAGAGGCTGATTGGTTATTTTTTGGTTCAATTTTGCACTCTAATTAGAGTACACCCCATTTTCTCATTTTTGTCATCTTTTTTACCCTGTTTAGAAATAACATGTTTAGTAGATGTCTCTACAAGCACTTTAGAGACTGATTGGTTACTTTTTGAGTTGGTTTTGCATCTATACTCTCATGAGAATACACCCCATTTTCTTATTTTTTTAAACTATTTTATCCTGTTTGGAGTTAATATGTTTGTAGATGCTTTTACAAGTAGTTTGGAGGCTGATTGGTTAGTTTTTAAGATTATTTTGCATGTATACTCTATGTACTCTTATGAGAGTACACCTTATTTTTTTAGTTTTTTAAACTGTGGAGCTTGTCATATGTTTAGTCTATCTCATTGGAAGATGTTCGGAGATGTTTCATGAAGAATTTGCTGATTTTAGGAGCTGTCTTGTATGTGTACTCTCTCGGCCACCATTGTTCTGATAATGTTCTCAGTAATTGACTTTTCATTTTGAAGTTCAAAATATCTAGGAAAAGGATAACTTCTTAATGCAGGCCAAACAACTTTAGAGCGATGTTTGATACTATTTCAATATGTTTTACTGATGAAGTTCTTGATATTTTAAAAAGGCTACATTTGCATCAATTTATTAGGATACATGGAATTCATCAAGACTCAGCTGTCATCACTTCAATCATGTTTTGCTGGGATATAGAATAGCAGACATTCTATTTTGGTGGCCAATGCATTTCTTTCACCCCCAATAAAGTTACATTAATTGTAGGGATGCCAAACAGAGGGGAGAAGGTCATACAGCAGAAATCCCCACTTTCGAAGTTCAACTCAGTGGATTTTAAGAATAAAATTGAGAATTTGGATCACTCATTAATTGCAGCATAATTTATGCAGTTGTACATACAATTTTTACTTTCAAATCTTGTTTTTTATATATCACAATTATAGAGTAGCATCAGGATTGATAGCCTATGCCGACGACATAGAGAGATTTGTTGATTATAATTGGCCAGAGGCCATTTGGAGCTTCCTAATTTCACACTTTGATGGTATTACATCAAAAAATTTGACACAGAAGGCACCCGGATACATGAGTGGATTTGTCACTCTTCTAATGATACATTTTACATCTTTAAATTTATATTATTTGATGGATTGAAGTTAAGTTATGTAAATATTCATTGCAGATCTGGGCGGTAGAGCACATAGGAATCATAAGGCCACCATTTTCTTATGCAAAGCCACGTATGTTACGATAGCCAAAAATAAAGTTTGTGGATGATTCTTTTAGTGGTTTGGAAGGACACCAGGTGATGTAAAATAAATTCAATTCATTTACCTCAGAATGTATTTATTCATATTATAAATCATCATATTTTCTTATTGGTGTGACATAAGTCTGTCTTTCATTTGAAGACATATTATAGGAGGAGACCTTACTCCTTGAAATAGTGACCCATATCCAGCAGACAACCCATGTCAAACTTGATAGCATCCGCATTCCAAGTCCAAGGAGTGGAGCCCCCACTGAATCTCCATATGTCTCTCCTCGATATTCTCCCCGTTCCAATATATCTATCATGCCATCTGCTAGTACCCATATAGAAAGCTTTGAGGTAGAGAAGATACTTGCAGGTTTTAGGGCCCTGTGGGAAAGATTATCATGTTTTGAAGCATCAATAACTGAGAGAATCGATAGTCTTGATTTGCGGGTAGTTACAATTGAGGCAGTGGTTGCTGGGCAGAAGGGTCCTAGCATGGGAGAAGCTCCTGTTGAGGCTACCACAAGGGAAGCTCTTGAGAAGGCTATGACAGGGGAAACACTTATATAGGCTACCACAGGGGAAACTCCTATGGAGACTTCCACTGGACAGGAAGATGCTTCTCAACCTTTTGGGCGTGAAGGCTGGTGTGGAGAAAGGGAAGGGAAAGTTGTATCCTCCCCATTCACACAAACGTAGAGGAAGTCACGCAGCAAAATAACTCTTGCTGTTATTTCCACACAGGATGTGCAGATAGTAGAAGAGGTATTACTTTGCTATCCTTTTAGTTTAATATAATAAAAGTTGATTTCAATAATTTTTTATGCAGGTTAACAAAGATGTTCCTTATCAGTGGATGAACTAACGACTGCTGTCATAGTGGTTGAGGAACATTAGGCAGAGGTATTCTTCATCTTAGAAGATTCAGCTTTAATTCATAATGAATCTAGCTCTTAAATCTTGTTAATTTCTTGTAGCCAGCTGAGGCACATGATATTGTTGACTTCTTATCAAGAGATATCCTGCCCAAGCCAATGTTGTAGCTTATTTACACCTCGTGCTCCCGATTTAAGGACAAGCAAGTCATTTTTTACTTTATCTTATTCTATATACATAAAATCACATTTTCATTTACTAATGCTCACATTCCCATGCTTCTCACATGTAGGAGTGATAACATATTCGTAGTTGGCAATATTATTATTACGAGAGGCCAGATTGATGAGTTGCTGACAGATCAGTATCTGTCGGATGCACACATTGATGCCTTAGCTTTTTTACTAACCAAAAAGTATACTCTTTATCTTGGGCTATATGTCCCCTATCTGTATGTTCCATGCCTACACTAGGTGAGTTACTATATGGAATTTTGGTTAATATGATCCATTCTATGTTTAGATATTTAGAAGCTACTAATTATAAACTTTTTCTTGAATTCTTGCAGAGTTATGCTAAATATGGTCTACCAAAGGAAAGCAAAATATTCATCCAGCATATTAATGCAGATAGTGTTTCAAGGGTTGAATTACTCTTACTTTCAATTATCAATAATCAGCATTGAACACTATTGGTGGGGCATATTAAGCAAGCGGCTTGGTATTTTTATGATTCATTGCCAAACCCAGCTCAAATGGTCATTCTTCCTAATATTATAAGAATTATTCTCATTTTCAGTTTGCCTAAAGTACATACTTTGTGCCTAACTCTTGACTTTATTTTTTACTCTTTAGATCAAAATACTTGTCGAAGATGTTGGCCATGCTTTTTAGAGCGATCCTACAGAATGGCCAATCGAAGTAATCCGTGTGCTACCAGTCCAAGATAACAGTGTTGACTATGGGATGTTTGTGTTCAAATACATGGAGGCAACGATCATCAAACCTCTAGTGGACTGGGCTGACTACCAAGATTGGCCAAAGAAAATGAATTGCTTCAGACCAGAGTTCTCTTATGCTATATTCTATTTAGGTATGAAAAAATTAAGCTAAAAATGTTGAATTGAAGAAGTTTGTTGTGCTGAAAATGAATTGCTTTAGAAATCTAACTATGTGGTGTGTTTATGGATGCCATTACAATCTATTTTTTTAGTTTTTTAACCTTGTTTTAAGATAATATGTTTAGTATATGCCATTACAAGCTATTTGGAGGCTGATTGGTTACTTTTTGGTTTAGTTTTGCATTTGTACTCTATGTACTCTCATGAGAGTACACTGCATTTTCTCAATTTTTTGAACTACTTTACCTAGTTTGGAGATAATATATTTAGTATATGGCATTATAAGCAGTTTGGAGGCTGCTTGATGAGTTTTTGGGGCTATTTTACATCTGTACTCTCTGTACTCTCATGAGAGTACACCCTCATTTTCTCTTTTTTTTCAACTTTTTTATCCTGTTTGTAGATAATATGTTTATTAGATGTCTCTACAAGCAATTTGGAGGTTGCTTTGTGGGTTTTTGAGGCAGTTTTGCATCTGTACTTATGCACTCTCATGAGAGTATATCCTATTTTCTCAATTTTTTCAGCTTTTTTACCCTGTTTAGAGATAATATGTTCACTAGATAATTTTGCAAGCAGTTTGGAGGCTGCTTGATGAAATTTTGGGGCTATTTTGCATCTATACTTTCTATATTCTCATGAGAGGATATCCCATTTTCTCATTTTTTTTTCCTAATTTTTTTGTCAAGTTTGGAGATAATATGTTTCGTAGATGCATCTGCAAGCAGTTTGGAGGCTTCTTAGTGAGTTTTTAAAGTAATTTTGCATATGTATTCTCGGTACTAACATGAGAGTACACCTCATTTTCTCATTTTTTTTTCAATTTTTTTACCCTGTTTGGAGATAATATGTTTACTAGATACCATTACAAGTTGTTTGGAGATTGATTGGTTACTTTTTAGTTTAATTTTATATCTGCAGTCTCTCTACTCTCATGAGAGTACAACTTATTTTTTTAGTTTATTAGAACTATTTTATCATGTTTGGAGATAATATATTTAATAGATTCCATTATAAGCTATTTGGAGGCTGATTGGTTGCTTTTTGGTTCAGTTTTACATCTGTACTCTCTATACTCTCATAAGAGTATACCCCATTTTCTCATTTTTTTCAGTATTTTTACCCTGTGTGGAGATAATATGATTATTAGATGCCATTATAAGTTGTTTGGAGACAGATTGATTACTTTTTGGTTCAATTTTGTATCTGTATTCTCTGTACTCTCATGAGAGTATAACCCATTTTCTCATTTTTTTTAACTATTTTACCATATTTGGAGATAATATGTTTAATATATGTCATTACAAGCTTTTTGGAGACTGATTTATTGCTTTTTGGTTCAGTTTTGTATGTGTACTCTCTATACTCTCATGAGAGTACACCCCATTTTCTCTTTTTTTTTTAAACTATTTTACCATGTTTAGAGATAATATATTTAATATATGTCATTACAAGCTGTTTGGAGGCTGATTGGTTATTTTTTAGTTTAATTTTGTATGAATACTCTCTGTACTCTCATGAGAGTACACCCCATTTTCTCAATTTTTTTTAGTTTTTTTATCATGTTTGGAGATAATATATTTACTAAATACAATTACAAACTGTTTAGAGGCAGATTGATTACTTTTTGGTTCAGTTTTGTATCTGTACTCTCTGTCCTCTCATGAGAGTACACCACATTTTTCTTATAATTCAAAAATTCATTATGTCCAAAATTTTTAAAAAGATATTATTACTTTATTTTGAAATTTCAAAATAATTGGGATGTGAATTGGTTTTTATTTGGGTTTTGACAAGCATTGCGGTCGGGATCATTGAGCTTTATTTTCTATTTTATTTGACACTGATTGTAATTTGAAATAAAATAATTTTGACAAAGTGAAAATGTATTTGAAGTTTCAATAAATAAAAAATTAATTAATTTTATGCAAAAATAATATCTAACAATGATCGAAGGTAAAATAATTATTTCTAAAAATATTTACATAATCTAGAAAATATTTTGAATATTCTTGAAAATAAACTTTTTTGGTAAAAATAAAAATAAATTATATGGTACAAATAAACTAATTAATTAAATTTTTAAATATAAAATAACAAATTTAAGATGAAAATATTTAGAAGCACTTGTAGATACTTTTTTTTTTTGCTATAATTGCTTGGAAGTTTAATTTTGACTAAATTGAAATAAGTAAAAAAATATAAGAATTGAAAATTTTATATAAATTTGAGTAGTTCTCTACTAAAATAGGTAAGTCTCAACCCTTTCAAAATAATTCGGATCCAAACTTAAAATCATTCCTATAATGCTTTATAAAATACGTGCATGATAAGAGCAGTATCGTTTACTTAAAATAATTCGGATCCAAACTTACAATCATTCCAATCATGCTTTATAAAATACGCTCGTGTTATGAGCACTTCCATTTACTCCTAATAATTCGGATCCAAACTTAAAATCATGCTTTATTTTATTTTTCTTCAATTTTTTTAAAATGGAAAACAGTATAAGAACACTACCATTTACCGAAAGCTCAATATCACAATCCAATATATTCTAATAATTTATTAAATATTATTCATTGTTTTGTTGAAAGAGCTAAAATATAGTTGCAAGTTTTATAAAAATTAAGAAAATTATCTTTTAAACCTAATTGTGCTATTAGTTTCAGTATTTTATATATCTTCTATTCTCTAAATAATGCAAATTTTATAAGAATTAAAAAATTTTTTGTAGAGTTATAAGCTATTCGGAGGATGCTTGGTGGATTATCGGAGCTGCTTCACATGTATTCTCTCTATACTCTCAAGAAAGTACACCCCATTTTGACAAAAAAATTTCAAAAATTTTATTATGTTTGGGGATGAAATGTTTAGTAAATGCCATTATGAGCATTTTGGAGGCTTCCTCGTAGATTTTTAAAGTTGTTATGAATGTATACTCTTTGTACTCTCATGAAAGTACATCCCATTTTCAATTTTTTTTCAGTATTTCTACCAATTCTTTCATTCAAATATTTAGTATATATCATTACAAGCGGTTTGAATGCTGCTTGGTGGATTTTTGGAGCCACTTTGCATGTGTACTCTCTATACTCTCATGAGAGTACACCTCATTTTCTCCATTTTTGTTAGATGTTCTGCTCTGTTTGGAGATAAAATATTTAGTATATGCAAATGTAAGCTATTTGGAGATTTTTTGCTAGTTTCTAGAGCTACTTTGCATGCGTACTCTCTGTACTCTCATGAGAGTACACCCCATTTTTCCCATTTCTGTGAGATGTTCTACCCTGTTTGCAAATAAAATATTTAGTAGATGCAAATGTAAGCTGTTTGAAGGTTGTTTTGCTAGTTTCTGCAGTTATTTTGCGCGTGTACTCTTTGTACTCTCCTGAGAGTGCACCTTATTTTCTCAATTTTTTAGCTATTCTACCCATTCTTTCATTCATATACTGAGTATATGTAGGGCTGTGTACGATTCGATTTCGAGCCGAACTATAGTCGGCTCGAAAAAAAAAAATTTTAGCTCGAAATCGAGTCATGGCTCGAAGATTTTGATTTCGCGCTGAGTCGGATCGATTCTAGATCGAGTTTGATCACTCGAAAAATTCAAATCAAAATTGCTCGATTATCAAAATCGATTTCAATTTAGGATTCATAAATTTTTTGAATATGTAAATAATATAATGTAAACATACAACAACTACAAGCTACATAGTTAAGTTGAAAAATTAAATTTTCAATGACATCATAATTTCACATTACAACTAAATAATTCTTATAAATACAAATTTTGTACAACTCTCACTAATACTATACATTCGATATTTCATATTGATCACCTATCAATAATAAAAAAAGTCTATAAAATGATGCAATTGACATAACATTTAAAATAAATAAAAAATAATAAAAATATTAAATTATCTTTTTTTTTTTTTATTTGTGGACTGGGTCAGTCGAGAAAATAATATCCATCTTCAAGCATTAGTAAATAGTAATTAACTGAAATTTATAATTTGTATATTTCACTTCAATAATTGTATGCTCCAACCTCCATTGTCAAAATCCATTAGAAAAAGATAGAAACAAATCTCTAACAAAAATTACAAAACCTCACAAATCAGAAACATCATGTATTAATATAGTAGACTCAGAATAAAGGCTCTAGGTTGCCCGGCCATTCAATGAGAGGCTTGAGAGCCACCAATAATGAAACAAAAATAATTGAGTTTGCCCAAATTACAAATATATTCTCTTCTCATCATTATCCAAAATTAAAAAATCAGAAATTCTCCATGATAACCCCACTTTAGTCTGTAGGTCGACCATGGGTTCATAACTAAAAGTATAGAACCCAAAACGAAAACCTGTGAGAAATAGAATAGATAAGAAAAAAATAAGTGAGAAATATGTTTTTGTGAAATAATGGAGAACCCAAAAAAGTAAATTATAGCAAAACAAGACTTCTCATCATTGTCCAAATAGCAATTTGTCATTTGGTGAAAGAATGGAGAGCCGAAAACCAAAATAAAAAAGAAAAATAATAGATTTTTGTGCCCTCAAAAAACTGAGATGATTGGTTAATTTTTAGGGTGACATTAAACAAATTTTTCTAACTAAGAGTGGTAAACTAATTGAGCAAAATAAGCCTTCAGATATAACAATCATCAAAATAGCATCTATGATCTAATAGTCGAAAAGCCTTCCATAGTTCCATAATCTCTTAACTTCAGACTTATTGATAAAACAATATAATATCATTCAAAGCAACAGTATTATATGACTTCAGATATAATAATTCATATTTTCAGATTCTAACATAGCATACATCAATAGATAAAATGTAGTAAGAATGTAAGATGAAGCAATATATGTTTGTAAAGTCAAACTAAAATTTGAAATTTAGATGAAAACTTAAAGACAGTATCAAGTATGTCACCCCAAATGATTAAATGGTCTCAAATTTAGATCATTGACCAAATCATTCCACTATAAATATAAAAAATCAATCACCAAAGCTTCCATTAGGCTATCTCAGTTTAATTTTATCATTGGACATCATATCGTCATTCGTCACTAGCATAAAATATTAAAGAGCAAAAGCAAAAAATATATAATAAAATACTACATAGCCCATAATAAATGTCACAGACTCTCACATAAGTACATAACATAACCAAACTACTTGAGTCTCACAAAATATTCACGAAAATAAAAATATGAAGAAAAAGGAGAGCATAATTTAAATGATATCACCGATTTTCATATTTGTGATTCAGTAGATAAGCTTTCGAGTGCTATAAGTAAGTTCTCTTCCGAACATCAAACTGAAATTGCAATAGAAAAAATGAAACTCATATTTGAATAGAAGAAAATTGCATTATAAAATAAAAAAGTAAGTAAATATTATCAATGTATCTTTTGATGATTTATATGCAGCCCGAATCCAATTTCCACTACATACTAAAGCATCTATTGATCTTAGTGAAATTGAACTTCTATAATCGCTAAGTACACGACCCCCAGCACTAAAAGCTAATTCAGAAGCAACAGTTGTTACTAGGATGGTAAAAATATCTTTGGCCATCTTTGAGAGAGTCCTGTATTTTATGGCAGACATTTTCCACCATTCTAAAATATCAAATTTTGAATCTGGGCATTTCACACAAGCTTCATCAAGGTATATCTCCAAATCAGACTTTTGTGGAACTAAAAGGCCAGTATAATCTATAAAATCATACAAACCAGTCAGATCATCATTACCACCTTCGGTTATTTCAATTTGGTGGATGCTTTGGTAATTTCTTTGCTCGTAGGCTGCATATCAACATAATAATAAGAGTATAACTCAAAAAGTTTTTGTTTGACGTTGTCCTTCTTCTCAATCACAATGGCACCATCATATATTTGTGGATAGTAATAATTGATGGCAAATAGTTTCATTCTAGGATCTAAAATGTAAGCAATCAAAAATAACATTGAACACTCACGTCAATATTATCAAATTTAGTCTTCATGCTACTTGTCATGTTTGAAATAAAAAATTCTAGATAAGCATTCTCGATCCAATGTTTTCTTGATTAGAACTAGATTGGGAAGCAGTCTATTTGCAGTAGGATAGGTTGAACCGAAAAAATTTTAGTTATGATTTGAAGCTTCTCTTACTTTCAAAGTTAACCCAATCTTCTTGAGAAGGCGGCATATATATATAAGATCACGCAAAGAATATTCAGAAAATACATTCTTATAATAAAAAGCTGACTCTAACATCTTATATGTGGATTTCCAACATGTAGGCACATCAATGCAAAGTGCCTTTGCTGTGGATAAGCTAATCTGTCTTGCAATCTCTTCAAATTTATGTAAGCGGCTTGAAAATCATTTTATAAATAAGATAGATTCTCTTACCCTTTCAATTATTCTACTGATCTCTTTCAATCCATCCTGCACCATTAAGTTTAAAATATGACGGCCTGACATGAAATCCCCATCATTAAAAATATGGATCTTCTAGTGAACAATGCTTTCAAATTTCTAGTTGCTACGTCATTTGATGATTCATTGTCCAAAGTTATGGTACTAATTTTATTTTGTAGACCCCATTGCAACAAACTATTAGAAATTGTCTCATAAATCACAGCCCCACTATGAGGAGGATCCAAATCAGTAAAACTAATTATCATGGACTGTAATTTCCAATCAAAACTAATGTAATGCACAGTTAGACACAAATAACTAATAATTTAATTTGATGTCCAGCAATCACTAGTAATCGAAACTCTCTCAACAACTTTCAAACTTTTTTTCAATTTGTCTTTTTCAATTTCATGCACTTTCATACACTCTTCCTTGATGCTAAATCTTAAAATTTTATGATAATTTGGATTCATTGATTTCATCAAGATATTGAACCATAAATATTCAACCACCATGAAGGGATATTCATGAACAATAATCATCTTAACAATAATATTTTTTATTCTAGAATGATCATAAGCAGATGAAACACACAAAGTAGATGCTGAACCAGTTTTCTCTAAATCCTCTGCTACTGGATCAAATAATTTTTGCTTCTTTCCTTTATTATCAATCTTGCTATAGTGATTTTTCTTGAAGTGTCTACTTAACTGAGATGTGGTTCCAATTTTTTGTTTGACATAAGATTTCACATAATAATTACATTTAAACTTATATACCACTTTTTCTTTTTCTATTACAGTAATTTCACTGAAGTGTTGTCAAACTTCAGATCGTTGTCTTTTACCCTTGTTCTTCTCAGTAGAAGTTATTTCACCTACACTCTCATTCAGAGTTGTTGCATTATCATCAATAAGATGACTTGAAGAATTATTAGATTTGCTTTGAGAATGACTTGTCATTGTGTCTATAAGAAATTACATCACCAATTCAAATAAAAATCTCAAGATATCAATAGATTAAAAATACACATAATTTATTGCAAGATAGAATATACCAATGATGCAAAATAGAAATTTAAGAGTGTATGTGCTTAAAACAGTCAAAACTGCTAACATTGTACAGGAGTTAAGAGATAAAGGGAAGCAAGCTCTCTATAGAAAATGATTGATAGCTAGAAATGATCAAATGCCCATCAATCTCCTAGATCAGAGGATGAAAAACTTCATAAAAGATTCATTAATTTGATGCATTCTTCCCAAGTCACATATATTTGATGCATTCTTCCCAAGTCATTCAATACTCAAAATCATTTTTAAATAATTTAAAAACATTCCTGTCGATCACATCGTCACCACTACCGAATGCTCAATGCATTCTTAAATCAAAATACAAATGTAATACAATGTAAACTTTTTTTTGGAAAAAAAAAGTAATCTTAAAAGGGCCCCAAAATATAATTATGGCAGCAAATGCAAGCATTATAGCTTTTAGAAAATGCTTTTTATGGGAAAGACAAATGTTTCTATTGTGCGTAGTAAAATCTCAATATTACAATCATGACAACACAGTAACTAAACTCCCAATAGGCAGGCAATATCCTCATAATTGAAGTGACATGACAATAATAATTACGCAAGTGTTTCAACACAAAACAAAACCATCAACTTTGCCAGATATGCAGGATGCAGACATAATATCTGATATGAACATGTTTCTGAATAAAATGACTACTCATATTCAAATGTATTGTTTAACTTAAAATCATCAAACAAATGAAACTGTTGTCACATCAAACAAATGAAACTCGCTTTAAGCCAATTGCAAACATCAGTCATCTCCTCAGGGATAGTGTAATGGGCATAGCAATTAGCACATTAAAACAATTTCTCACTGCACATAGCCCATTAAAACAATTTCTCCGCACATAATTTCTCACGCACATTATTAAAATAATTTCTCACCGCATTACAACTATAGAAGTGTGAAACGTTCATAAATCAAAACCCAGAACATAAGGCTAAGTGGCTAACCTCTCAGCTCTAATATGCAGGTAAAAAAAATATAACTTCATCCACAAGGATCGCAAGTCGCAACCGTAAAAAAATAGAGATACACATGCATGACATGAAGCAAAGATAATAAACCATCCGACGGTTGAGCTTGGTCCCTTGGACACTTAGTTAGGTAATAAAAACAAAAGCAACTTAACAAAATCTCTGAACTCAAACAATTGAAGAACTGAAACATCCCCCAGTAGGCTAACCTCAAATAATAGAATAATGGAAATAATTGACAGAACCGACATCTCATAGCCATAAGCTCATAGTCATAGGCTCATAGCATGAAATACTTATAGAATCAGGAAATGAAATAAGTAGGTAGTAATTCTAAAGCAAAGAAGCAAACCAAGCACGTACAGATCGAAAAAGCTAGGTCGAACGAAGATGATAGTGACAAAGAAACACCTCAACCAATAGAGATCGAAATCGAAGTCGCTGATCGACGATATCGTGAGCCACACTGTCGGCTTTCAAAAATTAGGGCATGAGCTGCACGAGAAGCTAAGAAGAACAGAAAGAAGAGAAGAAGGACCGCGGAGAGTCGAGAGTCGGGAGTCTTCCGTTTGAGTGTCGATGACTCTAGCCGAGGCCGGGCTGACATATTAGAGAAAAAGTAAATTCATCTCCCCAGTTGATTTAATGATTCCCTCGATCAGACGGCAACCTGCATTCGGGTAATTATAACGGGTTTTATAGATGGGCGGCCCGGGCCAACGGCCCAATTATTTTGATCTGATCGCAAGTCGCGATTCGAGCCATGTGCGGCTCGAACTCGACTCGAATAATTTCGAGCCAAATTTCTAGCTCAAAAGTCAGCTCATTTTCTTCGACTCGATCTCGATTCGAGCCCAAATTTGAGTTGACTTTTGAGAGAGGCACGATCTGCGAGTAAATTTCTCAGCCCTAAGTATATGCCATTACAAGCTGTTTGGAGGCTACTTGGTGGAATTCGGAGCTGTTATGCATGTGTACTCTATGTACTCTCATGAGAGTACATCCCATTTTTTCAATTTTTTTCTTTAGATATTATCTCTTGTTTGGAGATAAAAGGTTTAGTAACTTTTGGTAATATAACACAGACTCTATTGAGGGAAATTTTCAGTGGTTTAAAGTATAAAATATCAACACCACATTAAAAACATAACCAACATAAGTCGAGGTACAAAGATTACCCTCCAAGTACAACATAGTAACTACTAATTGACACATTTTCAGTCAAATTGACATTAAAGTATGTTCAATCGAAGAACACATGACAACTAAATGATATCACACATTAAAATATTTCTCTGTATAATATCCATCATCGTTGGTGTTTCATTAACCGATTGTTGAGCTTGAGTAAATTCAGAATAGAACCTTGTATGGATTCTTTGACATGAATGAATGAAGGGTTTTCATGCATATATCAAGAAGCACTTCATCTTAAATATTATGGGTGAAGTGACTTATGTTCTCCACCCTCAGGGGTTTTTTTGGTCTTTAACAACATTAAAATATAATGGTTTAAAGTTTAAAGCAAATATTTAAAATAAATTAAGGAGCAGGATAGAAAATTACTCTTGGATTTCTTGTTTCTCTCTTAATATCTCTTTAGTCTTGCATTTGAAACACCCTTTGATCAATGCTTAACTGGATCCTTTAAAAAAGTCATTTCTTTTATTTGTTGTAGTTGACTTTTTCTTCTTAGCTGTTCTGTCAATTGGAGGTGAATTCCCACATAATATAAAGTCGACATTATCATATAATTTTTTTAAGGAACCCATCATATACTTCTCAGCTTTCTTATTACCTTGTGCCCTGGTTCTTATTTGATATGCATATCGACTGATGTGATTCCAATAAATAATGTCAATTTTATTTCCATCATTTCCTTGCATATCTTTAAGTTCCTATACACACTGTCAAAGTAGATATCCCTATTTGCTATGGTTGACCATCACATGAGAAGATACTTCTCCAAAATGCACAGAATATCTTTCTAACTCAGAACTCGGATGCAGTAGCACAAAGCACTCCCATCATTTCAAATTTTTTACAATTAGAAGTTACATTTAGGCATGTCTTGTCGAAATGGACAGTCCATATTTTGGAAGAACTTTTATTCTCTAAGTTTCTCACCAAATACTCCATGGGATTGTCATCTAACACATTTCCTATTAATCCTCCAACTCCATGCAAAAAATATTCTTCAAACAATATATAAAGCTTTCTTGTGTAAAACATAGCGTCTTATTTTAGAATTGGATTAGTCTTAACAACAGGAACAATTGTTGATTGGCTGCACTTGAAATCTTCATCATATTCATTCCATCGTCATGTGTCTATAACCTTCTCCAATCCCAAGAAACAATATGTGATTAAACTTGTTAGTTTAGAGATTCCATGTCATACATTATTCGTGGACTCACTATATTACGTTGATAAGATACACATACATAATGAGTCTTTGCAAAATGCGGTAGACCACTTGCATCTAATTTTATATAGCTTAGACAGCCAAGCATGATCATGCAGATTGCCTTCTTCTAGCATGGTAGACCAAGCTTGCTCAAACTCTTCTAGTGAGTCACACTTATTCATGCATGTATAAAGAGACTTTGTACTATCTTATTACTATTAAAGCAATATACCACGAAGGAGCTTTCTTCGAAATATGTCATTGGCACAACCTATGGAGAGTATGCAGTAATGCAATTTCGACAGCTCTCGCCATTGCCTGATATTGATCAGTGAATATTGTTATATGATGTCTTTCATTCATTAACTGTAGAAATATTTTGAATAGCCATGTGAATGACTTAATTTCTCTTCTCATAGAAAGGCTACTCTAAATAAGACATTTTTCCTGTAATGATTCACTCCAAAAAAAGGGGCACATACTAGATTATATTTATTGAGTTGATAACTTGTATCAAATATTATGACATCCCCAAAACAATCATATTCTATCCTTGACATGTCATTGCTCCAAATAAAAACTAACCAAGCTATCTGATTCATCAACTTGGACATCTCATGCAAACATCACATTCTCTGCTTGTCTTTCCTTGAATAGTTGTATTAATGCATTACTACCACCATTCGTAATCCTCGATCTTCTCTCATTTTGGATGTAATTGAAAGCATCACTTTTTATGAAGCCAATATTCTCCACGCCGCCAACTTCTTCACTTAGATAGCTAAATGAATCAGTTTCTCTAATTCCAGCCTCTGTCTTTGACTTCAACACAGCTGCCTTCTCATCCCTGATGCCTCTGTGTAATTTGAGAAGATGTAGGTCACCCAGCTTTGCTAATGAAATATTATGACTTTCTATATATTTTTTAACCTTCCAATTCCCATCTAAATCAATAGAAAATCTAATCATGGCCAGACAACCACTCCTCTATCTATTTTATGAAATTTGACTGAGCAGTTTAGATTGACAGCTTTCTTCAGATTTATTTTTGCACATAAAAAATACTTTAATTTCAAATTCTTCGAGTTCGGCCAATAACTAGTATGATCCTTCCTAACACTGAATCCAGTTTGATATGCATAATCACAGTAAAATGCATACGCTTCCTTTTCATTGTGAACAGTGGTGCCAATGAGTTTGCCCACAATTGGGTCATTAGACATAACGGCTTCATCATCTCACCGATCATTTACCTCATCCACCTGTGCAGACACAAATATGTTTCATGCAAAATAACCCCTAAAACTAGCAAATTCTTCATGAAATATTTTCAAATATCTTCCAATGGGATATACAAAACATATGACAAGCCCCACAGTTAAAAAAATTGAAAGAATAAGATGTACCCTCATGAGAGTACACATAGTACATATGCAAAATAACTCTTAAAACTAGCAAATTATTTATGAAACATCTCCAAATAGATTACAATGGGATATACTAAATAAATGACTTGCCTCACAATTGAAAATTTTAGAAAAATGGGGTGTACTCTCATGAGAGTACACATGCAAAATAGCTCCAAAAACTAACAAATTCTTTATGAAACATCTTCAAACAGATTACAATGGGATATAATAAACATATGACAAGCCACATAATTAATAATTTTAGAAAAATGGGATGTACCCTCATGAGAGTACACAGAATACACATACAAAATAGCTCATAAAACTAGCAAATTCTTTATGAAACACCTCCAAACATATTACAATGGGATATAGTAAACATATGACAAGCCCCATAATTAAAAATTCTAAAAAAATGGGGTGTATCCTCATAAGAGTATACATGCAAAATAACTCCAAAAATTAACAAATTCTTCATGAAACATCTCCAAATAGGTTACAATGGGATATAGTAAATATATGACAAGCCTATAATTGAAAATTTTAGAAATAAGGGGTGTACTCTCATGAGAGTACATAGAGTACACATGTAAAATAACTCCAAAAACTAACTAATTCTTCATGAAACATCTCCAAATATATTACAATCGGATATAGTAAACATATGACAAGGCTCATAATTAAAAATTTTAGAAAAATGATGTGTACACTCATGAGAGCACACAAAGTACACATGCAAAATAACTCCTAAAATTAGCAAATTCTTCATGAGACATCTTCAAATAAATTACAATATGATATAGTAAACATATGACAAGCATCACAATTAAAAATTTTAGAAAAATGGGGTGTACCCTCATGAGAGTACACATTGTACACATATAAAATAGCTCCAAAAATTAATAAATTCATCATGAAACATCTTCAAATAGATTACAATGAGATATTGTAAATATATGACAAGCCCCACAATTAAAAATTTTAGAAAAATAGGGCGTACCCTCATGAGATTACACAGAGTACATATGCAAAATAGCTTCTAAAATCAATAAATTCTTCATGAAATATCTCTAAACATATTACAATGGGATATAGTAAACATATGATAAGCCCCATAATTAAAAATTTTAGAAAAATGGGGTGAACCCTCATGAGAGTACACATGCAAAATAGCTCCAAAACTAATAAATTCTTCATGAAATATCTCTAAACAGATTACAATGAGATATAGTAAACATATGGCAAGCCCCACAATTAAAAAATTTAAAAAAATAGGGTGTACCCTCATGAGAGTACAGAGAGTATACATGCAAAATAGCTTTTAAAACTAGCAAATTCTTTATGAAACATCTCTAAACAGATTACAATGGGATTTATTAAACATATGACAAGCCTTACAATTAAAAATTTTAGAAAAATGGGGTGTACCCTTATGAGAGTACACAAATTACACATATAAAATAGCTCCAAAAACCAATAAATTCTTCATGAAACATCTCTAAATATATTACAATCAGATATAATAAATATATGACAAGCCCCAAAATTAAAATTTTTTGAAAAAATGGGTGTCCCCTCATAAGAGTACTCAGACTACACATGTAAAATAACTCCAAAAAGCTGCAAATTTTTCCTGAAATATCTCCAAACCAATTACAATGGGATATAGTAAACAAATGACAAGCCCCACAATTAAAAATTTTAGAAAAAAATGGTGTACTCTCATAAGAGTACATAGAGTACACATGCAAAATAGCTCCAAAAATTAGCAAATTCTGCATGAAACATCTTCAAACATATTACAATGAGATATAGTAAACATATGACAAGCCTCATAATTAAAAATTTTAGAAAAAAGGGGTGTACCCTCATGAGAGTACACAGAGTACACATGCAAAATAGCTCTAAGAACTAGCAAATTCTTCATGAAATATCTCCAAACAAATTACAATGGGATATAGTAAATATATGACAAGCCCCATAATTAAAATTTTTAAAAAATTTTGGGTGTACCATCATGATAATACATAGAGTACACATACAAAATAGCTCCTAAAATCAAAAAATTCTTCATGAAACATCTCCAAATAGGATACAATATGATATAGTAAATATATGACAAGCCTCACAATTGAAAATTTTAGAAAAATAGGATGTACCCTCATGAGAGTACACATAAAAAATAGCTCCAAAAATTAGCAAATTCTTCATAAAATATCTCCAAACAGATTACAATGTGATATAGTAAATATATGAGAAGTCTCACAATTAAAAATTTTAGAAAAATGGGGTGTACCTTTATGAGAGTACACATGCAAAATAGCTCTTAAAACTAACAAATTCTTCATAAAATATCTCTAAACAGATTACAATGTGATATAGTAAACATATGAAGATCCCCACAATTAAAAATTTTAGAAAAATGGGGTGTACCCTCATGAGAGTACATAGAGTACACATATAAAATAGCTCATAAAACTAGCAAATTCTGCATGAAACATCTCCAAACAGATTACTATAGAATATAGTAAACATATAACAAGCCCCACAATTGAAAATTTTAAAAATGGGGTATAACATTATGAGAGTACACATAGTACACATGCAAAATAGCTCTTAAAATTAGCAAATTCTTCATGAAATATCTCCAAATATATTATAATGAGATATACTAAACATATGATAAGCCCCATAATTAAAAATTTTAGAAAAATGGGGTGTACCCTCATGAGAGAGTACATAGAGTATATATGCAAATAACTCTAAAAACTAACAAATTCTTCATGAAACAATTCCAAACAAATTACAATGGGATATAGTAAACATATGACAAGCCCCACAATTGAAAATTTTAAAAATATGAGGTGTACCCTCATGAGGGTACACAGAGTATATATAAAAAACAACTCCAAAAATTAACAAATTCTTCATGCAACATCTTCAAACAGATTACAATGGGATATAGTAAATATATAATAAGTCCCACAATTAAAAATTTTAGAAAAATGAGGTGTAATCTCATGAGAGTACACATAGTATATATGCAAAATAACTCCAAAAATCAGTAAATTCTTCATGAAATATCTCTAAATAGATTACAATGGGATATAGTAAACATATGACAAGCTTCACAATTAAAAAATTTAGAAAAATAGGCATACCCTCATAAAAGTACACAGAGTACACATGCAAAATAGTTCCAAAAATTAGCAAATTCTTCATGAAACATCTCCAAACAGATTGTAATGGGATATAGTAAATATATGACAAGCCTTACGATTGAAAATTATAGAAAAATTAGGTATACTCTCTTAAGAGTACATAAAATACACATGCAAAATAACTCATAAAACTAGCAAATTCTTTAAACATCTCCAAACAAATTATAGTGAGATATAGTAAATATATTACAAGCCCTACAATTGAAAATTTTAGAAAAATGGGGTGTACTCTCATGAGAGTACACAGAGTACACATGCAAAATAGCTCTTAAAATCAGCAAATTCTTCATGAAATATCTTCAAACAAATTACAATGAGATATAGTAAACATATGATAAGACCCATAATTAAAAATTTTAGAAAAATGAGGTGTACTCTCACAAGAGTACATAGAGTACACATATAAAATAACTCCTAAAATCAGCAAATTCTTCATGAAATATCTCCAAACAGATTATAATGAGATATATTAAATATATGACAAGCCCCACAATTAAAAATTTTAGAAAAATATGGTGTACCCTCATGAGAGAGTACATAGAGTATACATAAAAATAGCTCCAAAAATTAATAAATTCTTCATGAAATATCTCCAAACAGATTACAATGGGATTTAGTAAATATATGACAAGCCCCACAATTAAAAATTTTAGAAAAAAGAGGTATACCTTCATGAGAGTACACAAAGTACACATACAAAATAGCTCCCAAAACTAGCAAATTCTTCATGAAACATCTCCAAACATATTACAATTAGATATAGTAAATATATGACAAGCCCCATAATTAAAAATTTTAAAAAATAGGGTGTACCTTCATGAGAGTACATAGAGTATATATACAAAATAGCTCCAAAAAGTAACAAATTCTTCATGAAATATCTCCAAACAAATTACAATAGGATATAGTAAACATATGATAAGCCCTACAATTGAACATTTTAGAAAAATGTGGTGTACCCTCATGAGAGTACACAGAGTATATATGCTAAATAGCTCCAAAAACTAGCAAATTTTTCATAACACATCGCCAAACAGATTATAATGAGATATAGTAAATATATGACAAGCCCCACAATTAAAAAATTTTAAAAAATGGGGTGTACCTTCATGAGAGTACATAGAGTACACATACAAAATAATCCCAAAAATCAGGAAATTTCTTATGAAATACCTCCAAATATCTTATAATGGGATATACTAAACATATGACAAGCTTCATAATTGAAAAAATTAAAAAAAATAGGGTGTACTCTCATGAGAGTATATAGAGTACACATGCAAAATAGCCCCAAAAACTAGAAAATTTTTCATGAAATATCTCCAAACATTTTACAATAGGATATACTAAACATATGGCAAGCCCCATAATTAAAAAAATTGAAAAAATATGATGTACTCTAATGAGAGTATATAGAGTACGCATGCAAAACATCTTCAAAAAGTAACAAATTCTTAATGAAACATTTTCAAACAGCTTACAATGAGATATTGTAAACATATGATAAGCCTCGCAACTGAAAATTTTAGAAAAATGGTGTGTACTCTCATGAGAGTACACATATAAAATAGCCCCAAAAATCAAAAAAAATTTCATGAAACACCTCCAAACATCTTCCAATGGGATATGCTAAACATATGGCAAGTCTCACAGTCAAAAAACTAAAAAAAAAAAAAAAAGATGCACACACATGAGAGTACAGAGAGTACACAAACAAAATAGGTCCAAAAACTAGCAATTTTTTCATGAAACATTGTCAAAAATCTTATAATAGGTTATTGTAAATATGTGACAAACCCCATAGTTGAAAAAACTGAAAAAATAAGGTGTTCCCTTATGAGAGTACAAAGAGTACACGTGCAAAACAGCTCTTAAAATCAGCAAATTTTTCATGAAACATCTCCAAACATCTTTCAATGTGATATACTAAACATGCGACAAGCCTCACAGTTGAAAAAAAATAGAAAAATAAGATGTACCCTCATGAGAGTACAGATAGTACACATGCAAAATAACTCCTAAAATCAGCAAAGTCCTCTTACAAAGAACTCTAAACAGTGTGGAAAATATATATTACATAAAAGAATTTCAAAGAATATCACTAACTGTTTAAAAAAAAAATTGTATATATAAAACGGTTGAGAAAATTGACCGATTCATTTTTATTTAATATATTATCCACTAAATTGAATATCATGCCAAACTTCCAAATTCATTCTCCATCTTCACAGTTCTTGAAAAATGAAATGAGATTTTTGTTTCTCTCTAAGCTCGGTTATCTAAAAAAAATATATTGCCCTAAATCTATTTATATATAAATTTCTCTGATTCAAACGGCGTTTCTCCTCTTTTAACGAGGCAGGCGGTAGGGCTAGTTAACGCGACGTCATTAAGTTACAACGCTATAAAGTAAGAAAAGTCATATTTCAAATACTGGACACGTGTTACATTCCAGTTAATGTCCGGGCGTAAAGTTACGTCAGGACTCCACATATAATATTTTTCCCTATTGAAGAGGCCTTTTATTAGCCAAAATCACTGAAGCATCCTCTTAAAGAGGTGGTTACGAAATGGCATTTTAATAGACAGATTAAGGCTCCGTTTGTTTAAGCTTTTTTGGTGCGTTTTGCTGTTGGCAGTGGGTATATTTATTTTTTGGAAGTGTTTGAATAGTGCGTTTTGCTAAACTCCGTTTATAAAAACGGAGTTTTCGCGTTTTAAAACGCTAAAGCATACCTCCGTTTCTCCATCTACCGACGTTTTGGGAAATAAAATGTCGTGGCCTTCATTCCACTCCTCCCACGATCCTTATCACCTTATCAGTTTGTCATATATATTTATATATTATTTTGAGAGTTTTGTTTAAATAATAATATGTCTGTTAGATATCACAATCTTTATTATACAATATATATATATATATATATATATATATATATATATATATATATATATATATATATATATATATATTAAAAGAAAAATTAAACATTTTTTGAAGACATTGGGGTTCAAATAATAATTTATAAATATTTGAAGAAAAAAAAAATTAAACTTAAATTTGTAATTGTGATCTTTGTAGAAATAGTTTTCCTAAGATCAAGGGTTTTTTTGGTATTTCTTATTACAATACTTTTCATGTACAAGCTAGAAGTTAAAAAGCTAATTTTATCCAAACAGGTATTTTCAACTTTTCAGCCGAAATAAAAGAATTCATATGAGCTTTTTCATAAGTCTTTAAAATGAGTTTTTAAGAATCTAAAACTTAAAGCCTAAAATGGTTTGCTGTTTTGTGTGTTTTTTGGCGTGATGTCCAACATGTACAAATCACTGCATTTTTTCCCTTAGTAGATAATAAGAATATGATTGGTGGGGGATATTTAAATGGACGATATTTTTAGTATAATGATAAAATTTCCACTACGGAAATTATCTCAAAGGGAGAGATCTCATTTTATTACCTTAAAAAATATGGTCATTTATTTCAACACTTATTTCAATTTTTTTTTAATATGTCGCTCATAGCAGTTATGCGTAGTCTTTAACATGATACAATTTTTTTATTTTCTAAAAAATATATATCTTTAAAAATGATTAAAATATTATGTTCATATCAAACAAACTTTATATATTTATATATATAATAATTTTGTGGAGCATTAAAGTGGCTCGGCTAGGATTTTTCATTCATATCTCTTATGTCAACAACCCTCTTCACCTTTCTGAAAAGCTATTTTTTAAAAATATTTCTATATATACTGATTTCTGATTTTTTTACTCCAGGTATGGCAAACTATCCCTCTAACATGAAGGCCTAAGGTTTCTTCCATCTTCTTGTGACCTAGGGCTTCATGAATTCTTCAATTTTTTTTGAATCTATCGAACTCTATGCCTTTTGATTCAATTTTGGGAACAATGCCTAGGCCTTCCACATCTTCTACCCCTAATCTCAACTGGAAGGTGCTCATAAGTCTAGAAGTCTTCGTCTTTCTCTCTCAATTACATTCCTATTTTTGAGGGCAAAGTTTGTTTCTCTAATGAGGAGATTAGTGATGGCTTCAATCGTGGAGTTTTTCTCTCGTCAGCTATATTATTTATAAGAGGGCATTCTATAATAAACTCGTACATTCTATTGGTAAGCTTTAGATGCTGAAAGGTACACTCAATCTACATTCTCTTAGTGATGGATTTTCTTCTTCAAGTTTAACTATGTATATGACATTGAAAAGGTTAAAAAATGATAGATCTCAATTTATTTATAAATGCTGGAGTCCATTTTATGCGTCTGGGTAGGAGGATTTTATGGAAGTGCATATATGAATTAAGCTTTTAAAGTCTCTCATTATAATTGGTTTGAAAATGGATTATCAAAGAGTAATTGTTAGTAAGATAGGCCATCCCTTAGGTATTGATACCCTCAGAGTTACCCAATCTAAACTTATATGTGCCTGTGTTAGTGTTTAAGTATCCATAAAATCTGTGTTGCCTTAATTTATTACAATCAATGTTAAGAGGAAAAATATCCAATTGCTTATGAGTGAAAATCTTCTCCTTGTGTGGAATGTGGCACATTTGCTCATAAGCACACAAATTGCTCTCAGAATACTACCGTTAAGCCCCCTTCCTTTGTACTTAACAATCGCAAAGGAAAAAAGTCATGGTAAGAACAAAAATATTATACCTTGGGGTTTGAGTTACTCTATGGTTGTTACTTTCTCTTCTCCCATAACTAAATACACAAACTCACCAAACCTTGCTCCTACTCTTAATATGTCAGCCACTTTACTCATTAATAATGTGGGAGGGTGATTCCTCCTCCCTCTCTTCTCAAACAAATGAAAATGACACACTTATGATTGATTTTGAGAAATATAATAGTCTTAATATGAAAACTAATGAAGATAATTCTATGTCTCAGCACCACTGCCAAATTCACTTGTTAGCACCCATAATATTGTAGATGTTCGCTCTTTGTTGACCAGAAATAGCTTCCTTATTATAAATATAATTGTGAAATCTAATTCTAAAACATACATTTTTTTTATGAATAAATCTAAATATTATCATCTAAGAGCAAGAAAGGTAAGGAACAAGGAGAAGGACCTCAAAATTCTAAATTATTTATATTTTTGTAAGTATTATGACTTGGAATGTGAGAGGCCTTAACAGTGATGTAATAATCACTAATTATAAAAGATTAATTAATGACTATAACATTGATATTATTTGTCTCATATAGGCTAAAGTATTTATTTCCTCTATTCAAGATAGCTATCTATCTAGAAGTTTCAATATTTGTGTTGCAAAGGATAGTTGTCATAATTTTATACTTGCCCCTAATAAGAGAATATGAATTAAATGAGAGTCTTTTAGAGTCTCATTTTTGGCCATCCAACTTTATCCTCAATTTATCCATGATTTTTTTATTTGTTTTTCATCGACTTTTGTGTATGGAGAAAATGATGTCTTTGAATAAAAAATTTTTTGGAATTCTCTCAACACTATCTCACATACTATTTCTAAATTTTGGCTTATTTTGGAAGACTTTAACTGTATTAGTTCTACCAAAGAGAAATATGGTTGAAATTCTCTCCTGTCATGCGAGCTAATGGACTTCAATTAATGTATTTTTGATTCTGGACTACATGAATTTTCTAATACTAGACTTTCCTATAAATGTTTTAATAATCAATTAGATAGACTTATATGTTGTCTACTTGATCGAGTAATTTACAATAATCTTTGGATGAAATATTTTTCTATGATCTCTTATAAAGTTCTCACTCCTATAGAGATGAATCATTCTCTTATTTATCTTTCTAATAGGCATAATTCTAATGTTAGAAGAAGAATTTTATACAAAAATTATTATAGCTAATGTCCTAATTTCTTTTTGAAATAATTGAAGATGCTTGAAACATTCCAATTATGGAAGCCTTTATCTTCACATTCTATAACAAGCTCAATAATATTAAATGAAGACTTAAAGGAGTTACTTGCATTCATGTTTCTTTATGTCAAACTCTATCTCTAAGCTCAAAGAAGATCAAACACTCATATTTCATGAGATGGAAAAATAACTTCTAAATAATTCCCTTCTCCAGAGAACATCGATTAATCTAAAATCTTTGAATGAAGCCAATATATGAGAGAATAAATGGATCAAACAAATAGCTAAATGAGTGTGGCTAATCAAAGGAGAAGTTGATTTAAAATTTTTATATCAAAGAATTAAATATAGATAAAATAAGAATCATATTAATGAGTTATCATCTAATTCTATTATTATTTCATCTCAAGATGACAACCAATTAGGTGATCAAATGTTTCTTTAATTTACTTAATGATGTTTATTCTATTGATCATTATTCAGAGAATCCTCATATTGGACATGTATTATACACTGAAGAGGGCATCTTTTTATTGCTTCTTTCACTGATGATAATAATAATAATAAAATAATAATGCCTTATTTAAAATTAGAAATAATAAAGTTCTTGATAATAATAGATTTACTTCTAAACTCTTTAAAGATACTTGGTATATCACTAGTAAATCTCTTATTGTAGTTATTCAATATTTTTTTTCATCTCCTCTAAAATGTTGCTTAGAGTGAAATACTCAGCTATTATCCTCATTCCAAAGAGTAAACAAATTAAATATTTTAGTGATTTCAGACCAATTGTCCTCTACAACACACTATACAAGGTTATTATTAAACTCTTAGCTAGTATGTTAAAGTCTTTACTATCCGACTAAATCTATTTTTCTTAAAGAAAAAGATATTTTGATAACACCAGTCTAGCTAATGAGATTGTTACTCGCTACAATTCTAATAGCTCTCATAAATATTTTTGCTCTAAGATTGAAATTAGAAAAGTGTTTGACAAAGTAAAAAATAATTCTTATATGATCAACTTATTAAGATGAACTTCCCACGTATATTTATTTAATTAATTTTTGTCTACACTTCCAACATTTATTTTTTTATTATGCTTAATGTGGAATTATAAGGCTATTTTAACTCTTCTTCTGATCTTTGCCAAGGTTGTTTGATTTCTTCATACATATATGGATACTTTGTCAAGACTACTTCATGAGTACTTTAGTAGTAATTTGTTTCAAGTAATCAAGAGGAAAAGTCTCACCACATTACATTTGATTTATGTTGTGATCTTCTTGATTTTTGTAAAGTAAATGTTAATACTATCACCAATCTTCATAAGCTCTTAGATATTTTCAAAAAGGCTTCTTGCCTTTCTATTAGTATTGATAAATCAATTATTTGCTTCTCAAAATCTCTGGATTCATCTTTTAGAGAGCAATTATTCAACATCTTGGGCTTTAAACAAAGAGATCTTCCTTGGGAACACCCGGGCATAACAATTTCTTCCGCTAACCTTAAATCCAAAGACTTTTTCAAAATCATCAATACAGCACAAAAATACTTTCTTATGCAGGCAAATTTATCTTGTAAGGTCTCTTATTTGGAATTATTTACACTACCTGCTACATTTTTCTTACTCTCCCAAAAGGGCTCTGAAAGAAAACCACAACCATTGTTTCTAACTTTCTTTATAATAAGAAAATTGCAAAGAAGATCCACATGATAACTTAGAGCAAAACAACATTCCTAAAGATAAAAGTGGACTTGGCCACCCTTCCCTGACACTTCATAGATCTTATGCAAAACTAAATTAATCTGAAACTATTAATCATAAATTCTTTCTTGAAAATTGACTTTCTAATGATTATAACTCTTTTTGGAATAAGCCTAAAATAAAGGCATCTTCTTTATGAAAATCTATTTGTGAGATGGCTCAAATAATACACAAATGTTTTTTTAAAAGTTTGTGAAGACAATCATCTTCTTTTTTATCATGACCACCAATTTCATGATAAATCCTTAAGTGAATATTTTGGGAATTATATCCTTCCAAGGCTCAATTCTAATTCCATTGCTAAAGAGAAAGTATTTATATATAATGATTATTGGTCTTTTCTAATAAATCTCTCCTTAAGCACTTCTTATACTCAACAAATAGTTAGTATACCCATTTTAAGATCAAACAACTAGGGCTGAGAAATTAGCCCGAAGATCGTGGCTCGCTCGAAAGTCGACTCGAATTTGGGCTCGAATCGAGATCGACTCGAAGCAAACGAGCCGATTTTCGAGCCAGAAATGTGGCTCGAATTTATTTCGAGCCGACTTCGAGCCAAACCGTGGCTCGCTCGCGGCTCGCGAGCGGATCGAGCGAGCGGTGGGCTCATGCCCGCCCGACGGCGAGCAGAAACATATCGCCGATTAATTGACGGAGATTAATTCTAACGAGAGCGACGAAACGAGGCCTCGTTTGCATTCGAGCAGCCGCTCGTTTGTTCGAGTTCGTTTATTGAGCCTCGGTTTTGCCGCTCGTTTCATAGTCGGCCGGGATCGAGCTCGATTCGATCCTTCGGCTCACTTTCGAGCCTGACTCGAGCAACCGATTTGTATGGCTCGGCTCAAAATTGGGTCGAACACACCCCTACAAACAACTACTATTATTGGATGGTCAATTCTTCTATTTTGGGTGTAATCTTCACCAAGTCCTTACTCATGCTAATAATATCACTAATATAATTACAAAAAGGTTTTTTTTTTTACTTCTATTTACTCAGATAACACTTATTATTCATTGTTGGAAAGGAATAGTAGAATATTTAGAAAAAGGAGTGCCCCTTTTGATATTCTTATTAAAGAATTCATTTCACTATCAGATGTGAAAGTAGAAAATAGAAATTCAAACTTGACCTTTTTGAGTCTATTAAAGATACTTATTTTAGATAAATATTATTAAAAAAATTTATGTTTTATTTTAAAATATTTATTTAAAATATTTTTATAAGATATTAAAATTTAAATATTATGTATATAAATATTAAAATTTAAGTATTAGATATGTAAATATATAAAAATTGTGTGGGCTAGATTTAAATGTCTTAAAATAATTTTATGTAAACTATAACTGTTAATAAGTATTTTTTTATTTAATATCATAAATTATAATTCTTGAGGACATATCAGCCCAAATTTTATGCTTTGTGATCTCTATTATTAATTTGTATTTAGCTGGGAAGGAGATGTACGGTGCAACAGCTTTTTATTTGAATCCTATATATATTTTTTATATAAATTAATTATTTAAATCCAATAACGATTTATATATATCTCAGCAATCAATCCATTTAACTCGAATAAAGAAATTTATTATATTTATATGATTTTTTTTTAATTTATAGAGCATATTGTTTCAGAGAGTATTTGTTCTTGATGCATTTAATTAAGAGTAAATTTTTAAACTAAACCTGATTAGTGATTTAATTAGTTATGCAGGATAAAAAAATTAACAAAAGCTTGTCGCCCGGTCTGACGGCACGATGAGGATGCCAGTCGGCCGATCTGACGGCAACTTAATTTTTTTAAAAAAAAATTGGCGATCCCGTTTTTTGAACATATCGGGTTCAGTAGTTTTGGCGTGGTTGGTGTCGTTGGAAAGATAATGAAAAATTCTACAACTTTCAATCATTGACTTTTAGAATCTAGCCCGTTGAGCAGTTTTGCAAATGTGTGAGATGTGAAGTTCAAAAATAATAATATTGATCTGACTCGTTTTTTTTGGTCATATCGCTTATCTTTAATTTTGGAGTGTTTAGCATCGTTGGAAAGATAATAACAAATTTTACAACTTTATGTTGATAACTTTGATCACCCATTTTTTGCAAATGTATTTTTTTTTGTTTAAAATCTTTTGGAGATGTAAAAATTTGGCGTTGCAAAATTAAAATATTACGGATCTCGTTTGGTAATCTTAACACAATGCTTATTTGAATACATATGATTTTTTGATTAAACTTATTAGTGTGTTAATTTTTTGGTATGAGTCTAAATAGTTGTAGTTAACCAAATAATGATATAACAAAAAATGTAATTGTCATTTGAATCAATAAGTGGACATAAAAAAAAAACAGATACATTACATAAAGTGATAAAAAAATACAACTATCGTCATTCATGCGGTGGAATCGCTACCGAGTGTAATGAGATGGTGTCGAACGTGGGTCACGCAAATGATTCTGATCCTCCTCCTCGTACCCACCGTTGTTAAACATCCCAAAAGTAACATTGTGGTATCTTAGAAGATGTAAGCAGTACGTAATTAATGCATATGGCGGTCATTTGGAATGATTGGAGCATATGTAATGACATGCCATGTTCATCGAGACCACATTGCATCCCGATATGAATAATGGTGGTGTGAATGGATAGAGATTGTGCCACCATTGTATATGATGGACCCATCCATCGGCATGCATCTATAAATCTTGATAAGTCTGGAATGTCTATCCGATGATCTGGCATATGCATGTTCCTCGACTACGCCTAGCTGTTATAGTCGTCGATGGATTTTAAATTCTGCGTCACCCTCTCGCCGAAATATATGAAATATATCTTGATTCGGGATGTGCTGGAGAAAGTAAATTTATATCGTGGTTTCAAGAGGAAAGCAAATTGTAATTTCACATAGACTTTAAAGACGATCTCCGAGCGCAGGTGTATAGTGGGATGCGGTGCCTTATAAAGTGAAGCCAAGATGATCAATTATGTAACGGTTGATCGGCTCCGTCATCCTGCGAATCATCACAACCAACTCACGCGCCGCTCCCAATATGTATGAGTGGTAGCCTCAATCAACGTCGGCCTTTACGTCCATCAACGAACAAACGATGGATCCGTCAACATCAATCATGCATGCCGATGCGAGCACGATGAGTGCCACTCTACCCTCTTCCAACAAATCGGTAGTATGGCCATATCTCCTCTCCGCATATATCTCTGATGCGATCTCATGTATGGCTCAGATGACCGCACGTACCATAAGCAACTCTAAAATTTAAAATTCCATAACGAAAAAAGAATTGAATGCTATTTAGCGTGCGACTCAGAAGTCCATCCTCATCTCGATGTTGGATGCGGCATTTCGCAAATACTTCATTCGACATCAAGACCATGTATATGTGGGATAGAACACGTAGGTAGGTCCGCGTGAATGTGCTCGAATGCATAAATGAATACATCTGCTATGTTCGCACTTGACTTGGTTGCCTCTCACTCTCGAAGATATGCAAGGCGCCCAAGAAACCACAGAATAAATATCCTCAGTAATGGTAGATCTGCAGTGGACCTCGATCACAAGTGTCGGGAAGAAGAAAAGAACCAATGGCAAACTGTATGCTTATACATAATAAGCGTGCTCGGTAGATCTAAGTATGAATCCACTAAAAGTCTGGGTCAAAATGGCATGTAAGACGAAATCTTGATTTGCTTGAGGCATATATGACATATTCAACATTGTTTATAATCGACCACCCATAGCAAATTTCAACTGTTCTTATCATGAAATACCTTCCACTAATTGCTGATGCTATTCTCTTCAAGATTGAATCATCATGGGCCATCAAAGATCTTCATCCTATTCTTTGGTTGTATTCGAGCTATAATCATTATGTATAAAATGCTCCTCGGTATGACTCGTTCTCCTGAGTAATCGACAATCAAATCTCGGTATGAGATGGTTCTGCCCTTAAATCATCTCTAGTCAATATAATCGTCATCATCCTCATCACTACTATCTCCACTGGCATAGTTTCATATTCAACATTTACATCGTGGTGGGTTTACATCATTATCTTGTGGGTCACCCATTTGGCGAGCTTGTCTAGTAAAATATTCATTTTCCCTGATCATATATCTCCCCTTGAGTACTTATTTGAGGACCTATTATGTAATCTGTCGATCCCACCACTTATGGTCACTACGTTGCTAACCAATCTATCTCCACGGAGCCAAATTCAACATACATGAGGCGTGACATCTTTGCATTAATAATAATCTCACAAACTTCATCGGATGTGTGTCAATAAATCCATTCAACAAAACGACCCAATTAGAGAATTTTGATGGATCTAACTTCAACGACCTTAACTTTTCTCTCTAATTCTCAAATTTAATCCGTGTGAAACTTGGATTTATTTCTCCCACCAATATATGTTGAATGAACTCATCACTTACTCAAGTTCACCATCGTAATAAAGAACAATAAATATACTATCCAACTCATCACGACTTGTAAAATCGATTGACTGCTTTATTATGCACAAAATCCTGCATTAATATATGACAAAGATGACTAAAATACTTGCATTAAAGCCATCACTGATCCTAATATTTCACCTAAAACAAACAGAACCCAACTATGATGACAAATAAAATTCAAAACCAATCATTCTCTTAAAAAAAAATAAAACATCCCTAAACTACACATACATACTTCTAAATAAAAGTAGAACATTGCACAAAATTAAGCTTTCCTACATAAAATTGTGCACAATTTTGATCGATCACGATCTCCTAAACCCTAAATTAAACACACATTTCCTAAATAAAAAAATTAACTTTGCGCAAAAAATGAAACTATCCTGAATAAAAATTGCCCACATTTTCAAATCGATCACAGATCTCATAAACCCTTAAATTAACTACACATACACACTTCTAAACAAAAAAAAAGTGGAGACACATTGATGAAAACATAAGTAACTAGAAAATCCAATATTTACATAAATAGTAGTGAGAACAAAATAAATAAAATAAAATAAATCTAGTATAAAAAAATTTAGTTACTAGATCCACCATATTCAAGGAGAGACTATACTTTGTTCTATAATATAATATGATTCATATTCTCATCATGATGCTATTAACCAAACAAAATGTCAAGAACAACTAGTGATTAGAAAACCCTTTAAGAACCTATAGCATTAGACAAAAATGAAGCTTTCCTAAATCAAAGCTGTATTTTCGATCATGAGATCTCTTAATATCATAACAATTAGCTAAACTAACCAAATACACTCATACAAAATGCATTTCTTCTTCGTTTGGGGTTAGAGATACCATCGTAAAATAAACCTTCCCTCTTCTCCACCCAACTACCGTGGCGAGCATGGCCCGTGGCGGGTGGATCTCCGGCCAGGTGGATCAATCTGGCGGCGAAGCAAGCTGGGAACGAAGAGAAAAAAAAAACCGAGCTTGCTCTCGGTTTCTAAATTAGATTATCACATGATCGGTCAGTGAGCATCCATCGGCCCTGATTATAAATATTTTGTTAATTTTTTTTTATCCTGCCTAATTAACTAATTAAATCACTAATCAGGTTTAGTTTAAAAATTTTGCCTTTAATTAAATATAGAAAGGTGAAATTTGTTTAAGCTGGTAAAAAAAAATGAAAGGCATTATACTACCCACTGTCTCTTAGCTTGGTTGGTAAGAGCGAGCGCGACTATGAACTCCCTAGCCCGCGTTCAATTCCTCTCCGAACGGATGCGCCTGATGAAAAGTAAGTGAGGACCCAACACACGTGGATGATGAATGTGGCCCACTGATTAATCACGATATCCCCAGATAGAGAGTGTTAGGTGGATACCTATTGCAAAAAAAAAAAAAAAAAGAGGCATTGTACTATCTTGCTATATTTTTATTAGAAGAATGATAGATTTCTTTTATTATTATTATTATTGATATTTTAAGAGGTATTTATATGTATAATATAAAATTCTTATTTATGTACATATCATTCACCTAAAATTTAATATTTATATAAAAATACCTATATTCTTAATATTACATCAAAAATATTATCATCATTCACATTTTAAAATAAAATGCACCGTTTCATGAATTAAAAATATATATATTATATTTATAAATATTAAATTTTATATATTAGATATATAAAATTTACTGTTATGCTTGATTTGTGGAGGAATTGATCAATAACTTATCTTTAATAGGAGATTTAAATTTGAAGTACATAATAATCACTAATTTCTAATTTAATTATTACTATAATTAAAATTCCAAAAAAAATTAAAACTTTACAACATGTTATTTTTTATTTTTTTATTTTTTCATTATGAGTCAATTTGTTCAACTATAAGGATCAATTTATACACTATGAGTATTTGCATGTATTTAAACCTTTGGTTGAAGAATCACTTTGAAGTGAATTGTAATGCTTTTTATTTGTTAGGTAAAACTTATTACTCAATTTCTATGTTTTGTTAAGACTTATTAATGGCTTTCACCTTTACCCACTCTCATATTTTTATTTTATTTTTATTTGATTCATAATTTAAGTATTCAAAATAAAGAATTCACTTGAATCACATTCACCATGCCCTAACCAAATAAAAACTTGAAATAACTTTTAAAAGTGAGATCTTATTATTAGGAAAAAATTTAATTCTTATTTTTAGAAGTGATGTTAAGTGTTAGTTTGTAAACATAGAAGATGGTGTTCTTATCCTTGAAAATTGTCTTAAAAAAATAAGCAAAGTTTTATTTGAAGTACTAAAATATCACCTTCATTTTTTTTATTTTTAATAATAATTAATTAATATTAATTAATGGAATAATATGATAGAATATTATATTTATTTATAATGGTCATTACAAAGAAATAAATTACAAGGCTAAACCTAACTAAAATAGTTTTCAATAAATAGTAGATGAGAGTTAAGAATGATAATAGTCCCATGAATTAGAAATAGTAGTGAACATAAAAAAAAAAAAATTAAGGTAGGTTATTATTCGTACCCTTGATGATAACTATATGATAAAGCCAGGTATTAGGAGATAAAGATCTTCATCTAAATGGTGAAGGAAATACAACTAAATGATGATATGAAGAAAAAGACAAGAATGACATAAATGTAGGATGATTAGGCTAATCTTATTACTAGAGGTGAAGGTAGCATGACATATATTTACTATAAGAGATGATGCGGAACAATCTTGAGGGCTCATGAAGACAATTGTCCTCTAAAAGATGAAAGTAGTATGATATGTAATCGATAGAAGAAGAGGCGCAAAAATATCGTAGAGGGTATAAAGGATAGCTAAGTTAGTCCTCCTTTCGGAGGTGACGGTTATATAACTCGAGGGTAATGAATGAATTGATGTGGAAGGTCATTAGTACTACAAAAAATAATTTGATTAACCCTCCTACAGCTTAACATCATGTTAAAGTAGTATAAAAATATCATAAAGGCCGCTGAGAATAGTTTAGTCAGCCCTCCTCCTAAAGGTAGAAGTGGTGGATGATATAATACTATGTCATAAAAAATCATCAAGGTAAATGTGACATGACTTACAACATAAAATTTTTTTGAGGCAACCATAATAGTTGAGTTAGTCCTTCTTGAGGTTTGGATGGCACAACTTAAAAACATCAAATAAATCATTATAGGGATGATCCTCAAAATAAAGACGAAGAGAACATAACTTGAGGACAAAATAAGATAAGAGCATTGAGGTAATTATGAATGACCAAGTTGATCCTCCATCTAAAATTGAAGTCAATATGACATAAAAGATGTGAACGAAGAAGTGCGAGAAGACCATGAGAACCATTAAAGATGGGTGAGTAGATCCTCCCTTTAGACATGATATTATGATCTTAAAACAGTGAAAGAGGTGGCACAAAAAGACTACACAAAACACTAAAGATAGAGTGGCCAATCTTCCTTTTAGAAGTAAAGATGGCATGGCACAAACACATTGGGTGTAACATTGAAAGAATATTATGAAAGAGCATTGAGGTAATTATGAATGACCAAGTTGATCCTCCCACTAAAATTGAAGCAATATGACATAAAAGATGTGAATGAAGAAGTACGAGAAGACCATGAGAACCATTAAAGATGGATGAGTAGATCCTCCCTTTAGACATGATATTACGATCTTAAAACAGTGAATGAGGTGGCACTAAAAGACTGCACAAAATACTAAAGATAGAGTGGTCAATCTTCCTTTTAGAAGTAAAGATGGCATGGCACAAACACATTGGGTGTAACATTGAAAGAATATTATGAATGCTAATGAAATGGTTGGATTTATCCATCTTATAGAAATGAGGATATGAAGGTGGTGACAACATGGAGATACAAGAAAGTTATGATTGTAGCCAAAGTTAATTGTTTCAATCTTTACATTGAGGTACAAAAGATAATCAACGGTAACTTCAAGAGTTGGCCATAGCTTTTACAATTTCTTATTATCTATAAGTATAAATTATATAAGGATTTTCAAAATTGCTCATACTTTGTTGTTCTTATCATACTCCACCACTATAAATTTTTGCTTGTCAAAATGCAATTATTTTCTTAGAAAAACTATCTCTATAATTATAGTTTAATGAATTTACTTTTTCCTTTTAACTTCAAAAAATTATGGATCTTTTTAACTTGCCAAAAATTCTCCTTTTTTTAATAAATACTCCCATAATGTCCTAACGTTCAACAAAATAATTTAGAAAATATTCTAAAATAATCTTTTTCTAGAAATATTATTAATTGATGATTATATGAGGATTTATTTATTATGTAATCAGCATTAAAAAAATCATTGATAGGCCAAAGGGATGAATTTTCAGATCAATCTAATAGCATTGGAAATATTTTTTTTTCATCGTTATTTGAATTTTTTTTATCACTAAGTTCAAATGTATTTATTATAAATTATGCACAATCAAGAAAAGAATGAATCGGATAATTTTTTTAAAATATAAAAGTAGATAAAAAAAATTCTTTTTAGAAAGAATTATAAAGCAAAAATTATCCGATTCATTCTTTAATAATACAAAGTTCATCACTTTCAGTCAAATGTTATTTCTCCTCAATTCTATGCTTTATTGAATCTCCAATGTGGATTGGCTTGTGATTTTTATTTTATTTGTTAGATATTTCTTCCATTGTAATCATCATCTTCTTCTTCTTCATCTTGCTCTTTGACTTTCCCTTTTGTCCTCGTTACCAACTTAGTCATCGGTTCCATTTACAGTAGGAAAGAAGATAGGAGTTGGAAGACAAAGTAAACATCTCTTTCACATTTAGCTTATTTCTTATATTTTTTGTGTAAGTTAAGAGTTCTTGAAATAGGATTGTTTGACCTTAAATAGAGATTAAGGATTAAGGATTGTTTCACCTTAAATAGGACTTAATTCAAATGGGATTCAATAAATCTTCGAAATCCAAATTTAATAGATCTTGAAAGTATTAAAGATGAAAATTGTTTCGCAATTCAATTGTTAAAACTTATTTTATGATTTGAGTTTTTTATGATGTTTTTGAAGGGTAGAAATATTTTAGTTTGATTATAACGATAATTAAAGGTGCTGACTTCTTCATTTTATGCCTTAGAGTCTATTTAGAGTAACTGTAACTTTTCAAAAAACTGGTTGTAAACTTACTATAGATAAATCAATTTTTTGAAAAATTGTTATATACGTTACAAATATTTTTTTTTCTGAAAAATTTAAACAATAATTTTTTGACAACTCTAGTATAATTCTCAAGTGCTTTTTTCCACAAATTTTTTGAAAAAAATCTTAAAAAATTTAATAAACGCATGCATTACTTTTAATTTATTTTTTTAAAATAAAGCCCAAAAACTATCTCATCTCTTAAAAGATAATATAGTTATCTTATTGATGCAATTAGTAATATTCATTATATAGTGATTTGATATATTTAATGTGAAAATTTATTAACATTACTTACATAACATATAATTCTTATATATATATATATATATACTTAATGCTTAAATCTTTAATATTATATCTAAAGTGTCTTCACTTTTTAAGAATTTGCATTAATTATATTTCAGTAATTTGAATCTTAATTATTTTATTTTATAATTGCAGTGAATATGTGAAGTACGGATAAAAACACTTGTTTAACAAGCTGTTTCACATGTTCAGCATGCTGCTTTATATTTTTTCTGATTATAGGTTACAGGGCTATTTTGAATGCAATGTACTCAAAATGTTGGATTTACATATTTTTGATCGTTTTGATTGAATATAAAATAAATTCAAAATATTTTTACAGAATTTTAAATGCTTTCAATAGCTCAAAATAGTTCATTTTTTTAGTGTATTTAAAATTTATCCAAAACTAATGAATTCTAAATACATGATGCTACAACCTCTATGGTTCACAAAGGCCCACCAGCACAAGCTTCCCATTGCAATGCCATCAATGCCTACCATAATAAAATCTCATTGCTAAAGGTGCCCATTTAAGTTCATGAATTAGATTAAAGTTTGACCCAAAATTGAACCGATTAAAACTGCTTGACCCGACTCCGACTAACTCAAACCCAATCTAATTGACTCATTTAGATAAGTATTTAGAGTCAAATTTAAGTTAAAATTGAGTATAACTTGACTTCATGGGTCAAATTCGAGTTGAAATATCAAAATCATATCAATTTTGGTTGACATTACGACCCACGCCAGACCCAGAAAAATTAAATGAGCCATATATTTTAACCCAAACTCGACTTAAAAATTAATCTGGCCAAGCCAAACCTAATTTTTTTGAGCCAAGTACGTATCAGGTTGTCCGGCCGAGTAAATTATTAACACCCCTACTCATCCTGATCGTGTTGATGGCTCTCCCAATGAGTTCTCATCATGATCACTTTGATGCCTACCCTAACAAGCTCTCGAACATGACCAAACTCAACCTCTTCACATGAAATTTGTCAAATCCACTATCTCTTTTGACCCGTGATGTTATGAGTTGTTGAGTTGGTCTCCGTCAAGTCGGCATTGAGATTTCGTAAAGACAAAGAACAAGAAGGTTGTGAAACTTAATTTTGGCCCAACAAAAAAAACATGCTATGCAGGCCAAATCTAGATCTTATGCATGCAATATTTATGGTTAATCATAACCTGATTGATTCTATATAATTTCTTGTACTTTTATGCATTGCTTATCCTTTCTTTTTTTTTATAGAAACCAATACAAGTTTTCAAGTCTACAAAGCCTTCAAAGTCCGTCAAAAGTGCAGATTTTATTTCTCACACTCAGAATGAATTGAAAATAATACCAACCTTCCTAAAAAAACATAATTTTTCATCCACAAGCAACTCAAATATGCCCTCAAGTCTCGTTTCTGTGGCTATTTGCCCAAAAGAATGATTTTAATTGCATCTTCCATGTGCCTGAAGACTTGAGATTTTGTTCATGAGTACTCACTATTCACAAATTGTTATTGATCCCCTGATCCTTAGAATCCTGTTTGGCTTGCATTAAAGGATTTTGATACTAGATTGATTTATTTCCATTTTTTTAGCTTGATCTCTTTCTCAAAGTGATGGGAATTTTATTAGTGGAATTCAAGTTGGATGGTTGAAGTGGAGAAATGCACCATGCCTATGGTGTGATAGAGAAATACCGTTTGATTATAAGAGAAAATCTTATAAGATGGTGGTGAGACTTACAATGCTTTATGACAAAGAATGTTGGCTTTACACCAAAAGACAAAATGTGAAATGAACATAAATGTGAAAAGATTAAGATAGTTCCAATATTAGATAAGATCATAGAGAATCGTCTCTAGATGATTTGGTCGCATAAAATGCCAACAGTCTGATGACCCAGTTAGGAGAGTAGATGTATTAGATTCGGCCTATGTTAAGAAGGGAATAGGTGGAACTCAAAAAACTTGGTTATAAAGTATAAACAATGACCTTATTTTATTAGAGTTAAATGAGAATATGACTCTTTATGAGACATAATGAAGAAAAAGTATTCATATAGCAAACTCCACATACTGGGATAAATGCTTGTTGTTGTTGTTGTGTTAGCTTGGTCTCTGCTTGATTAGGAGGATTTGATTTAATTTAAAATCTTCTGGCAGGAGAAAGCATTCTGAAGTTGGAATCTCAAGATCCAAGACCAACAGAAAGATATAAATAGAGATGAGAAGAGAAGGACAAGGGTAGAAAAAACTTATCAAGCTTCCTCCTCTGTTTCTAGTTTTCTTCTTCTCCCTCTGTCTCGAGCTTCCTCCTTCCTCTCCTGAACATTTCCCACGGTGGAAGTCGCCGGAAACCTCCCTTAGAACGGAGAAGTGCCGGTCATCTCCCTCGGAATCGCTCTGTCTCTCAGAACTCTCTCTCAGGAACCCTAGTCTCCCTCGGCCGATGAAAATGACTCCAGAATAGAGAACTATCCCCTTCAAAGCATGGCGACGCTATCCGATCAAGATCTCCTCAATCAAGTTAGACGATCCGATCCAGAGACTCCCGCTGCATCCGCTTCCTCCTTGGCCAACACACAATCCACTAAGATAAGAAGAATACAAGCCGTTTGATCAAGACACACATCCAAGGGACGACAGTAAATCAAACCAATCCAACGGTTCAAGAAAACGCTCCAGAGTAACTCAATCCGGGTGATCAAATCCAACGGTTGAGCAAAAAGCCGCCGATCCAACGGATCAGGAAGCACCCGCAAACAACCTCTAACTCACTCAACTCCGTTGACCACGGGTCAACTCAGAAGGAACTCGCCGCGGATCCCAATTTAAGGAGTTAGGAACTTATCACGCTCTAGATGATTTGGTCATAAAATGTCCTTATCACCCAGTTAAGAGTGATGTATTAGATTCTATGTTAAGAAAATAGGTGGAACTCAAAAACTTGGTTATAAAGTATAAACAGTGACCTTATTTTATTAGAGTTAAATGAGAATATGACTCTTTATGGGACATAATGAAGAAAAAGTATTCATATAGCCAACCCCACATACTCGGATAAAGGCTTGTTATTGTTGTTGTTGTGTTAGCGCTTGATTAGGAGGATTTGATTTAATTTAAAATCTTCTGGCAGGAGAAAGCATTCTGAAGTTAAATTTAATGGCAGACGAATGGACAGTAGCAAGGTTGCTCATTTATCTATAGTGGGTTGGCAAATTCTTTTGGCCTTCCATCCCTCTTTGAATAACAACAAATGAAGAACACAGATTCCCCACTTATGGAAGTTGATCTAAGTCTGTCCCATGGATTAAGAGTATGAAGCAGGCATGGAATTCATCATGTGAATATATGGGGTTATGGAGACAAGCATAAGATAATTTCATATATAACAATGATTTTGTTGATTGAGGAATTAATGTTCTTTCCAGCAGTAAGTAACCAGTGGCTGAGCACCAAAAACTACTAAGTTATGCGACATTGTTTCTAATCTCTCTATGACTGATCTCCATTTTCATGGATTGGAAGGTAGCAGCTTTAACTTCTAAGCATTCCTCAAAGGAAATGGAACTCATTATACTACTGAATCATCTGGTGTGAAATTACTAGGTTAGTCAATTTATCTGTGACTACAATGAAAGCTCCGTGACACAAAAAAAATTTATTTTTCTGCTGGTTCAAAAGAATATCAAATTGCTAGTTTTTAATTACTACCCTCATCGATTTCGTTTCATTGTACATGATAATAAGTTTTATCTGTGCAGTTAATGGCTACAGCTTGAGGTAAGTTATTCATGCAAGTTTTGCCTTATTCTAATCTTCACATCAAGTATACGAATCACAGAACCACCCCTTAACAAAATGTTACAGGTCAATCTGCAACACATTACCTTCATTGTGGGAAATGTCCCATGATCAAATTTCATAAGGTTTCAATTAAAAAGATATATATGTAATTATAATGGTTGCTCACATAATTCTATATAATACAAATAAAAATACTCTAAAATATACCAAACAAATATATTTTTTAAAATAATATTTAAAAAAAACATAAAACAAATTAATCTCAAACAGGTCCTTAACTTTGTCATCTTCCAGTGCCAAGCACAGCACAACACAACACAGGGAGCTTGCTAGTTCATTGTGTAAAAAAATATACTTAAGCTACTGAATTACACAAATGCAAAAAAAAAAAAATCTAATGTTCCATTTCAATTCCACAAAATTATCAACATAATTAGAATCAGAACATATATTGCATACAAAATGGTATCTACCTTTAAAATTGATGGATTAACAAAACAAACACTTTAATAAATCAAACAGTTTTCTTCTTTGACTTAAGCATGACATATCCAATAAACACAGATAAGAAGGAAAGGAGAGTGATTCCAGCAAACAATGGGATTATGATAGCATACTCATGAGGCAAGAAGTACATATGAATAAAGTGATCGCTCTCCACAAAAGGCTGCAAGTAAGAAATTCACTGAAGTACTGTTAAAGTTATTAAGCCTAAAATAATACAGGGAAAGTAGTGAAACTTACCAAAATGATGACCCAAAAAGTATAGTAAGAGAATAGGGACAAACTAATGATGGTTAGCAAGAATCCAACTGCCTTATCGGCCAACTCCATGGTGTCGATTCGAATCCTTTGTCTAAAACTTAAATACAAAAGAATAATATTTTAAAACTCAAATCTCAAATGAATATACAGTACTCAAAATAATATTTTGAAGCAGTAAATTCGAATTATAGCTAAAAGAATATGATATCCCACGAGCACACAAATTTTCTAAGAGAAATCTACAAGATATCCAAATGCCCAAACTCCTTAGGTCCATCTTGTAGATGAGAGAAATCCTTACAGACATAACAACAACAACAACAAGCCTTAATCCCACTAGGTGGGGTCGGCTACATGAATCCTTCGTCTCCATTGTGTCCTATTATGTGTCAAATTCTCATTTAATTCAAGTATACTAAGATCATTTTTATACATCTTAATCAAGTCTTTTAGGTCTACCTACCTTAACATAAGGCAAATCTAATCTCTACTCTCCATCGGTCATCTGACGACGCTTTATGTGGCCAAACCATCTAAGGCGACTCTCCTAATCTTATCTACCAGCTACTCCAACTTTTTCCCGAACATACTCATTTTTCATTCTATCTCTAAGAGTAAAGCCACTCATTCATTCACTCCTCATGTATTTAACTTAGTCTTATGCTTCTCTTTATTGGCCAACATTTTGCACCATAAGTCATTGCGGTCTTACCACCATCTTATAAAATTTTCCTTAAGTTTAAGTGGAACTTTTCTATCACATAATAGGCGGATGCATTCCTCCACTTCAACCATCCAACTTGAATTCTACTAATAACATCTCCATCTATTTCACCATCATTTTGAACAATAGAGAATATTAAATATGAATCGCTCTTATTAATGACTTGATCACAAAGTCATATCACTAAAACTTCTAAAATTACACTCCATATATTCGCTTTAGATCTACTTAAACGAAAACCTTTAGACTCTAAAGTTGACCTCCATAATTCAAGTTTCTGTTGGACTCCCTCTCTAGTCTTATCAACAAGAACAATGTCATCAGCAAAAAACATACACCAAGGTACATCTTCCAGTAAGATGAGTTTTTGAGCAGAAAAGATTATGGAGGACACTTCCATCTTAGCAATCGCAACATATAATTATTACCATTCCAATACTCCATTTGATATGCATGCATCTAAATCCATCATAACTATTTTACAGGCAGATAACTATGACGAGCACCGCTGAGAAAGTGAAAAAGGAATTTCTAGATTAGGCTAAGAATGTATGAAACAAATTTGATGCATTTAATTGTCTATGTGAGTACACGAAAAACAAAACATGCAGTTCGATAAATGCAGAGATAAAGTTAGCAGCATAAACGTCCATCAATCATGTTCATTGTAGCTTTCAACTATTGCTGATAATAACAAAGAGTAGATTAAGAAATGACTTAGGATTTATAATCTACTGATAGAAACATATTAAAATGGCTTAAAAACATGCCGTGATTCAGATTTTAGAATAACAAGAGGAACAGAATATAGGTAGAGAAAGCAATTAAAGTAAGAACCCATTTAGTTATAGAGTAGAATAGGTTGATTTTAGTCAAAAACCCTGGAATAACAGTTCTTAAAAACATGAAAACCTTCACCTTTCACTTTGGTGCCTGCACTCTCTTCCAGTAACTACGAAGCCCTGAGCTCTGTTTTGCTGAATTAACCAAAGATAATAGGCCACCTGACTTAAATCTACATGAGATTTCATTTCTTTGCAGCCAAAAAACAATCTTACATTGACAGATATAGCGACTCAACAAAATGCTGGACTAATATCAATAATTTACACGATCTGTCGAATCAATTAAATAAATTTACAAACAGCAAAAGCAGACGGGTAAAGCATATACGTCGATCCACAAAATAGTTAAATTCTGTAAAAAGTTCTTACCTTGACTCGCCTGCTATCTTCAAACCCTCGTTTTTTTCCCTCCTGAAACTCTCCACTCGATTAGGGCTGATACGGAAATGTGAGTTCAAGGGCTTGATGCGTCCGATGTACCATTTACTTCTATACGCTACTCTGGATAAAATAAAATAAAAAAAGAGAGAGATGAAGGAGAGATTAAAAATACTAATATTAAAATATTTAAAGGGATTAAATATTATATAATGATTCAAAAAATAATAATTTGCTTATCTCGGTCATTATATAAGAGGCCCTAAGTTTATAAAATATAAACAATAGTATGTAATATAATTTTTTTAGTTTGATAATTTGCTATATGATTATAATATTCTAATTTTTGCTTTATTTTGTAGTAGTCTTCATCTTCAAATAAAACAAATTTATTAAATTAAAATATAAAATGATAATATTATGTGAATTTTTTAAACTTTGTATCTATTTAAATATAAATTAAAATTTTTTAAATGGCAAATATTATGAATCATCTCATATGATTGTAAATCATTAAATTATGATTTTTAAGTATAAGAATATTGAGAATTAGATAATTTTATGAAGGCATGGATTAGACCATTAGAAGGATTTGATTGGGATTATATATGATTAAGGGTGTGTTTGAGATAACTTTTTGTTGTTTTATTTTTATAAAATAATCATAGTTATATTTGACTACTAATTTTTTTGGCGTTTTCAGAAAATTTTATAGTAAAAAATTATTTTTGAGAACCAAAACTATTAGAATAAGATGACTATCAAAAAGCTGTTATTTTAATTTTTAAAAAATAGAAAATATTTGTCTCACAACAACTTTATAATTAGCTTTATAAAAAGCTATAGTTGTCCCAAACAAACTCAAAGTCTTATGGGGATAATGAAGAAATTTGTGACATGGGTTATGAAAAAAAATTTATTTGGTGAAAATATGAGGGCTCATATAAAGGTTTTTAGAGGGCTAGGTTGATTAGTGCAAATGTTGTATTAGGGTTTGGAGTTTATGGTGGAAGCATGTTAAGTTTTAAGAATGATTGGCCTTTTCACTCATAATGAATTAATCTATATTATAGAGAATTTATTAATGTGGTCATAGATTTGATAGATTGGTAGATATAACTTTGTCTTTTAAAATATAAATGATTTTCATCTTATAAATAAAAAATATATATTAAGATAGCCCCATTTTGAAATAGAAATTTCTTTTGATTGTTGTTTGTAAAAGTTTAGGAGGGGACTCTTCATCTCATTGTGGCTTAACAAAATGAATAAGAATACAAACTCATACGAAGCAAGAGAGATTAAAATATATCTATTATACTCCTATAAAGATTATATAATATATGTTATATAATAAATTTAAGAATTTTAATTCCACATCATTTTATGGGGCACCATTCTCATTATAATATAAATAACTAAATTGTATAATGCAATTTAAAATTAATATTAATAAATGGTTGTATCATAAGATGATGTTTATTTTATTTCATGATTTAAACATTTCAAGATAAAACAATTATTATATTAAATTTCTAATTAATATCATTCATCTACATATTTTTAAATTTACATATATTTAAATATAAACCAATACTTCTTAAATGCCAATTGTTGTAAATCTTTTTATAAACTTATGATAATGATAATATAATAGTAAATCGTTGAATAAATATTTAAAGTAATTTCATAAAGATAACCTTATATATGTTAAATTTCTTAAATTTTAGCATGTTAGTATTAGCATACAATAATTTATTGGCTTTATTATTTTAAATTTGAATATGTCTTATCATAATTTATATTACATAGACTTGTTTTTCTTTGGCCTAATATAATTAATATATTATGTTAAGCTGAAGAGAAAGAATATTGTTCCTATTTTAAAAGTTTTCAAAATTATAAATAAAAAATAATATTCTCAAAATTCTCAAAGATTTAGAGTTTGTTTGAAAAATCAAATCACAACTTCCTGACCGCCATACGCAAGTTCAAATACGTAATTTTCAAACCGAAGATTTTTCAAAATGTAGTCAAAATATAGTTAGAACATGATTCACAAATGACGCAGCACTGCATTTTGCACCACACCATTGCTACACAACTCCCCCAAACATAGCTTCAGGGTTTGCTTGAGACAGATGCAACTATATGAAAAGATAGTGGTTGAGTTGCTTTAGAAAAAGCTATTGTATGAAGAAGCTATGCTGGGTATATAATTTTTTTTAGTTTATAATAGTTAAATCATAACTTTTTGACCGCCACTATAAGTTGTTAAATCAAGTTGAAAAATGCAGCTTTTCCACTACAAATTCCTCAAAATACAGCCAAAATATAGTTCACAAATGATACATCGATGCATTTTCACACCGCACTACTGTCGCATCCTCAATTGCAATCTTATTCTTATATTGATCTCACTTATTGTATTAAGTCTTAAAATGATAGTTTTTTTTTCTAATTATAAATATTTATATTAGATGGATATAATTTATATTAAAATAATTGATAGATGCGGCTTTATCTTCTTAAATAAATTTTATTCATAAATGAAAAAAATAATATCAGAGATTAATAATGCTTTATTTTGAAATAGAGCTCTCTGTGTATTGTAGTTTTGAAATGTAATTTGGAGGTAACTTTTTTTATCGTTGTGACTTTATAAGAAGAATTCTCTCCCATATGATTTAATTACATATAAAAATGAAATGTTTTTAAGATTATTATGATTCTCTAAAACCTAATCTTTACAATTAATATAGATAAATATATTTATATTATTTTATGCATTGCATGGGATTATCTCATTGCTAACTAATATAATCAGCCTTTTTAAGAATATTCCTTATTTTATAATCAAGATATATATAAAAGCAAAGCCAAAATTAATTTCTCAAATAATTTTATTAAGAATATTATATTTTGAGGGCACCAACCCCACCCCCACCTTAACTATTCTTACATTGAAAGAACTTATAAACTAAAAAAAGTCTTGTATAAAATCTATAGTAGCCTCAATTAATCATGATACATTTTTTTTCTATAATAGCTTTTATATTCTAAGAATCATGATCTCATCAAACACTAAATAAAATGCATGTGCATCTAATGTGCATAAATAATATAAAATAATGAATATAAATTTATAAATATTGTTATATAAAAAAATCATGGTACTTATTTAGAAAATTATTTATTTTTGCTAATGTATTTATTAACATTTGTTATAAGAATTTATGCTTTATTTTTAGTCAATGTAAAGATTTTCAGCATAAATTTTTGCATGTAAATTTTTATAAATTCTTTTAAAATTTCACACTAAAAATTATTATTATTGCATGTGAAGAGTTATATTAAAAAAAGGAAAAAAAGAAAGAAATAACCTTAGCAAAGAATGCCAATTTGTACATGATCAAAATAATAGAATGAAACTAAAAGAGAAATAAGTTTTTTAGTAGAAAATCTAGAAAGAGATATGCCTTTTGCTTAGACAAGTAAGGATGCTTTTCACTTGTACTCAATCCTGAATTAGAAAGTCATATTCTCACAAAAAATTGAGAATTTGTCACTATAAAATAAAATATCTAAACTTAAATAAATGTCTCTTATGTGGTTATGAAAGGTGAATTGAATGACACTAATTGGTCATTTTACAAAAAGAGTAGGAGACTATGTGATATGAAGGTAATAAATAGGTTAACATAAAATAATGCCTCTTTGTGAAGGTGGGACTATATGACCCAATTGCATCTTATGGTATATTCAATAATACTATAAATGATTGATTAGAACTTAAATAATTTGAAGAAGTGGTATTCTCTATAACACCAAATTATTAGTTCGGGACTCTACTATAGAAGAAAATATAACCCCTTTGTTGTCAGCAATACTTATTCTCAGCCACCTATTTAAAAATATGAATCTCATTCACATGGTCTCTCTCTCTCTCTCTCTCTCTCTCTCTCTCTCTCTCTCTCTCACACACACACACACACACATAAAGAAAAGGTTAATGATTAGTTACTCTCTACAAAAACTCTTTAAAAGAGGTTGATATTATTGAGCACAAACTCTTTACTACTAATCTTCTAATTCTAATACTTTCTCTTAACCATGCCAAAGAACCAAGCAAAGCTCAATAAATCCTTACTTTAGATGCTAAAATTTTAACACTCGCTTACTTAAGATTCAATCAATGCATCAACTCTTGCAAGCGGGTAAAAGCATAAAAGCATAATTTGATATTTATCTCTTATGTTGAAGGCAACTTATGTACTTTTAAAGTTCTTAAACTTTTTTCACTTCTTTTTTCTTTTCTGCTTAATTTATGACTTTAAGGGCTACTTAAATAAACAATAGTTTTAAACTTTCATGAAATCAAAATGGAATTTTATTTTATTTATAATGATGAGGAGAGTAAAGGCAACAGAGTTGGAGCTTGGCTTAGGCAATGACTTCATTATAAGGGCACCATAACAATAACTTATTTTCAAATGATCAGTTACATTTCGTTCAAGATCAATTTCATCTAGGTCCATGACTTTCACTCTTTCTAAAAACTTTTTAGAATATTTAATTTCTATGGACTAATTCTAGCATAAATAATGATTATTATCTCCATTGTCATAAATTTCATGAATAATTGAAATGGCATATTGAGCTTTTCAAATATATATTTATAAAAATAGATTTTAAGAAAAATGCTACTTTCAAATACATAAAGATTGCCTTATATAAAATAAGTATAGGATTCAAAGTTGTTATAAAGTATTTTTTTTTCAATCCAATAAAATTAAGTATGACAAATCAAGACATTTTGACTAAGATTTCTAAGGATAAGCCATGTGAGCCTATCTTTTCCATAGATGATTATACATAATTTATGAAATTAAAAGATTAATCCATTTGGTTTATATCATTATATAATACAGAATATGAGTACAGTGATGTTTGAAGTTAGCACTAAGTGGCACTCGAAATTTGCTTGTGGTGTTCTATATGTTTTATAACATTCTAATTTTTTGTTTTAAGTTACGTACTTAGATGTTGAGTTAAATTAACTCATCTAAATTTATTTTTGTTCACAAAATTTGTGATTTGTAACAAAATCCTTACAAATGTTGGTATGGGTTTGAAGTTTAAGTTGGTAATAAATGTTACCTTTGAAAAGCTTTTCAAGGTGGAGGATGTCGTTAATCCTCATCTCAAAAATAGCATTATGTAGTTCACAATAGTGGTGAGAATAAAACTTAAACTACCATTTTAATTTTTCCTCCTCAAACATCTATGATTAAGCAAAGTTCTTAAGGCAAGGTCTTTATTAAAGGCAAAAGTATTTTAATGCCTACTAATATTATTGAAATAATAATACCATCAACTTTTAGGAATAGAGAAGTTTTATCTTCAAAACTAAAATAAGGGGAAGAAGCCCTTTGTTTACCTCAAAAAGCAATTCTTGCATATGTTATGAATTTAGGATGGTAAGTTGTCCATTAGTTGGATGAAAGAGCTTTCAAGAGTGATGTCAACTTAGCCCACTAATGATGAATGGGAGGCTAAACTAAACCATGCAAAATCTCAAGTAGGCAAGTATTTTATACTTTTTGTATAAGTATTTAAGTTAGATATTGCCCATCAACATCCTTATGTCAGTGAAAACCAAAAATGATTTGACTTAGCAAGCAACCTCTTCATTCAAAGGGTGCAAAAGAAATGGCTTGCAAAAATTATATATATATATATAATGAATGAGGTTGACTTTATAGCAAGAATGTTTTATTTTTTTATTTTTTGTTTTTAATAGATAGCATATGAATTTGAGAATTCAATAAAAGGTAAGAAGCTAATATAATAAATGTTGAAGATAATATGATGAGTTTGAAGGATAGCATATAAAATATTAAAAGGACAACCTAATTTGGTGACAACAATAAACAAATTAGAGAGATTTTAACATTAACTCAATAGATTTTAAGAAAATTTTAGTGTTAATGGTTAGTAGAGGATTTTTGAACTACTAAATAATGTAAATAACTTCTCTATTCTTAGAGCTTGATATAACTCAGTGAGACTTTGTTTATTTCTTAATAAATTCTTAAACATAAGTTTTGAAGTTTGATGACTTTATCTAAGAAGATTAAATCAAAGAAGAAAAAATTTGAGTTGGAAGAATTATTAAATAAGAGTAAGTTAAGAAAGTCAAGTCACAACCCTTTGAAATTTCTATAATAATCAAGTATATCAACTCCAATGAATATATTGAATAAGCTAAAACCAAGTATAAAGAAGAAATAATATATTGCTCAAATAACTCATTTAGACTTGATTAGATCAATTAAATATGGGAGCACTTCAATTTATTTATTTATTAAATATTAAACTATTAAAATGGCAACACTTTTGATGATGCAAATCAACTTCAAATTATGATGAATTTGTAAATTTTATATCCTTTTTTATGTAAGATGTCATACTTGAAAAGAGATTCATAAATAGGTTTATAACTTTTCTAAATTCATCTCAATGAATGATGCATTCTTTTACAAATATTTTAGACTTAGACATCTCTTCATTATAAATATAATATAAATAATATTAAATGAGTATAATAATTATTTACACTTCAATGACTTTTTACTTAATGTATCTTTAGTGGTCAAGTATATATGGGCCTTACATTACTATAGAGTTTTAATCTTTATGGAGGTGATCATCTTTTAAGACAAATAGCTTGAGTTGAAGTCTTTCCCTCAATACAAATCTTATTGTAAATAGAAAAAGTTTTGAGTTCTATGGCATAACATTGTAGTCATTTGATACCTAAAATCTAACATGATGCTTGATTATATGACTTAATGATAAATAATAAAGAATTCTTTAAAAAATAAACAAATAATAAAGAGAAAAGATACATGCATATGATTTGATTTGTCCTTTTATGAGCATAAATAATTTGTTAATTTGTCAATTATGAATGAATGTATTTAGAATAATGATAATCCAATGGTGATTTAAATTTATTTATTTTCTTGAATGGAACATGTGCTTTAAATATTAGGGTGAATTATTTTGTTAAATGTCAACTACTTATCTTCTTAGGACCTAAGCTTGCTTGAAAGATTTAATCTCACCCTTTTTCACATCGCCCATAAGTGATTCCAACTCTACTCATCTATTAAGTTAGTTTATCCCTTGCTTTTACTACATGAACATGTATTCTAGAAAATTATTTATTTGATTTTGATCAAGGTCATTAGCATCACAATTTTCATGACTTAAAATTTGACCAACCTCAAGTAGAAAAAATGGATGTCTACTAAATGATCAAATTCCTCAAAATTTTCTAAGCAAAAAAGAATGTGATTCATTGAAAGATAAGCATATGGTTGTTGAATTATAAATTTATGAGATTATCAAGATATCTATGTTGTGTGAATTGAATAACTAAATCCAAGTGTTAGGTTCTTTGAGTCTAATGTTTCTAAGTAGGCGTGTAATTGTATTGAGTCAAGCTCGAGTCATATGCATATCAAGCTCAGCTCGTTTATTTTTAGGAGGCTCGAGCTCGACTCTGCTCAAATGAGGAACTAAAACTCGACTCATAAAAAAAACTATAAGGCTTGAGCTTCATACGTTCGAGCTCGCTTGCAAAGCTTGAGATGAGCTTGATATTGGGGCAAATAATGTCAATTTTGAAACAAAAAATATATTTTCCATGAAAAGAATTATAGTGAAAAAGAATTACTTTTACTAGCACTATTGTTTCCAAATTCCGCTACAAACAAACAAGCATGCATTATAAGATAAAATAGAGAGCAAAATAATAATAAAAGCAAAAAAAAAGATAAAAAAGAATTGCTTAGCATTTGTATAACTAGCATACATTCATCAGAAGCAACCATTAAACTACTAAAATAATAAAGTCAAAAAAAAAAAAAATTTAACTACATTTATTGAAAGAATCTAAAACTTAAAATTGTTTATTAAGTGAAATTAAAGCAACATAAACAATAATTTAGAAGTTAGAACACTTTCAATGTCCAAACACAAATAATAATAAAACCAACAAAAACTCAAAGATGATTAGATTTTTCATATCTCTAATAAGTGGCATTCCTTACACATGATTATATGAAGCCTATAATTTTAAAACTTGATGTCTTTGAAAGAGTAGGAGAGACTTCAAATATGAAACATTAGATCATTTAATTATTTAAGTTATAAGTATTTAATTTTTTTTTATCTTGAAAAATGAGACAATAACATAAAATTAGATTTGACATTTATAAATAACTACCATTTGAAAACTAAGGGAATACTAAGAAATATTTAAGATATCAACATAGAACTTCTCCCCCATTCCGCACTTGTGAAAAACAACCAAAAAAGTGTAGAAAATCATTATAAAAGAATGAAATAGAAGTAATAAAGTTTTCATTTCAGAATATTCATATAATCCTCTACCCAAACCACATACCAAAGCAAACAAGTTGTCCTCCAACCTACACAAAACTGAATCAGTTAAGGTATAGATCAAAACAAGCATAACAAATTTAAGATATCAAAAAGTTACTTATCAATTATTTTACTACTTGACTTACACACATTTTATCCCAAGAAGTATTATTTTCAAATTCAACTTCAAACAAACAAATCTGTAATCTAAAATAAGATAAAGAGTAAAAACATAATAGTAAATTTAAAGAAGATAAAAAAAAAATTTGCTTTGTATTGGTATAAAATGAGCATATCAACGTCATACTCCTAGCCCAATCTCTGATCTTTTTTAAGATAAATTTTCTCAAAGTTCTGGCAATGTCTGAGTTAGTGTGTCTGTCTCTCTTATCCAACCTCCTGAATAGGGACCTCAAACCAGCATGGAGGGCTCCCTCTTCTCTTTAACTAGTGCCTCATTCTCAAAAGGGTGTGGTGGTAAGGAAGCAATACAGCGAACATCCTCCTTCCCTAGGTAGCAGAGAGGGAGTAAAACCTACTATGCATGAAGAGGAGTGAGGTCTCAAGTAGGGTGTCCTCTCCATCCAATATGTATGCAACTTCTATCTCTCTAGCCATCATCTCATAATATTTCTTAAGCTTCCTATTCTTATTCTTTCTTTGAACCTTAATGAGAGGGGCAGACCCAAAGGATGATCCAATCTCAAACACTAATGGGGTACTGAGGGGTTCAACCTATTCTTTCCCTCTATGTGTCGAAGATATGGTGGACAATTTATTGCCTAGCCTTACGATTAGCAATAGTAAATACAATAGGAGTAGGTATAAGAACCTCAATGACTTTTCTTTTTAATGGTTGGAAATCAGTATTTGACTTCAAATTAAACTCAAGGCCCGTTTAGGACAGCTACAGCTTTTTCAGAAGCAATTGTGAAGTTGCTGCAGAAGAAGCTGGTGGTAAGAAGCTGTTATTCTGTTTGGAAAACTCAATTCAAAATCTACTGTGCTGCAGCTGTTTGTGCAGAAATGACAAAAATTTTCATATAAGCATATGAGTTGAATAATTTTAAACAGAATGAAGAAAAATGAGATAACTAATACAGATATATAGTCATAAGTCGACTAAATTATATTAACAGATTATACATCACTTAATAAATAATATTACTTAATAAATAATACTAATATTAAAATTATAAGTACAATAACTAGTGCGATCAAAATATTAAGCCTATTATCATGTTGATCAAATCTTTTAAATTTTTTCCATTGCTACCCTCCTAGCATTATCACTGTTTGATGTGTTACCCTCGTATTCTCAGCCCATCTGAAATAGTTGTAGTAATCTCCTGTTCTATTTCTTGGACACGTGAAAAATCTTCTCCCATAATTTTCTTTTCTGCGTGAAGTGAATACATAACATTGCAAACCATAGTTGTAATACACAGCTCTAGAGTCAGTAGAGATCATTGAACTCATATTTCCTGATAAAAAAATTATATAATCAATAAAAATATTAATATGAGAATGGGTGACATTGCAAAATATTTTTAAAATGATAATTAAACAACAAAATATTTATTTTCCAAAAAAATGATAGAAATTTTATTAATAGAAATAGACTATACACAATCCTTGTAGGGAAAAAAAATCTTAAAGCTAATGCTCCTAAGAGCTACAATAAACCTAATGAAAAAATTCTCCTAAAAAATACGAGAGTAGAATACAGAAAAAAAAAACTAAAGAAAAATCAGCAATAAGGTTGCAGTCCCCTCATGAGAAAAGTACATAATCACTACAAGGCTCCACCCTGTACAAATACTTGCAATAAGCTCAAAAAAGATATAAGAAAGCGTAGAAAGATACATTAAAGGAAAATAAAAAGGACGGCTCACGCTTAGTCAAATTTCATCCTAATGAGCAATAATATATGTGAGCATCCAAACTTCAAAAAGAAGAGTTACAATCACATAAAATGCTACTAGCCTTAAAGATATAAAGAAAAACATCAATGTCGTCACAACCATTTCCTTCCCTACCAAAGAGAATCAGCCACTAAGCATCAGGTCCAGATACCACACAACAGGACACTACTCTAATACAGCCAACCATATATATACAAGATCATCAGCAATCAGAAAGTCAACCACTCAGTTCAAGTCATAATCAATAGCAAAAGACTAATGACCCAACTAAGAGGAGAACACAAAAAATAATAACCTAATTCAGGCCAAAAATAGGAACAACAGCAGAATCACCGAGTCAACTGAGACTAATCACCGAGTCAACTAAGACCAACCACCCAGCTAGCAGGAGAACACAAAACAACACCAATTCAGGCCAAAAATAAGAACAACAGTAGAATCACCCGACCAACTAAGACCAACGACCCAACCAACAGGATAACACAAAAAATAATAGCCCAATTCAAGCCCAAAATAGGAATAGTAGCAGAATCACCCAGCCAACAGGAGAACACAAAAATAGCAGCCCAATTCAGGCCAAAAATAGGAACAACAGCAAAATCACCCAACCAACAGAGGCCAACGACCCAACCAATAGGAGAACACAAAAAATAGCAACACAATTCAAGCCAAAATAGGAACAACAGTAGAATCACCCATCCGACCATGACCAACCACCCAACCAACAAGAGAACACAAAAAACAGTAGCCCAATTCAAGTCAAAAATAGAAACAACAGATCAATCAAGCCACAACCAGCAACAACATACCAACTAGGCTATAAATAGGAACAACAGCACAACTAACAAGGCCAACCAAGAAAAAATATCGTGGCATCTTCTCAAATCAGCTAAACAAAGAAGCAGCAAGCCAACCATCCATGCACTAAAATAAAAGAACAACAACACTAGATCAGCCACCCAGCCACAATTGACAAAAACATGAACAACAGGCCACAACAAGCAACAACAGACCAACCATTTTCAGAATAACCCATTTCAGGAACAATAGCACTAAGCATTCAACACTCAATTCATCTCATCTCCTGTAGAGAAAATGAGTTTAATGGATGGTAATCATTGATATTGAAGAAGGCTAGTCAAAAACCATTTCAATAGCATACAGAGGAGGGGAGATAGTAGTCAACAAATATTCAGACAACATACAAAGTAGTGGGAATGACCAAAACAAAAAATAAGAACACTATATGAAATGTAAAACTAACCATCATTCTCATCAACCAATTCATGATCTTTAAAGTTTGGACATTGTTCTCATAACCACCATCATCATCATCATTAACCACATATAAACTATTTAAGGAAGTGCATCATCAAATGACAGCTACCAAAACCTCACCCTCTCAACAACCATTGATCTCTGAATAAAGACTAACAGTTTTGCATTAACTCGTATTTACTACCATCCCACTAAGAGTGAATCACATTCAGCACTAAGAGTGAATCGTATTCAGCACTAAGAGTGAATCACATTCAAATCACATAAGCTAATTAAAAATAGTAATTAAATAAAATCTAATCACAATGTAAGGCATCTATAATTTGCTCTTGTAACTCTTTCATATATGCAGCTCCTTCTCCATCCTGTGTTTCAAATTCTATTGTATGTTGGCTAGTTTTTACTATCAATATTCAAATATTTCATGTGAAATAAATGATTGATCGTTGTCTACAATGTTGAACTCAATGTCATGGTGTGATGAGTGATGATATATGTAATTATGTAGAGTCATTGTAGCTGCAATTATTTTAACCTGCTTCTTGAAGGAGTATGCAAGCATATCGCATAAAATAACCTATTTTTTCTTCCATACTCCAAAAGATCGCTCAATTACACCACGCAACGATGAGTGTCATTTATTAAATAATTATTTTTCACCTAATGACTTGGCTACTTCTTTCAAAATCAGGAATATACTATTTTGTATCCGAAAAAGGCTTCAAGAATCCTCGTTGCATTAGATTACCAGCATCTACAAGGTAGTATTTTTCTATTTAAATTTTTAGTTATATGTGCCAATAATTATTTCTTTGTAATGAATAAATGATTCAATACAATAATACCTAGAGGAGGAAGTAGAAAGTTATTTTCTCTACAACATACAACATTCTTGAATATACGACTGTCATGTGCACTTCCATCCCATCCAGCCATTAAAAAGGTGAAGTACATATTGAAATTGTATACTACCATTACGTTCTAGGTAGGCGATCCATATCGACTAATATAAGCTACTTTATCACTTGAAGGCACACGATCATCGACATGTGTCATGTCAATTGCTCTAATGCAATCCTACATCAGAGTTTGATACATGACTAGATGGTAATCATAAATGATTATCAAGTCATAAACTTTAAAATGAAGTTCACCTTGAAATATGACATGTATCGACAATTCTACAAAATCTCATATAGTATATTCTTAAAAGTTGAATCTTTTAGCTTTATAACTTTAGTTGATAAACTTACCAAAACATCAATGCCAATAGAGAAGTATTTGCTTATGGTTTCAGATAAGCGTTGAAATCACTTATTAGTCACTGATAGATTCATTATGTGATAATATATATAGTGTTAAGGCTAAGACTTTTCTAATTATAGTTCTGGAAGATCCACAGAGCCCATGAAAATTTTTTAACTCTTGTAAAAGATCAGTGAAAATTATTTGTGACATTCGAAACATGTTATGAAATCTCCCTGGGTTCCCTGTAAATAACTTAGTGATCCTTTTTTCTCTAATAAATTTGAAAGTCATACATGGATTTTTGCAGACATAAGACTCATAGTACTCATTTATTAGGCATATAAGAGTAACGATAGCAGTCATAGTTGATCGTCTTCATCTCTTTCCATAACTACGACCAATGAAAAAAATATATTCTTCATTGTATTAACTTCTAAACAAAATTCATAGAAAGGGCAAACCAAGCTATTATTCATTGTACTAAAACATCATATTCCAAAGGCAACCTAGCTAAACATCAAGGCAACCAAGCAAAATATCATATATCAAAAGCAACCAAGCTATTATTAACTTTTAAAGAAGTTCAAGATATAACAAATACAAAAAACAAAACTCATATAAAGGGAAAACCAACTACTACCGGTTCATAAAGAAGTTTAAGACATAACAGATACTCAAACATCATATACCAAAGGCAACCTAGCTAAACATCACATTTTTAAAAATATAGTGAAGAGAATGAACTCTTCGTTTAGATGCCATTATCATAAAGATCTCTTGTTTGTTCGCATCTTCAAGCAACCTCATTGAGTGTAGATAAAGTAGAATATATTCAAAAATTTCAATGATTTGATCTAAAATAATGATCGCCTCAGATAGTGGCGGTATTGTAATTGCCTTATTTGCTCTAGAAGTCACACTGGTGCATGCAATAATTAACTTATTTGGAGGAATCCAGCACCTCCTTTTTTTTCTAACCTCTAGGTCCTAGAGCTGGATTGGACGTCATGTATGATAATCATTTTCAAAGTGACTATGTTCTTGCACATTGTCATCAACTTGTTGATTTGGTGTACAATAATGGGCACATGTAGCAACCACACTACTGAATATGATATCTAATTTCTCTTCAAGCTCAAGGTCTAAGTCATAATATCTAAATTTCTTCATATTTGGTAATATATGTAATTTAACATAATAGTCACATGTTATGATCATATGAATTCTTTGTGGAGTAATTATAATGTACAAGTGTGTATAGAAAATTCATATGTTTCTTTTTTCACCATCAATCATCTAATGTGTCAATCGTCTTCTTTCTAGGATCCCATCCCAAATTAGTTGATCATTATTTTAACTCCTTCCACAATTTTCAATCCTTCTTTAATTAATCCCATTTGTTTTTAAGTTGTGTCCTGTTATACTCCCTTATAATTCTATCTTTAAAGTTTTTTGTTAAATTCTCCCAACCCTTTTTATTAAAATAGGTTGTCGGTCTATTGCTTGAGTCTATCTTCTTGAGACAAAGATCATAAAATGTTATTTTCACCTCTGTCTCCCATGTAGCACCTGCTCCACCTTCCATTGGGTTTCCCATCATAAGCTCCTATATTATCACACAAATATAGAAACTCAAATGTATTAAATTTAAAAATGCAAATTTCATGTTCTTTTCTAAACTAATCATTATTACAATACTCTAAGCACATAATACCAATGAAAAATATAAGAACCATGAAAATATAAACACATACTCAACTAATACAGGTTCTACAATAATGATTTAAAAAATGTATACTTTCAACTAGATATTAAGAAAGTTGTATAGATGTATAAAATAATTGTGGATGAACGTGGAAACTCTCAATGCTTACATAATTTTTTTTTAAAGTTTAAATGGGAATTCATTAGATAGATGTATAAAATAATTGTGCAACTGCATTAAACACAGACTTTAATTGAATTGAAAAAGAAAATTTCTACATCAAGGTTAATGTACACATCCCACATAGAAGGCATACATAATGCAATTCACTTGCACAAGGCAACAAATAATGTAAGTATAGAGGAGTTATCAAATATTGCTTTTGAAATTACAAGCATAGAGGGTTACAACTACTACCTCTAGGTGGAGCTTATCCAAACTTGATTTTCACTGATCTACAAGGCACTTTATCTAATCTCAGAGGAGAAATTGCACAGTTTATAAGGGAGCTTCATGAGGTCTGCTAGTTCATTGTTTCTTTCATTCCAAATTATTATTTATAATGCTTGTTTTGCATAATTCAATAGAAAGTGAAAATTGAAAGACACACAATTATGTGCATAAAATTGTTTATCTGTAGAGATTCCATCTTTGTTTTGGACCTTGATGATTCATAGAACAGATTCCTGGTAAGATGATTTTAGCCATAAATCATACCATGAATACAAGAATCACAGTCAGGGAAGCATGATTCTCGCAAGTATACATGAGAAAACATGCCATTATACATTTATGTGCTTGTTAACATCTTGAGCACTACAACATTGAGGAAAGATGAGAGTTACCTTGACAAGTCAGAGGTAGATGAGAGTGAAACTGGAGGAGAGAAGCGACGAGATTGGTTACGGGCAATATCAGTTGCGGAAGTCAAAAATATTAGATGGGGAGACCAAAGAAGAGTTCCTGCGGGAGAGATCGGCTGTTGCGAGCGAATTCCGTGAGGAAAAACCTCATTTTCCTTTGGCAAAAGATGTTTTGAGGGCACGATCCTTCGGTACAGGATGCCTCTGAAAGTTAAAATATGGAGAGGTAATTTAGAAAAAAAAGATCTATGACTGCGGGCCGCAGAACCCTTGGGAAAGCCACAGGTTCACGACAACTGCAGCTGAAATTCTAAATTTTGGCTTTTTACCGCGGGTCCCAAATGATCGCATATGTAAACCCCACAAAATCACCGCGGTACCAAATGGGCCCTCAATGTTGGGTTTCTTTTAGATGTGGCCTCGTGATCACAACAGTGAAAGCTAAACTATTACATGTCATCTTTATATTCTTAAATCTTATCCCAAACTTAATAATTAAATTATTGACTAAGTTGCCTTGATCCACAGCTAAGTCTAGCCCGATGTTGAAGAAGAAAATGAGTTTTCTATATGGTATTTTCCTGTAATTGAATTGCAAGTATAATGTCAAAGTTTTGATTCTATTAAATCTTTTCTTTCTTTTGACGGATTAACAAAACCTTGACCCACACTTATCAAATCTAGTTATAGTGAGTGGGAAGTTATTGAATTTGGAGAGTTTTTTTGGGAAGAATTTTAAGACCTAATTAGTCATATTTTAATATGTCAGTAGTTCAAAATTTCAAGATTTTAGAGGATCAAGAAATTTTGATTGAAGTATTTATATTTTGTGAGAGTGAGTGTAGGAGTCATATTGAGGTAGATTATGAGATAATTTGATTGTTTGGCAACCTTACTTAGACTAGAGGGAATGGAACCCATTGGGGATTCTAATGGGAGGTTCCAAATCTTATTTATTTTGGATATATGGTGTTCTTATTTAGGTGATCAAATACAATATTAAGGAATAATATACTTCCTCAAAAAGTAGTAATATCACCTTATGATAGTTTCAATCACTTAATAAAGACTCTTAAGATTGATGGGTCTACGTGTTCCAGAGATTTTTCTCTCATACATGGGTGAAATAAAATAGGGTAAGCATCCATAGTTAATTATATTTTAAGAGAGAGAATCTTCTAAGAATACAATCGATTAGCATAGTCAACTATTATTTCAATATAATTCAAAGTTTGAATCAAGGATCGCTAAATTTAGAAGTCAAATGGATGGCTCGAATATATTTTTTTTCATGTTTTAAAGGAAGATAAGTAGGAAGTGCTTAGATCCTAGGAAGCCCAATATGCACTTCAACTTATTCTATGGTTAGACTTTACCTCTTTAAAGTTGAGAATTATTTTTATTTTGACTTATCTTTAAATTTAATAATTATTTACCCAATTTAAGCCTAATAATTAACTTAATTAACCTAATCCATTCAAATATGAAGTGATAATGATAGATGATTAAGAGTTACAACCACAAACATAAAAGGAAACAAGGTTCATGATGATCCTAGACGTGATGACCATTCAAATTTCTATGCATGAGTAACAACACCGAACCATAATAATATCTATTTTTAGAAACAACATGTTCATGTTTGGTAGGTAGATTGTGATTGCTCATGGCGTGTTCATAGACTAAAAGTTCATAAATGCTGGTGGAGTTCATCAACATCAACATTAATTATAGAATTTTGAGAATTCAAATTGTCTTATGAGCTAAATTCTCCAAATGAATTAAATGACATTTTATTTATAATTTTCATAAGAGGTATTTCTATTAATATTAAACATATTATTTATTTGCTTATTAATAATGATGGTAGAAATCACATCATCCCATGATCAAATCATGATTAAATGATGTTGTCCCAAGGTTAACTCAACAAATCCTCCTTGATCTAATCTGACCTATTATTATTGGATGCAGCTAGGGCTGCAAATGAACCAAGCGTTCGACAAGCTACTCGTGGCTTGGCTCAATTAAAGCTCATTCATTATTATTTGATTAACTAATCAAACAAGCTTGAACAGCTTGTTGTTCGTTCATTTATGTTCATGAACATTATCATTTAAAGCTCGTGAACGAGCTCACTAAGGAACTCGATTATGCTTGATTGTAGCTCGATTAAGGCTTGTTTATGAACAATATTATTTAAATTATATTGATACAATTCATGTATATTTTTCAATAAGCTGCTCGTGAACAAGTTTGATTAAGTCTTGATTAAAACTCATTTATTTCATTAAACAAGTAACTCATTAACAAGCTCGATAGTTCAATTTGAATCGAGCTCGTGAACAAATTGAATCGAGCTCAAGCTCGATAATGGTAAACAAGCTCAATCTTGAACAAAATTCTAAAAAGTTCAAATTGAGCTCAAACTCGATAATATTAAACAAGCTCAAGCTTGAACACATACATGCCCAGCTTGGCTCAGTTCGTTTGTAGCCTGTGGTGAAAAATTAAATTTCTTTTCTTTAAGATGTATACTTTCATCTTCAATCTATGTGATTAAAATGAAGATAGAAATATACTTCTTTGCATTTGGACATCACGTAGATCCGTATGTTTTATTAGGGTGATTGGGTACGACATTGAAGAGAGGTGTATTATATCGAAAGATAAAAGTCAACACCCTATAATGGACCTAATCACCTGAATAGGGACTCTTAAAGATAATGGTCTGCATATATACCAAATATTCTTCCCCTATTTTACATGGAAAAGTAAAGTATGATTTATTTTAAACCGAGTTTGTTAAGTTCTTTGGCGGCAAACCCCCATAGTTAATTACATCTTAAGGAATGAGATTCATTAATAATACTCTCGATTAAGATAAATGATCATGCCACCAAAGATTTCAAAAAGGTAGGACTATCAATTGATTATTTTATTTTTAGAAGGTCAAGTGAGATCAATCAAGAGGAAGGAGTTCTTATCGAAGCCAAATAAAAATAAGTAGGAGATGCTTAAGATACTAGGAAGTCTAGTAAGCACCCCAAACTACCCTATGGTTGTGCTTTATATTTTTGAAATTGAATTTTTGTTAAAATACTAGGGCTTATAATTCCATGGTACAAGGCTATGGAAATGCTTAAGATGTGAGAATTTATACTTATAGCCCGCAAAGGGGAGAAGCAACCTCAGAACCTAAACCTAGGGAGTTTTGGCGAGGGCCAAAAGTATGACCTAAATCTAAGACAAAAAATAGGTATTTGGTTTACCTTCATAAGAGAGAATAAGCCAACCGACTATTGGACTTACAACCGCCTAGGGGTGGCCGCCAACTAACTCCTCCTATGATTTTAAATTCATGTAGGCAAGTCTTATGTTTATGCAAGATAGCAAGGTTGTTATTTGTTTAGAAAGAGACTAAGTTCTTAAACACACTCACTAAAGAGACTAGATCATATAAGGACATGCTTCAAATGACTTAAATAATACAAAATTTTCACATGTTTTATTTTTATTTTGGACAATCATTTGACTAAAGCTATATGATTCATATGCCTAATGCATGAGAAATAAGATTATGGACCAAAATTAGTGAGATAAAGGTGTATTTCCACCATGACTCTCACAGGTCAAGCCAAGTTTTCTGGCAAAGGTGGAAGCCCTCCAATTCAAGAGTGAAATAATATGCTTTTGTGCATGATGTTAGAAAAAAAAGTACACATCGAGATAAGGGGTTACTAATTCTTTTATCTTGATTTTAACTTAGGCTTTAAATGAGATTATGAGTTGTTTATTTTTAATTTTAGTTGATTAATTTGGTAGAAGATTTATTTTTTCCTAAGAACATAATCATCATCCAGGACATACATCAAACAAAGAAGAAACTAGAAAAACATGCCATCTTCATGCACAAGCTAAATAAAATATCAAACATTTTATAAAGCTAACGCAAAAGAATAAAATTTCATTTGTGGTCGGGCACTACCGTACAAACCCGAAAATAAATTGGGTAGTCAAGCTCTACCCTTATACAACTCAGATTACAAATAAATTAATTACAATTAAGTAAAGAATTCATGTTATGGGGGTCTTTATTTCTTCTTTTCTTCTTTCTTCTTTCTCCTTTTGATTTTTTCTTTTAGATGGTTGAAATGTGGTTGCTCCAAAGGCTTCACATGGTACATAAGATGAGATCTTATGACCAATGTTCATCCTAATCTCTCATAACAATCATTCCAAGATCCTAATTACAAAATATATGAAAAGAAAAGTAAATCTAACTAACACCTATAAAATAAAGATTAGCTAAACAAACCATATAATTTTGAAGCATGTATATTGGGCTTAGCACCCCACACATGGGCAATCAAGTTCACTTGGCCTATTGAATTATGCTTAGGGGTATAAGCATATACACAGTAAAAGTATTTATATTTTTATTACAGCGCCTCTTAAGCACAATCCCATGTAACAGATAATGATTAGACTAAATCATCCTACTATTCATTTTACACACATTCACCCTAACATCCAGACTAGAAATAATACATCACACCATGCACCGTCCTAACCTAAAGCTAGAAATGGTGACTTAGCCTAATGTGTGTGCTTTAAAAAGTTTGTGTGGTATGCTTAGCTATGACTTTAAGGCTTAGATTTAATAAGTATGAAAATGTTCAACTTAGAGGATGGTTTCAATTTAAATTATTTAGTTGTTTTGGGGTTAATTTTATTTTGTATTTTGATTTTTTACAATTAATTACTAAGTTGTAAAGAGAGAGAAAAGAGAAGAAACCTTCTCTTTCCTTCCCAACCTTAGGTAATTTCTAAAGTGGATTCACACTTGATTTTGTTTAGTAAATATTTTATTATGTATTTTAATTAATCCTAAGTTTAGATCTTCCCTAAACCAAACCCATTCAAAAAAATACATTTTAAGATTAAGTAAAATGAACTAATATCATAAACACACATCACTTCATTTCTTTCCCAATATATATAACATGCATATGGATGAATCCTAAACATATCTATATATATAAAATGAAAATATTTAGCACTCTTTATGATGAATGCTAAGAAATGTTACTTAAGAAATTTTGGATACTTTATGATACACGATTTTCATTAAGTTAAAAAAAGTATTATTTTATCATTTATTCATATGCATATGTGTATATATAAAAGACATAAGTGAGTATGGTGCCATTGTTAGCACCGGGGGTGTAAGGTACAAGACCTACTTAGGTCTACTTAAAACTCATTCGCGATTATTCTAATATACCACTTTTTTTTAAATACATATACATGTACAAAAGAAATAAATGGAAAAAAGAAAGATGCAAAGTTTATGTTTAATTAATTTTTGAATTGTTTATACAATTTATATGTGTAGATGTAAAGATCCTTCTTAAGTTATAACATGGAAGATGATAAGAGTAGATTTTAAACAAGTGTTATGTTCTTTTAAAAGAACTATGCACTTTGAAAATCTTTATCCAAATCCATGTTAAGAGGAAAGAAAGGAAGCAAACATAAGACACATTTTTATATTCACATGGAAGCTTATAAATAAAGTATAAGTAGCATACATTTCAGTTTTGATATTTAATTTATAAGTTTTGAAAATAATTTTAAATTTAATAATGATAACAGTCATTCATATTTCTACTTAGCCAAAATATGCAATTTGACATAAAGAAAATATTTCATTTTAATTTTAATTTTTAAAGGATATGAATGCATGAATTTCATATAACATACACATTTAGCATGCTAGGAAAGAAATAAAGTGATGAAAGCAATATAAATTCATTCACCCCTAATTAATTCCTAAAGATAATCCTATGAAATAAGAAAGTTTAAAGTGAATCAAAATTTGTTTAATGTGATCTTTGTTTTGAATTTACTTTATGTTTGATTTAGGAAATATGAAAGAATGTTTACTGGTTCTAAGCCATTTCCCCATGTGTATGGCATTTTAGTTTAATCTTTAGATGATTAGATGATTAGATGATTTTTATATTTTGATTAGATTAAAGTGTGAATTAAGTGTGCTAATTACCCCTTACCTATACTACCTTAGCATATTTAATCAAATAATCATGAGCCAATGATATGATATAAAACCACACAAGAAATTTAAATCAGTAATGCACCTAAGAAGAAAAGGGCCTAATGCATTTGACTGATTAATGATTAATTAAGCTAAGGGGTTTAAGTTAAGTAATTTCATAATCTTTCTCACACATGTGAGTTGGATTTTGATTTTCTCAATGCACTTAGTTATTGAACACCTAAGCACCTACCCAAATGAATTAGTTAAGTTCTTGAAGGTTTTAGAATTTTATCAAATTAATTAGCTAAGCAATTAGTGGATTAACCCTTAATTAAGTTTGGATTAAGGAAGAAAGAGGGGGGTTTAAAGAATAACTTAAGAAAAATATCCCAAAATTATTCCCTAAACCTCCTATTCACTTAAACAAATCTTAATTAACTAAATCAAGGGATTAAGCCACTGATTACACACTTAATTAGTCTTAATTATATTAAGAGAGTAATTAAGAATGAATCCAACAATTACCCTAATTAAAATATTAATAAATCTCAAAAAAATTAAGAGAGGCAGAAGTCATCCCACTAAATACACACAAGAAATTTGAGATTAATTAATAGAATAATCAGAGAGTAATTAGCCTAATTACATTTTCAATAAAACTCAAATTCAGATAATAACATTGCTCAAACTCCATCAAAATCAATTTTATAATATTCTACATTCAATTATCTTTCATATGCATTTTATTTCATATTTTTTTAATTTTTCTACACTTAGATATGAATATTTGAAGTTTTCTAAATTAATTAGATAATTTAATCCCCTAATTATATAGCTAATCTCATTGGGGTCACGTGGAGGCTGACGCGGCGCGCACTTTTCACGTGGCATGATAGGAGTGGCTATTTAAGTAGTCACATCGTAGCGCCGTGTCAGCGGCGGTGCTATCGCTTTCTCCCTGTCCGTCCGATCAAGGATCAGACGGTTGAGATCAAGCCCATGATTCTTAAGGGTTAATCCTTAGATCCTACATTTTTATCATGGGCGTCCATCCAAAATGTGTGGATGGACGACCCATGGTTCATCCCTGAGTTCTCCTGCGGAAAAGGGGATCCATCCACCTTCCTTGGCCAGATCTGAGCTCGATTGAGCTCAGATTGAACTCAAAACTTACCCACACCATCATCATGCAAGGTAGATCGCATCCGACTGCTAATTTCTCATGAGATGAAACTTCATTTCACAAAGGACCACATTATGGCTAAATTGAGCTCGGTTTAATGGATACCGTATCATTGATCTTTCGATTCCCTTGAAGTAGCCGTAGTGGAGGCTGTGAAGGTTTGAGGTGTTGAAATTGGTTGGATCTTTCTACAGGCCAAGTTCACCTTCACTTGAGCTCGGTCTTGGTCAAGAGTAATCCTCCTTTGCTTGGAGAACTTGTATGAAGCTTGAGGTGAGTTTGATTTGATCCTTTGAGGGTGCATGAAGGAGGAATTAGGTTAGTTTTGAGTATTGGCTGAGATGGATTTCTTGTAGAGCTCCCCTATTTTCAATCTATGAAAATCGAGAAAATGGAAATTCAAACTCACTCTATAAAGCTTAGGGAGGCTTGCAATGGCTTGTTCTGACTTTCTTAGGCTCAATCGAATTAGAGAATGATGAAATGAATTGGAAATAGTGGGAGTATATCTCCCCCTAGAGCAATCGGATGGTAGAAGGAACTTACTATTTTGATCCAATTGACCTCATTCCATGGGTTTGTTAGGCTGTTAGGAGTGTCCTTGCATTCAGTTTGGAGTGTAGAGTGGAGTAATGGAGCTCCCATGTGCCTAATTCAAGTGGAGGAGGGATCCCATGTGCTTAATTTCAAGTGAGGTGGTCAATTTTGACCTTGGGTTGAGTTAGGTTGACCCAACCCCATTGGGTTAGGTGCACTACACTTACTAGTGTCCACTTGGTCCACTAAGAAGGTGCCAATGGTCATGAGGAGGATTTGACCAAATTCCAAGTGAGTTTGGCAAAAATTTACCCTATGGCCTAGGGGTAAAATGGTCATTTGGCTTGAGTTGTAATTTGAATATGTTTGATAAGATTGAAAAATGGGTTAAACTAAGTTTCATTAAATTTAGAGTTGGTTTGATATGATTTGGCTCATGTTGACCCATTTAGGTCAAAATGGGTCAACTTGGGTCAAGTTAACTAATTGATCAAATTGAGCCAAACCAAGGGATGGGTCAAGTTCATATGACCATTTAAAATGTGTTGGTTGTTTTGGTTTGGTTCAATTTGATTTATATTTGGTTTTGATTCAATTGAGTTCATTTAGGTCAAATAGGTCAAGTTGACCAATTTGACCATTTGACCTATTTGGGTTAGGTCATGGGTTGACTTAGGTTTCATTGATCATATGAAATTGATTGATATCTTTATTTCCAATCAATTTTAGTTTAATTTGATTTTGGCTCAATATGACCCTTTAGGTCAAGTTGGGTTCAAAGTCAATTGGGCTAGGTTAGGTCTAGTTGACCAATTGGAGCTTTGGTCAAGTTCAACAATCATTTTGGAATGAACTTGACCCATTGGTTTCAATCAATTTGGCTTAGATCAAGTTTTGACATATTTTGACTTTTAGGTCAAGTTGGGTCAACTTGGGTCAAGTGGCTAATTAGGCTAGGTTAGTCTCAAATGTTGACTTGGTCAAGTTCAAACATTGGTCATGAATAAGTTTTGGTCAATAGTTTCAATCAATTTGGCCTATGGTGGATTTTGGCTATGTTGGGTTTCATTTTGGCTAAGTGTTGACTTGGTCAACCCTTAGGTTTGACTTGATTTTGACCTAATTTGAGTGATTGATCATCTTATGATGATTGTTGATCATAATAAGCCACTTCGGTGGACTTAGTTCAATCCAATTTGGTTAGGATTATAATTTTGGCTCATAAGAGTACTTTAGGTCACTTTGGATCAAGTGAGGCTAAGTAGGTTAAATGGCTTGGTCAAAACTTGATTTGAGTTTGATTGAACTCACATATTGACTTATGATTGAAATATAAATCCATTTGTAAGTGGTTTGAAGTCAAATGAGTTTTGATTCATTTGACAATTTCAAGTTCAAAAGGGTGAACATGAGCTTGACTTGGGTTTGATTTTTGAATTGAGTTTTGGTTTGATGATTGAAGTTTATATTTATATTTAGATTCATGATTGTAAGATTGATTGAATCATGAAGAAAAATCAAGAGTTTGGCTTGATTTGAAATTGATTTGGCTAAGTTCAAGATTTTGACTTGAAATGCTTAGGTTGGATTTTGATTGAATTTGAGTTTGATTTTTGGAGTTGGATTTGGTTGTTTGAATTTATATTTCATTTATATATGTGAATATAAATGAGAATATAAATGGGTTATGAGAAAATTTCATAAAATTGAAGTGATTTGAACTTGATTGAGGCTAAGTCTATGAGAAAAAAATCAAAGGACTTATGGAAATATTTTTTTGATTTGGATTTGAATTTTAAATTTAGTTTGATTGATTTGAATTTATATTTTATTTATAAATGTGAATATAAATGAGAATATAAATGGGTCATGAAAAAAATTTATGAATTTGAATTGATTTATATTTGATTTAGGCTAAGTCTATGAGAGAGAATTAAAGGACTTAGAAAATATTTTGATTTGGAGTTTTATCATGAACTTCAATCATTTGTTTCAATCATGTGGAATTGATTTGAGTTTGGAGAAAATCAATTAAGCTGGAATTGGTTTAGTTTGACTTGAAGGAAGGAAGTGAGGAATTTTGTTTAAGCTATATGGTAGGCAAATTTTCTAACACCCCTAAGGCATGACCTATTCCTGTGGCTAACTCTTCTAAGTCTCTAAGGCTAGATTGAGTGTCAACCTAATCACTAGATGCGTCTTAAGACTAAGGATCTCTTAAAGTCTAAGATGAGTCCTATGTCTAAGATGGAGGGATTGAGAGCTCATCCTAAAAATGAGGTCAACACAGCTTTAGATGCGGCCACCACCAATAGTGTTCTTAATAAAAAAATTGAATATATCACTTTAAAAAGACAATCCAATGGGTATATTAGTGGTGGAAAATTAAATTTTTGATGGTTTGATTTATGAGAATTGTTCAAGAAGGTTCATCACCTCTTGAATAATGCCATTGAAATTGATAATAATGTTTTACTTTTTATATAGATAAATCTTTACATAGAGAGGAACATTTTGAGATGAACTCCTCCCAAAATGGTGGTATATCAAAGACATAATGGATTTGATAAACTTGAACCATTCATAATGAATTGCATAATAATAAACACATGCTAGCTCAATAGGAGAGCACCAGTGCATTGCTTAATTGAGATGAGTTGAATTGTTGATTTGGTGGTCTTTCGATCACAAACTATATTAATGCCAATAAGTTCACTGTGTTTATAAGATCACACATTTGCAAATTTTTAGGCACATACATAAAAGATATTAGCTATATTAACAAAGTCAATCTACATTGAATCATTTGATTTGGTCAACTTAATGCCTTATTGGTATCTCCTTTAGAGAAAGTTGCTTTCTATGGGCTTAGTGGAATGTATTAGATCTTTATTGGGATCAACATAGCATTTTAAAACTATTTCAATTTTTGATTTAGTTAAAAGAAAAGTTGAGTACTAGCTAATATTTTTATTAAAAATATGTTCGATTTAGTTAAAATTTATATAATTCTAACAAATTTAAGTTGTGCTAAAAATTTTTAGATTGAATTTAAACCAATTTAAACTATGACATGTCATTTTTAATCCAAAATCTATAAATTTGGTTCAATTTAAATCCTCAATTAGATGCTTGTCCATCATATCCTTGCCTCACCCAAGGATAACTATGATAACATTTTTTTAATTTAATTTCAAATGTAATATAATGAAACTCATAACCAACAAAAGTTTTAGTAGATTTATTTTTATTTTTTTTGATTAATTTGATTTCAATTTAATTTATAATTTATCTAATTTTAGTAAGTTTCTAAGTTAAAAAAAAAATCAAATCTTATTGGATGTTTTAATGCACCAATTATAATGAAATAGTTTTAAATTTTGAAGGATTTAAATATGGCACATAATACTCATATATTTATATATTTAATAGCTAAATATTATTATTTATTTATATAACATCATAAAATTTAATAACACATAAAAAGATCACTAATAGTAATTTTTAAAGCAAAATCTATTTTAAAAAAATATAGTTTGGCATGATTATAATATTAAAGTATCATATAAATATCCAAGGGGTTTTCTGAGTATTTATTCGATTCCAGTTTCCACGAAGCCTCCCCGTTTGCCGCTCACCGTCCGGCCAACTCTCTTTCTCGGACCTCCCCGACAACGAGAGGAGAAATGTCGAAGAAGAAATTTTCCTCCGGATCGATGACGATGACGCTTAAGGATTTCCATGGCGGTTCCATCCCCTCTGAACTTTTACTCCCTTCCGCTCCGGGAACGTAAGTCTTATCACGCTTTCCCTTCCGTTTATGAAACCCTAATATCTTCCCTGTCATCTTGATCTGATGCAGCTCATCGAGGCCTCACGATCGTCCTAGCGCCTGGATTGCCTCTCCTAACACCGCCGGACCTTCTACTGGGGCACGCGCTGACCACCACCGTCCTCGCCCCGGCTCCTCTGGTGGGCTTCCCCGTGTCCTTGACGAGCGCGGTCCAGCTTTTCTCTCCTCTCCCTCATTCATTGGTCGCCACTTTGAAGAGGACGAGCGCAAGCCCTTTGATTCTTCAGCCGCTCCTCGACGCCCATCCATTGTTGCCGCGGAACCCATTCGCACTCAACCAGTCGCTGCATCTCAGGCATCCGCACTGTCAGATCCCAAGCGCCCGCTTTCCAGTCCGGTTGTGGCACACCATCTCTCCCCATCCCCAGGGGTTTCAACTTCTTCTGCCGGCAATGCATGGGCTGCTAGGAAGGAAGCGCTGGTTAAAGGAGGTGTGGTCTCCGAGCCACCTCAGACCCATCCTTCCGTGACATTGTCTGGACCTGCGGCTGCATCTAGATTTGCACAGGCCAGTGCGATTGAGAAGGTTTCATCTGGAAGGTGGCAATCGAAGCCTCCCGATGTCGAGGTAATCAGATTCCAGGATGTTGAGAACTTGGATCGGAGGCCTGTGGAGAGTGTTCCGATTTGGAATGATGAGAAAGGGAATTTGGGATGGCTTTCCTCGTATTCTGGACCAAAGGAGAGGAAATTAGGAGATCTTCATTCTGATAGTTTTCTGCAGCAGGATAGGGTGATATCCACTCCTTATCCTGAAATTAAGGAGATGAATGTTTTTGGATATCAGTCTGATTTGTCTCAGCCAGTGTCTCATGAAGAGAGAGTAGCCACAGAACAGCATCGGCATACTCTGGATGAAGCTTCGGAGAGGCCAAAGCTGAAGTTGTTTCCAAGGACAAAGCCATTGGAGCCCTCTGATACTAAGTTTTTGGAGGACAAGCAGGTAGTGGTTTCTTTTTATTTCACCCTGGATTAGCAGATAACAGTCTTACCTGCGTGCTAGATTCCTAACCCAATCGGTTATAAACACAATCCATCAAATTGACCGTTTTCAAATAATCTTAATCAAACTTTGAAAAGGATTGAGTGGAGGATACTTTACGACAGGTTTGCGATCTGATCTTGTATTTATATATTGATTATGGAGAAAATTGTCTTGCAGGGGTATCTATATCCAACTACTTTAATGCATATGGAAGAACCTCAAGAAATGTGTAGAACTGTGGATAAGATGAAGCCAGGGTCAGTTGGAACTGATGCTGTGAGTCGTCCAGCTGAACGCCCAAAGTTGAATCTGAAGCCCCGCTTGCAGCTCATTGAACAGCATGATGAAAGTTCTGAAAAGGAGAGGTTAGTGATTTTTCTTGTTTAAGTTAAGTCTGCTACTGACTTTTTGAACTCATGAATTGGTATGATATTGTCTATGATGGGCCTTATCTTACTTCTTTGACTGAATTTTCTTTTGGGATTTTTACATACATAGCATCTAAAACATCTATAATTACATATTGCACACTTAAAACATATTATTTACTATTATAGCACCCTAACGTGTTATAGTTACACAAACGTAGCACTCTGTTAAAAAAGATGCTACCTGCTGTGAAATTCCCTTTGTCATTCCGTCTTAGTCACGCGGGAAGGAGCGAGGTCACTGTTCCGTCGTTTTGCGTGGGAACGAACAACTTCTGCGCATCTATAGAAGCAAGAGCACTGCACTAGTTGAATAAACCGAACAACATTCTCGAGCTCTACCCAAGCTCGTGCTCCATCCCAGCTATTGAAGGAGATTGAGGTTGAATCAGGCAATTTGGAGACTATTTCTATGAAATAGTTGATTAGTTTGAAAGTTTTGTTGACAAGAAATGGAAGTACTAAAAAAATCAGCCACCAAAGAAAACTGGGAGAAGTTGGAAGGATCTTTTACATTGACAAAAAATGCTTATAAATTTTATAATTAATTTTTCCAATAAATCTGAGAAGTTCAAGTATGTTTTTATTTTTCTTGTTTGCCCACTTTTAAGCCATTCACTTACCGTTCTTATTGCACTAGTGTTATTGGAGTCTTGGATATCATTGAATGAAAAAAGGATTATTGTGTGATCCCTGTCATGCCAAAGGAAGGAAGTTCACTCACAAGTTCATCTGAACCAGAGGCATCAGGAATTGGCTTCTGGACTAAGAAAACAATTGGATGGTGTGGATGATTGAACTCGTCAATGCATACAATATGTTTTATTGTATTGAAAGATTGCTTGTTGTGGTATTTTAATGGTGTGGATGGTGTTAAAATTCGATTTGGGGGATTGCTTCGGGTCGTTGCACGACAAAGGAGGAAGGAAGGTAGGAAAGCTCGCGGAATTAGGATTCTTGCGCGGCTCCTAGCGAAAAGAGATGGAATGGTGAATCGAGCTTCATGGAAGGTAGTACTTTTTTAAAGGAGTGCTAGATTTGTGTAACTGTAGCATTTTTGGGTGTTATAATAGTAAATAATGTATTTTGAGTGTGTAATATGTAATAATAGATGTTTTAGGTGTTATGTATGTAAAAACCCCGTTTCTTTTCTGCTTGGTCTGTCTGCCACCTTTATGCTATTTCTTCAAGTTAGATGGTAACTAAAAACTAAAATTGACATCCAAAAGATTTCTTATTTTATATAAATATAGTTCTTAATGTCATTTGTTGACTTAATTATTTTTTGGTTGAAAATGGTATAAACATGATAGTCATTGTCCTGTGATTCTTTTGGGATCCCTTGGAATAAAGGAAAAAAAAGATTCAGAAATTGGAATTAAATAGACCAAAGATTAGACCATCAATCCTTTTGGATAGTATAAACTGTTTTATTTTAGTTCATGATTGCCAACCAGTTTCAAATCAGGTTCTTCTAGGTTGTTGGACGCTCCGATAGCACTGTGTTATTCTGCCACCAAACCCAGACCTAAGGAATGGATTTTAAGGTAAGGAAGATGGATTGGAGACCTATTATTTGGCACATGTTATCCAATCTTTTTCATGTGGAAGGGTTATATGATGACTGATGGGCATATTATAAAATATAAAATATTTCTTGTAGAGGTGAATTGAAAAAGATAGATAAGGGTTGGGATGGAGAACAAATACCCAAAGCAAAACTTTATTGCCTCTCCAAAAATAATGATGAAAAAAATACAAGTTAATGTTCAATAATGGCCTGATAGTTCAATACAACATTATTGTTTTTTTTTTTGTCACAAGTAACTTAAATTAAATTAAATTTTATGCACTCACACAAGTTCATATTTATGATATAACATATGATTTTGATCTTCCAAATGATGCATAGTGAATGTTCTTATGTTGTTTTTCCTCTCTCTCTCTCTCTCTCTCTCTCTCTAATATTATCTTCTTTTCTAATGGGTTTTGTTGTTATTGCAATATCACATGTTGCTACAACATTAACTATAGCCTTTCCCATTGTATTTTTTATCTCTTATATTATGCCCAATGATTCTTATCATACCTCTCCTCATCTTACTAAAACCTACATTTATGAATAAATATTTTTTCTTTTTCAAGTAGACATTGTAGTAGTTCTATCATTTTTTTCTCAAAATTTGATTTTTTAAACCATCTTCTAATTGCTTTTGAAGAGCATAAGTGTTAACTTCATTTATAATTTAACATTAATAATTATCTTAATAACAATCTCTATCACTAATAATATTTTTTCAACAATTTAATCTTTCAATTGCTTGCATTAACCTCATTTTTATCATTAATCTTTCCAACATACAATAACATAGAACCTTCCTATGTCTTTAGTTTTCTCCTTTTTCATTAATTTCTTTCAAACATATAATATTTAGTACTTCTTTGAATCATTGTGTCCATCAATTCTCTTATCTTTTCATTCAAAATCCTTGAATTCTTTACAAGAAATCTTATTTTAGTTTAAAGTAGTCTACCCTTGTTTATTTTTTATTATGATCTGTTAACTTGTGTGTGCTTAAAGGTGATGCCCTAGCCAATCCTTCCATATTTTTTACCACAACTGGATTAAGTTGTGAAGAGTCAGTTATATAGGATGTTTAAACTAATCGTTATTATACATTTCCTCATAATTTGGTTATGTGGCGACGCATCGCTTTTGAGATAATGTTATGAAAATTAATAGAAGATTAGATAGAATTATAGTCATAAAGATTATTATTGATGTTAAGATTATTAATGTTCTAAGTGCTGCCCGTTAATTAGGCTTAGATATATGCTCAAAAGAAAAATTTTAGAATTATCTAGAAGAATTAATACAAAGGATACCTCTCGAAGATAGAGTATTTATTGGAGGAGATTTAAATAGATATATTAGTAGAGTGGTAGTTGATTTTAAAAGCATTCATGGTGACTATGTGTATGGAGTGATTAATGAAGAAGGTACGACTAATTTAGATTTTGCTTTATTTAATGATTTTGTAGTTCCTAATAAATATTTTAAAAAAAGATGAGTATATTATCACTTATAAGAATGGACTTAGTAAAACGTAAGTTGTATTTTCTTATTAGAAAAATAAATCGTTTACATTATAAAGATTGTAAGGTCATTTTGCGTGGAAGTTTAAGCACTTAATATCGATTTTTAGTTTTGGATTTTAAAAAAAAAGTGGAAGATAAAAAATAAATTAAAGCATTGCCCTGGGATTATATGGGGGTATTTAAAGAATGCTAATAAAAATATTTTTAAGAGTAAGTTATAAAATCTTAGGATTTGAGATGTTCATGATGAAGCCAATGCTATGTGGGAAAAAATAGCAAGTGTGATTAAGTAAATTGCAAAAAAGTGTTTGGAGGATAAAAAAATATTCTATTAATAAAAATAGTTGATGGTGGAGTTAAAATATGTAAGGAAAGATAAAAAATAAAAAATTTTGTTATAAAAATTAGTTTAGATGTAAAAGTTTAAAATTGGGAAAGATATAGAGTGACCCGTAGGATATGTGATACAAAAAATTGAGCATTTATTGATTTGTATAGTTAATAAGATATTAAAGAGGGCGAAAGATGTATGCATAAATTAGCCAAACAAAAAGATAAGAGAACTAAAAATTTAGTTCAAGTGAATTGCATTAAGGATGATGATCATAAAGTGATTTTCTTAGAAGAGGATATTTCAACATAAGTGAATGATATATTTTGATAGACTTTTCAATGAAGGGATTGACTTTAGCGATCTTAGTTCCCTAAATAAAAAAATATTTTTGTTTTTATCATATATTAGTAAAATTGAGATTGGAGAGGGTTTAAAGAAAATGAAGTGCGAAAAATAATAGGGCTTGATGATATTCCAATTGAAGTGTGAAAGTGCTTAATAGATCAAGAAATTTTATGGCTTATGAATCTTTTTAATATTATTTTAAAGACTAAAAAAGTGCCGGATGAGTGGAGAAAGAGTTTGTTTGTTCTTGTTTTTAAAAAATAAAGGTGATGCACAAGAGCGTGCAAATTATAGAGGAATTAAGTTATTGTGCCATACATTAAAATTATGGGAGAGAGTAATTGAGCATAGATTACGACATGATACAAAAGGTTCTCAAAGTTAGTTTGGATTTATGTCGGGCATGTCTTTTATAGTTGCTATACATTTTTTGAGAGGTTTAATGGAGAAGTATAGAGAGAGTAAGGAAGATCTACTAATGATATATGTTAATTTAGAGAAAACATATGATAAAGTTCCAAGTGAAGTGCTTTAGAGAGTTCTAGAAAAGAAAGAAATTAATAGTATTTATATTTAATCCATTAAGGATATGCATGTTGGAGTTGTCACATGTGTTCAAACACAAAGAGGATTGACCAAGTACTTTTCTATTTCAGTTGGATTACATCAAGGATCGTCTTTAAGCCCATATTTTTTTTGTTTTAGTTATAGATGTTCTTACTAGACATTTATAAGAGCATGTATTTTGGTATATGCTTTTTGCTAATGATATTCTTTTTGTTGATAAGACTAGAGAGTGAGTTCAAGAAAAGCTTGAATTATGGAGGTCAACCTTAGATTCTAAAGGCTTTTGTTTGAGTAGATTTAAAACCAAATACATGGAGTTTGTAGAAGTTCTAGTGACGGAGTGATGATAATATGTGATTAAGTTATTAAAAAGAGTGAACATTTCATATATCTTGGATCTATTGTTCAAAGTGATGGTGATATAGATGAGGATGTTATTAATAGAATTCAAGTTGGATGGTTGAAGTGGAGGAAATGCATCGGGCCTATTGTGTGATAGAAAAGTATCGCTTAGAATTAAGGAAAAAATTTATGAAATGGTGGTGAGACTTGCAATGCTTTATGACACAAAAATATTTACCAATAAAAGAGACATAAATTAAGTATTGTAGAGATGAGGATGCTTAGGAGGATGAGTGGCTTTATACTTAGTGTCAAAATGAGAAACAAATATATATATGATAAGGTTGGAGTAGCTCTAGTGGTAGATAAGATTAGAGAGAGTTGCTTTAGATTGTTTGGTCACATTAAACGATGGCCGTCCGATGATCCAGTTAGGAGGGTAGATGTATTAGATTCAACCTATGTTAAGAAAGGTAGAGGTAAACCTAAAAGGGCTTGCTAGGAAGTATAAAAAATGATTTTAATTTTTTAGGATTAAATGGGAATATGACACTTAATAGGTCACATTGAAGAAAAAGGATTTATGTAGCTAATCTCACGTAGTGAGATAAAAGCTTATTGTTGGTGGTGGTGACACATTGCTTTCGAGAAATTTTGAAGTGCTAGGAAAATTTAGATTTGAATTTATTTCAAAGTTTGTGTAGTCCTTGCAAGCAATTGGAGTTATTGACATATACTTCATTCAATATTGTTTAATTTTATTCTTTTAAACAAAGTTTAGCTTATTTATCATAGAATTAAGTTAAAGCAATATAAATTTATTGGCATTATCAATTTTTAAGAAAATAAAAGGGGTGTTTATCTTTACTTAATGGATTATAGTTATGTGTTAGATGAGGTCTATCTAATTTTTTTTCTTGAAACCTTATGAGTGAGGGAAGAAGTGATGCATGTTGTTAGCTAAATTTTTTAAGCAGTTAGCTAATTACTAGATGCAAGTTTATTTACAATTTAAGCGTAATTTTTTTTGTGGGACAAATGGATTTATGAGTATAAGGGGACAAATAAACAGTGGGAAAGATAGATACTAGAGAGAGTTAGGCGGGAAAGAGATCAACTGTTGGCTATAAAAAAAATCTTAGAATTTTATTCAATACTCAATTTTTTTTGTAGCTTTGTGACACACTATATAAAATAGGTTCCTCAATGCTTCTTTAAAATAACTTGAACTAATAAGGTAAAGTATAATGGTTCTTATAAAGTTAGAACTTAAGTAAAATATAATTAAAACATGTGCAAAAATTATATGGCACATTACAAAAATTGATTTAGACAAGATTATGATAATCAAGATTATCGTGCATGAACTCACCTAGGTCGAAATAAACTCTTCTTTGAAGAGTTGGTAAGTGGAGATCATGATAGTGGTTGATGTGGAACTAGAGTGACATTTTTATTAGTAATAGCAATAACATATTGATTACTTGCAAAAGGATGCATGGGCTTTGGATTTGTTGATTGGCATAATCCAATTAGTGATCTAGGCGAAAATACAAAACATGATAATATATTTATGGCAATAGTGGTAGTACAAATCCAATTTGAACAAGTGTAGCTGACATTTTTATAAGAAATTGAGTTAGATTCTGTAGTTGAATTGGTAGAGAATTTGTATATTTTCACACATTAATGTTATAATATATGAGCGCTGATGGGAAAAAAATTAAGTTAACTAGCCATGGAACAAGCAATAGTAGTTGAAAAATAACTCATACCTCCATATATAGATGTTGTGGACAGCTGTAGTGGCTGTAGGCTCTCTAAACTTAGCTGTAGCATAGTCTTTTGTAAGATCATTTATTTTTGAAGCCCTTGGTCAATCCATTCTCAAGCATGAAGTCAAGCTCAAGATTAACCACATCATTACCCTCATGCTCAAGCACACAAGGGAAGGGGTGACAATGAGACGGGTGGACATTTAGTGACTGGGCAAATAACTAGAGCCTTTTTGTTTTTCTCAACGCACTAAGCTATTTTAGCATTGCATATCTCAACATGAGATCTAATATGTATTTTCTTATCTCTTGGTTGGACAATTTAGGCTTTTATTTTGAGTTCTTGAATTCCACACCCCTCATTTGAAAAGTACCCCTTATCATTGTAGATTTGGATGATTTGTTAGCATCCACAATTTTTTTTTCCAGGAAGGACAACATTATTCTTTTATTTTGAAAATACTTGAGGCAACTTATCACTAAGAGTTCTATCATATAGCTTGTTATCTTCTATTTGAGTTTCATAAAATGTATTCATTTTATTTTGCAAGTACCAAATTTCTTTTGTAATGCAATAATTTTTCTATAATCATTTAGAGGGGCATAAATGCTATTGAACATCTTAATCCAATATGGTTTTAGTTTCAAGAGTCATTATATTCTTTATATTAATTTAAATTTTAAGATGATTAAGAGGCATTGAAAAAAACCTTAGTGAAATATTTTTATAACGATTCTCATGATGGTCTCTGTTGTGGAGAAGATATCTCAATGCTTTGGTTTTACTATCTTGATCAAATGATGGAATAAGTACAAAATTAGATTTTCATATTCAAGATATAACATTAAAACACTAGATTAGCCCTTGCCAGCTATCTCAAATATTGAATTTTTTTTATAAAATGAATCAAAACACTAGATTAGCTCTTGCAGTTATCTCAAATATTGAAATTTTCTTATAAAATGAATGGCTTGGCATCGAATCCAAATTCTTAAAAGATTCAACAATTAGTCCAAATATCACCATCATATGAAGCATTAGCTGCAATTATTCTTGTTATTTTTCTAAAACAAAATGCAATTGCAACTTTTAAATACATGTCTTAGTGCTGTAGAAGATTCTGTTCAAAAGTGCCTTCATTGTAGGCTGAAGAGCAACAAACATTGATGTAGATGGAGGTTGCTCTACTTTTGACAAGAAATTCTCAGCTTTATCAAGAAGTTTTTATAAATTGGATGGAGATCTGGAACTTATTATTGGTGTCTTTGAGCTTGGCCTCAATCTCCAAATCCTTAGCTGATATTTGCACACTTTTAATGATAAGGAGATCTCTTAGATTTAGATGATTGTACTGTTCAAACTTGATGGTAGCGCTTATAATCTAAGGGCTTGTGTAGATTAGGAGCTATCCAGCTCGAAAGAAGGTCAATGAAGATTGAAGGTATGATTTTTTTGACTTTGAAGAGGTGGAGATGTGGAGGATAGTAGCTATGATTTGCATGTTGATAGAAGTAGGCACTTATTTGAAGGAGGATGAAGGTGGGAGGCGACACACGAGTAATGCAATAGAGATGTGTGTGACTTTATGGCCAGAGCATGATGGGCGATAATGTGAGCACATGGGGGTGGCAGAGGTAGTGAGTTGTAATAGGCTATATTAGAACTTCAAGGAATTGAAATTGAATAGAATTATGCAAATTGTGAGATTATGAGCACACAATTGATTAGCACGAGCGTAAAGTAGTAAACATGTTTTGTGGCACAAACTATGGAAATAGCTAAGCATGAAAAAGTATGAGACAAACAATGATGGAAACAATTGTATAAGAGAAAATTGTGGGTGAGGATCATCGATGGGCTTATACAACTTAATAAAGGAGAAGATATATATGAGAGGCGAGATGAGTGAGACATAAGTTTGATTTTTTTTAATAGTTTAAGGACTCTATATATAGAACAGGGTTCTAATTGTATATTAAAAATAATCTAAACTTGTGTAAAAATAGAATGTGTCCATATTATAAAATTAAAATATAATTAAAATTTGGACAAATATTAAATGAATTAGTGCTAAAATCAATTAAGTTAGAAATCTGTTGACTAAGATGAACTTGCACCATAAACTAATTTATAGCATATGAAGAATTTGAAGAGATAATTATATAAAATCTTTCTTGATGTTTAGTATTACACTTCTTTGGCAAATATAAGTATGCATATGTTTGTAAGACCTACATCTCTTTATTCAACTTCTAAGTCATCAGCCTTAAGTTTTTACATAACTTGGGAGTGAGGCAGGGCATATAGTCACCAAAAGAGGTTAAGAGTGGTAGGTTGTGAGGGAATAAAGACATCAAATGATAGAATCATAAAATTTTCAACCTTTTTTATTAAATTTAGAAATTAATTTGGTTTTGAGTGAAATAGGTTTAAAATCTATGAATCATTATCATTAAAAGGTGGGTTCTTTTTTTAGTATTTTCTATGAATATATTTAACACTCTAAATGACATTCATCATGAACAAATGAGAAATGAAAATTCATAATGTCAACCCTAAATAGGTAAGATTGTGTTAATGATGATGATGACGATGAGGGGGATGTTTTAGGGTTTGGGTGATGCTGAGCTTTGATGGTCCTCATTGTCTGCAACTCTTTTTTGTTACTAACTCGTGTTGTGGTACTTGATGCACCTTTTCACTTTTTGTTTCTTATGTGAGGTTTGTGGATTTTCTTAGTGACATCTGTTTATGTTATAATAGTTAGTGATCTTTACATTTGATTATTCGGATTTTAAGAGCTGTTTTGAACGATGGATAAGGCTTGCATACGGGATGTTTTAGGGGCTGTTTGGCTGTAGGATTTAACGTAAATCTAGCTAAATAGTATTTTTGGAAAAGTTAAATCCGGTGCCTGCTGTAATCCGGTGTAAGCCGCTTTGAGGTGTTAAATCCGGATTTACTAAATCTAGTAGTTCGATGGATTTAATTTATTTTAGCTGGGGAGAATGAAACAAGCTGGAAGCATGGCACCAAGGTAGTTGAGCGGAAGTGGGGAATGGAGAAAACAGGGAAGGTTGTCCTCATATAAGTTTGGAGAAGCTATAAATTCCTTCGCCCACTCTTCTCTGCTCTCTCTTCCATTGCTTGCTTGTTCCTCGACTGCATCTTCTCGTCCCAATCATTCTTGTGTTTGCCAATCGTGTAGGGTTCCAGTGTAGCTTGTGAGTTTGTTGATCCTCTCCGATCTTGAAACTCCGCATAAGAGGTAAATGCCGTTTTGTGAAATTTTTTTAATTCCTACTGTTCCATTATGCTATTCTCGTTCCCGCATCACTGTATATTGCAATTTCTTCTTCCGGTTTGTACTCTCTTTTGTCCTCTTTCTATTCATTTCTAGTTTTTCTGAACATTTTTTTGTTGTGTTTGAACATGTCCAAACATCTGTTGCCTCACTATCAGATATCATGAATTCTAAATATTGTGAATAGATAGACACAAACACATGTAGTTGTGCTCTTGTAGACTAGATAAGAAGATATACATACATCCATGGGATATGGATTACAATAATACTGGTAGTGAAGTCAGTCATATGGTTTTGAGTTTGTTCTTGGAACTAATGATTCAAATCTTTCATTTATGTTATTTTTTGTGATATTTTTATTGGTCCTTCGAAGGTATATTTTTTTATGGATTATCTGGCAGAACTAGGTGATATGCTAAGAACTTAGTGTTGGTTTGGTTTAATTCCTTTGTCGTGAAGTGCTTATATCTGTTTAGCAACTTTGAATCATAGCCATGTGTTTAGGGTGTCTAAAATTTCTATTTGACATTCTAAATGATTCCCACTGTTTGTGACACTATACAAGAAACAACAACCTCTATAACCAATTTTCTTTTGCTAGCATGCAGTGATATTTGATAGACAAGTGAATCATTGCATGAATCACTAGCATGCAGTGATATGTGAGTCACTGAATGATATTTGATAGACAAGTTCATGCAATGCGATTTCCTGTTTTAGTATCATAGATAAATGATAGTTTAACTTGTTGAAATATTGAAAAGTTAAAATATTTTGAAAAACTAGAAATTGCCTTATAAATTTATGATATACACTGAATATATTTGCAGATTGTTAGTTGCTTTTAGACACATCGCCTTAGATTCATACAAATTATCATAAGACCATACCAATTACTTAGTTATCATATAATTTTATCTATCAATTTTTATTCTCATCGGTTTAATGCATATGCTATACCCATTTGTGGGCTTTGATAATATTATAAAGGGGGATTTACATACATGCCACACAATTCTTATGTATTTTCATATCTAACACCCATATTTTAATTTTTATATATATAACACCCTAATCTTCAATATCACCTCAAAAATACCATCATTACTCACTTTTTAAAAGTGAAATGCACCTTTTTAAGCATAGTAAATTATTAGATAAGTAAATAACTAACTTTAGGTGTTAGATATGTAAATGCATAAGAATTGTGTGGTATGTATACAAATCTTCCTATTATAAAATATGGAGAATATTAAATAATATCATGAACGTTTTTCTGTTGTGTTTAAATTTGGTTATGAAGATTTAAATCTTCGTTGCAGATTTGTAAGGGTTGCATCTTTCTGTTCCGTAAGAACTCCATTAGTTTTGTCTTATGTAAAAGAGCTTCATCTGTATAGATTGTTGTTTTTTATTCATTTAAATATATGGCGAATATACTAATTTAAAAATTTTATAAGATGAGACTAATTTTATTAGTTATCTTATTGAATTTCTTTCAAATTTAAGGTTTGAGGATTCTTTGAAAGACTTTTCCTTCAGTTTTTGAATGATTAATATGCGAAAAATAATCGGCCCAAAGGAAGATTATTTTTTGGCCAGATTTTATGCAAGAACAAAATAAATTTATATTATCATGATAATACGTATCCAAAGATACATATTGTGTGTAATTTATTATCAATATTTGTTGACTGTAATTTTAAAAATACCTTATTTATGTCCAAAGATTAAATTGCAATGTTGTGTTAGATATCTTATATGTGGCAATTTTATTAAATATTTTATTTCAATCATATGTTTTGTTGATATTTTGTTTACATTATATATGCATATGGAAATGATAATGTTGTTAATTGTGAGTATTATTTTTACTTTTTTCAGTTAATGTTACTTCTATATCTGCCAATTTGAATAACATTCCAGTTCTCAATCTTTGGTTGAATGTTCTCATATTTGCGAGATTGAATGTTTATATCTTTAGATTCAATTGTTTCTGAATCTTTTGAAGAGATTCAATCCTCAACGAGAATCAGTTCTTTGTTTCTGCTCATAAATTTATGATATTTTATTATTTTTACAAATAAAATTTAATTCAAATACTATTTAGATAATTTGTAAATTCAGATTTAATAAATTCTCAAAATTGTTTGAAATGTTCGATACTAAATTTAGTTAAGTTGTAGTAAATTGCTTGTTATATATTATTAATATTCATAGTAAATTAATGCTAGCCCTTCGCTAAAATACATAACTTTGAATACAATTCTCATCTGTCTCTTCCTCACATAGATATCCTGTTCCAATTGAATTATTTGGTTAGCTCATTAAATGACTATTTAATAACCTAGTTTTAATAATTAGGAAGTTGGAAAATGCATAATTTGGAGTCAGTGACTAGCTCTAACACTTCGATTGCACTTGGCAAAATAATTTCACCTTGTCGGCCAAGTCAAAGATTTTCACGACAAAAAAAAAATCTACTCACAATGTGTTTCCAGTGAAACAAAGAGGAAAAATATATTAAATGGAAGCATGCACAATTTCAGATCAGTAATCAACCAATGCAGGCTATGTTTCTCACATCAACAAACAAAGTACAACTAAGAGTAAATTCTTTAGGCGTGGTAAATATTTTCGAAATGCATAATATTTAGTCGAGAGCACAACCTCATCTTCTTATGAGTTTAACTTGCTTTGTTAAATTTCGTTTTGTCACTTACTTTTGTAAAGTTTAATTTATTTGATCTTTATATATGAAGAACATATTAAAGGAAAGTTTGTGCGATAAGATACAAACACTCCTAATTATGATGGTGATGGTAGATATTCTAATAGGACTCCAAGATTGCCAGAGCAACATAATGTTGTTTTAGGTGAGCTCTTAATGGAGCAGTTTTTGTATGAAAATATTTCAAATGGAATATTAAAGAAAGAATCTTAGGAGATTTAGTTGCAACCTTGAATCGTTGTTTGAGCACAACCTACACAAAGATAGTAGTAATGATAAGTTTTAAGAATATGAAGACAGATTTTAGGATCCCGCACCATTGTCCAATAGAAGTGGATGGGGTTGGGAAGAGGAATTGCACTTGCCTACTTCATCTGATGAAATTTGCGACAAGATTATTCAGGTTGGTTGTATTCATAATCATTGTCTCTTGTGAGTTTAACTTCAACTCTATTTTTCTATCAATCTTATAATATCCTCTTATCATTATTTCTAAGAAAATTCTAGCCTATCAATAATATGATATTTTCAAGAAAGTATGTGCTGATAACATTGCTATTGACATAGAAGCACGTTCATCAGAGTTTGAAATACCATCCAAGAATAGAATAGTAGAGATGCTCGACATTTAGTGCTGTAATCGGGTCTACTTATCAGATTGAACTTGGTTTGGACAAATTAAAAATTGTTCATGTTCAGTTCGAGTTCTAGCTGAGCTTTCGTGTAGATATTTAAACTTAACTTATTTAATTTTATCTATGTTCAAGCTTGGTTTGTACTTGGTTTGTTTGAAATAATTGAATTAATATATAATTGAGTTAATTAATGAGTTTTAAATGAGTACTAAAATTTTCTGTAATTTTTTGCTATAGTTATCCTCTTAAATCTCATGTAAGTTTCCTATACAATCTAAAATCTAGATTCTAAAAAAATATTAAATCATGAAAAATTTAATAAGGGGTAAGCTTGGCTAAAGTATACATAAAAATCAAGAGCTAAATGTTCTGATAATATGATGCGGCATGCGAAAGTCGATGCGAAGACGAGAAAATGCCTGTGGAAGTCAATGTGAAGACTTGGGAATGGACGATTGAAGTCGATGCAGAAGGGGAGTTAGGGCTTCGCTTCAAGGGATGAAAGTTTAGAGCTTAGGGCTTGAACTGCGAATGCAAGAATAAGAGAAAATCACAAAGTCCACGACCCTCAACTTTTAATTAAGTATTGAACTCGTGAGTTGTGACTTGAGTTGTTAGGTCACATAGTTAAAAGGAATTTTTTAACCTTAGTTAATCATTTCTATAATTTATATGTGTTTTTTATTTTTTATTTTGAGAATTTATCCTTATAATTTATAAAATTATAATCTCAATTATATTATATAAATATTTAATTAAATGTATAATATATTTTATAAATTATACTACTAAATTATAATATATTTTTATGAAATATATAATTAAAAAAATTTTAAATTATATTTACTCATATTTTTTAGATAATAAATAAATTATCATCAAGCTTAATATCAAGGATTTAACATATTTAACAACGAAGATGTTAACATATACAAGCATATCACGTCACGTTCGCCCATTTAACCTTCGAGTTTTAAAAAATCGTTTAAACTTGTTTGTTTATTAGTTTGAATAAACATAAACGAGCATTAATCGAGCCAAGTTCAAGTAGTTCAATGAGTGTACTGGTCCATTTACAACCTTATCGACATTGAAGATTCTGAACATGTCTGTGATGGTGTTAGCTTCATTAACCAATTTGATAGGACACTGCTAAAAATGGATGTGGACGCCACGCAGAGAATACAGAGAATGCTAATGAAAGGAAGAGTGGGTCGAAGAAAGCTAGTGCTGATAATGGACAAGGCTCGCAACGCCTGGGGAAACGTGTTGAGATAGAAGATTTGAATAAACTTTTGCATAAGCAGACCAAAAGTGCTCAAACATTGAAATTGTTTTTAGATTGATATGCTCTTATCACAATGGCTGATTGCTTAACAAAATTGAGAGATATATAAAATCTATCAAATTAGCTAATTTTGACTGTTTATGATGCAATTAAGGACAATATGAACAACCAAGTTATTCTTATGACATGGGAGAACCAATGCTACATGCTTGAATATAACATATTGTCGCCACACATCCACGATTCCATGATCATCCTGTTTAGATTTAGAAATTAATGTTGTTTGTAGCTTCTAGTATGGTCTGTGCTATTTTGTACTACATTTTATTATTATGTTTAGATGTGTGTGTTAATCTTTATTGATTAGTAGTATATCTTGTTGTAATGTTTTATATGTAGTAGTTCCAGTTATTGTTCTATCACTTGTTCTAAATTTTGTCAATAAAATAAAGTGTGTTGTCTTGTCCTGCTATTGTTATTGATGTTATTGTAAAATTTACAGGATGCCTAATTATTTGAGAGGAGTACTACTTGTTCCATTTTGTGATATGCTCGACAACTATATAGAGGCTAATGAAATTGACTGGCACAATCGATAGAAGAGAATAGCGGCTTTTCAGATGACGATGATCATATTCCCAGGCCAATGTTTGATAGATGTTATATAGGAAAGCAATATGTCAAGGATGTTATAGACAGACATCCTGTTCGTTTATACAACTGCTTTAGGTTACCACCAAAAGCATTCAACCAACTACGTGAATTATTGGTAGATTGTGGGCTGCTTTGTGATAGAAAGAACATCGATATCGCTTGGCAGCTTGGAATATTTCTTCGAGGAGTCACCCATGCATATAATTAAAGGTAGTTATGTTAATTTTTCTAGCACTCATTAAAGACAGTAAGTAGGCATTTTAGAAATGTGTTGCATGTAATAGTGATGTTAGAAGATGAATTTATCAATATTCCTCTAAATGAAATTGAGCCACATCCTTATATAACAATAAATCAACAATTCTATTCTTTTCTTCAAAAATGCAATTGAGCAATAGATGAAACACATATACCAGCTATTGTTAGCCGAGATTTGCAAAATAAGTATTGTAATAGGAAATGGTTTACCTCCCAAATGTTATGACTGCGATATCATTTGATCGACAATCTCTCTACATAACTTCTAATTGGGAGGGATCTGCAGCAAATATGAGGGTATTGTGATGGTCTATGGAGCAAGGTGGATTTCAAGTATCTCATGAGAGATACTATTTAGTTGAATCGGGTTACGTGAATATCGATAAACTTATGACCTTTTTTAGAGGTTATTGATATCATTTGAGTGAGTACTAAAGTGGTAGTCGTAGGTACATAATTGCAAAAGAGTTGTACAATCATCGATATGCCTAGCTATGAAACGCGTTGTAAAACGAGCGAACCTTTGTTCAGCCTGAAAAAGTACTCTTTGTATTTGGTCAGATAAATGACTTGAAATTCCAGTGTTCGTGTTTAGCTCAAATTGTTTGAAATGGCGTATATAAGCTCAAAATGTCTTGAAAAGCAATAATCTAAAAATATGAAGGAGACAGGATTTGAACCCGGGCCAATATTTTGCATGGCAAAAGCTCCAACCACTAAGCTATGTTTACAATTATGATATATATATATATATATAGAATTTTTTTATTTTGAGCTAAATCGAGCCGAACATGATCGAACAAAGGATTAGTCATGATTGGATCGTTTATAAATCGAGATTAAAATATTTATTCGTATTCGGCTCGCTTGCTTAACGAACGAGCCGAACAAGAGCTACTTAATGAGCTGAACACGAGCTGTTCACGAACAACGAACTTTTTTGACAACCCTACGTCGTGGAGAGGACATTTGGTATTTGGAAAGAGAGGTTTCAAGTGCTCACTCTTATGCGACAATATCCTTTAATTGTTGAAGCTGATATATTAACATTGCGTGTGCAGTATTACACAATTTCATTGACCGTTTTCATGACAATGATATATACCTTAATGTCTCAAACTGAGATGCACCATGATAGCAACTTATGATAAGTGACAACAAATGATAAGACGTCAACTTACATGCGATAATTGGAGAGAGAGAGAGAGTTTTGGGGGGAGTGAGACATGCTATTGCTATTGACATGTGAAATGCACATATAAGTCTTGAAGTTTAGTACTTATTAAATATTTTTTTTAATGTTTTGAACCATAATTATGACAATTCATTTTGAAAATGCAGGATCTTGCACAAAGCAACCATTCTTCTTAATATCTTTAACTGTAGTCTCAACACACATTACAACACATTTATAGTTTGAGGCGGCCATGTTAATTGATACCATTTATTATTTTCACTGTGCTTTTGTGACTTTTATTCGAGAATCTATTAGAGATATTATTTGTTCTAGTTTCAACTTGGGTGTAATTTGTATACTGTTAACTACATTGATATTATATCTTTAATTGCTTGGTTTACATCTCTTTGACTTTTAATTGCTTGGTTTACATCTCTTTGACTTATTTATTTAGTTAGTCTTTTATTTTGTGATAAAAATACAATAAAAATTAACCTCTAACAATTCATTATTTAAATATTAAATGAAATAACTAACTTAAATCTTGATATAAGTAACCAAACAGTATCATAGGATTTAACTAGATTTAACCATCAACATACCAAAATAATTTTCTGGATTTACCTTACACATGATTTACTAAATCCAGATTTATTGGATTTATTAAATCCTACTTGAGTTAAATCTTCTGTGCAGCCAAACAACCCCTTAGAGTTCAGGATTTTTAATTTAATTAGGATGGTGCATAAATGCTAATCACATAAAAAATAGAATTTTTAAACCAAAAAAATAATAAATGCTCATAACTTTTTTTAGATGTAAGCTCAAAATACATTAAAGTCAAACCAAAAGGATTATCTAGTGATCAATTAATTTAAAGAAACCAACGAGAAATTTGAATTATGAAAATGAGCAAGTAATTGGATTTTTTTTAGGTAATTGAAATTGTAGTTGTAGTCAATTTGATAAAAAAGACATGATTATTGCAACACCAATAACAAATATTGAAAAATTAGATTAAGGAAAGAGATCAACAAAGCGATGAAAATTTAGATATTACTAGTATAAGGAGATATCTTCTTATGGAAGTTGTCTATTGCAATTGCATTGCATTCAAAAGAGTCCTACATCAATAGACACAGATGATTGAAAGAGAAAATATGAAAGTCATTTTATGTTAAGTAAATTATTTTTATGTTTTTTACAATGGCTTATAGGGTTGCACAATTAGGGAAGAGAAATTCAAAAGTCAAATTCTATGTATGATCTCAAAATAGGTGCCAAAATTTATAAATATTGAATAGGAATAATTGTAGTCATAGAATGTCTCATGCACAACCATTGTTCGACTTGGGTATAGTTAAACAAAAACATCAAGGATGCTAGACTTGGCTTGCATGTTGCATGTTATGGGAATCCAACAATTAACATCTTTACTCAAGAGAGGAAGGGTAATGCTATCCATAAACATCCAAAATTCCTCTTTTAAATGATTACATGCTATGTATCAACAGATAATCTATTAACTCACCAATAAATTCTATTCACATGTCACCTCAACACCACATCGAATGCACTTGTGGCAATAGTTGACAGAGTACAAATTGAATTTTTATGGATTTCTAAATAAGTATTTTATATTTAAAGAAGATAAGTTGCATAACAACAACAACAACAACAACAACAACAAGCCTTAATCCCACTAGGTGGGAAGATAAGTTGCACAAACAATTTAAATTTTATGGCAATTATATCTCTTGATTCAAGCCATCCAAATTATGAGCTATGGTAGATAATTTAGTAAGGACATTACATTCTTATAAACAATTATCATAAACATGTCCAAAAATATCTAAGTAAAATGAAAATTATGAGATAGAATTAAAATAAAAATTTTAACTAGTAGACTTGGATTGATCATTTATGTACTTGGAGTTTTTTGATTAGTGTAAACACAATGGTCCCCATCAAATTTTCCCTCATTGATTTTGGTGTCTTGTAATCTTGTGCAATGACTATTTCCTTATGAAGGGAAATTGTGAAATTAGTTTTCAAGATTATTCCAGTATTAATTGAGTTAATTGTTATTTATTAGTTGATGACTATAGAAAAGTGTAGCATTATTTTTTGGCTATTCATCAATTATGTATAGATTAAAATTGACACTATTGAGTCGCATGCAAATAATCTAACTTTTGAATTATTATTATTATTACTACTATTATTGCCACTACAACTTTCTTCTGTTATCCATGAAATATTTTTTTATCTTTTAATTGATGATTTCTTAATTTTATCCAATGTCATAGTCAAGCGACATGCTATTCTTAATTGACATGTATTTGATTGCATTGCCTCAATTTTTAAAAATTTTTTTCACTTAAAATATATGACTTTTTTTGCTGTTGCAGGAGAACTTTATTTGGTGGTGCTCGCCCTAGGGAATTTGTAAGATCATTATCTATTTTTTTTTATCATACTTTTATTCTACTTTTAACTGATGTTGAATGCAATTGTAGGTTCTCAAGGAACGGGCAATAGATGCTATTGATAATCTTGAAATTGCTGCACAATCTAACTGGTAAATTAGAGTTTCATGTGTTAATAGCATATTAATTACATTATATACAATAAAAAAATAATTTCTACTGTTGGTACAATAATTTGAGGATGTAGTTCTAATTAAGAGCCTAAAAGAAATTTGTACTATATTTAGTTAGTTATTTAGATGCTTAAAAAGATATTCAAATGTATCTTGGCATATGTTATTTGCAAATGAATTTTTTCATATTGAGATGTTTTTTTGAAGTAAATAATAATTTAAGAGCAAGAAAAGTTCCTTTTTTAAAAAGAAAATGAAACTTAGGATTAATGTGACTTAGTATTTGGTATAAAACTTTGGGCTACATACAATTGATATTTATTAGTTAATATTGTTAATAGTTTTATTAATACCTATCGATATGCTTAAGTACCCTAGATTTACTATGCAAGGAATGAGATATAGACGGGGACATGTTAAAGTTAGATAATTAAAACATATAAATGATTCATGAATACTATATAATATAAGTACGATGGAGGTTTAAGTTTTGTAAAATTTCTTTCAAACTTATTATATAATATATATATGGGGTTTGGATGCATGATAAAAGTATCAAGAAGAAAGTAGATTAATTATATTAGAGAGAGTGGGTGAAACACCTATTAAAGGTAAGTTAATCAAAGTGGACTTGAGTAGTTTGATGTCACATGATGGAGGGTAGATGTTCTAATAGATGGTAGATATATGATAGAATTATGAAGCGCATATATAGAAGTCAATAGTTGTGACTTTTGAAAATTAGAATTAGCATCTCATCTAGCACTCAATGAGAATGAATGGAGAATGATTGTAGAGCCGACCTCAAATAGTTGGGATAAGGTTATGTGCTAATGATCATTATGATTATATGAATTGAATTTTACTTAACCATCAATAGCACTATTCTATTTGATGGGAATTTTTCTTGTTTTGTGCCATACTAATCATTGTTTTAAAATTCTAGCCTACCAATATTTGTAGTTCGACTATTGTTATCATTATCAAATGACTTAAAAAAGGGGCTTAGAAAGAACTGTTATCATAGAAAATAATTAGTTTTATTTGTGGAATGTACTAAAATAGGGAAGATGCATTTTTATTTAGTTTTATATCCTCTTAATTAAGAATATTCATCTCATATATATTTTTTCTATTTGTACATGCATTGCCTATATATAGGCATCAATAATATATAAATTTTTTTTCAAGATATCAGAATAGGGAAACCCTAGCCATTTTTTTCTAGGTTGATTCCATATAGGAAATTCTCACTCTGCATGTCCAACCCACCCTCCCTTGTTTATTTTTGAATTACCTTGATCCACTAATTGTCATTTTTCATGAATCGCACACTTTACTGCTTAGACTTTGTCTTGCACCACATTACTAGTTACTATGTTTGTGTTGTGTGTGTCATTGACAACTGTTACTATTGCTTGTTATCACATCTCTTACTCTCATGCATTACTTGTGCATCTGCGAACGTTTTTTTTGTGTTGGATTTTTGCTACTTGATGTGCATGTGCACATTTTTTATTTATTCACACCTAAGGTTTGAAATCTTGATAAGATTATTTTCTTTATATGAGCCCAAAAGCCTAACGTTTAACATTCTCACGACTTGCCCAATTTTTATGCTCTAATTATCTCTTATATTCTATTTCTATTCTCAACCAGTGCATGGCTTCTCACTAATCTCTCAATAATTTGAAACCCTTCTCCACTATCAGTATTGCCATCAAATTCAATAGTATGAATTATCTCTTTTAGTCAAAAGAAAGGTCTGCTTTCTGATCGACTTCCATGATAAACTCTATCACTTTGACGCACTCCCACCAGGTAGCAAGTTTGATGCTATCAAGTTTTCAAAATGGTTAGCTTAAGATGATGTTATTTTTACTTAGTCGCTAAGTAGACTTGAACCATCCATTGTTGCAATTGTCATGGTTTAAGTTTATAAAAAAGGTGTGGGATTTTTTTTAGGAAAGTAATTTATCTTTTATCAACATTCTCTATTATGATATTTTTCTTCAGCAAAATAACATGCATATTCATGAATTTTGGCAACTTGCTTAAAAAATGGGATGTGTTGCTTCAATATATATATATATATATATATATTTTGCTATTGATCCAACTATTAGATAGAAGTTGAATGAAGAACTTCTTATTGCTTAATTTCTTTTTGGCCTTTATACTTTTTTTTACGGTGTTCAATCTCAATTGCTTACTCTCTAATGTTACTAATATTCAACTATGCTTGTTTTGATTCCCTAGGTCATATAACTCTTTCCCCCCAACTTTTACTCTTGATTGAAAAACCTTGCTTGTCGACTCATGGTGGGTGGTGATTAGGGAAATCATGGATGTGTCGATAGTATTGGTGGTGATCATTGTTGTAGCCAAAATGCCTTTGTCTTAATTGCAATCATATCAATCATCCATTTGAATGATGCTAGGGAAATTTGGCTATCCCATTGTCATTTAGTGTAATGCCCACATCAAGTTCCACTTTGATTGCTCCTGACGCCATGAATTCTAATTCTAGATATATTTCTCTCAAAAAGATTATGTCTTGGGTTTTAGATTATGCTATTTCCTCCCCTATGGAAGGAACTCAACAATTTTTTTTAATCTTTCATGATGGCTCTTTTCTCTCTATTATTGATGTCATTGATTCTTCAATCTCTACAAATTTATTTATCTTTTATTCTATTTAACCTTAGATAATGTTTTTATATTCCACAATTTTCTATTAACCTTATATCTATGCATTGGCTCATTAAGACTCAAAATTGCTCATTAATATTTTATCACTCATTATTTCTTTCATGATTTCATTACAAAAGAGAAAATTTGGTGGAGTTTTTGAAGCTAGTATTTATTATCTCAAGTTTGTCGATTTCATTAAATTGTTTGTAATTTTCTCTTTTCAGAGGTACCACCATCTGGGTCATCCTGCCAAACATCTTTGGAGTTTTACTATGCCTTATGGATATTCAAATGATTTTATCACAAAATAAAAGTTCAAATTTCTTTGCATTGATCAAGCTCTTAAATTCATGCAATCTTTGTTTTTTCTTTGTTGTGTTGATAATGGAGTTATATATCAATCATATTTATATACATCTTAGCAAAATAGGGTATGTCCTTGGAGTTATATATCAATTTATACGATCTTTTCAATGAAGGTTGTAAGAATACAATTGACTGTAATAATCTTAGTATTCTAAGCAAACATAGACAATTTTATTTTTATTGTTATATTGATAAAATTAAAGTTGGAGAGGCTTTAAATAAAATGAATTGTGAAAAAATAGGAGACTTGATGATATTCCAATAGAAGTGTGAAAATGCTTAGGAGATTAAAGAATTTCTTGGTTTACTAATTTTTTTTAATATTATTTTAAAGATTAAACAGATGTTTGATGAGTGGAGAAAGAGTTTGTTGATTCCTACTTTTAAGAATAAAATCGATGCACATGAGTGTGCAAATTATAGAGGAATTAAGTTAATGTGCCATACATTGAAATTATGGGAGAGAGTAATTGAGCATAGATTACGATGTGATATAAAAATTTCTTAAGACTATCTTGGATTTTTGCTGGGTAGGTGTACCATGGATGCTATACTACCCAACAAAAATATAATGATGAAAATCCAAGTTAGTCTTGGAACGAACTAGGTCTACTATAGATGCTATACATTTGTTGAGAGGTTTGATCGAGATATATTGTTGGATGCTATACTATGGATTTTTGCTGGATATTCCCCTTATATCCTTATTTGTACCTTTGCCACTTTTATCCTTGATATGCGCTTCTCCTCCCCTATAGGTTTATACTCACAAGTCTCATCCATCTCCTTCAAAAATAACTTCTTTTTAGCTATGGCTAAGCATCCATTTATCACTAAGCCATCAGATTGCATCTCTCTGTTGCTCTCCACAAAAGTACATGCCCAATGTAACTAACCATCAATTTTATTTTTTGTCTCTTGATCTCTTTATCTTTTATCAGTTGCCTTTTCGTTGTTTACATTCACTAGTCCTGGAACGTACTAGGAGGCCTTGCTTGACACTTACTGGAAGGTGGCTATTGATAATGAAAAGGGTACTCATCTTGATCTTCATACTTAGGAATAGTTACACTTCTCTCTGGGGGTTAAACTTAATTATTATTGATTGTTAGTCATCGTTAAGTCCACCCAGATGGATCTATTTATTGCTTGAAAGGGCATTGCTCACATTAATGCCATTGACTATTTTGAGACTTTTCACATTTTGACTAAACTCTATTGGTCTTTTATCTACTGTCATTAATTAAGGATGTCCTATGTTACAAACATATGCTAATAATGACTTTTTTTTATGGGAATATTTTCAAAGCAAGTTATATGGAGCAACATGTTGGCTACGTCACTTAGGGGGAGAATAAAATTTGCATGCTTCAAATATCTATATATGCATTGAAATAAAGTCTTCATGTATGGTTCAACAAACTCTCTGAAGTTCTTGTTGGCATTAGAATATGAAGTAGTATAGTAGATCACAAGCTTTATTCAGAAACACTTGCTCTGGCAAGGTGATTCAGGTTGTATCGTTCAACAAAATCTCTGAAGTCCTTGCTGGTATTAGAATATGTAGTATAGTAGATCACAAGTTTTATTCAAAAGCACTTACTCTGGCAAGGTGATTTAGCCTGTATATGTTGATATGATTTTTATTTAAAGCGATATATCAGCCATCATTGAAATAAAAGAATATACATAACTTATTTTCAGCACTGAGTTTGCATATAGCATAATATTGTTCAATCTCAAAGAAAACATGTTATAGAACTTGAAGAAACTGACCTTTCGATGTTTTAGTTTGCCAATTCTCTTACGAAAAATCCACATTCATCCGAGAGCATGATAGTTATGATGAGTAAAAGATTTGGTCTATTAGAAACCTAATCATTTGAGTTCGTTCTTTTATGATTATTCATGTTGCCAATTGAACAGTCGGGATAAAGTTATTGAAGATGATGATGATGGTGTTTGCCACCTTATTTGACAATTTTATTGAAATCTTTTATTATGCCAACTCCAAATAATTGATATAAGGTTTGTGATGATGATTATGTTGTTGATTATGGTAAAGTAGAAATCTTCTGTAAAACTTTTTTATGATGCTATAATTGGTGCTGATTTGGATGTCAATGATTTGGGATTGTGCTATGACGTGCAGAAGATGCATCACTATGAGAGTTGATAGAGTTAAAAAGATCACCATTGCAGAAGTTGTAGAAAAAGACATGCAAAATAGAGTTTGATACTTAGTACAACTCACCATAGGGATTAATAGAGGATTCATGATACTGATCTCAAATATTTGTGATATGGCTAATGATAATGTTTTAATAAAAAAAATAATATACCAAAGGTAAAATGGCCATAAGCCTTGAAATTTTGTTCAAAGGCCATAAGCGCAGAAATTATAGAATAAGTCATGCAAAACAATTGGTACTTTATACAGCTCATCATAAGGATTAATGGAGGATTAATGATGCTGATCTCAAATTATGTTTAAATGAAAAACAGTGATGGACCTTATGTATGAACAAACTTTTTTTGTTTGATTCCATTAACTTACTAATTGAGTTCTCTGAAATGTGCGATTTAATTTTTTTGTTTAGTTAAAATTGCGATCAATAGCTCTTCATGGAATGCATCCTTACTACCTTACGTTATATCAAAGCAATGCTCTGGATTTGCTTGAGAAGGTTAGACTTACAAGCTGGCGTTTGTTTGTTAATATTGTGCACGTAGGGTTAAACCTGATGTCTTGAAGATTGAATCAAAGCTGGAGCCTACTGCATCTTCATATGATCGACTGATTGAAGGGGTCGAGTCATCTCCAGCTGAACGCAGAAGCGCAAGGAATGCCAACAGGAAAGATGATCAATCCAACCACGACAAAGGCGATGCTCAGAGGAATCCAAGGAGAAATGAGAACTGGAGAAACCCTAGAGAGATGGAGAAGAAGCCAGTAGAAAGACCACAGGAGAACGAAACATGGAGGAAGCCTATCCAGTCACCCAAGCCCGACACGCCGCCTGGCCCTCGGGTTATGAGAGCGGCCTCGGCGCTGGAACTTGCTCAGGCTTTCTCAAGGTCGATGTCCGATTCTAGGGTTGATAATCGCTACACTAACCAGAGGATACTACCACCTGGTCGAATACAGATTCCCTTCTCCAGGTTGACAGATACGAGGGAGATTTATTCAGGTTCGACTCATCGCCACATCAACGGCTATTGATTGACCTTTACCGAAACAGAGGATGGTTCCATTGAAGCTGGAAACACTGCTTTCTCGAGCAGCAAAGGAGCATCTGGATAACCAGGTTTGTTTAATTTATGCTTGACATTGTTCACCTTACATTTCTCCTCTTTGAGGCTCAATTTGGGGTTGTTTCTTGGTTATTTGGATTAGCTTCATTTCTTAAGTGGGGGTTCTGTGTGTGTGAGCTATATTTCATTAGAGAGGTATTTTTACCCTTGAATCTATTCAACTAGATTAATTAATTCCCACGCTGTGGAGAGGAGCTTTAAGGCCGCCTCATTACAAGTAATGATAAACTGTGATTCAGTTAATATTGATGGGTGGTTTAAACTTAAGCTTCGATTCTTTTAATTCTTAGTTGGGTAAAAGTATGCCTAGTGTAAAATTTTGGCTTGAGGATGGAATGTTTTCTTTGGATCTTAATCTATTTCCTTTTTCATCATTTCAAAAATGTCTTATAATTTTATTTTAGGGCATTTACATATATAATATACAATTCTTATATATTTACATATTTAACATCAAAACTTTAATATTTACATAGATGTCATCTAAATTTTAATAATGCATCAAAAATATCAAAATTTTAAGTGTTAGATATGTAAATGCATAAAGAAATGTGTGTTATGTATCTAAATCTCCCTTTAATTTTTATAGAATTGCATAATTTGAAAGTTTGTAGCTTCTCTCATTGAGGTAGAAAATGGAGTCTTAAGTTGGAGAGATGTTGGCCCATCTTTGTTGCTAACCCCAGTAGTCACAATGATAAGGTCTAACTCATGAATTCCACATCCAAAACTCATACCCCCACTATATTTCTTTCTCTTCGCAATTGTGCTAATCATAATTCTATCATAAGGTCAAAATATTTTCAACAGATTTGTTAGTCTACCTCGATCATGACAAAATATTATATTATTAGGGTTCATGGTCAACAATACTTAAATTGATTCTTAACAAAGAAATAGATGGTTCTAAAATTAGATTTAAATTCATCATTAATTAAGAATAATTATTTAATGGTGAGGTGATTTTTGACAATTCCTTTCTTTCTCTCTATAATCTATGTAATTAACTCTCATATTGAAAAGAGACACTTTGGGGATGATCTCTATAATCTATGTCCAAATTAGAGATCTTGTTACTAATATTTAGAATCTCTATAATCTATGTCCAAAAGAGACACTAAGCATATATTCGTATTTAAGGAAGGCTGCTTCACTCACAAATTAGAGATCTTGTTACTAATATTTTGAACATGCACATCTTTGAGATTTTCATTTAGGTGTTTTACTTGAAAGCTTAAAATGCTTAAAGGAGCAACAAAACTAAGTTTTTTTTTTTTTTAATTCCTAAGATCTTAGAATATCTTCATTAGCTTAAATAACGACATTTCTAGATTCATTTACTTATATACCATTATGTAAATTATGAAGCTAAGCTTATTAATGACCAATTGGCATATTTGATTAATCTACCAATATATTGGGTTACTCAAAAAGCTAATACTAGATTGCTATCAAAGGGAGAGGTAACCTTCAATTTCTTTATTCTACATAAAAAAGAGGTATTTCAATTGCATTAAAGAGCTTTACATTCCTTAATGTGCTTAGCCACTTTTAATACTTCCACAACTACCATCCATTACTTTTAAAATGTTCTAAACTTCCTATTTCTCTTACATAGCCACTCTACCACAAGTCCTATTGACATTTCTTTCTTTGTTGATCAATAAAACTTGTTTGGTTTGTCCCATTCAAGCAAACCTTGATGCTTCAAAGTTTTAACCCATATGGTTACATTATCAAATTCTAAATCAAATCTTGTATTTACTAATGCACACAATTCTATCATTATTAATAAGAATCTAGATCTTCTTTTGCTTCTTCTAAATGGCATAAGGAAAGTCCACTTTTCTCATATCTTTTTTACTTCGATGATTGACTCTTTATCAATCTTCATTGATAATTTATTTTTCATTTGATTTATTTTTTGGAGGCTTAGTTATGATGTATCCACCTCATTTTATGTTGATAGTTTTTCTTTTTTTGATAAAACTAATTTGAGAGATTTTTATTTCCTTCACTCTCTAACTCTCATAATTTTCACTATATAAGAGGCCTTAGTTAACCCTCATAAAAGTATTATTTGTTCTTCTAAGAGTACAATAATGATGTTTCTCTTATTATCATTCTTGGGTATATAATAATCACTTAGTTACCTATTTTGATATTTTTATGCCTTGCTCTAGACCTATTCCAACTTCCAAAGTCTTATTGACAACAAGAATAAACATCTTAATTATTAGCATGCAAATGCTATTTATTTTACTCACATAATTTAATTGATAATATTCTCAATATAAAATTTGATTGTATACTAGGTTTGATCATTACTCCACAAAATATCATTAAAAAGGTTGAAAGTCTATATTTGAGTTTTTTTTTTTCTATAAAGTGAAAATTTGCTCAAAAAAGCATGCTACTTGCTCACCCAAGGTCAAAAAGTGAACTTGGGATTTCCACTTGCATATTTTAAATTAACATGGATTTGGTTTTCATAGTCCTTGGTTGAGAAACACACACTTCAATGTTTGGCATCATGCCCTTGACTACTATTCTTACTACTTTAAACTTATGTACAAATTTAAACCTCACTCTTCTCTATTGGTCATGATTTATCTCTCTCATTTTGAAGTTTATGACACACCAAAGAGGGAGGGGGTGAATTGTCATATTAAAATTTTGAATTAATTATTATTATCATTAACTAAGGGGCCGTTTGGGATCACTTTTATTTTTTATTTTATATTTTATATTTTTATTTTATTTTGTTTTATTTTGCTTAAAAATAAAATTTGTTTGATTGAATTTGTTATTTTTAAAAATATTTAAAATATCTTTTAGATGTTTTGGGTATTTTTAAATATAATGTTATTTATTTTTAAAAATAAATAATATTCTAAATAAACATATTTTTAAAAATAATATAAAAATAAAAAAAAAAATAGAAAATAAAAGTGATCCTAAACAACTCCTAAATTATGATATAATAAAAATTCCATAATAAAATGTAAAGCACATATGTCAATTTTTATATGATTTGACCTCTTGCCTACATCCATATATAGCTAAAATATTTCCTTTACACCAAATATGGGTAGAGAAATTCTCACAACTTAAATATATAAATCTAAATGTACAATAATTTTTATAGAACATTTCCAACATATAAAAATAATTTGCAAATACAAGATCTAACAACATAGCAAATCAAAATTTGAGGAAAAAAAATTAAAACAATCATATAATATGATATTGATCGGTGAATACTTTATTGCTTGTCAAAGATCTTGTTATATCTTTGATCCTTAAACAAAATTTAATCAGAGCATAAAATTTTTCTCTTGATGAGACTTTGAAAGAGAGGGAGAGTTATGAGGGAATTTTTAAAATTGTTATTAGCATTTATTCTCACAACAATTCACTTGTTATAGATATAAAAATTTTCTTTCAAAATAATTTTTTTTAAAGCAATCGAGATTTAAATTCAAATTTAAATAACCATTTAATAAATTATATGCATATTTATTATAGCATACCATCATAATCAAATAAATGAGAATAACTTTAAGATATTAGAGCCATAGCCATTGGAATCAAATGAATGAAAATAAATTTAATATATTTAAATCATATCAATTTGAATCATATGAATCATATGAATATCAATTTAATATCTATTATATAATGGCCAGAAAAAAGAAATCATCCTTTAGTTTAGGCATGATACAAGTTGATAAAAATTATTAACTATAAAAAGGTGGTTGTTTGAAGGCAATATAACCTTTGCTACTACTTGGCATTCCATTTATTCCAAATGCTTTGAATGTGATGTTATCAATGATGCAACAAAGTTTTGCAACCACCAAAATTTAAGGGCAGCTATAAAGCTTTTACTTTATTATTGAAGTTGATTAGGTGCTTTATGGAGTTCCATAGTCTCTTGTAATGGTTCAGTATGGGTGCCTAGACTTCAATGTAGTTGCTCTTTTAGAATATCTAAAAAAGGGAGGAGTTGATCACATGGTCAATAGGTGATGGAAAGAGGGCTACTCTATAGGTCACTTTTCTTATCATTCAATAACTGAGCATGGTGGTGGCTTGATTACTCAACTTATTCATATTATAGGTAAATATATGGAATAACATTTTAAAATAGATTTGAAGGAATGATATAATTAATATTACTAACTACTGTGGATATCAATACTAAGCTACTTGGATTAAGAGGCTTATCTTCTTGGAGAGCCCTGAGAATTGTGACATTATCATATAAGTTTCAATGGGTTATGAAGAACCTTCACCTCCATTGAGTTTTGGGCTTTATTTGATAAGTCTTAATGAGGGTGCTTATGATATGAATAGTGAAATAACCAAGAAGATCAACTATCAAATTAAGATCAAAGTTTATCTAGTTCATTGATGAAGAGAGAAAATTAAGAACTACAAGGCATGATGGTTATGTTCTTGAGTTGGCTTACTTCTTGATAGAAGATTAATTAAGTGATGAATGTAGAGTAGATAATACATATAAGAGAAGAGGGGAAGGGAGAGGGAGCGAGATAGAATACATCACATATTTTTAAGTCATTTGATGATATACATTTAAGAGGAGCGAATTAAAAAAAAAACATGGCTTTAGTTTTTGTTTAAATTGTATAATTGTTGACCTCACTTTCAGAGTGAGTTCTCAACCTCCTCAGCATAGATTTATGACTCTTATAGACATTAAGAGCTCCTTAGTCTTAAGACACTTAGTGATTAGGTGAACACTTAACCTAAGCCTAGAGAGCTAAAAGGTCTAGTCATAGGAGTGGGTTATGCCTTAGGGACTTAAGGAGACTTTCCTACAGTCCATGCTTGCCTTCTGAAGTCAAACTCTAAATTCAAATTCCAAATTCAAAATCAAAATTTCAAAATTCACAATCAATCCCATGATCAAATCCAAAATCCTATGATTTTATCTTATGGATTTAGCCTTAGCCAAATTCAAATCAATCCAAATTCAATTGACTTTTTTTTAAGATCAATTCAATCTCTCAATAATTTATTAAAATTAGATCCAAATTCAAATCCTAAATCAAATGATTGGAACCCAAAATCAAATCCAAGCTCCAAAAAATCCTTCCTAAGCCATATGATCCACTCTCATAAGCTTAGCCAAAATCCTCTTTAAACCAAATCAAAATCAATTATTCTTCATTTATATTCACAAATATAAATGAAATATAAACTCCCATGATCAAAACCAAATCAAACCAGAACCCCTCTTAAGCTATATGGACCCACCTCCATGAGCTTAACCAAATATTAACCCAAATCAATCCAAAATCAATCCAAAATCAATTGATTTCTTTATAAATCAATTATTCATTCATTTATATTCACAAATATAAATGAAACCCACATTCCAATAATCAAACTAAATTAATTTCCTTCTAAGCTTTTTTGACCTACTTTCATGAGCTTAGTCAAATTTGCTTCCAAATCACTCCAAACTCAAGTAATTTTCTCATAATTCATTTATATCTTCATTTATATTCATAAATATAAATGAAATATAAACTTCAAATAGCCAAAACCAACTCTAAAATCAAATCAAAACATAATTCAAGTCCTTTAAAGCAAATTCCTTGAACTTGGCCAAAACCTACCTAAATCAAGCCAAAATCAATGAATTTTCTCTTAAATCAATCATTCCTTCAATTATATATCCAAATATAAATGAAACCTATAATAATCAAGCCAAATTGAAATCAACCCAAGTTAAGACTAACTTAGCCCATTTGACTTGAAAATCTCAAATGAACCAAAACCAGTCATAGCCTAAATTGATTGTAGTTGGATTTATATTTTAAACCTAAGCTCATATATAAATCCAACCAAAGTTAAATCAAGTCAAAATCAAGCCAATTGACCCATTTAGGTCCACTTGACCTAAAGTGGCTTAAAGAACCCATTTGAAGTTCTAATTTGCCCATTAGATTGATTAAATCAAATCTCATATCATGACCAACAATCACCTTAGAGTGGCCAATTGTCATGGATTGGGTCAAACCAAGTCAACTTGATCATTTAACTAAGTCAACCCTTTGCTCATATAAAATTCAAATTAGCCAAAACTCACCATACATCAAATTGATTGAAACCATTGATTCACACCAACTCATAATCAATGATTGAACATGACATGATGGTAGACAAACCAATGTTTTGACCCAAGTTGACCCAAATTGACTTAAAATGCCAAAATAGGTCAATCATGATCCAACCTAAATTGATTGCAACCAATGGCCCAAGTTCATTCCAAATTTATTGTTGAACTTGACCAAAGCTCCAATTTGATCAATTGGACCCGACTTAGCTCAATTGACCAACCTAGCGCAAATTGACATAAAGGGTCAAATTGGCCAAAATCCAAATTAAATTCAAATTGATTCAAACCAAAGCCTACAATCATTTTTAATTAACCAATTGAACTTGAACCAACACCCAACCCAAGCCAATTTGGCCAATTTGGTCAACTTGACCCATTTGACCTATATGAATCCAAATGAGTCAAAATCAAATCTAGGCCAAATTGATTGAAATCACTTAAACTAAAATACTTCAAATCATCATTTGAACATAACCCAAGCCTTGGTTTGACTCAATTTGACCAATTGGTCAACCTAGCCCAACCTGACCCAAATTAACCCATTTGACTTAATTGAGCAAAAACCCTTGAAACTAACCCATGGGACCTTTGACCTAATCTTAAGTCAACCCAATTAACTTAGCCAAACCCTGGAGCCCTTGGATATGTTCATGTGGAATTTTTTTTGTCAAGCAGTGGGGCATCCTCGGCTATGGGCCTCATGACAAAGGGAGGTGAGCTAGGAACCCATGGACAAAGGTTGAATCACCCACATCAAGCCTTGTGCCACCTCCCATGCCTTTTTTTCTATTATATGGGTCTTTGATGGTTGGCGTGGGCAATCTCTCCTGACCAATTGATGGGTATACCCCCTCAATTCTCACAAAAATCAACCCATTCACTTCGTTGGAGCTCCCAAGAGAGGAACGAAACTCCCTAGCAAGCTCTCGAGCGATTCCAAGCCTTCCCCACTTCAAATTTCCTCTTCTCGTGTGAAATCGAAATAGGGGAGCTCATCCTTGATTCCAACTTCCTCATTTCTCAATAAAAACTCAATTGCTCTTACACACACCTTCCACGACATTGTCGAAGCCACCCAAGTCATTTCCCAAGCTCCAAAGCTACTGGAGGATAGACTTTGACCAAAGTCAAATGTCCAAAGCTCGATCCTTGGCCTTCTGCGAAATGAGTGGAACCAATCCAATTGCCGTTCAACAGGGCTACGTCTTAACTAGACAAAGCTTCCTCAAGCATGCGAACCACCGGTCTTAGCTTCGGTGAGGTATTTTCCATGAAACCGAGCTTCAGCTTCAAATGGGTTGGAGATTTTTGAAGAAAAGTTGCATGTGAGCCGATCCTAGCTGTTGGATCTTCGTGGATCCCTCGCATGAAGGTGTGGATTGTTTTGGAGTGAATTCGAGCTCAGGTGAGCTCAGATCGAGCGATCCATGGCGGAGGGGTTCCGTCATTCATCGCTCGTAGAAGAGAGATCATGGGTTCCACATGATTGTAACGGATGGCTATGATTAGATCACGTTAGATCCGTTGATTTGAGCGTTATTAATTGCGGGTTTGATCTACACCGTCCGATCCAAGATCGAATGGTGGAGATCAATACCGCGTCCCGTCGCTAGTTGAGTCATCCGCGAATATGACTACTTAAATAGCCAATCCCGCGGCACCACATGGGCGACGGGATTAAGGCTTAATTAGGTTAATTGATTATTTTTAGGTTGAAACTTCCATAATTCATAACTAATTGTAAAAAAATTCAAAAAGTATAAAAGTACTCATTTTAAAGATATTTCAGAGGGAAATTCATTAAAATTATCTTTAATTAATTTTGAATAGTAATTTGGGCTTAATTAAAGTTTAATTAATTACTTTAATTACTCCATAATTAATTAACCAATTAACTTCAAATTTTTTGAGATTGTTTAGGGGATGACCTCTACCTCTCTATTTTTCTTGGGATTTATTGATTAATTAATTTGAGAAAATGATTGATTAAGCCCTAGTTACCTTTTTAACTTAATTAAGTGATACGTAAGCATATGAATAGTAACTTGCTTAATTAATTGGGTCATTTATCACTGTTTAATAGTGAGGAGGCTTAAGGAATTGGATTGGTGCTTCTTTCCTAATCTTTCCCTAAGTTTACTATACTTTTTTCAAGAGAAATTAATTAAGGATTAATGGATTAATTAATTACTTAATTAGTTTAATTAATGCTTAAAATACATCTGAACATAATTAATTCATGGGTAGATCTTTAGGTGTGAGAAAATCATAAAAGTAATTAAGTAAGTTTCTTAAGCTTAATTAACTATTAATTGTGAGTCAATTGCATTAGGCCTTTTTTATGGGACCATTAATTTACTTTTCAATTCATTTGCATATAACATTGGCTCATAATTATTTAGTTAATTACTTTAAGATAATATAGGTAAGGGTTAACTAATTGATTTAATTCATATCTTAACTTAATTAATCCATAAAATAAACCTAACTACCTTTTCATTAAATAAAATTAACTTACAAACATGGGATGGGATTATAATTAGCAAACCTCTTTCTCTCTTTCTTCTCTCTCTCCTTAAATCAATTCAAACATGAAATTAAAAGTAACATTAAAAAGCTTTGGTTTTGTTTTAAATAATTTTATTTGATGTGATTGTCCTTAGGAATTAATTTGGTTGAATGAAACATGTGTTTATGTCTTATTATTTCTTTCTAATCATATTAAATGATGTGTGTCATGTGATTTCATATTTTCAAAATATTTAAATTTAAATAATTTTCCTTATGTTAAGCTTGCATGTGTTGATTTAATCTAATATATGTGTGGTTATTATCATTATTAAATCAAAGTTATTTTTAAAAAGTTTATAAGTCAACTATAATATTTGGAGTGATAATAGTTGTAGATATCTATAAGCTTGCATGTGTCTATGACTTAAAACATGTGATATGGAGTTCTCCTTCCTTAATCTATATGGATTTACATAAAGTTTGAATGTTAACAAGTGTATAGCCCATTTAAAAAGGACACAACATTTGTTTGAATTCATTCCTATGTATTTCTATGTTAGAATTTAGATAGAACTTTATCTCACATGTATAAATAATTCAATTGAAAGAAATATAACTTTTGCATGATTTTTCATTCTTGTAGTCATTTGTACATTCATGTGCATTCAAGAATAGTGGGTATATCTAGTCTAGATATTTCGGATGCAAGCCTTGAAGTTGGCCCAAGGAGGTCTTTACCTCACTCCCTGGATAACAATGATGAAGTACTTGTTTAAAATTTTTATACACTTGTATGTGCATTTAGCTAATGAATGAAAATCTCATTTTCAACTTTAGCTCACATGTATAAATAATTCAATTGAAAAAAATTACAATTTTTGCATGATTTTTCAGTCTTATAGTCACTTATACATTCATGTGTATTCAAGAATAGTGGGTATATCTAGTCTGAACATTCAGGGGACGCAAGACTTTAAGTAGCCCCAAGGAGGTCTTTACCTCACTCCCCTAGTTTAACAATGGCGAAGTACTCTCTTAAAATCTTTATACACTTGAATGTGCATTTAGCTAGTGAACGAGAATCCCATTTTCTACAAAATACACTTATGCATCTTTCATTTAAAGCGTGCTAAAAGAAACATGTTATATGCATATGTATATGTATACTTAGGATCTAATCATATGCATATCACATATGATGGAAAGGAATGATTGAACATGTGTCATGTGATAGTAATTCAATCAAATTAATCTTAATATGCCTTTCATGTTGAATATGATTATTTAAAGTGAACCTAAACTTAGGATTAATTTAAAATGTGTAATAGGCCATTTACTAAAGAGAATTTGTTAATTAATATATTTTAGAAATGACTTAAGGTAGGGATGAAAGAGAGTAATCTTCTATTTTTCTTCTCTTTATAATACTTAGTTGCTAAGTGTAAGTCAAATGAAATAAAAGAAAATACTAAATAAAATTTTCAAATCAATTAAACCAGTTAAAGTGAAACCAATATCTTAAATTAAATCCTTTCACACTTAGAAAATTATAACCTTGATGCTTAGAAAGGATATACCACACAAGCCTTAATACACACACATTAGAACTAAGTCATCATTTCTAGCTTTATGTTAGGGTGGTGCATGGTATGATGCATGTTTGGTTTTGTGATGTATTATTTTAGACTGGATTTTAGGGTGTATTTCGTAGACTGGATGGTAGGCCGTGATTAGCTTAATCATATTTTTTGTAAGGGATTATGCTTAAGGAGTGCTTAAAATAAATATAAATGCTCTCTTTTGTAGATTGCTTAAACCCGTAAGCATAATCCAAGCTAGGTTATGCGGGCCTGGTTACCCATGTGTAGGGTACTAAGTCCAAATTATATATATAACTGCTTGAGATTATATGTGTGTTTAGCTAACACTTATTTTGCAGGTGTAGTTAGATTTATTTTTCTTATTTTTAATATAATTTTGTATTAGAAATTAGGATTAGTGTTATGGGGATTAAGGATGAGCGATGGCTAGAGAATTTATGTCTGGGGGATGATGCTTTTGAAGCAAACATATCGAGTCAAAGGAGGAAAGAAGTGAATTCAAGAAGAATGAAGATAATAAGACCCTCATAGCATTTATTCATTTGTAAATTATAATTATTCTTTCATATTTTGGGTGTATAAGAGTAATGCTTTCTACCCATTTCTCTTTTCAAGTTATGCGTCGATTTTGTGCGTGTTGTGTTATAAAATGTTTGATGTTATGTTTAGTTTGTGCATTAGAAATAACATGCCTCTTCATAGTTCTTTTATGATTGGTGTTTGTTGTATAGCTTGGATACGTTAGGGAAAAATTAATTTTTCTACCTCAACCATAACTCATAACTAAAGTTTTTAATAACTCATAACCTCATTGAAAGTCTAGGTCTTAAATCAAGATAATTAAAATATTTAGCAACTTCTTAGCTTAATATTGTATGTATAATATCATGTATTCATATTACTTCACTCTTGCTAAGAGAGGGTTTGCATCCTTGCACGATAGGGGAAGACTTGACCTTTGAGGGTTTTCTCTGTGGTGGACAACACCTCTTTCCCGCTAATTTAGTTCATAATCCATTTTCATCATGCATTTAGACATATGAAAATCCTATGGCTTTTGTCAAAATGAAGTGTCAAAAATCAAATAAAATTTGAAAATATTTGCATTTATTGAGTAAGTCATTGCTCATACCACTCATGTTCTAGTCTCTTAGGAAGTGGGTTTAAGGACTTTAGTTTCTTTTTAAATAATAACAACCCAACTATCTTGCAAAATTATATGACTTGACTACATGATTTTAAAGCATAGGAGTTAGGCGCCACTCCAGTGGTTATAAGTCCAGTCGGTTATTCTCTCTTGTGGAGGTAAACCATATACCCACTTTCACTTAGATTTAGGTTGTACTTTAGCTTACACCAAGACTCTAGATTTAAGATCCGAGGTAGCTATTTCCTTTTAGCTACAAGCATAAATACTCACCTCTTAGGCATTTTCATAATCTTGTATTGTTAGATTAACATTATAATAAAATTTCAATAACAAAACTTCACTTTCAAAATTATAAAGCTCAACCATTAGATAGATTGGGTGCTCTCTAGTATCTCTGAGCATTCACTCATTTTCTTTGGCTTCGATAATAAGTCTTCTTCTTGATATTTCCCATTTGATTTTCCAAACATAACTAGTATATTGATAATCTTATCCTTGAAATCCTTGGAGATAACAATTACCTACTTTAATCGAGAGTATTCCTAAGTAATTCACCTTCCGTAGGATGTAATTAACTATGGGAGCTTGCCTCCATAGGGAACTTTTGAACCCGATTTAATATAAACCCTACTTTACTCATCCATGTAAATTAGGGGAAACATCTCTGGTATATTCGAAGACCCATCATGCCTTAGGAGTTCTTATGAGATGATTAGGTTCATTATAGGGTGATGATTTATATTTTTTGAGATGGTGCATCATTCCTTAATGTCGTCACTTCAATAAGTATCCCCTCAGATCTGTGTGGTGTCCCCCATATACATCTCAAAAATAAACACCACAGATTTTTCTGGCGACTCCACTGGGGATGGTTCCTCTCTTCATGTATAGTAGACAATTGTTGTCTCTAAGCATCGATAGTGGACTTATATTTTATATAAGTTTGAGACTATCTTTCTTCCGTTGGCACTTAGCTTATTTCATTCTTAAGTAGAGCTAGCCAACATCCCATAGGTTTTGGGACCTCACTCCATGTCTTGAAACCCCTATTAGGACCCCCAATAGGTAAAGATAAAATTAACTAATGAAAGGAGATGACTAAAAATTTAGAACCACTTTACCACTAGCTTGGTGAGGTAAGGTTCATCCTATACTTAAGAAAAATAAACTCCTTTTGCAAAATGGCATTTTTTTCAAAAGCACTTTTACAAAATTCACATGATAAAATATTTGCACAAAATTCATAAGAAGTTTTCAAAAGCATAAAAACAACCAAATCTCATTTGACAATTCCTACAATTGTTGCATGGAGGTTCTTTTCAAAATCAAAATAAAAAAATTTTAAAGTCCCTTTTTCAAAAGCACATTTTTGAAAATAGTTATCTCCATTCAACATATCTAAATTTATTGAATGAAGATTCTATTTTCAAATGAAATCATGACATAAAATTAAAACTCCACTTAACATATTTCATATATGCTAGAGTTGGAGTTCCCTCTTTTCAAAAGAAAAAAATCACACATGAAATTAATAAATATTTGAACCCACCCTCATTTTACATACCCAAATTTGTCAAATGAGAGTTCCCTTTATTTTTGGAAAATCAAAACAAATTGAATTCTAATTAACATACCCACATTTGTTAAATAGAATTCATCTTTTCCAAAGTCTTGAAAATCAAAATACAATCGGACTCCATTTGACATACCCAAATTTGTCAAATGAGAGTCTCATTTTAAAATTAAAAAATAAATCAAACTCTATTTAACATACCTAAATTTGTTAAATAGATTTTCCCTTCATGACATCATGACATTTGAATTTGACATACCATATTTGTCAAATAAGAGTCCCCCTCTTTTTTAAAAAGAGAAATCAAATCAACACATATCAAACACACTTGGTTCCTATTTAACATACCAAATTTATTAAGTAAAAGCCTCATTTTCAAACCAAATCAACATATATCAAACATACTTGGCTCCTACTTAACATACCAAATTTGTTAAGTCTCATTTTCAAACTACATCAACACATATCAAACACACTTGGCTTCTACTTAACATACCAAATTTGTTAAGTAAGAGCCTCATTTTCAAATCAAATCAATACATATCAAACTTGGCTCTGCACTTTTGTTAAGTAAGAGCCTCATTTTCAAATCAACATATATCAAGCACATTTGACCCCTACTTAACATACTAAATTTGTTAAGTAAGGGCCTCACTTTCAAATTAAATCAATATATATCACACACAATCATCATAAACAAAAATGTTTTCACAAAAATTTCCAAACATATAATTGAAAACCTTTTATCATACCAAAATTTGCTAAGATAGGTTTTCCAAATCAAATTTCACACACACACACACACACACACACACATATAATATATATATATATATATATATATATATATATATATATATATATATATATATATATATATATATATATATATATATATATATATCTCTTATATCTCTCTCTCAAATATTTGAACCACGCATACTTAAATTTGTTGGTGGGTTCTCATGGCAAAATTACAAAATCTCTCAAAATTCAATGATCCCCACTTAGCATACTTAAATTTGTTAAGTGTGGGTTCAAATTTTAGAAGTCAATGGTTGAAGATAAATATCAAAACAAGATCATTATGTTTCAACAAATGTGATTTGAGTTAGTCTTTTCAACCTTTAGTTAGTTCAGTTATTATAGTTTCCCAAGTTTATTTTCTCCTTCCCTACTGGTGTTGATCTGGCCTTGGATCAGGTCAATCTCACCATGACCATCTCCATAGATCTAATTTACTTTGGCGTGGTTTGAGAGTCAGGAGTCCCTCATCTTGTAGAGGAGGTGGGGACACCCTTCAATATTCCCATGAGTTCTCTTGAGGAAGGTTGTCATGGTTCCCACATCCCCTGTCGATGTCGATCTTGGTGCATTGCATGGGTTGATCATTACCCACGCCATAAGCTCGTGAGGGATACTACCTCCTCTTTGGTCACCTTAAAGGGGAAGGCTATCTTGGCTTCCAAGATAGTCTCCTCTACCTTTGAGGTTGGTTCCAACTCTCGCTCTGCTTTGCTCACCTGCACCCAGCATGATAACAAAAATCAAAAAGTCAAGCGGCATCATGAGCGAGTAGCCAGGGAGATCGATGCTGCCTTCCAGGTTGTTGAGGAGGGTTCTCCCCATGAGACCTCTCCACTCTTGAGTGGTAGCAGGTTTCACCCCCTCTCGACCTTAGATGGAGAGGAGGATTGCAGAAGGATTGCCGCATTACCTCCACCACCATCACTTGAGTGCTAGGAGCATAGGAGGCCTTTATGGAGTCTTTGACTTAGCTAGGTGGGCTGAGCCTTCAGTGCAGGACATTGTTTGACTTGAGGTCGGTGATTCCAGTGAGTGACAGATCCATAGGAGAGAGTCACGAGGGCTCGAGATGAGAGAGAGAGAGAGAGCTGCAGTGGTCGACCTCCACGATGGATTTTATGATCATGCGGCCTATCATTGACAACATTGTTCTCATGGGTTGGAGATCTCCAATTGGTCGGTGTTATACACCGCGCTGATCCAATCCACCATCACGTTGTTAACATCTACCACCAGCCCATATGGGGAAAGACCATCCCCAGTGATCTAGATATGGCTGGATCCCATCCATTCCACTTGTTGAGGTGAGATCGAGCTCCAGCTCGATCCCCCTCTATTTAGTTAGGAAAGTGTTGTGGTCACCTTCACGCAAACATAAGAGAGGGAGGGACATAGTATCCATGATAGTTGATCCTCCGAGTGAGGAAGTCCTATCGATGGCATCCGGTGCATAGTGTCGATGAGCACCTCATCCGTCGGCAGTGTTCGTCGGTCATAGGCATAGTAGATCGATCACTAGATGATATCTTAGAGAACTACTTTGTTGAGAAGAGACAAATTCTCGGGAGTGACCATTCAGATTAGGAGGAGGGTGAAGTCAGCATTGATCTTGATGAGGATGACATGTTGGATGACACAGTTGAGATCCACATGATTGACACTTCTCACTCGACTCATCACCTCCTCTACCAGCTTAAGTAAAAGGATGATCATATAGACAGGATGGAGAAGAAAGTAGAGGAGTTGATGGCAGTGGTTTTAGCATTGCAGACCTGCCCCAGTTTCATAGCCTTCTCCTATGGTAGCCGACCAACCATAGTTGGTACATACCTAGGTGCACTCCCACAGATGATGATGCTAGTAGCTTGCATAGGTAGGTCACAGATGGCACCTTCATACATGAAAATGATATCAAGCATATGGTAGAGTAGCATATGAGGGAAGCGATGGTGCAAGCCAGGGGGAGCTCATCCATTTTGAAGGGTAGACCATACTCGGAGGAATTCGATGTAGTTCAATACCCCAATGATTTTGTGCTGCCTTCCTTCAAGATCTTTGATGGTGGGAACCATTAGCATATTATTAATTTTGGTGGCGATGCACTCTATTGGACTCTTTGTCGACAGAGGGGTTGCATTTGATTAGTATGTCAAGCCAAAGGGAGGACTTTCTATTGGTGCACCTCTTCATCAAGAGGTTTCTTTGGAGCTCAATGAGACGCGTCGTTATAGAAGAAAATCCCAATGAGTCCTTTGTTGTTGATTATGTTGAGCATGAAATGTATGCCATAGCTGTCCGAACAACACACCATCAAGATTCTTCTTAAGAATATCCAAGGTTTTGTCTCCTTCATGCTTAAGGGATTCACCTTCAAAATATTTGAGAAACTAATCAACAAGGCAGCTAGCCTACAAGAGGAAGCCAAAAAGTTGCCCTTTCCCGACCAATCATCTCGGCCCAAGCCGCAGAAGGTGTTCGAGAAGAAGTAGGGATAGTTATATTAGTGGATAGAGGGAAGCATCAGTGAGTCGATGAGACACCCCAAGCTTAGCGACCTCCTTGCCACCACCCTGTCATACCAGTCACCATAATGGCCATTTCCACCACCTAACAGTTTACCCCGCAGCAGTACTCCTACCCACCGCAAGGTAGCTATTATCCACCTACTCTTATCGATAGATTGAATAAGTCATATTCATTCAAAATGGAGGGAGGTAAAAATCTTTAAGAATCTCTTAAAGAAACCTGACTTTCAGTTGCAAGAGCCCAAGAGGTTAGAGGAAGTAGGCAAGAGTAATGATCTTAGCTATTGTCCCTACCACCACATGATTAGCCATGTCTTAGAGGATTGTATCACTTTTAACGAGCATCTTATAAATAGGTCTTGTAGTTATCCCCAAGAAATACTTATTAGAACAACCATCTAGTTCTATTAGGGTAATTTTTGAGGATACTTGCAATCCTCTTAAGATAAAAGAAGGTTGAGATATTGCCTTATCCTGAACCTCTAAAAAAGTTATTTCTAAGATCAAGAAACTCTCTTTATAGGTGCCTAAGGTAGCTCAAACCTCCAACATCAAGGAAGGTTTACAAGTTGACAAAGACAATTTGAAGAAGGTGACAACGTAGTGATGCTCACCATATGGGATAGTCCAATTGTGCAACCACCCCATCCATTTCCATTGTTGCTACTTCTTCTTAGCTCCTTTCTCTTGGCGTGTGTAAAATAAATAAGGGCATTAAATCCATTAATCCTCTTTATTAGATTTCTAGCATGTACCTTCATCCAAAAAAATCAATGAAGAAAGTAGATTTTACTTACATCTTATCCACTTCTAATACTCTTGATTTTATTTCTATTGAAAACTCTCCAAGTTTAGAAATTAATAATAGCTCTTGTCATTCTGATCCTCTCTCTTCTGATTTAGAGTCAGACTTTCCTTTTCTGAATCAATCGGGTTCATCTCTTGAGATTGACTTGGAGTTAACCGACTCCGAGGATCTCATAGGAGAAGCTATTGGTATATCTAATGAGAAGGTATAACTTTCCACAAGTTCATCATTCTAAGAGTCACTGAAGTCAATATGTGCAGTGGCAAAGTTCTACCTCATAGGGCAGCAGCTCAGGATATAGGTAAAAAAGCCATTGGTTCTAGTGAGCTGATATCCCTTCCACAAGATGTTTCACCTATGGATATGCTTGTGGAGGAGCAAGTTAGAGTTGATTACAATGTCCTATATCATCTTAGAAAGTTGTCAGCTAAGTTAAGCATATATGACACCCTTGTCTTATCTAAAGAGATGAAGGAATCTCTAATCAAGGCTCTTCTTGATTTGCCTCTTTGAAATATAGGGTTACCATTGATGGTGAAGACTTATTTTTAGGAACGACTGAGCATAATCACTCTCTTTATATTGGCATATATAGGCTATCAAGAGTTATGGTTGACCAAGGTGCATCAGTCAACATTATGAGTCTAAGAACCCTTGCCTACTTGAGGATGACATCTCTAAACTCCAAAAGGAAAGGATGATGTTGAGAGGATTCAATGAACAAGGAGAGAGGACCTTAGGCTCCATAGTATTGCCATTAGAGATAAATGATTGGAATACTGAAGCCAAGTTTCACATCATAGAGTCAGATACATCTTTCAATGCTTTGCTTGGGAGATGTGGATACATGAAAATAACACAATTCCATCTTATCTACATCAGTGAATGAAGTTCATGAGAGGTGGGATTGAGTACTGCATCAAAGGAGATCTCAAACCATTCCACGGTGATATGGGATATGGATGCAACCAACCCAATTCCTGAACTTAGTCAAGATCCTCATGAGGGACAAAAAAGAAAATAAAAGAGTGAGAAATGGACTTAGGGGAAGATGTAGAGCTTGACATTAGATTCCACTCATAGTTCGTTACTCCATTCGAACATATGGGTAGGATGACCCGACCCCCACCAAGTAGAGGAAGCGGAAAGTTTAGAGGCAACCCCTTAAGTAGAAAGCCTCCCTATTGGCCACCCAATGGGTAGTTCACATGCTATCCACATTGACTTAAAATTTAGTTGATGAGTCTTATGTGATTAGCCATCTTCTTAACAGAGGTGACACTTGAAGCGGGATAGCGATGAGCATAAATGTATCCAAGTCTGTATGTGAAATAGTCAGACATCAATTGAGAATCTTAGTTCTAACCTCACTTTCCTTACAAAAAGTTGAGGGTTTGGTAGTTAAGAAGCCCCTAAGTCATCCACAGATGTGAAGACTCAGAGGTTCTTTCTGGGAGCATCATCCTCAAGTCAAGAAGTTGATGTAAAACTTGAGGATGATTTATATAAAGATTTAATAGGATTACCTTTTGATTGGTACTCTCCATGTGTTCTAAACTTAGCAAAGAAAGGGTTAATCTCAAATACTTGGTCAAAGCACAGGTCAGACTATTTCGAAAGAATATGGAATAATGAATGAAAGCTCTCAATCAAGACTAGGACTAGGATTCGTTATAGTAGTCGATGATGATGATTACTACTTAGTCATCACCAATCATTTGGAATCTGATATGTTCTTTTTAAATCATGCTAACCATATGAGGAGGTGTATTTAGAAACTTTAGATGCTCAAGATGATTTTGAAGTCAAAGATACACCGCCAGAATTTGAAGAGGAGATCAGATCAACCATCAATGAGCTCAAAGAAATCAACTTAGGAATTGAAGACAATCCACGTCTGACACACATCAGTTCTTTGTTGAATGACATTGAAAGTAATGACTTAATTAGGCTATTGATTGAGTTTAATGATTGCTTCACATGGAGTTATGAAGAGATGCCGGTTTATCTCGACATAAGTCCGCAATATAGCTCTTGGCTAAGAGTAAGCTCTAGCGCATGTGATTAGATATTGAATAAGAGGTCACTTCTTAAGTCAAGAAACTGATCGATGTTGGCTTTATCAAGGAAGAAAAATATCCTACCTAGTTGGCCAGTGTCATTCTAGTTAAGAAGAAGAATGGCCAAATTCACATATGCATCAATTTCATGGATCTAAATAAGGCATATACAAAAGATGAATTTTCACTACCAATATCAAAACTGATGGTGGACATTACCTCATCTCATGCAGTCTTCTCTTTCATGGATGGCTCAGTTGGATATAACTAAATAAAGATGACCCCTGAAGATAAAAGAAGCACTGCCTTTCAAACCCCGATCAGAATCTTTTGCTATAAGGTCATGCCTTTTGGACTTAAAATGCTACTACTTAGCCATGACTCGAATCTTCGATGAAATCATTCATCATCAAGTCAAGTCTTACGTTGATGATATTGTAGTCAAAAGTAAAGAAAATGAATACCTTCTCTTTGACTTGAGAGAAGTTTTCAAATGGTTAAGATAATTTAATCAAAATTAATCAAGTGTGCAAGTGCATTCAGTAGCCAGAGAAATTCCTTGGGTTTGTTGTCTAACACTGGGGAATTGAAATCAACCCGAAGAAGATCAAAGCAATATTAGAAATGCCACCCCCTAAAAATCTAACTTAACTCAGATCATTCCAAAGGCGGTTGGCATATCTAAGATGCTTCATATCTAACCTATTAGGAAGATGTCAGTTATTTTTAGCACTTGTCAAAAAGGATGCCAAGTTTAAGTGGGATGACAAGTGCTATCATGCCTTCGAAGACATCAAACACTACCTGATGATGCCGCCAGTTCTAGCAGCCCCTATCCTGCAAGCCATTGATCCTCTATACTACTACATTAGATGACTCTCTTGGTGCTTTGTTGGCCCAAGCCAATGATGAGGGGAAAGAGAATGCACTCTACTATCTTAGCTATCATCTAATCCCTACTGAGGCAAACTATCCACCTATCGAGAAACATTGCCTAGCTTTAATATTTGCATCCCAAAAGCTACGACATTACACGCTTTCTTATAAGGTGAACTTGATCTCTAGAATCAATCATCTGTAATATCTCATGACACGCCGATGCTATCCGAATAGTTGGTGCATTGGTCTATGATTTTGTCACAATTTGACATCACTTTCGTACCCCTCTGTGTGGTGAAATAATAAGCACTAGTGGATTTGTTAGTAGCACACCCACTTCCTGTTGACTCTTCGCATAGTGATGACCTCCCCAATGAACAAATCATGAACTTAGGGGATACTAGCATTCACCGCTAGGAGATGTATTTTGATGGTGCGACTTCCTCTCAAAGGGTAGTAGAGCCACGACCTACTATCCCATGAAAGGCAAGGGTAGGAATAGTTCTCCTAATTCTAGGCCTCTATGTGATGAGATTCTCATATCACCTGTCCAATCTATGCACCAACAATGAAGCCGAATATGAGGCTCTGATTCCTGGTCTGGAGTTAGTCATTACTCTAAGCATCCATAATATTAACCTCTTCAGGGAATCTTAGTTAGTCATCAACCAAATCGCTGGGTCCTATATGGTTCTAAAGCTTAAGCTCCATCATTACCATAAGTACACTTTAGAGTTGTTGCCCCAATTCCTAGAGGTTACCATTTACAAGATTAATCGAGGAGAAAATACTGTAGATGCTTTAGCCAAGCTCGCCAAGGAGTTGACATGTTTGGAAAATGAGTCCATACCAATAAAGGTCTAAAATAGACAAGTCTTATCCCTTATTGACACTGAACTTATCGAGACTCTATCTTGGAGGGGAGGTTACCATTGCCAAAAAGGATGATGAGTCAGATTGGAGGCAACCATTCGTGAATTATCTAAATATAGGCAAACTACCATAAGAGAAGTCACTCGCACATCAGGTGAAGTAAAGAGCACTTTCCTGTAATCTCATGGATGACATCTTATACTGGTGGTCTTTCGATCATATATGATTACGTTGTGTAGAAAAACATGAAGCCCATAAGAACGTGACTGAGGTACACTCAAGTTTGTGCAGAGCGCATCAATTCGGTTCGAAGATGAAAGCCAAGATCAAGAGACTAGGATACTACTAGCCGTCGATGATTATAGACTGCATGGATGTAGCTAGGTGATGCCACCAATGTCAGGTGCTCGGTGTGGTCCTACACCAGCCATCCAACATTCTACACCCAACATTGGCCTCATGGACATTTGAGTGTTGGGGTTACCGACATAGTGGGTCCGATTGACCCTCCTTCTTCTAAGGGTCATCAGTTTATTCTTGCTGCTACTGACTACTTTTCCAAGTGGACGGAGGCAATCCCACTTAAATAGGTCAAAACTCAAAGATGTGCTCCAATTTTCATGAACCATATCGATATATAGTTTGCCTGACATATCCGATAATGGTATTACATTCAAGATCACCAAAATCAATAACTTTGCCCGAAGACACAACATAGATTAGAGATATTCTACCATCTTGTACCTGAGGGAAAATGGCTTGGCAGAAGCCTTCAACAAAACTCTCATCTATATATTAAAGAAGACACTCACAACAACAAGTTTACAGTGGCATGAGCAGTTAGTTGAAGCCTTGTGGGCATACTGCACCACATACAGGACTCCAACTCAATCTACCCCTTTCTCCTTAGTGTATGGGTCCAAAGCCGTTCTACCATTAGAAGTCCAACTCCCATCACTAAAAATAGCTGTGGGTAGCAAGATCACAACGGAGCAGAATGCCAAGTTGCGGTTAGAAGAGCTCAAAGGTTTGGAGGAGAGATGCCTATGGGCATGCTAGAACATCGAGTTGTATAAAGCCAAAATGATTCAAGCTCACAATAAGTTGGTCCGTCCTAGAGGTCTTCAAGTAGGAGAGCTTATTTTTAGTTCTAAGAAGACCAATTGTTACCCGTTGCAAGATGGGAGGTAAGTTTGAACCCACTTGGGAAGGCTTTTTTGCCTTAGAGAAGGCCTACCAAGGAGGATCTTATCAGCTCATAAATCATAAAAGAGAGTTTTGACCTGACTTTTAGAGTGAGTTCTCAACCTCCACTTCTTAGACTTAGGAGTCTTCTAGACATTAGGACTTCCCTGGTGATAAGACACATCTAGTAATTAGTGAACACCTAACCTAAGCCTAGAGACTTAGAATGGTTAATCATAGGATTAGGCCATGCCTTAGGGACTTAAAGAAAATCACCTAACCTATATATTAAACCCAATCCATATGCACCTTCTCAAATCCAATACAAATCTCAAACCAAACCTCAAATACCAATTCAAATCTGAATTCTAAATCAAATGATTGCAACCCATAATCATATCCAAAATCAAAATCTTCTTTAAAGCCTTATGATTGAATTTTATGAGCTTAATCAAATCTTAACCCAAATTAATCAAAAATCAATTGATTTCTTTATAAATCAATTATTCATTCATTTATATTTACAAATATAAATGAAAACCCATCCTAATGATAAAAAGTAAATCGAACTAAATTGATTTCCTTTTTAGCCCTTTTGACCTACATCCATGAGCTTGGTTAAATTTTCTTCCAAATCACTCCAAACTCAAGTAATTTTCTCATGAATCATTTATATCTTCATTTATATTCCCAAATATAAATGAAATATAAATTCAAATAGATAAAACCAAATCCAAAATCAAACCAAAATCTAATTTATATCCTTTAAGCCAATTCCTTGAACTTGGCTAAATCCTATCCAAAATAAATCAAAACTAATGAAATTTTTTCCTGAATTAATTATTTCTTCAATAATCTATCCAAATATAATTGAAATCTACAATCATCAAGCCAAATCAAAATCAACTCAAGTCAAACCCAACCTAGCCCATTTGACTTGAAATATTCAAATTAGGCAAAACTCATTTGAACCCAAACCAATTGCAATTAAATTTATACGTTAATCTTAAATCCATATATAAACTCAGTTAAATCAAACCCAACTCAAAATCAAGCTAACTAAACCCAATTGGCTCACTTGACCCAAAGTGGCCAATTTAACCTACATGAACCAAAATTAAATTCAATCCAAATGAAAGTGAATTATGCCAATCCAAACATCATGTCATGATTGTTGATCATCCTAGGTTAATCAATTATCATGAATTGAGTCAAGCCAAGTCAACCTAGCCCATTGACCAAGTTAACCCTTTAACCCATATGAACCCAAACTAGGCAAATTACAATCTAAACCAAATTAATTACAACTAATGACTCAAGTTCATTCCAAATTAATTATTGAACTTCACCAAAGCCATAATTGAACCCCGTTTGACCAATCAGTCAACCTAACCCAACTTAGCCCAAATTGACCTAAAGGATCAAATTGGCCAAAATCCAAATTAAATCAAAATTAAATCAAATTGATTGAAACCAATGCATTCCAAATAGTCATTTGAACCAACCCTTAGTTTGACCCAATTTGACCAATTGGTCAACCTAACTGATTTGACCTAATTTTGCCTAAATGGGTTAAATTGACCCAAATTAAACTAAATGAACTCCAAATGACATGAAATTTGGTCCAACTCACTTTTGACTCATTTCAAATCTGCTCAAATCAAATCCAATACTAAATTACCACTTTTCCCTTGGGTCAAGGGCACCCCATGAGAAAAGACACTTGCCCAAATGGTCATTTCTCTTCCTTGGCCACTTGGCACTCATCCATTGGTCCACCTAGGCACCATGGACACTGATCATTTGACCCAAGAGGTGGTTGGGGTAGCCATGCCTCATGGAGAGGTGAATTCACCTCACCTCTCTCATTGGAATACTTTGCATGAAGGACTTCCACCTCCCCTTACTAGGATACCCATTTGTCCTTCATGGTAGCCACTTCCCATGCCTTAGCCAACTAAAATGAGCCACCTAGGATGATTCCCTTTCATTTTCAACCACCCTAAGCAAAAGGACACCCATTGGGAGCAAAAAAAAAATCACAAATTAAGAAAATTTTCAGGCACATTGGAAACCAGAGAATTAGAGACACCAAAACTCCTCCTCCCATTCTCATTCCATTCTCATAGAGCTCCCAAAGTAACCAACAACCATTCCCTTAGTTTTTGAGCAAAAGCAAATAAAATCAAGTGGATTATGGTGAGGAAGTGGCTGCAATTGGAGAACAGACCATTCTAAAGTGAAGGCGAATGTCTAGGGTCATTCCAAAGCTTCTTCCCCTACTTAAGAGCATGCTCGGATCATCACCACCAACGAAAAGCCGTAGCCGACCTTAGGAGCTTTTGTTTATGACATTTTCTTCTATGACTTTTAGGAATTTCCTTAGAAAACCCTTGCATTTTTCATTTTATTTCATCCCAATATAAAAATAGAAGTTTTTTGGAGTGAATCGATGTGAAAATGAGCCTATTTGAAAGAAATTTCACTTAGATTTTGTAAAAAAACCCCAAAAGCCCTTGGTTTATCGATTGCAGTCGCGACAAAGAACCATCCGATCTCGATTTTCAAGATTGACGGCTTCGATCACGTGTTTCCATCCTTCTGATCCCATGGATCAGATCTAGATCGTCGATCTGGATCCGATTCATATTTTTCCGCTCATCCATGTTTTCGCCGTGGCGCGTCGCGTGGTCCAACCGCCGGCTACGTGCCACTCGGCATGCATTCCAATCGCGGCCGGTTGCGATCGCCACAGCGTTGATTGTGTTAAGTGGGAAATTCCAGATTTTTTTATTTTAAAAATTATTTAAATCACCTGAAACTTCAAAAATGTCAAAAAAATAAAATATTTAACTAAATATTATAAATAAGAGCTCGTTGGATTCATCTTTCTAAGAGGAATCCAATAAACCTAAATTTCCCAGATTTCACTGAATATTTTGAGCTTAATTTGAGTTTTAGTGAAAATCAAATTTCATTAATTAAGCCAAAAATACACATCAGATTAAGTTGAAATTTTCAGGGATTGAACTGAAGTTAAAATGCACCCACTATAGAAATGTTAAGTCAAAAGGATTTCTGGATTGAAAGATATTGCATTCTGAAGTTCAAATAGTGAAAATAAATTAATGAACTTTATAAAAATCATTTAAATCAGCTGAAACTTTAAAAACTCATAACAAATCTTAGAAAAGTTATAAAAATTCAAATAAATACTCATTTTAAAGGTATTTCAGAGGAGAATTAATAATAATATTTCTAATTTATTTTGAATAGTAAATAAGGCTTAATTGGAGTTTAACTAAAAACTTAATTAGCTTAATTACTCCCTAATTACTTAAGTAATTAATTCCAAACTTTCTGAGATTAATTAATGCGATGACCCACCTCTCATTATTTTCTTGGGATTTATTGCTTTTTAGTTAAGGAAATTGGTTTTCTTAGCATTAATTACTTTTTTAATTAATTAGATGATTAATTAACATTCTAAACAATAAAAAAACCATTAATTAAGCTTGCTAATCATTATGGAATAGTGAATGGGCATGGGGAATGAGATTGGGACCTCTTTCCCATTTTTTTCCCTAAGTTCATTTCACTTGACTTGAAACTAATTAATTTAGGACTAATTAATGATTTAATTCATTAATTAAAATGGCTTAATTAATCAAATTAAAATTATAATCATTCCAGAACTCATCTAATTAAGTTTATTGGGTAGATCTTTAGGTGTTTAATAATCTAAACCTATTTAAGGAAATTATGGCTAACCTACATGTGGAGAAGCCATAAAAGTACATAATTAAGTTTCTTAACCTAATTAATTATTAATTATGAGCTAATTGCATTAGACACTTTCATTTCTTAGGATCATTACAAGTTATTTTCCATGCATATCATGTTGGCTTATAATTATTTAATTAATTAGTTTAAGGTAACATAGGAAAGGGTTAATTAATGGACTTAACTCATATTGCAACCTAATTAATCTATAAAATCAACTTAATTTCCTTTCATTGAACCAAATTGATTAAATAATATGGGAATAGGTTAGGAGCAGCAAATGATTGAATCTCCTCTTTTCTCTAAATCAAATCAAACATCCAAAAATAACTTAATAAGAAGCTTTGGTTTACTTTAAATGATTGCATTTGATATGATTGTCCTTAGGAATTAGTTTGATTGAATGAAACATGTGTTTTATGTCTTATTATTCCTTTCCATTCAAATTAAATGATGTGTGACATGTGGTTCCATGCATTCATGCTTTCAAAATATTTAAACTTAAATGAATTTCCTTTATGTTGAGCTTGCATGTGTTGATTTAATTTAATATATGCGTGGCTATTATCACTATTAAATATAAATTAATTTTCAACAAGCTTATAAATGAGTAATAACATATAAAGTAATAGTAGTTATGATTACATATAGGTTTGCATGTGCTTATAGCTTAAGTATATGAAATAGAGCTTTCTTTTCTTTAATCTATATGTAGTTTTACATGTATTTGAATGCTAATAAGTATATAGCTTGGACAACCCAGGAATATGAGACTTTAGTTATCCCCAAGGAGGTCATTTGATTACCTCACTTCCTAGTTTAATAATGAAACATACAAGTTTGATTTCTTTTACATATGTTTCTATATTAGAATTGGGATGAAATTCTATTTCACATACATAAATGTTCTAATCAAATTAAAAAATATAATTTTTGCATGATTTTCTTTCTCTTAATTACATATACATTTATGTAGTGAGATAGCGAAGTATATAGTTTGGACATCCTGGAAATACGAGGCTTTAATTAGCCCCAAGGAGGTCATTTGATTACCTTACTTTCTTGGTTTAACAAAGGCACGTACACGCTTATTTCTCTTTACATGTGTATGTATGTGTGGCTAAAGGATGAAAATCCCTCTTTTCTACTAAGAATACATGCATTCATAATAGACTAAATGATTGAATTAATTAGCCATATGATTTAGGGTCTCTTTCCTTATGTTCTTACATACAAATTTACATATGTTTGAATGCAAATGGATATATAGTTTGGACATCCCGAAAATATGAGGCTTTAGTTAACCCCAATGAGGTCATTTGATTACCTCACTTCCCTAGTTTAATAATGACATGTACCTATTTAATTTGATTCTTATGTCTTTTTGTATAAGAATTTGGATAAAGCTCTAAATTAACATGATTAAATAATTCAATCAAATAAGAAATATAAGCTTCAACTATGCACATCTACATTCATCATTTAAGTGTGCTAAAATATGTTATATGTATAGATACACTTAGGATTAATTCTTATGCATGCTACATGTGATGGAAATGAATAAATTGATGTATGTCATGTGTTAGTAGTTCACTTAAAATAATCTTAAGAAGCCTTTGATGTTGAATGCAATCATTTAAGGTGAACCTAAACTTATGATTAATTTAAAATATGTAATAAGTCATTCACTAAAAGAGAACTAAATTAAATTAGCATACTTTAGAAAATGGCTTAAGGTAGGGATGAAAGAGGGCAATCCTCTTTCTTCTCTTTATAACACTTAGAGATTAAGTATATGTCATATGAAACAAACCAAGTCACAAATTAAAACTTGCCAATCAATTAAAGCACTTGAAGTGAAACCACCTTTTAAATTGAATATTTCTACACATAGAAAATCTTAACTCTAAAGCCTAGTTAGGATATACTACACAAGCCTTAACACACATTAATTAAGTCATTAACTTCTAGCTTTCTTTTACATATTTGATGTATATTTTATTTAGTGATGTATTATTTTAGACTGGATGTTAGGGTGTATGTTTTATAGACTGGATGTTAGGCCGTTATTAGCCTAATTATGTATTTTGTAGGGGATTGTGCTTAAGAGGCTGCTCAAAAATAAACATAAATGCTCTCTTTGTAGGTTTCTTAAGCCCCTAAGCATAATCCAAGTTAGGACATGTGGACTTGGTTACTCTTGTGCAAGGTGCTAAGTCCAAATTATAAATATAATTACTTGGGTGTAATATATGTTTAGCTAACTTCTATTTTGCAGGTATAGTTAGATTTACTCTTTTCATTTAAATGTAATTTTACAATTATGAATTATGATTAGTGCTATGGGGGAATTAAGATGAGCATTGGCTAGAAGACTTTGTCTTATGTTCCATGTGACACCTTGAAGTGAGCCAAATCAAAGAAGCAAAGAGGAGTGTTGACCTCATTTTTGGATGAGATTAATTTAGCAATTAGGAGATCTTAATCTCAAATAGGATTCTCCTAATTCAATGCTTATGACACTATGTCTAGTGACCTAGAGAATTCACCTTTAGTTGGATCTAACCTATTTATCTTAAGTAGGATCAACTCAAGCATCCAAATTCAAAATCAGTTAATCAAATCAATAATTAATAATCATCAATCCAAGATGATTTAAAGTAAAATTACATTTAATTTCAAAAATACCCTTGAGTTGATTTTGAATTGGATCAAGCTAAAATCAATGCACTTGATTTGGACTCAAACTCCAACCCAAATCAAATGTACTCCAATTGAAAACTCAAAATGGGAAGCACACATTAGTCTAGAGCTATGTGATGCCATAATCATAAAATAAAAAAAAGGGAGAAAATGGGAAGAAGAGAAATGCTAATTTCCTTCTTCCATCTCTTCCCATGCAAAATCCTTTCTTCCTACCTTATGCACCCCAAGACAAAAGCCACCTCTTAAGAGGTGGATGCCTTCAAGTAAAGGAGGCAATCAAGCAAGGAAAAGACAAGAAGGATTTGGCTTCTCCAAGGGAAGAATAAGAACATAAAGAGAAGATGAAGAATAAACTTTCGGCCAAGCATGGAAATCTTGCATAGAAGCTCCTTTGATGTGAAGATCCTATTATGATCACAAGGGCAAGGGAAGTTAATCCTCCATCTTGACCGGCCCTTTCACCGTCGGTGGCCGGAGTTCAACAGTTTAAATAAAGCTCTTGGCATCTCATGGTGAAATCCTAATGAGTGGATTTCAACCCAAATTGAAGGCACAAATACGTTCACAAACTCAAAGGAAGCTCGAACGAAATCTCATTGGACCTTCTCACCGGCCAAATAATGCATGCAATTTCTCCCTCCCTATGCATTCAATTTTGGAGAGGAAGAAACTTGGATCCTTAATGGATCCAACCGTATGGATTGACCATAATTTGATCCCTAATCATTTTGGGATCAAAATCTTGGCCTTATTCATCGGCGATTAAGAAATCATGACGCACCGTGATTCAGATGGATTAAATCACATTGATCCTTCTTTGGATCGACGGTTTGATTTAGGTACGATTGATTTAAATTAAGGACTGATCATCCATGATCGATGGTCGATTGTCCGTGATTAAGCGTACACGCATCTCGCACGCCGCGGACATGCGCTCACCGATGGATCTGGACCGTCGATCTTTGATTGACGGTCAGAAATAATCATTTTTAATACGTGGGACCCTCATTTAAAAATTAGTATAATTCGTTAAATAACAGTTTAATTAATTTAAAAGAAATCTTGAAAACTTCAAAAAATCATATAAAATTTTAAAAAAAGTCAGAAAATTATAAATAAGAGCTCTATGGATTCATCTTTATGAGAGGAATCGACAGAAATTAAAATTCCCAAATTTTATTAGGTAAGTTTCTCTTAATTTGGGTTTAATTAAACAATATTAACCCCTAATTACTCTCAAATTAATAATCCAATTAATTTTAGATCCTGGGAAAATGAAATTAAGCTTAAAAAATATCTTAGGTAAAATTTTGGGATTTAATTCTCTGAATTCAAGGAAAATTATAATTTTATGTGTATTAACCTTTAAATTAATTAAATTAATTACCCTTAAATAAAAATAATTAGAAAACTTTAATCTAATAATCTTGAATCAATATAATGAACATCAAAATATTAATTAAACCTAATTGAACCTATATGAACCTAATAGATCACTAATTAACTCAATTAGGTAATTAAAAGAATTAAATAATTCAATTAAATGACTTGAACTTAATTAAATCATAATAAATCAACCAGGTAACAAAAAATTATGAATAAACCTTCATTGGAAAGGTATTTCAGTGAAGAATAAGTGAAAAATGAAATCTCTTAATGAAGCTTAATAAATTAGGCTTAATTTAGGTTTTAATGAAATAATTAAAACCTTAATTATACCTAATTACATCTCTAATCAAGTTGAAATTTTAGAAACATAAAATTGGCATGTAACCCCACTTTCCATAATTATCTCAAACCCAATTGATCTATAAATTTGGAATTATCGATTTTCCAAATATCTAGGTCAATATGAACTAAATAATAATTAAGAGTAATCATTAATTCCTTGAACCAACAAATAAATTGAATTAATATGAAATAAACATTGGAAATACTTATGGTAATTCATCAAAATTTCTAAGTCAAAGAATTTAGTCAAATAACAAAATTTTAAGAAAATCAATACTTAATGAAATTCAAACATAATTAAACAACTTAAGTTAAATTTAATAAACCACTCATCCTTAATGAATTTAAATAATGAAATTAAAACATAGATTAATCAAATCAGATCAAGTTATTAACCTAAGTACTTTAGGTTAAGAATAATCTATGAACAAACCTATTAATTCTATTAATAAATTTAAACCTTAAGCTTACAAATCCATGTTTTAATATCTTAAGTTAAATTGAATGAAATCAAACTTAAATCAAACTCTTTAAATTAACATAAGTCAAATCAAATGAAATCCATATAACTTAATTCAAAATGAAATAAATCAAACAAATTAAATCAAATAAAGCAATTCAAATAAATGAAATAATGCAAATCAAATCCAAACATAAATAAAATCAAAAGGATTAATTAAAATACTTAAGGATTTTAGTTAGACCTTTGAAACTTCATTAAGATTTAGGATGTTGAATGGAAAGAGCTCCATCCAAAAATGGAATCATTCCATTCTTCATTCTTGAAAATCTATATAACTTTAACCACATAAAATGAATATAAAAATGGAAATTAAATCACTAAACTATTTGAATTGAAACCAACCAATGGTAAAAATTAAACTAATTCAAACTTCAAACTTCAAACTTAAACTTAAAGGCCTAGGAAAGACTTACCACACGAACCCCACTTCTACACACACTACTTTAGTCATGGACCCTAGATCTAGCTAGATCTTCTGGTGATTTTCTTTTAATCTCCTGTGATACGTTGTGCTATGCTTCACATGTGTGTGTGGTGTATTGCTTTAGACTAGATGCCTAGGCTTGTTTGTTCATTAGACTGGATGTTAGGGTGTTCTTTCTAGATTTAACATTATTTTCTGTAGGGGACTGTGTTAAAGGGATCGCTGTAATAAATAAATCATAAAATTATTTGCTTGCAGGTGCTAAAAATCCATTAACATAGTCCATAGGACAGGTGGGCTTGGCAAGAAACTAATGCTAAGACCGTATGTTTGTGAAATATAAACTGTTTTGTGTGCTGTGTGCATTTCTTAACATCTGTTTTGCAAGGCTTAGGATTTGTTTTGAATTTTAAATGTAAACTTGAGCTTAGAATTAGGTTAGGATCTATGGGGTCTAGGATTAGAGAGCAACCAACCGTAAAGCGGGTGGTCCCCTATGGAGCGATGGATGTCCCTCAAGAAGGAGACTTTCTGGAAAGAAGACCCATAGATTTAAACTTGTAGTTCTAGGGTTGTATAAGGGCGAACTCTACGCCTAATTTCTTTCTTTCGGATGTACAAAGCATTCGATTGACCTTTTCTTATATAATTTAATTTGGCTTGATTTATTTTGGGTGCAATAAAATATCATGCTTTTCTTAAGTTTTTTTAATGTATGTGATGTATGCTGACGTAGGCTCAGGATAAACTAAATTTTCAACCCAACTAGATCAACTGAAGTATAAAATAAATGCAACTCATAATCTTCATATAAAAGCCTAGGCCATTAAAACAAGATAAAATATGTAGCAACTCATTAGCTGGATGTTTTAATATCATGCATAATCATATTGTTTCACTCTTGGTTAATGTAGAACTTCCATCCTTGCCAGAGAACCCGGGCTTGACCTTTGAGAGACTATGGTGGAAGTACATCTTCTTCTATTCTGATTTGGCCCATAATCTTTTCTAATTACATGCATTAGGCATAAATTGTATTACTATGGCCTAAAATGAATATCAAGTCAAAAAATTATAAAAATCTGAAAAATATTAGTTAGGTACATCTTCATTCCCTACATAATCTTACGGGTTAGGGAGTAAGTCTAGGATCATAAATTTCTTTCCTAAACCCGCAATAGCCCAACCATCTTTCATTCATATGACTTAGCCTCATGGTTTAAAAATGCGCTTAGGTGGTGTTAGATGCGCCTTGTCAGTTATAAGTCCGTAAGAGTCATAGTTACTTTAAGTGAAGAGAATGACCAATGATTCCCAAGAATAAAATTTGGTCAAACATCTGACATGTGTTGAAAGTACCTGTAGACTAAGTTCTGAAGCATCCTTATAGGAATAAGTCTTCAACCCTAGGCATTTTTACAGTCTTGTGCTGCTAGAATCTAAGCCCTAGATTTCTAAAAAAATGACAACTTGAATTCTAAAATTAAATCCCAAATTTGAAGCCCAATCATAAGATAGATGAAATGTCTACTGGGCATCCCGGTATCAATAGGAATTTCCTACTCTTTTTCATTTGAATCTTAAAAAAAATAACTCTCTCCAATTTGGACCTCTCCTAATTGAATTTCTCAAAAATTATTCTTTTGAAAGCTACCTTAGTAGTCTTTAGGAATAACCACTTATTTCTTTATTTGAGAGTATTCTTAGGAAGAGACCCTTCCTAAGATGTAATTAACTATAGGCTTGATCCCATGATAAAATTGACCATGTTCTACTTTTCCATGTAGCTCAGGAAAAAATACTCTAGTACATGAAATACCCATTAGCTTAGAGTCTTTTATTGAAATGATTGAATCTATTACAGGAAAGCATGTTTATCTTTCGAGATAATATGTTATTCCTTAATGTCATATTTGATCATCTAAATAAAATATTCCAAAACTCTATCTGGTGTCATTTCTTTTCTCTATTCCAGAGAAAAAGAACCAACATATTTTTCTAACGACTCCACTGTGGACTGGTTCCTCTTTCCATCTTTAAAATAGGTGGTTATTTCTATATATCGATAGTGTACTAGTGCCACTCTCAGGTCAGGACTGCCTTTCTTTTCGTTGGATACCTCTCCATTTAATTCTTGGTTGAGCCTATCCAACATCTTCAATAGAGGTTCTAGAACTCTTTGTTTGTCATAGTTAAACGATTGGGTCCTAGAACCAGATCCCAAAATAAAATGAGAGGTAAGAGAAATAAATAAAAATCAAGTCATCTCTATTATGACCTAAATCTGGTCAAGACGGATTTAAAACCATTCCAATATGGGAAAGAGATATTTAATTTAAAAAAGTATGAAAAGTACTTCAAGATTTGAAAAGAAAATCTCCAAAAATAAAGTTTCAAAATTAAAGTTACCCTTGATCTTACTTTGGCTTTGTATTATAGCTAAAGAGAATAGGACAGGGTCCTTGAATGAACACCCTTTGTTCTACTGCATTCAAAAGGTGTCAAAACACCTAAGTATGTAAATTGAAATGAAGGAGTTCCTTTAAAACCTGAGAAAACTTAAATCCAAATGAGGCATAGTTGTGCATATTGCCCCTTTTCCCACCATGATTGAAGTTTGAATAGAATTTAGAAAAGAAGAATAAAAACAAAATCATCCCAAAAAGAGAATGCCTTATTGACCTTGTGAGGTTGGAACTCAATGAAAATCTCTATTCATATAGAAGAAAATTATACATGAATGCAAATCAGCTTTAACCTTAATTTCAATAAGTCCACTAGAATATTGGAAAATCAACTACTCAAGTTGATTGGCCAATTCTAAGGGGAGGTAACCTCCTTTTAGACCTTTCCAAAATCTTAAATTCTTAAGAGTTTGGGAGAGAGTCAAAAGAGGAAGATGACATGACATAAAAAAAAGAAGTGATAGGATTTACTTTAGCTCCTAATCAATAGAAGAAAAGAGAGAATAGTGAAAGAGAATTCTAATTCTCCTGATAAAGTTGAAATGAATAAAATTTAAACCAATAAATTTAAATCAACTTCCTTAATGAGAGTTTCCTCTCATTGAATGAAATGATATTCCAAGATTGGCTTTAATTAATTTTAAGGCTAAATTAAGAAAAGAAAATAAATGAAGACTTTAATCCTTCTAAAGAAATCATGACCATAGGATTGGGTCCTAAGGGTGATATATCTATCGCTTAGAGCGAAAGTGTGAAATTCCTATTCTGGAAAGTTGATAGATAAATCACTCAGGACTTTGTCAGTCCAAATGAAAGAAAAATGCCTTAATTTTCAAGACTAAGGAATTATATGCTTTCAATACAAAATGAATCTAAGGAGAATCCTTTACAATATCTTATGACCTATTTGACATTGTCTTAATGTTAAGTATGTTGGTCAAAGATTCCATTATAAGCTGAGATTACCTTTAATCTTATATGTGCTATAAAAGAATACAAGTCAAACTTGACTTTCTAATAGCACATCATCTACCCTAAAGGGTCTTCTTTTAAATGATGATCCTCTAAATGAATAGATCATGAGGTCTATTGATCTATTGAGGATAGAGTTAGACCTACCTTCCCTTCATATAAAAAGCGAAATTCTTGAACTCAAATTCAAAATGGTAGAGTCATACCACCTTAAATGGCATTGAAAAAAATGGAAAATAAATCATCTTCAAAATGGGATGTTTTGCCATCTTAGAGAAGTTGCTTGCAAAATCAAGCATCATAATGCTCTGTTATAAAATAAAATGAAATAAAAAATGATAAAGAAAGAAATGAAAGTAAAGCAATGCATTACATAATTATGTAATTTGCCTTACTTAACTATAAGCAACTTCCTGATGTGGCATTCCACTATAAAGAAGTTCTAGGGTCATCTTCTATGATGGAGATAGATTATTAAGAACTTATTAACAACTTAGTCGATGTGGAAAATTTAAAAGAAGAAAATCTCCAAAATATATGTTGATCCGTGCATCGGTCAACATCAAATATAAACATGAGAATAAATTTATATAGGCCTAATTCTAATCAAGCTTTGATAAGATGGTGCCATATAAATTTAATTAAATAAAGAAAGTAGTTTTCAGCTTCATGAAAATTCAATCTTAAAAACTCAACCTAGAAAAAGAACTTAATTTCAATCACATTGTTGGTTGAAGCCAAAATTCAAATATGAAAAAGAGCAACTTAGGAATTCATGAAACATCTTTAAATGCTCTTGGATGGTCCTATCCAGTACAAAATAAAAAAATAAAAAAAATAGAATAAAAAGGAATCAAATAGAAAGAAAAAGAATAAAAATATTGATTATTGAAGGATGTTCATATTCATCGTAAAGTGTTGAGTCTTTAGGAATATCATTCAACTACTCCTAAATGAGCTCACTAAATATTTGATTCCAATAGAAAATTCTGATTTCAGAAGTGTAAAGTTTTCAAGGAAGTCATTATGCCAATCTTAAATGACTCCACTAAATAATTTTGAATTCAACAAGTGTAACATAATTAGAAAGTCATTCTTATCAATCTTAAATGACTTTACTAGATTTGTTGTTCCATGAAAAAGATGAAATAGAAATAGAAATGTTGGATCTTAATATATGATCAATCAAGCACATACTTGAATCATATCAAAGAGAGAAAAAAAGAGAAGCCAATAAATAAAATGTTGTATTTGGACAAAAGGGAGAATCATCAAATTTCCTAGTAAATCATTTAGTGGAGTCATTTCATAAAGAATGAAATGATATGGAAATGAGTCAAATATATTTATCTTCTTAGTGAATCTTGTAACTAGGAAAATTACCAAATTTAACCTTTCATAAAGAAATAAAATCAGAATATTATAAAAAAAAATAAATAAATATCAAAAAAAAAAAAAAAGAAAAAGAAAAAAGAAAAGAAAAGTAAAGGGATGGAAAGACTATATCTAAGAGGGAAAGGATGAAGTCTAAAATTTCTAAGCATGTGGACATTTGTGACTTTAAACTTCTCCACATCAAAATAGAGTGGTAAGGTTAGAAGTCAAAATTTTTTTTTCCTTAAGCTAACAAAAATAATCAGATATCTCATGTTTTGTCATTTTGGCCTTTGCCATGATTGGGTGAGCTCACTTGGCTGGTTAAATAAAAAGATAGTGGATCTTATTTTCCAGGAGTCCATATCTTTTGAATGGCAAAGATTCTATTAAGTATACTCTGATACCATTTCAATCGAAACAAAAATACACAATAAAACTAACATAGCTTAAATGAAATAAAAATAATCAAATATCTCATGCTTTGTCATTTTAGCCTTTGCCATGATTGGGTGAGCTCGCTTGGCAGATTAAATAAAAAGATAGTGGATCTTCTTTTTCAAGAAACCATATCTTTTGAATGGCAAAAATTCTATTGAGTGTATTCTGATTTTAAATGAAGCAAAAGAAACCCAATGTAAATGGACATTTTAACTTCAAACTTCTCCACATCAAAATGAAGTGGTAGGGTTAGAAGTCAAAAATTATCCCTAGATGAACAAAAATAAGCAGATATCTCATACTTTGTCATTTTAGCCTTTGCCATGATTGGGTGAGCACGCTTGGTAGCTTTAAAGAAAGAAAGTGGATCTTCTCTTCCACGGGTCCATATCCTTTTTATGGAAATGGTCTCATTGAGTATACGCTGATTCCATTGCAAGTGGTCTATAACCATAAACAAGAAAAGTTTTGGAATTATAGAGCCATTGCAAGTTAAAAAGCTTAATTAGTTTGGGTCCTAACTTTCTTTTCAAAGGCACAAAGCACATTGCATCAATGTTGTTTAGATATGTCTGGAGATTTATATAGTCTTCAAGTTTGGAATGCACCCATAGAATTAAAAAAAAATCTAATTCCACAATTGACAAGATGATATCAATGATCTAACTCTTTAATGAGTTAGCTATCAATGATTTGATCAAGCTATCTTTTGGGTTTAAAGACTATTTTATCAAGAAATAAATTACAATGATCTCCAGATGTAGCGGTCTATAAACTTAAGCTTGATGCCATTTCAATAAACTAAGTCCCTTGACGACTGTGGTCAAATTCCAAAAGAAAAGCAAAATTGTGCTAAAATTAAAAGCTAGAAAATGATGGCTGTACATAAGAAGAAAATATTCTTCTTGGTTAGCTAACATCATTATTTGACCCACATCTTGGGACTAGGGTGGAATCTTTACCTTGAAAATGAGTTCATATTACCCATATTTCATTTTAAAATCAAAAATATTTTCATGCATAAGATTATCCTTCTTAAGGATAACTTATCTGAAAATTGTCAAATTAAAATAATTCTAGAAAAGAAGAATTGAAAGCATATGATATGACACTCAAAATCCTTACAAGAATGTTCTATCATAGAGTCATAGCATTTAATCTCAACATATTGGGGCAATTTAACAAAAAGGGTCATGATCAAGATTTCTTATAACCCCACTTTCAATTAGGTAGTGGGTTATATTGAAAATCTTGCCAAAGAAAAAAAATAATAAAAGAAACTTCAATATGATTTGAAGGATAGTCCTGTTACTATATATAGAGTCTTGAAATTTACTTTTGAAGTAATTTCAAAGACCTTGTAGCAAAATATAGAAGGATTAAAAATGCAAAAATAAGAAATTAATCAAAGGAAATTATGAGATTTCATTTCCTATAATAATAAATTAACTAAAGAAATTCAATTTCAAACTTATGAGGAGAATCTAAATTTCTCTAATAAGTTAATCCTTTCAATTCCCTTATTGATTAGGGATAAGAATTTGTGTCTATGAGAATCCAAAGATTATCTCATTTACTTTAGAAAGCTTTAAAGGAATCTCTTGATCTTCATTGAATCCAAGAGAATGCCTTATAAGCTGTTGATTCATGTCAATAAAGTAAAAAAATAAAATACATGTTCAAACAAAATGAAAATGAAATTTTATTTGAGAAGCATTGGTTGACTTTGGTTCTTACTACCTAAAGAACTACATAGTCACATGCAAGCTCAAAAAGATAGAATTCTCAGGTTAGTACCCTATGATGTCCTTCCTTTAGTGAAATAGACATCTAGCATGGTTCATTGTAACTTTGAGATAAAAAGAAGAAAAAAGAAAAATGATGAATTTCTATGCTCATGGCATAATAAAGCATTGGGTCCAAAATATACCCAAGTCTTCTTCAAAAATAAATTCCAACTCTTTGAAACCTCCTTCACTAAAGTTCTTCATGTGTAAGGAGTATCAGTTAAATTAAGAAATGGAAGCAAACCTTCCATTACCCTTTCATCAAGTTAGACTAATCAAGTAAGGATTAAGTCCTTGAGACTCTTGCTTATTAGACAAAACTTTTGAGGATTAGGAATAAGTCACTTTGACCCCTTTTCCTCATCCATGTCACCTTTATAGGTTGGGAGCAAGCCCTTTGTGACACCTTTCCTATACATGACTTGAGATGGGAGCAAGCCTTCTATGACACCTTTCTCATGTCTTTCTGGGTTTGGAGTAAGCCTTTGTGCACCATTCCCATGAAAAAAAAAACCTTTATAGGTTAGCAAGCCCTTTGTGGCACCTTCCTATACATGACTTAAGATGGGAGCAAGCCCTATGACACTCTCATGTCTTTTGGGTTTGGAGTAAGCCTTTGCACCATTCTCCCATCTTTATAGGTTGGGAGCAAGCCCTTTGTGGCACCTTTCCTATACATGACTTGAGATGGGAACAAGCCCTCGCACCTTTATCATGTCTTTTGGGTTTGGAGTAAGCCTTTGTGCACCATTCCCATGAAAAACTACCTTTATAGGTTAAGCAAGCCCTTTGTGTCACTATACATAACTAGATGAGAGGAGAAAGCCCCTATGGCACCTTTCTCATGTCTTTGGGTTTGAGTAAGCCTTTGTGCACCATTCCCATGAAAAACTACCTTTATAGGTTGGGAGCAAGCCCTTTGTGGCACCTTTCCTATTCATAACTTGAGATGGGAGCAAGCCCTCTATGTCACCTTTCTCATGTCTTTCTGGGTTTGGAGTAAGCCTTTGGGCACCATTCCCATGAAAAACTACCTTTATAGGTTGGGAGCAAGCCCAGTGTGGCACCTTTCCTATACATGGCTTGAGATAGGAGCAAGCCCTCTATGGAACCTTTCTCATGTCTTTCTAGGTTTGGAGTAAGCCTTTGTGCACCATTCTCATGAAAAACTACCTTTATAGGTTGGGAGCAAGCCCTTTGTGGCACCTTTCCTATGCATGACTTGAGATGGGAGCAAGCCCTCCGCGACACCTTTCTCATGTCTTTCTGGGTTTGGAGTAAGCCTTTGTGCACCATTCCCATGAAAAAATACCTTCATAGGTTGGGAGTAAGCCCTTTGTGGCACCTTTCCTATACATGACTTGAGATGGGAGCAAGCCCTCTATGGCACCTTTCTCATATCTTTCTGGGTTTGGAGTAAGCCTTTGTGCACGATTCCCATGAAAAGCCACCTTTATAGGTTTGGAGCAAGCCTTTGTGGCACCATTCCTACCTTCGTGTACATGATTGGAACAAGCCATCAAGGCCCATTTCATGCTACACAGGTGAGTTAGATTGGATTAAGTCTTTATGACCCCTTTCTAATAGCTAGAAAGATATAAGTCCCCAATCGACCTTGTTTCTAATCATCGAGTAAGTCCTGTTCATCCTACCTTGTACTAAGCCATCAAGGCCCCTTTCTACAATTGAGTTAGATTGGATGAAGTCGTTATGACCTCTTTTGTAAAGATATAAGTCCCTTAGTCAGCATTCTTTCTAATTATGTAGGAGTAAGTCCCTAGTTAGCATCCTATTTTGAGGATTGAATCAAGTATTTAAAGACTCCTCTCCTCTCTTTAGCTAAATAGGATGGATCACGCCCTTAACGACCCCATCTTATTAGCTAATCACATGAATCACCACTATTCTCAAGAAAGAGTAAGTCCCCTGAAGGCATTTTTCTTGAGCATAATGATTGCATTAGGGTTAAACCAACCTTCGGGCCTACTCTTAATAGCATTCTTCTTCATCCTAGAACTTAATGAAAAGTTAAGTTTCTAAGAATAAATCACACTCCAAAGCAAAGATAGGTATACATAGACCTATCTTTCACAATCAAAAAAAAAAAAAAAAATCAAAATCATGAATTGAAACCCCAAGTTTATGCTTGTATGTTGATCAATCTGTTCAACACCAATATGTGTAGTGTATTCTGGTTAATCACTACTCATATTGGGGTCCATTTGTTGACCTTATTTTTGGATGAGGTTAATTTAGCAATTAGGAGATCTTAATCTCTAATAGGATTCTCCTAATTCAATGCTTAGGATACTATGCCTAGTGACCTAGAGAATTCACCTTGGGTTGGATCTAACCTATTTGTCTTAGGTAGGATCAACTCAAGCATCAAAATTCAAAATCAATTATCAAATCAACAATCAATAATCATCAATCCAAGATGATTAAAAGTCAAATTAAATTTAATTTCAAAAATACCCTTGAGTTGATTTTGAATTGGATCAAGCTAAAATCAATGCACTTGATTTGGACTCAAACTCCAACCCAAATCAAATGTACTCCAAATGAAAAGTCAAAATGGGTAGCACGCATTAGTCTAGAGCTATGTGATGCCATAATCATAAAATAAAAAAATGGGGAAAATGGGAAGAAGAGAAATGCTAATATCCTTCTTCCATCTCTTCCCATGCAAAATCATTTCTTCCTACCTCATCCACCTCTTAAGAGGTAGCCTTCAAGTAAAGGAGGCAATCAAGCAAGGAAAAGCTAAGAAGGATTTAGCTTCTCCAAGGGAAGAAGATGAACATAAATAGAAGAGGAAGAAGAAACTTTCGGACAAGCATGGAAATCTTGCATAGAAGCTCCTTAGCTCTGATGTGAAGATCCTATTATGATCACAAGGGCAAGGGAAGTTGATCCCCCATCTTGACCGGCCCCTCCGCCGTGGCCGGAGTTCAACATTTCAAATAAAGCTCTCAGCCTCTCATGGTGAAATCCTAATGAGTGGATTTCAACCCCAATTGAAGGCACAAACACGTTCACAAACTCAAAGGAAGCTCACGAATCTGGGACCTTCTCGCCAAAGCAGAATCGGTATGCAATTTCTCCCTCCCCCTATGCATTCAATTTTGGAGCTTTGTGAAGAAATTTGGATCCTCAAATGGATCCAACCATATGGATTGACCCTAATTCGATCCCTGATCATTTTGGGATCAAAATCTTAGCCTTCTTCGCCGGCGATCGCTGGCGATTAGCAAGAAATCACGGACGATGTCCATGATTCGCCGGTGAGCCTCGGGATTAAATCTCGACCATCGATCCTTCTCTTAGGATTAGACGGTTGATTTAGGTGGACGATTGATTTAAACCCCTTAAGATGCGGGGCGATCCATCTTCCGATCGCGTCGGACGATCCAGATTGTCCATTTCGTCGGCCGCGTGACAGCGGATCGCCGCATGACCGCGCGATCGATCCCGCGCGGATTGATATGTTTGATTGGGCGTAAAAATCGCTTATTTTAATAAAGCGTGCGACCACCATTTAAAACCGTTATAATTAGTTAAATAACGGTTTAATTAATTTAAAATAAATCTTGAAAACTTCAAAAAATCATATAAAATCAAAGAAAAATTAGAAAATTACACATAAGAGCTCTATGAATTCATCTTAATGAGAGGAATCCATAAAAATTTAAATCCCTAAATTTTATTGGGTAATTTTCTCTTAATTTAGGTTTAATTAAAAAAATTAAACCCTAATTACTCTCAAAATAATAATCCAATTAATTTGAGATTTTGGGGAAATGAAATTAAGCTTAAAACATATCTTAGCTAAATGTTTTGTGATTTAGTTCTCTGAATTCAAGGGAAATTGTAATTTTATGTGTATTAACCTTTAAATAAATTAAATTAATTACCCTTTAATAAAAATAATTAGAAAACTTTAATATAATAATCTCAAATCAATATAGTGAATATTAGAATATTAATTAAACATAATAAAATCTATATGAACCTAATAGATCACTAATTAACTCAATTAGGTAATTAAAAGAATTAAATAATTTAATTAAATGACCTGAATTTAATTAAATCATAATAAATCAACGATTTAACCAAAAATTATGAATAAATCTTAATTGGAAAGGTATTTCAGTGAAGAATATGTGAGAAATAAAATCTCTTATTGAATCTTAATAAATTTGGCTTAATTTAGGTTTTAATGAAATAAGTAAAACTTTAATTATACCCTAATTACATCTCTAATCAAGTTGAAATTTTAGAAACATAAAATTAGCATGAAACCCCACTTGCCATAATTATCTCAAACTCAATTGATCTACAAATTTGGAATTCTTGATTTTCCAAATCTCTAGGTCAATATGAACTAAATAATAATTAAGAGCAATCATTAATTCATTGAATCAACAAATAAATTGAATTAATCTGAAATAAACATTTAAAATACTTATGATAATTCATCAAAATTTTCTAAGTCAAAGAATTTAATCAAATAACAAAATTTTATGAAAATCAATACTTAATGAAATTCAAACATAATTAAACAACTTAAGTTAAATTTAATAAAACCACTCATCATTAATGAATTTAAATAATGAACTTAAAACCTAGATTAATCAAATCAGATCAAGTAATTAACCTAAGTACTTTAGGTTAAGAATAATCTATGAACAAACCTAAGGTATTAATTCCTATTAATAAATTTAAACCTTAAGCTTACAAATCCATGTTTTAATATCTTAAGTTAAATTGAATGAAATCAAACTTAGATCAAACTCTTTAAATTAACATAAGCCAAATCAAATGAAATCCATATAACTTAATTCAAAATGAAAATTTTCAAATAAATTAAATCAAATAAACCAATTCAAATAAATAAAATAATGCAAATCAAATCCAAACATAAATAAAGTCAAAACGACTAATTAAAATACTTAAGGATTTTAGTTAGACTTTTGAAACTTCATTAGGATTTAGGATGTTGAATGGAAAGCTCCATCCAAAATGGAATCATTCCATTCTTCATTCTTGAAAAGCTATACAACTTTAACCACATAAAATGAATATAAAAATGGAAATTAAATCACTAAACTATTTGAATTGAAACCAACCAATGGTAAAAATTAAACCAATTCAAACTTCAAACTTCAAACTTAAACTTAAAGGGCAGACTTACCACCAAACCACCTACACACTAGATTACTTTGGTCACAAACCCTAGATCTAGGTTAGATTGTTCTGTGATTTTCTTTTAATCTCGTGTGATATGTTGTGCTGTGCTTCACATGTAAGTGTGGTGTATTACTTTAGACTGGATGCCTAGGCTTGTTTGTTTGTTAAACTAGATGTTAGGGCATTCTTTCTAGATTTAACATTATTTTCTGCAGGGGACTGTGTTAAAGGGATTGCTATAATAAATAAATCATAAAATTATTGTTTGCTTGTAGGTGCTTAAAATCCATTAACATAGTCCATAGGACAAGTAGGCTTGGCGAGAAACTAATGCTTAGCCCGTATATTTGTGAAATATAAACTGCTTAGTGTGCTGTGTGCATTTCTTAACATCTGTTTTGCAGGGCTTAAGATTTCTTTTGAATTTTAAATATAAACTTGAGCTTAGAATTATGTTAGGATCTATGGGGTCTAGGATTAGTAGGAGCTGATCCAACCAGGAGATGGTGCGGTGGTCCCTTATTGAGCCTGATGGATGTCCCTAAAGAAGGAGAATTTCCTGGAAAGAAGACCCATAGATCTAAACTTGAAGTTCTAGGAGGGTTGTATAAGAAACTTCTCTAATTTTCTTTCTTAGGGATGTACAACATTCAGCATTGGCCTTTTTCTTATATAATTTAATTTGGCTTGATTTATTTTAGGTGTGTAATAGAAATATTATGCTTTTTATTAGGTTTCTTTCTGTGCTATGTTTGTGCTGTGATGTATGCTTGGATGTAGGCTTATAGGATAAACTAAATTTTTTACCCAACTAAATTAATTGAAATATAAAATAAATACAACTCATAATCTTCACATAAAAGCCTAGACCATTAAAGCAAGATAAAATATGTAACAACCCCTTAGCTGGATGTTTTAATATCATGCATAATCATATTGTTTCACTCTTAGTTAATGAAGGACTTCCATCCTTTCCAGAGAACCTGGGCTTGACCTTTGAGAGCCTATGGTGGAAGTACACCTTCTTCTATTCTAATTTTGCCCATAATCTTTTTCTAATTACATGCATTAGACATAAATTGTATTCCTATGGCCTAAAATAAATATTGAGTCAAAAATTATAAAAATCTAAAAAATATGCATTAGTTAGGTACATCTTCATACCCTACATAATCTTAGGGGTTAGGGAGTAAGTCTAGGATCATAGATTTCTTTCCTAAAACTACAACAGCCCAGCCATCCTGCATTCATATGACTTAACCTCATGGTTTTAAAATGTGCTTAGGTGGTGTTAGCTGGCAGCCTTCTCCAGGTAGGTTATAAGTTCAGAAGAGTCAGGGATAGGTTAGTTCCTTCAAGTGAAGAGAATGACCATTGATTCCCAAGAATAAAAATTAACATCCCATGTGCGTAGAAGGTTCAAGAATCCTTTTAGGAATAAGTCTTCAACCCTAGGCATTTTTTTAGTCTTGTGCTGCTAGAATCTAAGCCCTAGATTTCTAAAAAAAATGACAACTTGAATTTTAATATTAAATCCCAAATTTGAAGCCCAATCATAAGATAGATGAAATGTCTACTGGGCATCCCAGTATCAATAGGCATTTCCTACTCTTAAAAAAAATAACTCTCTCCAATTTGGACCTCTCCCAATTGAATTTCTCAAAAATCATTCCTTTGAAAGCTACCTTAGTAGTATTTAGGAATAACCACTTATTTCTTTAATCGAGAGTATTCTTAGGAAGAGACCCTTCCTAAGATGTAATTAACAATAGAGGCTTGCCTTTATAGGGAGCCATGATCCCAGGATAAAATTGACCCTGTTGTACTTTTTGATGTAGCTTAGGGGAAAATCCTTTGGTACATGAAAGACCCATTAGCCTTAGGAGTCTTTTATTGAAATGATTGAATCCATTACAGGAAAACATATTTATCTTTCGAGATAATATGTTTATTCCTTAATGTCGTATTTGATCATCTAAATAAAATATTCCTAAACTTTATGTGGTGTCATTTCTTTTCTTTATTCCAGAGAAAAAGAACCAACATATTTTTTTGATGACTCCATTAGGGACTAGTTCCTTTTCCATCTTTAGAAATAGGTGGTTATTTCTATATATTGGCAGTGTACTAGTACCACTCACCAGTCAGGACTACCTTTCTTTCCATTGGATATCTCTCCATTTCATTCTTGGTTAAGCCTATCCAACATCTTGAATAGAGGTTCTAGAACTCTTCATTTGTCATAGTTAAATGATTGGGTCCTAGAAGCAAATCCTAAAATAAAATGAGAGGTGAGAGAAATAAATAAAAATCAAGTCATCTCTGTTATGACCTAAATCTATCAAGATGGATTTAAAACCATTCCAATATGGAAAAGAGATATTATAGACTCAGATACATCATTCAATGCTTTTCTTGGGAGACCATGGATACATGAAAATAATTTAATTCCATCCTCTCTACACCAGTGCATCAAGTTCATGAGAGGTGGGATTTTATATTATGTCAAAGAGATCTCAAGCCATTCACAGTTCATGAGGTCGGAATATATGAGAATGCGATCTACTATCTCCCTCAAAATCAACAAGTCTATTCTCACAAACTTGGCCAAAGTTCAAAAATAAAAGAAAAAGAAAAAGAAAAAAGAAGAAGAAAAAGAAAGAGAAAAAGAAAAAGAAAAAGAAAAGAAAAAAGAAAGTGAAAAGAAAATAAAAGGGAGCTAGAAATAGACTTGGAGGAGAAAGTGGAGCCTGACATTGGATTCCACCTATGGTTCGTTACTCCATTCGAACATATAGGTAGGATGACTCGACCTCCACCAGGCAGAGGAAGAGGCTAATCTAGAGGCATTCCTAGGGATGGAAGACCTCCTTATTGGACACCCAATAGGAGATATGTCCATACTACCAGGAGTGCACCTACTATCCATATAGGCTTAGAATCTAGTTTAGAGGATGAATCCTATATGGTTAGCACGCCAGCTAGCACTTAGACAACAGATCCCCATGCAAGTGATAATTGAGCTAGACAGTGATGAAGATCGGGCTCTAAAGCAAAGCATGAGTGTATCCAAGTCTATATGTGAAATAGTCAGGGATCAGTTGGGAACCTTAGCTCTAACCCCACTTTCTTCATAAAAAGTTGAGGGTTTGGTAGTTAAGGAAGCCCCTAAGTCTTCTACAGATGTGAAGGTGTAGAGGTTCTTTCTTGGAGCATCATCCTCAAGTCAAGAAGTTAATATAGAACTTGAGGATGATTCATATAAAGATTTAATATATCCGCCTTTTGATTGGTACTCACCTTGTGTTCTTAATCTAGCAAAGAAGGGATTAATCCAAAATTCTTGGTCTAAACAATGGTCTAATTATTTTGAAAGGTTATGGGACAACAAATGCAAACATTCTAAATCAAGATCTAGATTCTATAATGGGTCCCAATGATGACGATTTACATCATCACTAATCATTTGGAATATGATAGATTCTTTTCAAATCACATTAACTCATATGAGGAGGTGTGTTTAGAAATTTCAGATGCTCCAAATGATTTTGAAGTCAAAGATGCATCACCAAAATTTGAAGAAGAGATGAAGTCAACCATCGACGAGCTAAAGAAAATCAACCTAGGAATAGAAGAGAATCCACGCCCGACATACATTAGTTCTCCGCTGAATGAAAAAGAAACCAATGACCTAGTTAGGATATTTACTGAGTTTAAGGACTGCTTCACATGGAGTTATTAAGAAATGCTGATTTATCTTCTGATGTGGCAGTACACAAACTAGCAATTGAACCTAACACTAATCCTATCAAACAAACTCTAGACACATGCGATTAGACATTGAACAACAGTCATTTCTGAAGTCAAAAAATTGATCAACACTAGTTTTATCAGGAAAGAAGAATATCCTACCTGGTTGGTTAGTATCATCCCAATTAAGAAGAAGACTGACCAAATTTGCATATGCATCAATTTTAGGGACTTAAATAAGGCTTGTCTAGAAGATGAGTTTCCACTACTAATCCTAGAACTGATGGTGGAGATTGCCTCATTTCATGTAGTCTTCTCTTTCATGGATGGTTCATCTGGCTACAACCAAACTAAGATGACCCCAAAGATGAAAGAAATACTACCTTTCAAACCCGATCAAAATATTTTGCTATAAGGTCATGCCTTTCGGCCTTAACAATGCTAGTGCCACATACTAGCGGGCCATGACTCGAATCTTTGATGAACTCATTCATCACCAAGTTGAATGTTGCATCGACAATCTCATTGTCAAGAAGAAAAGAAAAGGAAGACCACCTTATTGACTTGAGAGTAGTTTTTGAATGGTTAAAATAATATAATCTCAAAATGAATCCCCTGAAATGTGCATTCAGAGTAGCTTAAGGAAAATTCCTTGGGTTTATTGTCCAACACTGGGGAATAGAGATTGATCCAGAGAAGATCAAAGCTATCTTAGAAATGCCACCCCTTAAAGTCTAACACAACTCAGATCATTCCAAGGGTGGTTGGCGTATCTAAGATACTTCATATCCAACTTATCAGGGAGATGCCGGCCATTCTAAGCACTTATTAAAAAGTATGCCATGTTCAAGTGGGATGACAAGTGTCAGTATGCTTTTGAAGATATCAAGAAATATCTGATGACACCACTAGTTCTAACAGCACCTATCTCGGGCAAGCCACTCATCCTCTACACTTCTGCATTAGATGACTCCCTTGGTGCTTTGTTCGCTCAAATCAATTCTGAAGGGAAGGAGAAATTGCTCTATATCTCAACTATCATTTAATCCTTGATGAAGCCAATTAACCACCTAATGAGAAGCATTGCCTAGCTTTTAATCTTTGCATCCTAAAAGTTATGACACTACATGCTTTCTCATAACGTGAACTTGATCTCCAAAATTAATCCACTATAATACCTCATGACACGGCCAACATTATTCAGATGATTGACACGTTGGTCCATGAATCTCTTATAGTTTGACATTACATTCATTACCCTCCATGCGGTGAAAGGACAAGCATTAGTGGATTTTTTAGTAACACACCACTTCCGTTGACTCCCCACTTAGTGATGACCTCCCAATGAACAAATCATGAACTTAAGGGACACTAGCATTCACCGCTGGGAGATGTACTTTGATAGTGCGGCTTTCTCTCAAAGAGGAGAAGAATCATAATTTACTATCCCAGGAAAGGCAGGGGTAAGAATAGTTCTCCTAACTCTTGACTGCAATATGATGAGATTCTCATACCATCTATCCAATCCATGCACCAACAACGAAGTTGAGTATAAGGCTTTGATTGCCGGTCTGGAGTTAGCAGTCACACTAAGCATCTAGAGTATCAATATTTTTGGAGATTCTCAGTTAGTCATTAACCAATTCACTGGGTCCTACAAGGTTCTAAAGCTTAAGCTCCATCACTACCACAAGTACACCATGGAGTTATTGGCCCAAATCCCACAGGTTACCATTTATAAGATTCCTCGAGGAGAGAACACAGTAGTAGATGCCTTAGCTAAACTCCCCAAGGAATTGGCATGTCTGGAAGATGAGTCCATATCGATAAGGGTCCAAAATAGACAAGTCTTATCCCTTATTGATGCTGAACTCATCGAGAGACTCTCTCTTGAAGGGGGGGGGGTTACCATTTCCAAAAAGGACAACAAATTAGATTAGAGGCAACCATTCATGGATTACCTAAATATAGGCAAACTACCTTAAGAGAAGTTGCTAGCACATTAGGTGAAGTAGAGAGCCATTTACTATGCTCTAGTGGATGACATCTTGTACCGACGGTCCTTGATCATATGTGGTTATGTTGTTTAGACAGACATGAGGCCCATAAGATTGTGACCAAGGTATACTCAGGTCTATGCGGAGCTCATCAATCTAGTCTAAAGATGAAAGCCAAAATCAAAAGACAAGGATACTATAGACCATCGATGATCACATATTGCATGGACATAGCTAGACAATGCCACCAATATCAGATGCACGGTGTGGTCCTACATCAACCACCCAACATTCTACATTCAACATTGGCCTCATGGCCATTCGAGTATTGGGGTACCGACATAGTGGGCCCGATAGATCCTCCTTCTTCTAAGGGTCATCGGTTCATCCTAGCTGCCACTGACTACTTTTTCAAGTGGGCAGAGGTGATTCCACTCAAAGAGGTCATAGCTCAGCATGTGCTCCAGTTTTTTAGGAACCATATCATATATAGGGTCGGGGTGCCTCGACGAATTATATCGAATAATGATACTACATTCAAGAGCACCAAGATCAACAACTTTTTATAAAGACACAATATAGATTGGAGGCACTCTACCATCTACTAAACGAGGGAAAATGGCTTGGTAGCCTTCAACAAAACTCTCATCCAAATATTGAAAAAAATACTTGAAGATAATAAATGACAGTAGCATGAGCAATTAGTTGAAGCTTTGTGGGCATACGCACCACATATAGAATTCCAACTCAGTATACTCCTTTTTCCTTAGTGTATGGGTCCGAAGCCATTCTACCATTAGAAGTCTAACTCTCATCACTAAGGATAACTGTGGGTAGCAAGATCACAATAGAGCATAATGCCAAGTTGTGGTTAGAAGGGCTCAAAAGTTTAGAGGAGAGACTCCTACGGCATGCCAAAACCTCAAGTTGTATAAAGCCAAAATTATTCAAGCTCACAACAAGTTGGTCTGGCCTAGAGCTTTTCAAGTTGGAGAGCTTATCTTAAATCTAAGGAGAATAATTGTTGCCCTTTGCAAGATGAGAGGCAAGTTTGAACCCACTTGGGAAGGCTCTTTTATTATAGAAAAGGCCTATCAAGGAGGATCATATCAGTTGATCAACTATAAAGGAGAGCACCGATGCTTCAAATCAATGGGCTTTACTTAAAGAAATATTATCCTTAAAGCAATGTTTGAAAATAATTATCACCAATAAAATTCTATCTTTCCATTCATCAAATCTTCTTTCATTTGAAGCATTATTTTTTGTTTGTGAATCCGCCACGACGCATTTAGGATAGGTACAAGAGAACCCAAGCGACATCTTATCCTCCATCAACACAAACATAAATTACACATAATTCTCCAATGCTATTAGGATAGGTGTGAGAGAACCCAAGAGGCATCCTATTTTGACTAGTACAACTAAGTTAGGTGTAAGAGAACTCGAGCATCATCTTTCTTAGTGGAGTCACATTGCCTCTATGGCATCATTTTATCCATTATTTGATGTGTTTAGGGTAGGTGTAAGAGAACCCAAGCGACATCCTATCCTTCATCAATAGAACACAAACACATAAAAAATACACATCTTTTGCCTCAGGCTATTTTGATGTGGGAAAATGCCCCCTGTGGCACTCACTCATTAGCTGCTCTAGGTCGGGCTGACGTGTTATCTTGCTAGTACGTCACCCTAATGGTCTTCTTGTTTTGGAGGATGTAGGTCTGCTACACTTTCCTCCCTTACTTGATCACTGCAAATCAATGAGAGCCTTGTCAGCATTGTAGGCCTTACTGTGCGGTTGGTAAGCTATCATCATGACTGGCTTCGTTTAAGAGGATATAAGTCTACACACCTTCATCTTAAACTAGCCATTGTGGACTGACTTGGTTGATTTGAGGATTAAGGTATGTCCCCCAGCGGATCCTTTCCTCTTGACTACTTCAAGTTTGGGTCCAGCCCTTCTTTGTGGCTCCCTACTTAGTAATCACCCTTAGGTCAGGTTGATCTGTTGCACCCTCAACAGGTCGCCCCAGTGATTGATCCCTACTTTGGAAGATGTAAGTCTGCTACGCTTTCTTCCTAATACAACCATTGCAAACCGATGGGTAGCCCTACGTTGGATAGCACTTGTTGAGCCGAAGACAGACTATCTCGGCAATCAATTTCACTTTGGGAGATGTATATCTACAAGCCCTCTTTCTAAACTGATTTTCATAAATCGACGGACACTTTAGGTTGGTTGGTGTTCGCTATGCTGATAATGACCCACCCTATGGATATACCACTCTTGGCAGATGTAAGACTATTATGCTTTCTCCTTGAGTTGGCCATATACCCACAAACATTATCTTCTTCAGGGATCAGGATAAAGCCCTTAGTGGCCCAGCCCCCGTGGGCACTCTACTTGGATCAGATCCTTTGCAACCCCATTTAGACACTACCCAAGTTACTTTTGGATTGGACAGTCCCCCTTTCATAGTGACCACCCCTGTGGTTGGAGAGTTTATTTAGCGGATGCATAGATTCTCCCTTAGTCTAGTAAATTTGAGATAGGTTAAGGGCCCCATGGCCCTTCTCAGTGTGGTCTCTCACAAACCAACATGGTCCATGATAAAAAATAAATAAAATATAAATTCGCTTGTGGATTAGTAATTAAAGCCTCCAGTGGCACTTTTCTCAAGCAAACATCCTATTTTAAGGCGTAGTGTCAGCAAAACTCCCTACAAGAATCGCCTGAATACTCTTGAGTTAAGATAAGTCCCCTGAACTCTCTTAGTCACCCTTAGAGTTCAATCATTACGCCACCGTTATCATGGTCATCCTTACTTTGGAAGATGTAAGTCTTCTACACATTCTTTTCAGCACAACTGCTGCAAACCGATGGGCAGCCCTAGGTCGGGTTTGATTTGTTGCACATCCAACAAGTCACCCTAATGGTTGTTCTTTGCTTTGGAAATGTAAGTCTGCTATGCTTTCTCCAACACAACCATTACAAATTGAAAGGCACCCCTTAGTTCGAATAATCCTACCCTTCGGCCAGTAGACCACCCCTTTGGATCTATAAATCTAAGATAGGCCTAGGCTGATATAGCCCTTCTTAGTGCAGTCCATTGAAAACTGATGGGATACAACAAATAAAATTAATAAAAATTAATCTTGACTACTTTTGAGTTGATATAAGTCTCCCCAATGACATTCACTTAGTATCCACCTTAGGTTGGGTTGATCTATTATGCCATCAATGGGTCGCCCCAGCGGTTGATCCTTGCTTTTAAGATGTAAGTCTGCTATGCTTTCTTCCTAAGTATAGCTGTTGTACACTGAAGGGCAACCCCTTAGGATAGATAGTCCTACCATGTGGCTGGTAGACTACCCCTTTGGATCTAAGATAAGAGCTAACATAGCCCCTTTTGCCATGAAATCGACAAGGTCCATCCCAAAAATCTAAATTTAAAATTTAAAACAAATCAAACCAACCTTCCCAGTGGAGTCAAATTAAACATATCGAACAAACCAAACTTCTCCCCAGTGGATCCATAAGTGATCTCATTAAGCTCTCATCCCTAGCAAATTCCTCCTTAAGCCCTTGGCATAAACCTCTCACATGTCATGCCCAATGCATGTGTGATCCCTTAGCGGATCTCCCTCCATATCCTTGATATGGAGTTCTTCTCAAATTCTTTCTTTGCTCTCTTATGCCATTAGCATGAATTGAGTTGCATTGCGCTAAGATGGTGATTCTATCTACCTCTTGGGTTTAGGTATAAGTCATTTTTATTAGTGTTTGCAATCTTTTGGATGTTGTTGATTGTTTTGGTCAACACCAATACGTGCGGTGTGCCTCGTCAGTTACACCACACCTATTGGGTGCCCTTTTGTTGACCTCACTTTTGGAGTGAGTTCTCAACCTCCTCTTCTTAGACTTAGGAGTCTTCTAGACACTAAGACTTCCCTAGTAATAAGACATATCTAGTAATTAGGTGAATACCTAACTTAAGCCTAGAGACTTAGAAGGGTTAATCATAGTTTTAGGCCATACCTTAGGGACTTAAGAAAATCACCTACCCTATAACTTAAACTCAATCCATATGCACCTTCTCAAATCCAATCCAAATTCAAATCTCAAACCAAACCTCAAATCTCAATTCATGTTCCAAATCCAAATCTAAAATCTAAATCAAATGATTGCAACCTATAATCAAATCCAAAATCAAAATCCTCCTTAAAGCCTTATGATTGAATTCCATGAGCTTAAGAAAATATTAACCCAAATCAACTCAAAATCAATCGATTTCTTTATAAATAAATTATTCCTTCATTTATATTTATAAATATAAATGAAAACCTCATCCCAATGATAAAAAATAAATCAAACTAAATTGATTTCCTCCCTAGCCCATTTGACTTACATCCATGAGCATGGTCAAATTTGCATCCAAATCACTCCAAACTCAAGTGATTTTCTCATGATTCATTTATATCTTCATTTATATTTCCAAAAATAAATCAAATATAAATTCAAATAGCCAAAACTAAATCCAAAATCAAACCAAAATCTAATTTATACCCTTTAAGCCAATTACTTGAACTTGGACAAATCCTATCCAAATCAAATCAAAACCAATGAATTTTTTTCTTGAATCAATCATTCCTTCAATCATCTATCTAAATATAAATAAAATCTACAATCATCAAGCCAAATTAAAATCAACTCAAGTCAAATGCAATCTAGCCCATTTGACTTGAAATATTCAAATGAGCTAAAACTCATTTGAACCCAAACCAATTGCAATTGAATTTATATGTAAATCTAAAATCCATATATAAACTAGTTAAATCAAACTTAACTCAAAATTAAGTCAACTAAACCCAATTGGCTCACTAGACCCAAAGTGGCCAATTTAACCTACATGAACCAAAATCAAATTCAATCCAAATCAAAGTGAATTAAGCCAATCCAAACTTCATGTCATGATTATTGATCATCATATGTTAATAAATTGTCTTGAATTGGGTCAATTCAAGTCAACCTAGCCCCTTGACCAAGTCAACCCTTTAACCCATATGAACCTACACTAGCCAAATTACAACTTAAACTAAATTGATTGCAACCAATGGCTCAAGTTCATTCAAAATTGATTATTGAACTTGATTAAAGCTATAATTGAGCCCAATTTAACCAATCAGTCAACCTAACCCAACTTAGCCCAAATTGACCTAAAGGATCAAATTGGCCAAAATCCAAATTAAAGAATGCAAAGTGAAAGAATAAAATGCCGGTGCATTTGGGTATTTTCGTACAACTCGAAAATAAAAATGGGTAGCCGAGCTCTACCCTTATACAACCCGATATATGAAAGAATAATTATAATTACAAATAAATAAATTCTATGAGGGTCTTCATTCATCATTCTTCATGTCTCCACTTCTTTTCTTCATTTGGATTTGCTTGCTTCCAAACCATCTCGAGAGCCTCCTAGGTCAAAGCCTTCTAGCCACCGCTCATCCTAATCCCCCATAACACTAATCCAAATTCCTAATGCAAAATTATATTAAAAATAGGAAAAGTAAATCCAACTACACCTGCAAAACAAGTATTAGCTGAACACACCATACAACCCAAGCAATTATATGAATAATTTAGACTTAGCACCCTACACATGGGTAACCGAGTCCACCTGTCCTAATTTAGATTATGCTTAGGGGTTAAGAAACCTACTAAAGAGAGCATTTATATTTATTTTTAAGCACCCTTTAGCACAATCTCCTACAGAAAATATGATTAGGCTAATCACGGTCTAACATCCAATCTATGAAGCATACATCCTAACATCCAATCTACAATAATGCATTATAAAACTAAACATACATCAAATCATGCACCGCCCTAACTTAAGGTTAAAAGTGATGACTTAATTCTAAGGTGTGTGTATTAAGGCTTGTGTGGTATGCCTTAGTTAGGGTTTGTTATAATTTTCTAAGTAAGAAAGGATTTAATTTGAATGATGGTTTCACTTTAAATGATTTAGTTAATTAATGAATTTTCACTTAATGTTTTATTTTGTTTCATTTGGCTTATACTTAACAACTAAGTGTAATGAAGAGAAAAAAAAGAGAGGATCACTCTCTTTTATCCCTACCTTAAGTCACATCTAAAGTAAATTAATTAAATGAATTCTTTTTAGTGAATGTCTTATTATATATTTAATTAATCCTAGGTTTAGGTTCACTTTAAATAGTCTCATTCAATAAGAAAGTTATCTTAAGATTAATTAGAGTTAATTACTATCACATAACACATATTTGTTCATTTCTCTCCATCATATGTAGCATGCATATGACTAAGTCCTAAACATATCTATACATGTAATATATTTTTGACACACTTAAATGTAGGATGCATAAATGAGTTTTATAGAAAAAGAGGATTCTCATTCATTAGCTAAATACACATCCAAATGTATAAAAGTTCTAAGAAAGTACTTCACCATTGTTTGACTAGGGGAATGAGGTAGGAACCTCCTTGGGGTTACTTAAAGCAGTGCATCCCCGTGCTTTCTTTTTCAAATGTATGAATGTTCTAAGCAAGCAGATACATGCAGGTCTTTGCAGAGCTCATCAATCCAGTCCGAAGATGAAGAGGAAGATCAAGAGACTAGGATACCACTGGCTTTCGATGATCATACTGCATGGATGTAGCTAGAAGATGCCATCAGTGTCAGGTACACGGAGTGGTCCTCCACCAAGAAACACCCTACATTGGCCTCATGTCCATTTGAGTGTTAGGGTACCGATATTGTGGGTTTGATTGAACCTCCTTCTTCCAATGGGCATCGGTTAATTCTACCTGCCATTGACTACTTTCTAAGTGGGCGAAATCCATCCCACTCAGAGAGGTCACAACTCAGCATGTGTTTCAGTTTTTCAGGAACCATATCGTATATAGGTTCGGGGTGTCTCAATGTATTATATCCAATAATGGTACTGCATTCTAAAGCATAAAGATCAACAACTTTGTAGAAGTCATGATATAGATTGGAGATACTCTACTATCTACTACTTAGAGCAAATGGCTTAACAGAAGAATTCAAAAAAACTCTCATCCAAATTTTGAAGAAAACTTTTAATGACAATAAACGATAGCGGTTTGAGGTTGAAGCCTGCTCCGCACCCACATACTACTCAACTCATACTCCATTTTTCTTAGTGTATGGGTATGAAGCTATTCTACTTTTAGAAGTTTAACTCCCATCACTAAGGATAGCATTGGGTAACAAGATTACTTCAGAGCAGAATGCAAAGTTACGGTTAGAAGAGCTCGAAGGTTTGGAGAAAAGTCACTTATGGGCGTGCCAAAACCTCGAGTTGTACAAGGCTAAAATGATTCAAGCTCACAATAAGCTGGTCCACCCTATGTCTTTCTAAGTAGGAGAACTTGTGTTAGTCCTAAGGAGACCAATTGTTGCTCGACGAAAGATGGGAGGCAAGTTTGATCTCATTTGGGAAGACCCCTATGTCATAGAGAAAGCCTACTAAGGAGGATCTTATTAGCTTATTGATTGTAAAGGGGAACACCCGATGCTTCTAATTAATAGGCTCCATCTAAATAAATATTACCCATAAAATAAATCAAGTTTGAAAACAATTTTATCAATCAACAAAATCTAATTCCATTTCATCAAAATCTTTTCTTCTTATGAAGCATTATTTTCTTATCTTGCGAATCTGCCATGACGTGTTTAAGGTAGGTGTAAGAGTCTCCCGGCGGTATGCTATCCCTCTTTCACATCACAAACACAACCTCTCAAGCTATTATAATAGGTGTAAGAGTCTCCGAGAGGCGCCCTATTTTTATTAACACATGCACAAAAATAAACACAAATCTTTTGTCTCAGGCTACTTTGATGTGGGAGCAAGTTCCTTGTGGCACTCACTCATTAGCTGCTCTAGGTCAAGTCTACATGCTACCTTACTAGTATGTCACCCTGGTGATCATTTGTTGGAAGATGTGAGTCCCCATGCTTTCTTCCTTACTTGATCACTGCAAACCAATGAGCATTTTGTTAGTATGGTAGGTTTTATTGCCCAACCAGTGAGCTATCTCATGTTGACTTTGCTTAAGAAGATGTGAGTCCCTATGCTTTCTTCTTGAACTAGCCATCATGCACTAACGAGGATGAGTATATTTGAGATTTAGGGTAAGTCCCCAAGAGGATCCTTTCCTCTGATGTACTTCGTTCCAGTTACATTATAAGTACATTGGTCCCTCATTATTAGTACCAAGTCGGATAGCACTTGTCGAGTGAAAGAATTATGAATCCAACAACTTAAATATAGGAGGATGTGAGTCCCAGAACTTTCTTCTTAGGTTGTTGCAAAAAGGGCACCTTAGGTTGGTTGATGTTCCTATCTTGTGATGACTTGGCGGTTGAGTCCCCATGCTTTCTCCTTAAGTTGGACACTAAATACCTATTAGATATATGATTAACCATGTCATTTTCTCCAGGGTGTTGGATTAAGCCCTTTAGCCCCATCCCTTGGCATTCTATGTCATTTCACATTTAGACTACGTTACTTTTGGATTGGACATTCTTTCCTAGTAGCCACCCTGTTGTTGGAAAATTTGTTTTGGATAGATTCTCCAGTTCAATAAATCTAAGATATGTCTAGGCTGATATAAGCTCCTTCTTAGTTTGATCCCTTGCAAACTAATAGGGTCCACATTAAAATAAACTAAACAAACAAATAAAATTAATTCCCTTATGGATTAGGAATTCAAGCCCAAAAGGGCAGCTTTTCCCAAGTAGGCATCCTCTCTTTAGGGTTGTGTCACCAAAACTCCCTATAGGAATTGCTTGACTACCTGAGTTGAGATAAATCCCCAGGTTAGTACTCACTCCGTAGTTGCCCATAGGTTAGGTTCAATCTATTTTTCCATAGACAGGTTACCTCGACAGTCATTCTGCTTTGGAAGATATAAGATTATGATGCATTCTTTCTAGCATGACTGTTGCAAACCGATGGGCAGCCCTAGTTCGGGTTTGATTTGTTGCCCAAAGCAACCGATCATCAGTGATCTTTTGTAGTGGAGGATGTGAGTCCCGAGCTTTCTTCCTCTAAATTGATCATTGCAAACCAAAAGGCACTCCTTTGGTCAGATAGTTCTCCCATCGGTCGGGAAGCTACTCCATTTATTTCAGTAAATCTGAGATAGGTCTAGGATGATATAAGCTCGTTCTCGGTTTGATCCATCACAAACCAATGGAATCCATCAAAACATATCTAACAATGAAATCAATCTTTGACTATCCTTGAGCTGATTTAAGTCCCCCAATGGCATTCACTCAATAGTCAGCCCTAGGTTGGGTTCAATTTGTTGCCCAAAGTAGCCAATCACCTTAGTGGTCCTTTATTTCTAGAAGATGTGAGTCCCCACACTTTCTTCTTAAGACTTGACCATTGTAAATCGAAAGGCACCCCTTTGGTTGGATAGTCCTACCTTGTGGTTGGTATACTACTCCCTTTGAATTAGTAATTCTGAGTTAGGTCTAGACATCCATGGCCCTTACTTAGTGCAGTTCATCACAAACTAATGGGATTCATCATAATAAAAAAAACTAAAAAATAAAATCAATCTTTGATTATCCTTGAGTTGATTTAAGTCCTCCAATGACATTCACTCAATAGTTAGCCTTAGGTCAGGTTCGATTTGTTGCTCAAAGCAACCGATCACCTCAGTGGTTCCTTATATTTTTAGAAGATGTGAGTCCCCATGCTTTCTTCTTAAGACTTGGCCATTGCAAACTGAAAGGCATCCCTTTGGTTGGATAGTCCTACCTTGTGGTTGGTAGACTACTCCCTTTGAATTGGTAAATCAGTTAGGGTTCAGCTCCAGGCCCCTACTACAGCTCATCTAAACCAATAGGATCCATCATAATCAAAATAATCTAAAAATGAAATCTACCTGTGACTATCTTTGAGTTGATTTAAGTCTCCCAACGACATTCACTCAATAGTCAGCCTTAGGTTGGGTTCAATTTGTTGCCCTGCCAATAGATTACCCCAGAGACTATTCCCTACTTTGGAGGATGTAATTTACTACACTTTCTTCCTAGTATAGCTGTTGTATACTGAAAGACATCCCTTTGGTTAGCTAGTCCTACTACATGTTTAGTAGACTACCCATTTTGATTGGTAAATTTGAGTTAGGTCTGGGCCTCCGTGGCTCCTACTCAGTGAAATCCATCGCAAACCAATAGGGTCCATCTCAAAACCTAAGATCTAAAAATTTGAAACAAACAAATCCAATGAAACAAAGAAATAAATAATCAATCAATCTAAATCAAATCTTCTACTTCTCCCCAATGAGATGCAAATCTTTCTAGTCCCCCAGTGGATCTAGAATTCTAGTCCCTCAGTGGATTCCATAACCCTCCCATGTGGATGACTTGGACTTGCTTCCCTTGTGGAGAGATCACTTTTTATCCCCCATGGAGTCCAAACCAAAAACCAATTAAACAAACAACAAATTAAAATAAAATTTACCCTCTTCCCCAGCAAAACTCAAATCAAACCTTCCATCCCTTTGTGGATGATTTGAAACCCGCTTCCCTAGTGGAAGGTTCACCTACTCTATCCCTTAGTGGATTCCTCCCTCTCTCTTATGTCTTGGACATGAGTAGAGCCACATTGCACTAAGCTCTGGATTCCTTCTACACCTTGGGTTAGGGGTAGATAGTTGTTAGCGATTATAATCTTTTGGTGTTATTGATCATTTCGATCAACACTAATACGTATGGTGTTCCTTGTCAGTCACTCACACCTATTGGGCGCCCTTTGTTGACCTTATTTTAGGATGAGCTCTCAACTTCTCCATCTTAGACATAAGGTTTCTCTTAGACACTAAGAGATCCTTAGTCTTAAGACACATCTAATGATTAGGTGGACACTCAACCTAGCACTAGAGACTTAGAAGGGTTGGCCATAGGATCAAGTCATGCCCTAGGGGTGTTAGGAAAATTTTCCTACCCTTAGCTTGAGCCACTCCTCACCTTCCTTCCTTCAAGTCAAACTCCAAATCAACCTTATTTGATTTTCTCCAAACTCAAATCAACTCCATGTGATTGAAATCCATGATTGGAACCCGTGATTGAAACCCATGATTGAAGTTCCAAAATCCAAAATTTTCCTAAGTCCTTTAAGTTTTCCTTCATGGACTTAGCCAAAATCATGATCTAAACCAATTCAAATCCTTGAGATTTTCTCATAATTCATTTATATTCTCATTTATATTCACATATCTAAATGAAATATAAATTCAAACCAATCAAACTAAATTCAAAATTCAAAATCAATTCATAAATCGTTCTTAAGTCTTTAATTTCCTCTTAAGGACTTAACCTAAATCATGATCAAATCAATTCAAATTCATGGGATTTTCTCACAACTCATTTATATTCTCATTTATATTCACATATATAAATGAAATATAAATATAAATCAATCAAACAAAATTCAAAAATTCAAGCTTCAAACTCCAAAATTTTCCTAAGTCCTTTAAATTCCCTTTAATGGACTTAGCATAAATCATGATCAAATCAATTCAAATTTATGGGATTTTCTCATAACCCATTTATATTATCATTTATATTCACATATATAAATGAAATATAAATTCAAACAATCAAAACCAATCCCAAAAATTAAACTCAAATCTACTCAAAATCCAACCTATGCCTTTCAAGTCAAAATCTTGAACTTAGCCAAATCAACTTCAAATCAAGCCAAACTCTTGATTTTCCTTCATGATTCAATCAAACTACAATCATGAATCCAAAAATAAATACAAACTTCAATCACCAAATCAAAAATCAATTCAAAAATCAAACCCCAAATCCATTCATATTCTTCCTTTGAATATGAAATTGTCAAATGAATCTAAACCCATTTGACTTCAAACCACTTGCAAATGGATTTATATTTCAATCATAAGTCCATATACAAGTTCAATCAAACTCAAATCAAGCTTTGACCATACACACTTTAGGCTCACTTGGCCCAAAGTGACCTAAAGTACCCTTATGAGCCAAATTCTAATCCTAACCAAATTGGATTGAATCAAACTCACCTATGCCTCTCATCATGATCAACAATCATCATGGTATGATCAATCAATCAAATTGGGTCAAATCAAGTCAAACCTAAGGGTTGACCAAGTCAACAGTTAACCAAAAAATGAAACCTAACATAGCCAAATTCCACCATTGGCCAAATTGATTGAAACCAATGATCTAAGTTCATTCATGACCTATGTTTTAACTTGACCAAGTCAACATTTGAGTCTAACCTAGCCAATTGGCCACTTGACTCCAGTTGACCCAACTTGACCTAAAAAGTCAAAATGTGTCAAAACTTGATCTAAGCCAAATTGATTGAAACCAATGGGTCAAGTTCATTCCAAATCACTTGTTGAACTTGACCAAAGCCTCAATTGGCCAACTAGACCTAACCTAGCCCAATTGACCTTGAACCCAACTTGACCTAAAGGGGTCATGTTGGGCCAAATTCAAACTTAACCAAAATTGATTGGTTACAAAGATACCAATCCACTCCATATGACTAATCAAACCTAAACCTACCATTGACCTAGCTCAAATAAGTAAAATGGGTCAAATTGGTCAACTTGACCCATTTGACCTAAATGAGTCATATGAGCCAAATCCAAAACTAAACCAAATTGAATCATACCAAAGCCACCAAAACATTTCAAATGGTTATATTAACTTGACCCAACCTTTGGTTTGCCCAATTTGACCCAAGTTGACCCATTTTGACCTAAATGGGTCAACATGAGCCAAAACATATCAAATGAACTCCAAATCTTATGAAACTTGGCCAAACCTAGTTTCTCCACATACCCAACATATCCAAATTTAAAAATTTGCAAAATGACCATTCTACCCCTAGTCCATTGAACAAATTTTGGTCTAATCCATGAGTAATTTGGTCATGCCCTTTTCATATCAACTTGATGCCTTCCTAATAGCTCAAGTGGACCCAATGAAGAGTGGTGCGCCCAACCCAATGAGTTTGGGTCAGCCCAAATGGACCCAAGGCTAAAACCAACCCCCTTGTTCAATTTGGCCAATTGAAAATCCTCCTTCCACTCAATTTGAAGCACATGGGAGGTTACTAATCCACTCAAGACCTCAAACTGACCATGTGCCAACTTTAAATAGCCTAAACACCCCTTTCATTGTGGTCAATTGGATCAAAATGGCAAGCTAAGGCTCGACTATCAATTTCCATAGGGGGAGATATACTCCCCCTAATTCAATTTGAAATCATAATTCCCACATTTAATTAAAGCCTAGTGAGTGTTCAAAAACTTCAGAGAACCATCCTAAGCTTTCTAAGAAGGATTTGAATCTTTACTTTCTTAGTTTTCTTCATTGAAAAACACGGGAGCTCACTTCAATCCTCAAGTTCCTATATACTCAAATCCATTCCAATTCCTCTTGTACACTCCCTCAGAGGATCAAACTGAGTGCAGTCAAGCTCTCATTCGAGTTCCCAAAGCAAGGAGAGTCTCAATTAGATCAAATCCATAAGCAAGGTGAAGTGGTGTTGGTCCATAGGGAGATCCACTCAACCCCAAGGCTTGAAACTTTCAACAGGCTTCGTCTCCACTAGAAGCTACCTCATTGAGCTCGAGTGCTGGTGATCACCTCCAGTGAGGTATGAAATTTTTCAACCACTTAACTTAGGGGGTGTTGGTCTTTTGTGAAAGAAATTTTCATGTCATGAGAAATCCATTGGATAGGCTTCTCATTAGCTTTAGATGGTGTGGGAACAATCTGTGCTGATCTTCCCTAAGATCATGGATGACCTCAGCTGATCCTAAGAGAAGAACTCGAGATCCCCATCCATCGCATTTTGGATGGGCCAAGATTATTCCACATTTAGAAAATGTTTTTTTTAAAATCATGGATCTCACCCACGATCCTTGACAGGGATAAAAGTGTGTCCCACCGCACCATCTGATGTGACATTTAAGTATTGCTCACCATGTGATGTAAAGCGTAAGCCACAGTTGCTCCGTGAGCTAAGGGATTAGTTAGGGATTTTAATTAATATCCTGATCTTTAAAAATTCATATATTCTTCAATAAAATTTGAAAAATATGAAGTAAAATTCTATGGAATGATAATTCAACCTAGAATATTTTAAAAATGATTTCAATGGATTTTGAATTATCCTTTTATCTGATTTTGGGTTTTATTGGAAACTTTATTTTGCTAACTATCCCTTAATTAGTCCTCTAATTAATCCCAAATTTCTTGAGTATGTTTTAGGGATAACCTCTGCCTCCCCTAATTTTCTTGGGATTTATTTAAAGCTTAATTAGAGGAATTACAAATATGTTTTCTAATTACTCCCTTAACTCAATTAAGGTTGGATTAGTATTTTAATCCATTATTAAGGTTGATTAAGGTTAGATCCAGTGAATAGGAGGCTTAGGGAGTAAGTTTGGTGTATTTCCCCTAAGCTATTCCCAAAATTGCCTTTTCCTTCCTTAATCCTCTCTTAATTAAGAGTTAATTCATTATTTATCCCCTTAATTAATTTCTAAAAATTTTTAAAAAAACTTCCAGAACTTAATTAATCTACTTTGGGTAGATGCTTAGGTGTTGAATAGCCTAAGTTCAATTAAGGAAATCAAAACCCAATTCATATTTGTGAAGGGGCATTTTGAAATTACTTAAGTTAAACCCCTTAGTTTAATTAACCATTAATCATGAGCCAAATTGCATTAGGCCCTTTTCTTCCTAGGTGCATTGCAAATTTAAATTTCTTGTGAGATTTTATGTCATCTCATTGGCTCATAATTACTTTGTTAATTATGCTAAGGTGGTGTAGATAAGGGTTAATTAACTTGCTTAATTCATACCTTTAACCTAATAAAAATCTAAAGTGAATCTAATCATCTAAAAATTAAACAAAAATATCAAACACATGTGGGAATGGGTTAGGAATAGCAAACTCAATCCACATTTTCAAAATTAAATCAAACTCAAACTCAAATAAAAATCACATTAAACAAATTTTGGTTTACTTTAAGCTTTCTTATTTTCTTAAGATTGTCTTTAGGATTTAATGAAAGTGAATGTGTTTACATGCTTTCATTGCTTTAATTCTTTCCCAACATGCTAAATATGTATGTCATGTGGTTTCATGCATTCATACTTTTCGAAATCAAATTCAAAATAAAAATGTTTACTTTAGGTCAAATTTGCATGTGTTGGCTAAAGTAGAAATATGAGTGGCTATTATCACAACTAAATTCAAATTATTTTCAAAAACATATGAATCAATTATCAAAACTGAAAGTGTGGTACTTATATTTTAATTATAAGCTTGCATGTGAGTAATATATAAGGATGTGCTTAGCATAGGTTTTCCTTCTCTTCCCCTTTAGTGTAGCTTTGAATAGGATTTGGTAAGATGTATGGTTCATTTGAAAAGAACCTAACACTTACCTAATTCCATATCCTATCCATTCCTACACTATTACTTAAGAAGAATACTTATGCTTGCATATATAAATTGCATAAACAAAACAAATTAACTAATATAAACTTTTGCATTCTTTCTTTTCCATTCATTTTTTTTGTACACATGTTTGTATTCAAGGAAATGGTATATCAGTCTGGACAACCCTGAGGTTATGAGGCTTTAAGTAGCCCTAAGTAGGTTTTATACCTTACACCTCTGGTTAACAATGATGCTATACTCACTTATGCCTTTCTTACTTTCAAGTGTGCATGTGAAAATTGGATAAGAAAACTCCTTTCCTACTTAATGAAAATCATGCATCATAAGCATTCAAATTTTCTTAAGTAACTTGCTTAGTATGTATCATAAAGTGTGCTAAATATTCCCATTTGGTATGTATAGATATGCTTAGGACTCATTCATATGCATGTTATACATGTTGGGAAAGAAGTGAAGTGATGTGAGTTTTGTGAATTTGGTTCATTTTATTTAATATTAAAATACCTTTCTCTTTGAATGGGTTTGTTTAGAGTTCATCTAAACTTAGGATTAATTAAAATACTTAAATTAAACATTCACTAAATAAAACTAAAAATATGAATCCACTTTAGAAATTACTTAGGTTAGGGAAAGAAAGAGAAGTTCTCTTCTTTGTCCCTCTCTTTATAACTTAGTAATTATTTGTAGGATTCATTTGAACATAATCAAAAACTGAAATAAAATTAACTCAAAATAATTAAATAACTTAAATGAAACCCTCCTTTAAGTCAATCATGCTTCACACTTAGAAAATTCTAACTTAAAGCCATAGCTAAGCATACCACACAAACCTTTAAAGCACATACATTAGGCTAAGTCAATACTTCTAGTTTTATGTTAGGGCGGTGCATGGTTTGATGCTTACTTTTATTTTCTGATATATGTTTTAGGTTGGATGTTAGGGTGAATGCTCATAGAATGAATGGTAGGGTGATCCTAGTATAACCATTATTTTTTGCAGGGGATAGTGCTTAAGGGGCACTATCATAAATAAAAATATAAAATGCTTTTGCTTATATGTGCTTATACCCCTAAGCATAATTCAATAGGCTAGGTGGACTTAGTCACCTATGTGTGGGGTGATAAGTCCAATATAGATGCTTGGGATTTGTGTGGATTGTTCTAGCTAATCTCTATTTTGTAGGTGTTAGTTAGATTTCCATTCTTTCCTTTTCATATAAATTTTGCAATTAAGATTTTGGAATGATTGTTATAGGGATTAGGATGAGAATTGGTCATAAGATCCTATCTTATGCACCATGTGAAGCCTTGGAGCATCCACCTTCCAACTTTCCAAAAGAAAGAACCAAAGAAGAAAGAAGAAAAGAAGAAGAAATAAAAAAAGAAGAATGAAGAAATGAAGCTTGAAGACCCCCATAACAATGAGTTTCTTGCTTAATTGTATGTAATTCATTTGTAATCCAGGTTGTATAAGGGTAGAGCTCAGCTACCCAATTTATTTTCAGGTTTGTGCGATGGTTCTAACCACATTTGGCCTCTTATTATTTTACGCTTAGCTTTATAAATTGATTGATGGTTTATTTAGCTTGTGCATTAAGTGGCATCCTTTCCTAGTTTATTCCTTACTTTATGTATGACTGGATGTGGATTAGGCTCTTAGAGAAAATAAATCTTTTACCTAACTTAACAACTCAAAACTAAAAATAAACAACTCATAACCTCACCTAAAGCTTAGGTTTAAAATCAAGATAAAAGAATTAGCAACCCCTTAGTTGGATGAGTATTTCTTTTATAACATCATGCATAAATGCATCTTATTTCACTCTTGATTGGAGGGCTTCCACCTTTACCAGAGAAACTTGGCTTGACTTGTGAGAGCCATGGTGGAAACACACCTCCTCCCTTCTCACTAATTTTGACCAATAATTTTATTTCTCATGCATTAAGCATATGAATTCTATTAGCCTGAGTCAAAATGATTGTCCAAAAATAAAAATAAAATGAAATATGAATTACATTAGATTTATGTTATTTGAAGCATGCCCTTTACATGATCTAGTCTATTTTGGGAGTGAGTTTAAGGACTTAGTCTCTTTCTAAATAAATAATAGCCCAACCATCTTGCATAAAGCATATGACTTACTTACATAAATTTAAAATCAGGAGAGGAGGCGTGGCCACCCCCAAGTTAAGCCAAAGTAGTGGTTCTATCCTCTTGTGGAGATAAATAAAATACCCATTTTGCCTTAGATTTTTATGCTTTTGGCCCTCAAAGCTCCCTAGATTTAGGTTCTCCTTTCATGGACCCTAAGCATAAATCTTCACCTCTTAGGCATTTCCATAACCTTGTATTATGGAATTATAAGCCCTATCATTCTAATGAAAAATCCAACTCAAAGAAATTAAATGAATTTCAAAACATAAAGCCCAATCATAGGATAGTTTGAGATACTTGCTAGGTTTTCTAGCATCAGCATCTCCTACTTATCTTTATTTGGCTTCAATAATAAATCTCTCTTTGATCAATCCCATTTGATCTTCAAAAATGAACCAATATTGATAGTCCTTTCATATTGAAATCTTTAGAGACAATGATCATTTACCTTAATTGAGAGTTTACCTAAGGAATCCCCATTCCTTAGGATGCAATTAACTATGGGGTCTTGCCCTTGTAGGAACTTAACGAACGTAGTTTAAAGTAAACCTTATTTTACTTTTCCAAAGAAAGTAGGGGAATAATCTCTGGTACACTTGAAAGACCCAACGTCCTTAGGAGTCCATATTTTGGTGATTAGGTCCATTGTTGGGTGGTGACTTCTATCTTTTGAGATAGTACACCTCTCCTTAATGCCGTACCCGATCACCTCAATAAGCACATCTACATATCTATGTGGCATCCCAAAAAATGAATTTCTATATTCTTGCCTCTCTCTTCCATCGATAGATTTGAAATGAGACTCTATAGAAATTTTTTCACCACAGGCTACTTAAAGTCATGCATCCTCGAGTGTCCAGATTAGATATACCCACTATCCTTTAATACTTATGAGAGTACAAACAACTATAAGAATGTAAATTATGCAAAATTGTATTTTGATTTATTTATACATGTGAGCTAAAATTCTATCTAAATTTTAACATGGATATACATAAGAATAAACCCAAGAAAGTATTGTGTCCTTTTCAAATGAACTATACACTTGTTAATATTCATATCCTTATGTAAATTCATGAAGATTAAAGAAAAGAGAACTTCATATCACATGTTCTAAATTGTAAGCACATACAAGCTTATAAATACTTAGAATTATCATTACTCCATGTCTTATAGTTGATTTATATAATTTTAAAATAATTTTCTATTTAGTAGTGATAATAGCCACATATATTTTTAATTAAGTCAACACATGCAAATTTGAAATAAAGGAAATCATTTATTTTAATTGATTTTTGAAAAAAAATTAATGCATGAATCAGGTGGCATGCAACATTTTAATATGATTGGAAAGAAATAAAGAAACACAAGCATATAGTTTCATTCAATTCAACTAATTCCTAAGGACAATCACATTAAATAAGCTTATTTATAATAAACCAAAGCTTCTTAAAGTCACTTTTGATTTTATGTTTAACTTGATTTAAGAGAGATGTGAAAAAGAGGTGTTTGTTAATCTTATTCCCATTCCCTATGTGTAAATTAAATTAATTTAATAAGAAACAATTAAATGATTTTTATGGATTGATTAAACAAAGTATGGATTAAATTAATTAATTAACCCCTACCTATGTTACCTTAAGATAATTGATTAAATAATTATGAGCTAATATAATATGCAAATGAATTGAAAAAGAAAATACAATGCTTCTATGAAATGAAAGGGGCCTAATGCAATTAGCTCATGATTATTTAATAATTAAGTTTAAAGAACCATTTTAATTACTTTCATGATTTTCTCACACATGTGAGCTAATCATAATTTCATTAAGCCTCTTTAGGTTCTTGAACACCTAAAACTCTACCCAAGATGGATTAAGGGAAAAATCAGATTTAATTAGATTTTTCAAATCAATTAAACCAATAATCCATTAATTCACCTCTTCTAAAAAGAGATTAACCAAAGTTAATAATTATCTTGAAATGAGATGGGCTTAAGGGGAAAGGTAGGAAAGATGTCACAACCTAATTCCATAAGCTATCCACTAGATTAAGCATGATTTAAATTGATTTGAATTCCAATTAGCTAATTAAGTTTATAATTAGTTAATTAATTAATAATTAGGACTTTAGTTGAAAAGAGAGGGAAAATTAGAGAAATGATTAGGAGGGAGTCCCCAATCCACTTCCCTGAGTCTCCTTACTATTCAATAGTGATTAGGTAGTCCAAATAAATAATTAATCACTGTTCATATGCTTAATCACCCTTTAATGAAGTTAAGAGATTAGGCTTAATCAATCAATCCTCCTAATTTAACAAGTAATAAATCCAGAGAGGTAAAAGTCATCCTCTCAAGCAATCTCAAAAATTTTGGGATCAATCACTTGAGAGATTAGAGAGTAATTAAGCTAATTAAGCTTTTAATTAAATTCTAATTAAGCTCTGTTTACTGTTCAAAATCCATTGAAAATATTTTTATTAATTTCTTCTTTGAAATAGTTTTAAAATAAGCCATTATTTGTATTTTTTAAAGATTTTTATACAATTAGTTATGAATTATGGAAGATTCAACCAAAAAAATATATTAATTAACATTAATTAAACCAAATCCCATTGGTGCCACATGGCGTGCTGACGTGCACTTTCCATGTGGTGCCACGGGATTGGTTATTTAAGTTGTCACATCTACGTGCAGAGTTAGCTAGTGGTAGATGCAACATTGATCCCCGCCATCCAATCTCAAATGAGATGATGCGGATCAAACCCGAGCGAAGGGAGAAATCTCATTTGATCTAGTGATTTGATCGAGCCATCCATTCCAAGCACGCGGAATGGATGGCCCGTGATCCTCCTTCCCACGAGCGATGAATGATAACATCCATCCATCCATCATGGATCATTAGATCCGAGCTCACCTGAGCTCAGATGAACATCAAAATCAACCTACACCATCAAGGGAAGGAGACGAGCACATCCAATGGACAAGATCGCATGCAATAAAAATTTTCTTTGAAAAGGACCAACCACACTTAACCTAGAGACTGATTTCAGAAATACCTCACCATAAGACCGGTGGTTACCACACTTGAGGAATCTTCTCCTAGTTGAGGAAAAGTTCTGTTGATCAGCACGGGCCTTGATTTGGTGTGAATTTCTTTAGAGACCAAGATCTTCCTCCTTGGCATTCAGCTTTGATCGAACTCAAACTTAGAGTTGATTTGGAGCTTGGAAATGATTTGGGTGGCCTCGATGATGTGCAGTGATGGTGTAGGAACAAGGAATTTGATTGAAGTGGGGTGTTGGTGAAGTTAGGATCGAAGCTAGCCTCCCTTATTTCAGTTCCTCATGGGAAGAGAGAATGCCAAGAGTGGGATGCTTGGAATCACTCTAGAACTCACAAGGAATCTTGGAAATGTCTCTAAAAGCTTGCACAAAGTGAATTTGCCAAGTTCTCATTTAAATTAGAGGGAGTATACCCCTCAATTTTGCTAAGTTGGATGGATGGGATGGCCTCCTATTTTTTTTAACCATCGTTTAGAGCCGTCTCAATTGACTCCACATGGTTGGGTTGGAGGAAGCCATGAGAGGTAGCTCAAGGTCCGACATATGATCTCTTGGCTTGGATCCATGGGGTGCTTGGCTTGCATGGGAGGTGAGTCAACTCACCTCCTCTTGGTCCATGGTGAGCTAGCATGGGTTAGGTGGCCTAGGTGAGTTAGGTGACCCTCATTTGGAAGTTAGATGGCTACCAAGGTGATGTAAGAGTGGATTTTATTATTTATGGGGGGGGGATCCTATGTAAAGAAGGCTTAACCAATGGATTATGGATTAAGTGGGGTCCACTTTGCTTTTGGGATGACTTTGGGTTGACCTAGGGTCAATTTGGGTCGGGTTTGGTCAGCCACCAAAGTCCCATGGATTGGTTTTATGGGTTTTAGCTTCATTTGGTCAAATAAGTTCATGTTGGGTTAAGTTGACCAATTGGTCAAATTAGGTCAAACCAAGGCTTGGGTTAGGTTCAAATGATGATTTGAAGTGTTTTAGTTCAAGTGGTTTCAATCAAATTGGCTTAGGTTTGATTTTGGCTCGCTTGGGTTCATATAGGTCAAATGAGCTAAGTTGACCAATTTTATCAATTTGACCAAATTAGGTTGGGTTAGGTGTTGGTTCAAGTTCAATTGGTCAATTGAAAATGATTGTAGGCTTTGGTTTCAATCAATTTAGATTTAATTTAGATTTTGGCCAGTTTGACCTTTTAGGTCAATTTGGGATAAGTTGGCTCAAGTTGACCAATTGGTCAAATTGGACTCAATTGTGGCTTTGGTCAAGTTCAATAATCAAATTGGAATGAACATGACCATTGGTTGCAATCAATTTGGGTTAGATCATGATTTGACCAATTTTTGCCTTTTAGTCCAATTTGGGCCAACTTGGGTTAAATGGCCAATTGGATTTAGTTTTGGCTTGATTCAAGTTTAGTTGAACTCATATATGAGCCTAGGATTGAAATATAAATCCAAATGCAATCAATTTTATTTCCAATGAGTTTTGGCTTATTTGAAGCACTCAAGTAAAAAAGGCTAACTTTTTTTTTGGGGAACCCAATATAGGGGAATTTTATTGCCACAAAAAGGGGGTTACTAAGGTCCTTAAAAGGGGATAAACTCAGAAACTATTGTTCAAAGAGCTACAATCAACCTAGAGAGTAAATCCCCTATCTAAATACATCCAAAATAAGAGAAGGAAAAGACAAAAAGGAAAAACACCTAAAGGAACAAAAAGCACAAGAATGAGAGCCATAAGTCAGTTCTCAGCAAAAACTTGTGAAAATATGAGTAGCATATGCCACATCCAGATAAGGAACCTGCAAAAAAAACCTGTAAAGCAAATACAAAGCCTATAAACATCTGAAAAAGAGTTAGTACAGCTAAGGAGGTGCAAGTAAAGTAAACTGAGAAGGATAAGAAAAGAAAATATATTTAGATAATAGAGTGAAGGAAAGGCTTAGGCTCAATCACCCATGAAAGGGGCAACCACAAACATGAGCATCCAAACCTCCAAAGAAGGGTTGCATCATAATTGCTTCTACCATCCAGTTTATGAGTGAAATCATCCTGGCCATAGCCTACAAACCTGGGGGGGCGGTTGTAAAGCAAATAAGATCACTGCATTCCATGCATAAGCTTGATGTGGAGCCACCAATCAAATGCAACAAGTAATAATCACATCAATAAAAAGAGAAAAGGCAATATTAGTCATATTCAGCAAAGCACCTAAAAAATCCTGTGGGTTGAGTAGGAACAAAACCCAATAGATCTAGTGAGATAGGTAACTGGTCCAACATATAGGGCTATCGGCAGTGAAAATAGAACCCAAAAAAAAGCAAGAAAGGCAAAAGTGGTAACCAGATGAGGATTAGGGACCAAATACCATCAAAACAGGGATAACCAAAGAAATGTGGCAAAAAATGAGAAGGAAATAGAACAGATCAAAAGAAACATAAAGCAAAAAATACAGTAAATAGTAAACAATAACATATACATATTAATTTCTTAGATAAGGTAATTCAGAGATATCAAGATTAATCAATCCCCATAATTGTTTAGGAAGATTGAAATGATCAAAAAAGGTGAGCTCATCTAGTCTAGCTCCAAGATTAGCAAGATAACCCAACTGTCCTAGAGAAATAGGCAATCCCACAGAACAACCAACCTGAAAATGGGAAGCATAAAAATGATTGTAGAAAGATCCAGCCGAAAAAGGACTCACCCAAGATTGGACAAGCAGGTCCCAATAGCCGCCATCTATAACAGCCACCTCTACTAGCATAGTATAGAATGCAAAAATAGAAAGTAGAAGGGATAACAACAGCAAACATCATAGAAATAAAGACTAACCCAAACCAATCGAGGATGAAAATGATAATTAATAGATCCCAAAGCTTAGAAAAAGCCATATCTTCATAGGAAAAAGAATCATAAAAAGCTTAAAAAATTCTAACATAAGGTAATCCAGTTTTATCAAGATTCACAAGCCCCCTAAAAAGAGAAGGAATATCATCATTAGAGAATAGATTCAAAGAGGAGGACTTGGCTCCCCAATTAGCAAGAAAATCAGCACAAGAATTACCTTCTCGATAAATATGAGAAATTTGATAATCTAGGTTGGCAAGAAGCCTCCTAGTCTGATTAAGTAAATAATACACTTCAACATTTCTATGAGCTCCCAAATTTAATAATTCATGAAGAAGGAGAGCATCAACTTTGAACCAAATCTTCTGAAATCCTTTCTGTTAGCAGACAGAAATCCCATAATACAGACCTTTAAGCTCAGCAAATAATACAGAACACGGTTCTAGAGGAGCAAAGAAAAGAGATAACTTGACCACTATAATCTCTCAAAATCCTCCCCAAACCATAAAAGCCATTATAGAAATTGAGCCATCAGTGTTAACCTTAATGACATGATAATTCAACTTCATCCAGTATATAATTTTATGGTTAGAGCAATACCACAAGAAAGAAGATTAATCCCAAAGTTCAAGGCCATATATTTGTATCCTTTGAAACTAAAGGAAGTAAGAAGGTCAGCTTTATAATGAGACATAATTTTACATTTGGCTCTAGCAATAATATGATGATAGTTCATAGGTATATCATGATGCTTAGCATCATTTCTTTCCAACCAAATATACCAAAGAAGAGTAGTGGCTATAACAACTTTGACATGGCCTTTAAGAGTATAAGAGAAAAAACTTTCAAGAAGTTGTATAATAGAAAATGAAACATTGAAATGAAAACTAATAAGCATACTATCATACCAGCTCCAAACCTTAACAACAATTGGGCCATTCACTAACACATGATCCATAGTTTCAATGTGAAAGTAACATTGGCATCTAGAGGGTAAGTGGAAACCTTTTTCTAAAAGGGTAGCATCAACAGGAATGTATTGCTTTAGAATGTGATAAGTTAAAATAGAAAAGGAGGTAGGGATATAGATATTCTAGATTTTAGTGAAAACTAAGGACTCTTGAGTTTTAAGTCTGAAAGAGTGCCAAACATCCTTAAAATAAATTCTCCAGAGGAGGAATTATTGAAGAGGATTTGGTCATATTTATTAGGTATTGGACAAATTGTAAGGATTTTGTCAACTATCACCTTGGGGACAATGGAGATTAATTGGTCCACATCCCAATTATTCGAGTAATAAAATGACCTTAAGCCTCACGGGAATAAGTATTAAGCAAAGAATCAATAGAATTTTGTCCCACCAATTATCTTGACATAAAAGGAGCTGAATTCACACCCCAAGAGATAAGATTCTCAGCATTCCACTTGATGTTATAAAGTCTTTTCCACACTAGTGATTCTCCAGGTTTGAAAGTACAAATGAGGGGGTGTTTCCCCTTACAATATTTAGCAAGCATAAATTGAGACTAGTAACTATGATTGTTTCTTAAATTCCACCACATTTTGTGTGAAAAATATTTAATGGAGTCTTCTAAAGTTTTGCAACCCAAACCACCTTCATTAAAGGCCCACAACAGTTATGTCAACTAGCCCAATGAACTTTCCTGGAGGAAGAGGTAGAACCCCAAAAAAATTTATTAATAAGTCTATTTATCCTTTTAATAATAAAGGTAGTACGTGAGTGGACAAAAGATACAAAGGCAAAGTGCAAAGGGTACTTTTGATCAGGATAAATCTAGCACCAAAGGAAAGTAAGTGGAACTCCCAAGAGGAGATTTTCTTATTTATTTTTTGAATAACTTCATCAAATAAGGAAGATCTTTTCATTCCTTGATATAAAGGAGTGCCCAGATACTTGATAGGCAGGGTTTGATGTGCAAAGCCCGTAATATTCTTAATAGCATTAATCTAGATAAAGAAATTGAAGAGCTAGAGATAAAACAACTTTTATCAGGATTAATCTTCAAACCACTTTCCCTACCAAACAGAGTAAGGAACTTATATAACTTTTTAATGTAGAGAATAGAACCATTGCAAAATATAATGAAATCATCAGTAAACTTGAGGTGGGAAATGAGAAAGCCACCCTTAGTTTTGTAATACATGTTAGGAATTTTACAAAACATATGCTCAAGACTTCTAGAGAGATATTCCACGCAAAATCAAAAGAGTAGGAGAAAGAGGATCCCCTTTCCTTATCCCGTGCGAGGAAGAGAACAATTCATGAACTTCATCATTAATAAGTAAAGAAAACCAAGAATTCTCAATACCATTCTTAATTAATGTAATAAATTGACTTGAAAATCCAAATAAAGCCAAAATTTTATATAGGAAAACCCAACCAATGTTATCATAAGCTTTGGAAATGTCCAGCTTAAAGAGCAGGTTACCACTACAAACTTTGGCATTTAAATCATGGATCATCTCTCGAGCTAAAAGAGCACTATCAGAAATAGAATGCCCTTTAACAAAGCCTATTTGGTTAGGGGAGATAATTTTATGAAGCATAATACTTAATCTTTTAGCCAGAATCTTAGAGATGAGTTTATTAAAAAAAAAGAATAGAGGCTAATTGGCCTAAAATGACTCCAAAGTTCAGGATTTTCTATTTTAGGGATTAAGACAATGGAAGTGCTAGTAAAATATTTGGGGAGGATACTTACCTTGAAAAAAAAAATCAAAAACAGTATTAACCAAATCTTCTTTAATGATATACCAGCATTTTTGAAAAAAATAAGGTGGTAAATCCATCAGGACCAGTTATAGAATTTGTATTCATATTTACAAAATGTTAATAATTTTGGATTCAGAGGGTAATGAAATAAACATATTGTTATCTTCATCAGAAATGAGATAGGAATAACTTCAGGCAAGGAAATCGCATCATAAGTCACATTTTTATTAAGTGGCTTAGTAAAGAAAGAAATACCAAAATCAGTAAGCTCCTTATTATCAATACACCAAATATCATCATTAGTTTTAATTTTTTTAATGTGATTTAACACCTTTTCTTTTTAACCATGGCATGAAAATATTTGGTATTTTGATCACCATCAAAAATATATTTTATAGATGCTTTTTGTAGCCAATAGGTCTCCTCCATGTCTTGAAATATGTTAACCTATTTTTGGCTTGAGTTAATAAGGAGTTTTTAGATGGATCATTAATAGTAGCATCTTCTAAAGCTATAACCTCATGTTCTAATTCTTTGATATTAACAAAAAGGTTTTTGAAACAGTATTTGTTCCACCAATTAAGGCATTATTTAAGCCTTTTTAATTTGAACCACAATCTCGTCATCCCGAAAATAGAATCATCAAGATGGAGAGGTTCCCTCCAATTGCTAGCAACCACATCCATAAATCTATCATCCATAAGACACATATTTTGAAATCGAAATGGGATATGAGAGGAGGGTTTAGTTAACATTTACATCAAGAAGGGGAGAATTGTCCGATAGGGTTCTATTGATATGCTCAACAGAAGTAATAGGGAAAAGGTTGATCCACATATTGTTAAAAGGACCCTATTTAATCTTTTCCAAAGTCTGTGATTATTTCAAGTGAAGTGAGATCTAGTAAATCCAATATCAGCAAGTTGACAATCAAGGATCATGTTATTGAATTCCTCCATGGAGAATAAGTTTGGAGCATTACCACCAACTTGTTCAGAAGAGGAGGATACAATGTTAAAGTCTCCACCCACAAACCAAGGAGCATTCACAGAGGAAGAGAAACTAACAAGATCTTCCCACAGAAGCCTTCTATCATTCCTATTACAAGAGGTATAGACAAAAGACCCAAAGCAACACCAATTATCTTAAATGATTTTAACATTTACAACCTGGGGTAAATCCTGCATAACTTATAAAACAAATGGACTCTTCCAAAAAATCCAAATTTTATTGCTCAAATTAGTAAAAAAATTACCAAAGCCAATCATTCTAGCAACAGAGGCAATGTTAGAGGGAAGAATAAAAGGTTCCAAAATAGCCAAAAAGGAGATGTTATGAGAGCGAACTAAATTTCTAATTCTATTTCTAACAGAGAGGGTACCAATCTCTCTCACATTCAAGATAAGAAATGAGACCATTTATCTTTAGGCAGAGGAGCCAGATCTAGTAACTCTGGCAAAGTTAGGAAGTCTAGTTTTAGAAGTTTTATTTTTCTTTCTAAAAATTGTCTGAAATTTATTGGCCATATCCATAGCATCACCATCTGATAAAGATTTATTTGAGAATTGCTTGGCATTACAGGGCAGTTCACCTTCTTCCAATTCATTTTTATGTTGTAAAATCGGATTAGGAATCAGTTCCAAGTTAGATAAAGAAGCACAAGAAGGTTTAGAGTCAGCTAAAGCACATGTACCTAAAACAGGAGTAAAAGATTTCTCCAAATTTTGCACAACAACCATTCCTTTTTTAAGGAATCACAGTTTGTTTAACTAAAGGTGGAAAAGAGGCTGGAGTAGAGTCATTTGATAGAGGGTCAGCATCCATAAGTTTTACAAACTATTCTTAGTTACATTCTTACCTTTATTATTGTGATTCAAATGAGAATCTCATTCGAAGGGACATCAACCTTGTTAGCTAGTGTGGCATCCTGCGGCTGAACAAGTAGAGCCGCAACAATATCAGATTGAGGAATTGGAAGCTCAAGGCAATGGCCCTCATATTCAAGTAGATATCAAGTAAAACAACATTTTGTAGTTTAACCAAGGGAGCCTTAAGAGAGGGATATACTTAGGAGCAAAGCTTTTCTAAAGGTGTGGATGAACCACAAACAAATCTGAAATCCCATGACCATGAATTTTGCAATGAGAAAAAAAAATAGGGAAATTCTTAAAATCCACTTTTTGTAGATATTTGTATTTCTCTGATCCTAGCCAAATTTCCTTTGGATATTTTTTATATATATCCAACTCAACTAGTATCAAAGAGATGGGAGTTAGAAGCACCTAGTAAACTTGGAGAGGCCGACCAACAAACCACCCATGGAAAAGAGGAATTTAGGATTAAAGAAATGAGCATGTAAATTGGGAAGAGAAATCCAGATAGGAAAAATAGGAGACTCCTCCTTAATATCAAAAAAAGGTGTCCATTTTAACAAATGCACATGACAGTTGAAAATAAAATACGATCTTCTAGAGAAAACCCAAAAATAATCTAAATTATTTGAAAGCTGAATTAAAACATGGCGAGAGTCTATCAATCCAATAGAAAAAATACCAGAGAGCTTAAAATTATGAAAAGGATCTAATATCTTCCATAGTGGGATGAATATGGTATAAAATTTTCCCACCAAAGTAAATTCAAAGGGTTTTGCAAGTCTTTCCACCATCGAATCAGCACACATAATCGCGAGTACACCCAGAAGGAAGTAGAGATAAGATCAAGTGATTCACCCATACAGTTGTCCTTACCTGCAAGAACATATTTAAAGGATTTAGAAGGCAGCGAGGGGTTTGAACCAGTGACTCCCGAGGGGTTAGAAACTTTTGATAGTCGCAACAGAAGTAGTCGAGTTTCCCCAAGGGAAAATAGAGATCATAGCCATGATCAACATAAGCTCATGTTAAGCACTAGAAAAAGCCAAAAAAGGCCATTGAGATGAAAGAGGAGCCAAGAAAACCACAGGACTAAGAAGCATCATCAAGGGGAAAAGGAAATCGCTAGAGAACGACTAGGGTTGAAAAAAAGTATCTTGCATCAAAAAGGAAAAAATTGGGCTTTGGTTTAATTTTGGACTTGGTTTTGGTCATGTGAATTTATATTTCATTTATATTTGGGAGTATAAATAAAGATATAAAAGATCCATGAGAAAATCACTTGAGTTTAGAGTGATTTGGAAGCAAATTTGACCAAGCTTAAGGATGTAGGTCAAAAGGGCTTAAGTAGGGGATTGATTTAGTTTGATTTATTTTTGGTCATTAGAGGGTGGGTTTCATTTATATTTATAAATATAAATGAAGGTGTAATTAGTTTATAAAGAAACCAATTGATTTTGGGTTGATTTGTATGAGATTTGATTAAGCTTATGGAGATAGGCCTAGAGGGCTTAAGAGGGGATTCGATTGGATTTGGATTTAGTTTGATTTAGTTTTAGCTATTTTGAATTTATATCTCATTTATATTTGTGAATATGAATGAAGATATAAATGATTCATGAAGAGATCAATCAAGTTTGGGTTGAATTGGTTGGAGGTTTGGCTTAGTTTATGAGAATGGGTCTTATGGCTTAGGAAGGAATTTTGATTTTAGATTTGATCTTTGGATTGAATTATTTGGTTTGGAATTTGGAATTAGAATTGGTAAATGATTGAGGGATTGAATTGATCTTTGAGAAAATCAGATGAATTGGGATTGATTTGAATTTGGTTGGCTAAGTCCATAGGATGAAATCAAAGGGCTTAGGAAGAATATTGATCTTGATTTGATTATGGGTTTCAATGATTTAGTTTGGAATTTAGATTTAGATTTGGTATTTGAGTTGGATTTGAGGTTTGATTTGAGGAAGAAAGCATGGATTGGATTATGCTATAGGGTAAGCAAGTTTTCCTAAGTCCCTAAGGCATAACTTATTGCTATGGCTAACCCTTCTAAGTCTCAGGCTTAAGTTAAGTGCTCAACTAATCATTAGAAGTGTCTTAAGACTAAGGAACTCTTAGTCAAGAATCCTGATCTATGATGAGGAAGTTGAAAACTCACTCCAAAAGTGAGGTTAACAAAATCAAATCAAATTCTCATCCCCAGTGGATGCCAACCAAGCAAATCTAACAAAACCCCTACCCTAGTGGATACATCCATGAAATCAAACTCATATAACCCGAACCTGCTTCCCTAGTGGAAGGTTTATGCACCCATCCCTATTGGATTATATATTTTAATCCCAATGGATCTTCTTCCCCCAAATCATATGATCAAATTCAAACCCGTATCCCTAGCTGATAACCCGAACCTGTTTCCCTAGTGGAAGGTTCACATACCCATCATTGGATCCCTCCTTCGTCTCTTATGCCCTTGGAATAAGATGAGTTACATTGAAATAAGATCATGATTATATCTACATCTTGGGTTTAGGTATAGATCATCTCCAATAGCACTTGCAATCCTTCGATGTTATCGATCGTCTCGGTCAATGCCAATACATGCGATGTGCCTTGTTAGTTATACCACACCTATTGGGGGTCCTTTTATTGATATCACTTTTAGAGTGAGTTCTCAACCTCCTCAGAATAGATCTAGGACTCTTATAGACACTAAGTGATCCTTAGTCTTAAGATACTTTTAGTGATAAGGTGAACACTTAACCTAAGCCTAGAGATTTAGAAGGTCTAGTCATAGGAGTGGGTTATGCCTTAGGGACTTAAGGGGACTTGTCTACCCTATAGCCTAATATCAATCCATGCTTTCCTTCTCAAGTCAAACTCCAAATTCAAATTCCTAACTCAAAATCAAATTTCCAAAATTTACAATCAATCCCATGATCAAATCCAAAATCAAAATCCTTCCTAAGCCCTATGATTTTATCTTATGGACTTAGCCTTAGCCAAATTCAAATCAATCAAAATTCAATTAATTTTCTTCAAGATCAATTCAATCCCTCAATCATTTATTAAAATTAGATCCAAATCTAAATCCAAATTAAATGATTGGAACCCAAAATCAAATCCAAGCTCCAAAATCCTTCCTAAGCCATATGATCCACTCTCATAACCTTAGCCAAAATCCCCTTTAAACCAAATCAAAATCAATTGATTTCTTTTTTAAAAAATTATTCCTTCATTTCTATCACAAATATAAATGAAATATAAACCCCCATGATCAAAACCAAATCAAACTAAATCAAATCAAACCAGGACCCCTCTTATAGGGACTCACCTCCACGAGCTTAACTAAATCTTAACCCAAATTAACCCAAAATCAATTTATTTCCTTATAAATCAATTATTCCTTCATTTATATTCACAAATATAAATGAAACCCACATTCCCATAATCAAAATTAAATCAAACTAAATCAATTTCCTTCTAAGCTATTTTGACCTACCTTCATGAGCTTAGTCAAATTTGCTTCCAAATCACTCCAAACTCAAGTGATTTTCTCATAAGTCATTTATATCTTCATTTATATTCATAAATACACATGAAATATAAACTCAAATAGCCAAAACCAATGCCAAAATCAAATCAAATCAAAATCCAATTCAATCCCTTAATAAATTGAACTTGGCCAAAATCCACCTAAATCAAGCCAAAATCAATGGATTTTCTCTTGAATCAATCATTACTTCAATCATCTATCCTAATATAAATGGAACCTACAATCATCAAGTTTTGAAATCAACCCAAGTTAAGCTCAACTTAGCCCTTTTGACTTGAAAATTCTAAATGAATCAAAACCAGTTATAGCCCAAATTGATTGTAGTTGGATTTATATTTCAATCCTAGGCTCATATATAAATCCAACCAAACTTAAATCAAGTCAAAACCAAGCCAATTGACCCATTTAGGTCCACTTGACCCAAAGTGCCTAAAGAACCCATTTGAACCAAGTTCTAATCCAACCAAAATTGGATTGAACCAAGCCCATCTAAACTCATATCATGACCAACAATCACCCTAGAGTGATCAATTGCCACGGATTGGGTCAAACCAAGTCAACTTGGCTATTTGACCAAGTCAACCCTTAGCCCATATGAAACCCAAATTAGCCAAAACTCACCATACACCAAATTGATTGAAACCATTGATTCACACCAACTCATAATCAATGATTGAACATGTCTTGACCATCAATTGAGCCAAACCAAACCTAATTGATCATTTGACCCAAGTTGACCCAAATTGACCTAAAAGGACAAAATGGGTCAAATCATGATCCAACCCAAATTGATTGCAACCAATGGCTCAAGTTCATTCTAAATTCATTGTTGAACTTGAATAAAGCTCCAATTTGACCAATTGGACCCGACCTAGCTCAATTGACTAACCTAGCCCAAATTGACCTAAAGGGTCAAATTGGCCAAAATCCAAATTAAATCAAACCAAAGCCTTCAATCATTTTCAATTAATCAATTGAACTTGAACCAACACCCAACCCAAGACAATTTGGCCAATTTGGTCAAATTGGTCAACTTGACCCATTTGACCTATATGAATCCAAATGAGCCAAAATCAAACCTAGGCCAAATTGATTGAAACCACTTGAACTAAAAGAATTCAAATCATCATTTGAACCTAACCCAAGCTTTAGTTTGACCAATTTGACCAATTGGTCAACCTAACCCAACATGACCCAAATTAACCCATTTGACCAAATTGAGCCAAAACTCATGAAAACAATCCATGAGTCCTTGCAAGTTGACTAACGACCCAAACCCATTTAAGTCAGTCCAAAATCAACCCAAAATTGGTAAAATCCACTTTTCTATCTCCTTTGGCACCATCAAGCACCCAAATAGGGCATCACCTAAGCCACCTAGCCCACCCTAAGTGGGCTAGGCTTGCCATGGACCAAAGGGAGGTGAGCTAACTCACCTCCCTCCCAAATCGAGAACCCATGGACAAATAAAGAAGCCATTAGCCCATATGAAGCCTTGAGCCACCTCCATGCCTTCCTCCACTTATGGTGTGCCATGTGGACTCGATTATGACCCTTGGCGTGCCAAAATGGGGTATCTCGTCATCCACCAGCCAATTGAGGGGTATACCCCCTCAATTCTCATAGAAAATTGACTCATTCACTTGTTGGAGCTCCCAAGAGAGAAACAAAACTCCTTAGTAAGCTCTCAAGCGATTCCAAGCCTTCCCCACTTCAGATTTCCTCTTCGTGTGAAACTGAAATAAGAGAGCTCATCCTTGATTCCAACTTTCTCATTTCTCAACAAAAACTCAATTGCTCTTACACACACCTTCCACGCATGTCATCAAGCTACCCAAGTCATTTCCCAAGCTCCATAGCCATCAGAAGACATACTTCGACTAAAGCCAAACATCCAAAGCTCGATCCTGGGCCTTTTGAGCAATCCAAGTAGAACCAATCCATCCATTCAATAGGGCTTCATCTCAACTAGACAAAGCTTCCTTAAGCATGAAAACCACCAGTCTTAGCTCCAGTGCAATATTTTTCATGAAACTAAGCTTCAGCTTAAAATGGATTGGAGCTTTTTAAGGAAAAGTTGCATGTGAGCTGATCTTAGCTGTTGGATCTTTGTGGCTCCCTCGTGTGAAGGTGTGTGGTTATTTTGGAGTGAATCTGAGCCCAGGTGAGCTTAGATCGAGCGATCCATGGTGAATGGGCTCCTTCGTTCATCACTAGTAGGAAGAGAGATGACTGGCCATCCATTTTGTGTGATAGGAATTGACAGCTATGATCAGATCACGCTAGATCCATTGATTCAAACCATTATTATTAATGGTTTGATGCATTAATCTCATAGATCGATGGTGGAGATCAATACAACCCGTCACCGAGTTAGCCACGGATGTGACTACTTAAATAGCCAATCCCACGGCGCTACATGAAAGTGCACCACATCAGCGCACCATGTGGCGCCAATGGGATTAAGGCTTAATTAGGTTAATCAATTAGTTTTTAGGTTGAAACTTTCATAATTCATAACAAATTGTAGAAAATTCAAAAAAATATAAACAATGGCTCATTTTAAAGATATTTTCAAGGGGAATCCATCATATTTACCCTTAATTGATTTTAAATAATAATTTAAGCTTAATTAAGGTTTAATTAAAAAGTTAATTACTTTAATTATTCTTTAATTAATTAACCAATTAACTTCAAACTTTTTGAGATTATTTAGGGGGATGACCTCTGCCTCCATATTTTTCTTAACTTAATTAAGTGATAATTAAGCATACAAACAGTAACATGCTTAATTAATAGGGTCATTTATCATTGTTTAATAGTGAGGAGGCTTAGGGAATTGGATTGGAGTTTCTTCCCTATCCTTTTCCCTAAATTTCCTTCCCTTTTTCAAGAGAAACTAATTAAGGATTAATGGATTAATTAATTACTTAATTAGTTTAATTAATGCTTATGGGCAGATCTTTAGGTGTTTAATATCCTAAAGAGATTTAATGAAATTATGCTTTGCCCACATGTGTGGGAAAATCATAAAAATAATTAAGTAAGTTCCTTAAGCTTAATTTAATTATTAACTATGAGCCAATTGCATTAGACTCTTTCATTTCATAGGACCATTGCTAATTTACTTTTAAATTCATTTGCATATTGCATTGGCTCATAATTATTTAGTTAATTACTTTAAGATAACATAGGTAAGGGTTAATTAATTATTTAAATTCATATCTTAATTTAATAAATCCATAAAATCAACCTAACTATTTTTTCATTAAATCAAATTAACTTACAAACATGGGATGAGATTAAGATTAGCAAACCTCTCTCTCTTTCTCTCTTTCTCTCTCTTTCCTTAAATCAATTCAAACATGAAATTAAAAGTGACATTAAAAAGCTTTGGTTTATTTTAAATAATTTTATTTGATTTGATGGTCCTTAGGAATTAGTTTGTTTGAATAAAACATGTATTATGTCTTATTATTCTTTTCCAATCATATTAAATGATGTGTGTCATGTGATTTCATGCATTCATGTTTTCAAAATGTTTAAATTTAAATGATTTTCCTTATGTTAAGCTTAGCATGTGTTGATTTAATCTAATATATGTGTGGCAATTATCATTATTCAATCAAAGTTATTTTTAAAAAAGTTTATAAGTCAACTATAATATTAAGAGTGATAATAGCTATAGATATCTATAAGCTTGCATGTGTCTATGACTTAGAACATGTGATATGGAGTTCTCATTCCTTAATCTATATGGATTTACATAAATTTTGAATGTTAATAAGTGTATAGCCCAGTTGAAAAGGACACAACATTTGTTTGAATTTATTCCTATATATTTCTATGTTAAAATTTAGATAGAACTTTAGCTCACATGTATAAATAATTCAATTGAAAGAAATATAACTTTTGCATGATTTTTCATTCTTGTAGTTATTTGTACATTCATGTATATTCAAGGATAGTGGGTATATCTAGTATGGACATTCCAGGGACGCAAGGCTTCAAGTAGCCCCAAGGAGGTCTTTACCTCACTCCCTTGTTGAACAATGACAAAGTACTTGCTTAAAACTTTTATACACGTGTATATGCATTTTGCTAATGAATGAAAATCTCCTTTTAAACTTTAGCTCACATGTATAAAAAATTCAATTGAAAGAAATACAACTTTTGCATAATTTTCCATTATTGTAGTCACTTGTACATTCATGTGTATTCAAGAGTAGTGGGTATACATAGTCTGGACATTCCGAGGATGCAAGGCTTTAAGTAGCCCCAAGGAGGCCTTTCCCTCACTCCCCTAGTTTAATAATGGTAAGTACCCCCTTAAAACCTTTATACACTTGAATGCACATTTAACTAGTGAATGAGAATCCCATTTTCTATAAAATACACTTATGCATCTTTCATTTAAAGTGTGCTAAAAGAAATATGTTATATGTATAGGTATACTTAGGATCTAATCATATGCATGTCACATATGATGGAAAGGAATGGTTGGACATGTGTCATGTGATAATAACTCAATCAAATTATTCTTAAGATGCATTTCATGTTGAATATAATTATTTAAAGTGGACTAAACTTAGGATTAATTTAAAATGTGTAATAAGCAATTTACTAAAGAGAATTTGTTAATTAATATGTTTTAGAAATGACTTAAGGTAGGGATGAAAGAGAGTAATCTTCTATTTTTCTTCTCTTTATAACACTTAGTTGTTAAGTGTAAGTCAAATGAAATAAAAGAAAATACTAAGTAAAATTTCCAAATCAATTAAACCACTTAAAGTGAAACCAACCTCTTAAATTAAATCCTTTCACACTTAGAAATTATAACCTTGATGCTTAGTTAGGATATACCACACAAGCACATTTAATACCAAGTCACTAGCCTTGTGAGGTGCATGGTATGATGTATGTTTGGTTTTGTGATGTATTATTTTAGACTAGATGTTAGGGTGTATCTTTCATAGACTGGATGGTAGGCCATGATTAGCTTAATCATATTTTTTATAAGGGATTATGCTTAAGGGGTGCTTAAAATAAATATAAATGCTCTCTTTTGTAGATTGCTTAAACCCCAAGAATAATCCAAGCTAGGATAGGTGGGATTGGTTACCCATGTAAGGTGCTAAGTCTAAATTATATATATAACTGCTTGAGATTGTATGTGTGTTTAGCTAACACTTATTTTGCATGTGTAGTTAGATTTATTTTTCTTATTTTTAATATAATTTTGTATTAGAAATTAGGATTAGTGTTATGGGGGATTAAGATGAGCAATGGCTAGAAGGCTGTGTTCTGGGAGGCCCTATGATGCCTTTGAAGCAATCATATCCAAATCAAAGGAGGAAAGAAGTGAAGTCAAGAAGAATGAAGATAAGAAGACCCTCATAGCATTTATTCATTTATAAATTGTGATTATTCTTTCATATTTTGGGTTGTATAAGAGTAGATCTTGGCTACCCATTTCCTATTTAGGTTATACGTTGCACTGCATCGGCTTTTATTTTTTTGTGTTAGAGTTATAAAATGTTTGATGTTATGTTTAGTTTGTGCATTAGAAATAACATGTCTCTTCATAGTTCTTTTATGATTGGTGTTTATTGTATGGCCTGGATACAATTAGGCTCTTAGGAAAAATTAATTTTTCTACCTTAACCACAACTCATAACTAAAGTTTTTAATAACTCATAACCTCATTGAAAGTCTAGGCATTAAATTAAGATAATTAAAATATTTAGCAACTCCTTAGCTTAATGTTGTATGTCTAATATCATATATTCATATTACTTCACTCTTGCTAAGAGAGGGTTTCCATCCTTGTAGGATAGGGTAAGACTTGACCTTTGAGGTATCCTTTTTGGTGAAAAACACCTCTTTCCTGCTAATTTAGTTCATAATCCATTTTCATCAAGCATTTAGACTTATGAAAATCCTATGGCTTTTGTCAAAATGAAGTGTCAAAAATCAAATAAAATTTGAAAAGATTTGCATTTATAGATTAAGTCATTACTCATACCACTCATGCTCTAGTCTCTTAGGGAGTGGGATTAAGGACTTTAGTTTCTTTCTAAATAATAACAACCCAACCATCTTACAGAATCATTTGACTTGACTACATGATTTTAAAGCATAGGAGGAGTTAGCTAGCTGCCACTCTAGGTGGTTATAAGTCCAACATTTAGGTGGTTTATTCTCTCTTGTGGAGGTAAACCATATAACTTTTGCTTAGATTTAGGTCGTGATTTGGCTTACACCAAGGCTCCCTAGATTTAGGATTTGAGGTAGCTGTTTCCTCTTGAGCTATAAGCATAAATACTCACCTTTTAGGAATTTTCACAATCTTGTATTGTTAGATTATAAGCCATAACAATCTAATAAAATTTTAACTCTAACAAAATAATCTCTTCACTTTCAAAATTATAAAGCTCAACCATTGGATAGATTTGAGTGCTCACTAGGTTCTCTAGTATCATGAGCATTCCCTACTCATTTTCTTTGGCTATAAATAAGTCTTCTCCTTGATATTTCCCATTTTATTTTTCAAACGTAATTAATATATTGATAATCTTATCCTTGAAATCTTTGGAGATAATAATTACCTACTTTAATCGAGGGTATTCCAAAGTAATTCACCTTCCTTAGGATGTAATTAACTTTGGGGGCTTGCCCCCATAGGGAACTTTAGAACCCAGTTTAATATGAACCCTACTTTACTCATCCATGTAGAGTAGGGTAAAAATCTCTAGTATATTCGAAGACCCATCATGCCTTAGGAGTCCTTATGAGATGATTAGGTTCATTGTAGGGTGATGATTTCTATTTTTTGAGATGGTGCATCATTCTTTAATGTCATACCCAATCAGTTCAATAAGTACCCCATCAGATCTGTGTGGTGTCCCCCATACATCTCAAAAATAAACACCATAGATTTTTTTGGCGACTCCACTAGGGATGGTTCCTCTCTATCTATAGTAGACAATTTTTGTCTCTAAGCATCGATAGTGGACTTATATTTTATATAAGTTTGAGACTATCTTTCTTTCCATTGGCACTTAGCTTATTTCATTCTTAAGTAGAGCTAGCCAACAACCCATAAGTTTTAGGACCTCACTCCATGTCTTGACGCCCCTATTAGGACCCCAATAGGTAAAGATAAAATTAACTAATGAAAGGAGATGACTACAAATTTAGAACCTCTTTACCACTAGCTTGGTGAGGCAAGGTTCATCCTATACTTAAGAAAAATAAACTCCATTTGCAAAATGGCATTTTTTTTAAAAGCACTATTTCAAAATTCACATGATAAAAGATTTGCACAAAATTCATAAGAAGTTTTCAAAAAGCATAAAAACAACCAAACCTCATTTAACAATTCCTACAATTGTTGCATGGAGGTTCTTTTCAAAATCAAAATAAAAAATTTTAAAATCCCTTTTTTCAAAAGCATTTTGAAAATAGCTATCTCCATTCAACATACCTAAATTTATTGAATGAAGATTCTATTTTCAATTGAAATCATGACATAAAATTAAAACTCCACTTAGCATATTTCATATATGCTAGAGTTGGAGTTCCCTCTTTTCAAAAACAAAAATCACACATGAAATTAATACATATTTGAACCCCCATTTTACATACCCAAATTTGTCAAATGAGAGTTCCCTTTATTTTTGGAAAACCAAAATAAATTGAATTCTAATTAACATACCCACATTTGTTAAATAGAATTCCTCTTTTCCAAAGTATTAAAAATCAAAACACAATTGGACTCCATTTGACATACCCAAATTTGTCAAATGAGAGTCTCATTTTCAAGAATAAAAAATAAATTGAACTCTATTTAACAAACCTAAATTTGTTAAATAGATTTCCCCTTTCAAAATCATGACACATTTGAACTCTATTTGACATACCATATTTGTCAAATAAGAGTCCCCGTCTTTTTCAAAAAGAGAAATCAAATCAAAACATATCAAACACACTTGGCTCCTATTTAACATACCAAATTTGTTAAATAAAAGCCCCATTTTCAAACCAAATCAACACATATCAAACATACTTGGATCCTACTTAACATACCAAATTTGTTAAGAACCTCATTTTCAAACTAAATCAACACATATCAAACACACTTGGCTCCTACTTAACATACCAAGTTTGTTAAGTAAGAGGCTATTTTCAAATCAACATGTATCAAGCACATTTGGCCCCTACTTAACATACAAAATTTGTTAAGTAAGGGCCTCACTTTCAAATCAAATCAACATATATCACACACAATCATCATAAACAAAAATGTTTTCACAAAAATTTTCAAACATATAATTGAAAACCTTTTAGCATATCAAAATTTGTTAAGATAGGTTTTCCAAATCAAGTTTCAAACAATACATACAACATATATATATATATATATATCTCCAAAGTCTCCTCAAATATTTGAACCCTGCTCAACATACTTAAATTTACTGAGTATGTGTTCTAAATCAATATCATATGGAAAAGTCTCTCCTCCAAACATAAAAAATCTCTCCAAAATTTAATGAAACCCACTTAGCTTACTTAAATTTGTTAAGTGTGGGTTCAAATTCAAATTAAATTTAGAAGTATGGTTGAAGATGGATATCAAAGCAAGGATACTCGCCATGTTTCAACAAATGATTTCAAGAGTAGTCTTTTTCAACCTGGTGCTTATTATATCTCAAGTTTGTTTTCATTTGCGAGTGATGTTGCCTCTGAGGAGGGTTCTCCCTAGGAGACCGCTCCACTCTTGAGTGGCAACAAGTTTCACCCCCTCTCAACCTCAGATGGAGAGGAGAATTGCAGGAGGATCTCTACATTGCCTCCACCACCATCACTTGAGGGAAAGTGATAGAGGACATGGTCTTACCCTCTAGGGTGAGCATGAATGCACGTGAGTCCGCATTGTTTGACTTGAGGTTAATGATTCTGTGAGTGTGGACTAGATCCACAGGAGATCAGGCAGTATCTGAGGGAGAGAGAGAGAGAGAGAGAGAGAGAGAGAGAGAGAGAGAGAGAGAGAGATGAACCGTGACAGCCTACGATGGATTTTGATCATCATCTGTGATCATTCAAACAACATTGTTCTCAAACTAAGGAGGAGATCTATAATTGAGAGGTAGATTGCATCACCGCTCAATCATTGTTCACCATCACTCGTTCAGCTTACAACATCTACCACCCCTGCCAAGCTTTAGAAGCCCTCATATGGAGAAAGACCATCCCCACTAGTGATCTGAATATGGCCTAAGGATCCTACTCCATCTGTTCTACTTGTTGAGGTGAGATCGAGACTTTATATGTGTTAGGAGGCGACCCAATAGTATCATGGTCACCTCCACCTCCGCAACATAGGAGTGAGGGAGGACAGACATAGTCTGATATTGATCCTCGAGGAAGACCTATCAAGAAAACATCCGGGTGCATAATTAGATGAGCAAGCCCATACAATCGCCGGTGTTCATGCACCCAAATAGTAGATTGATCACTAGATGATATCTTAGAGAACTACTTTGCCAAGAAGAGACAAATTCTCAGGAGTGACCACTCAAATCAGGAGGAGGGTGCAGTCAGCTTTGATCTTGATGAGGATGACATGTTGGATGACATAATTGAGATCCACATGGTTGATACACGGGGGTCCTTATAGCGGGATCAGCATAGTCAAGAAGGTGACTTGCTCAAGGAAGGTGACACTTCTCACTCGACTCAGCACCTCCTTTACCAGCTCAAGTAAAAGGATGATCATATAGACAGGATGGAGAAGAAAGTAGAGGAGTTGATGGCAGTGGTTTTAACATTGCAGACCTCTGCCCCAATTTCACAGCCTTCTCCTATGGTAGACCGCCATAGTTGGTACATACCTTTAGACCATCCTAGGTGCACTCCCAGAGATGATGTTGCTAGTAGCCTGCATAGGAAGGTCACAGATGGCACCTCCATGCATGAAAATGATATCAAACATATGGTAGAGCAGCATATGAGGGAAGCGATGGCTCAAGCCATGGGGAGCTCATCCATTTTGAAGGGTAGACCATACCCGGAGGAATTCGATGTAGTTCAATACCCCAATGATTTTGTGTCACCTTCCTTCAAGATCTTTGATGGTAGTGGGAACCCGCATTAGCATATTGCACACTTTAGAGTCATTACAATGCAGTGATGCACTGGACTCTTTGTCGGTTTAGTAGGGGTTGCATTTGATTGTAACTCTAATAGTTTGGAGGACTTTTATTGAGTTGGAGCACCTCTTCATCAAGAGTGAGCTCGAGTGACCGTAGTTTAGCCAAAGAATCCCAATGAGTCCCTTGTTGATTATATTCTCAGGTAGTGCAACCTCAGCATTAAATGTGAGCCACAGCTGACCGAATAGCATGCCATCGAGATTCTTCTTAAGAATATCCAAGGCCTAGTCGCCTTCATGCTTAAGGGATTTACCATCAAGATATTTGAGAAACTAATCAACAACGACTAGCCTACAAGAGGAAGCCAAAGTTCCCTTTCTTGACCAATCATCTCGTCCCAAGCCGCAAAAAGGTGTTCAGAAGAAGCAGGGACAGTTGTATTAGTGGATAGAGGGAAGCAGCCAGGCAGAGTCCAGTATGAGACACCCCAAGCTCAGCAACCTCCTTTTACACCACCTGTGTCACCACCTCAACCGTCATACCAGCCACCATAATGGCAATTTCCACCACCTAATAGTCTACCCAGTAGCGGTACTCCTACCCACTGCCAGGTAGCTATTATCCACCTACTCATGCTGATAGATTGAATAAGTCATATTCATTCAAAAGGGAGGTAGTTAAGAAAATCTTTAATAATCTATTAAAGAAACCTGACTTTCAGGTGCAAGAGCCAAAGAGGTCGGAGGAAGTAGGCAAGAGTAATGATCCTAACTATTGCCCTACCACATGATGAGCCATGTCTTAGAGGATTGTGTCACTTTTAAGGACTGGCTTGAGTGTAGCTACAGGTCATGTGCTGTAGTTATCCCCAAGGAATACTTATTAGAACAACCATCTAGTTCTATTAGGGTAATTCTTGAGGATACTTGCAATCCTCTTAAGACAAAAGAAGGTTGAGATATTACTTTATCCTGAACCTCTAAAAAAGTTATTTTTAAGATCAAGAAACTCTCTTTACAAGTGTCTGAGGCAGCTCAAACCTCTAACATCAAGGAAGGTTTACAAGTTGCCAAAGATAATTTGAAGAAGGTGACAGCTCACCAGCAGTAGTAGTAGTAGCTCACCATACGTGCTCGGGATAGTCCAATAGTGCAACCACCATCCGAGTCACTCCATCCACTGTTGTACTATTGTGGCTACTTCTTATGCTAGCTCCTCTTCTACTGGAAGGAGCATTGTATCAACAGATAAGGGCATTAAATCCATTAATCCACTTATTTTATTAAATTTCTACCATGTACCTTCATCAAAAAAAAATCAATGAAGAAAGTAGATTTTACTTACATCCTATCCACTTCTAATACTCTTGATTTTATTTATGTTTAAAACTCTCCAAGTCTAGAAAATAATAATAGCTCTAGTCTTTCTGATCCTCTCTCTTCTGATTTAGAATCAAACTTTCCTTTTTTGAATTAATCGGGTTCACCTCTTGAGATTGACTTGGAGTCAACTGACTCTGAGGATCCCATAGGAGAAGCTATAGGTATACCTAATGAGAAGGTAGAACTTTCCACAAGTTCATCATTCCAAGAAGTCACTGAAGTCAATCTGTGTAGTGGCAAAGTTCTACCTCCTAGGGTAGCACCTCAGGATATAGGTAAACAAGCCATTGGTTCTAGTGAGCTGATAACCCCTCCACAGGATGCTTCACTATGGATATACTTGTGGAGGACAAAGTCAAAGTTGATTACAATGTCCTAGATCATCTTAAAAAAGTTGCCAGCTAAGTTAAGCATATATGACACCCTTATCTTATCTAAAGAGATGAGGAATCTCTAATCAAGGCTCTTCTTGATTTAAAGATATGCTTAACTCAGCTGACTACTACTGAAGAGGAGGCATACCACTCAAAGAGCATCCTAGGAGTTACATTTAGTGATGAAGACTTACTTTTAAGAATGACTAAGCACAACCGCCCTCTTTACATTACAGTGGATGTTGGCAGATATAGGTTATCAAAAGTTCTGGTTGACCAAAGTGCATCAGTCAACATTATGAGTCTAAGAACCCTTGCTTACTTGAGGATTGACATCTTCAAACTCCAAAAAGAAAGGATGATGTTGAGAGGATTCAATGAATAAGGTGAGAGGACCTTAGGCTCCATAGTATTGCCATTAGAGATAAATGATTGGAAGACTGAAGCTAAGTTTCACATCATAGACTCGAATACATCTTTCAATGCTTTTCATAGGAGACTGTGGATAAATAAAAATAACACAATTCCATCCTCTCTACATGAGTGCATAAAGTTCATGAGAGGTGGGATTGAGTACTGGGAAAATGAGATCTCAATCCATTCATTGTTCATGAGGTCGGGATATATGAGGATGTAGCCTATTTCCTTCCCCAGAACCAACAAGTTCATTCTCGTGAACTTAGTCAAGATCTCATGAGGGACAAAAAGAAAGAAAAAAAAGAAAAAAAAAGAGAAAGAAAAAGAAAATAAAAGGGAGCGAGAAATGGACTTAGGGGAAGATGTAGAGCTTGATATTAGATTCCACCCATAGTTCGTTACTCCATTGAACATATGGGTAGGATGACCCGACCTCCACCAAGCAGAGGAAGATGATACTTTAGAGGTAGCCCTTGAGGTAGAAAGCCTCCTTATTGGCCACCCAATAGGAGGTATGCCCTAGCCACCAGGAGTAGACATGCTATCCACATAGACATAAAATTTAGTTTAGAGGATGAGTCTTATGTGATTAGCATACCAACTAGCTCTTCTTAATAATGATCCCTTTTGAGGTGACACTTGAGTAGGATTTTGATGAAGATTGGGCTCCAAAGCAAAGCATAAATGTATCAAGTCTGTATGTGAAATAGTCAGACATCAGTTGGAAATCTTAGCTCTAACCCCACTTTCCTTATAAAAAGTTGAGGGTTTGGTAGTTAAGGAAGCCCCTGATGTGAAGACTCGAGGTTCTTTGAGAGCATCATCTTAAGTCAAGAAGTTGATGTAAAACTTGAGGATGATTCATATAAAGATTTAATAGGATTACCTTTTGATTGGTACTCGCCATGGGTTCTAAACTTAGCAAAGAAAGGGTTAATCCCACATACTTGGTCAAAGCACAGGCCAGACTATTTTGAAAGAATATGGAATAATGAATGCAAAAGCTCAATCAAGACCAGGACTTGGATTCAGTATAGTGGGTCCAATTGATGATGATGATTACTGCTTAGTCATCACCAATCATTTGGAATATGATAGGTTCTTTTCAAATGATGCTAACCATATGAGGAGATATGTTCAGAAACTTCAGATGCTCCAGATGATTTTGAAGTCAAAGATGCACCGCCATAGTTTGAAGAGGAGATTAGATCAACCATCAATGAGCTAAAGAAATCAACTTAGGAATTGAAGACAATTCACATCGGACACACATCAATTCTTTGTTGAATGGCATTGAAACTAATGACTTAGTTAGGCTATTGATTGAGTTTAATGACTACTTTACATGGAGTTATGAAGAGATGCCTGGTTTATCTCCTGATGTAGCAGTCCATAAACTAGCAATAGAGCCTAATGCTAACCTTATCAAGCAAGCTCCTAGATGCATGCTATTAGATATTGAACAAGAGGTCACTTCTTAAGTCAAGAAACTGATCTATGTTGGCTTTATCAGGGAAGAAAAATATCCTACCTAGTTGGCCAGTGTCATTCTAGTTAAGAAGAAGAATGGCCAAATTAACATATGCTTTGATTTCAGGGATCTAAATAAGGCATGCCCAGAAGATGAGTTTCCACTACCAATATCAGAACTAATGGTGGACATTACCTCATCTCAAGCAGTCTTCTCTTTCATGGATGGCTCATCTGGATATAACCAAATAAAGATTGCCCCCTAAAGATAAAAGAAACATGACCTTTCGAACCCTAATTAGAATCTTTTGTGATAAGGTCATGCCTTTCCTCCTTAAAAATGCTGGTGCTACTTACCAACGGGCCATGACTCGAATCTTCGATGAAATCATTCATCATCAAGTCGAATGTTATGTCGATGATCTCGTAGTCAAAAGTAAAGAAAAGGAAGACCATCTCTTTGACTTGAGATTAGTTTTTGAATGGTTAAGATAATTTAACCTCAAAATGAATCTCTTGAAGTGTGCATTCGGAGAAGCTTCAACAAAATTCCTTGGGTTTGTTATCTGACATTGGGGAATTGGAATCGACCCGAAGTAGATCAAAGCGATATTAGAAATGCCACCTCCTAAAAATCTAACTTAACTCAGATCATTCCAAAGGTAGTTGGCATATCTAAGATGCTTCATATCTAACCTATTAGGAAGATGCCAATCATTTTTAGCATTTGTCAAAAGGATGCCAAGTTTAAGTGGGATGACAAGTGCTAGCATGCCTTGAAGACAACAAACACTACTTGATGATGCCGCCAGTTCTAGCAGCCCCTATCCCAGGCAAGCCATTGATCCTCTATACTGCTGCATTAGATGACTCTCTTAATGCTTTGTTAGCCCAAGCCAATGATGAGGGAAAATAGAATGCACTATACTATCTCAACCATCATTTAATCACTGCTGAGGCAAACTATCCACCTATCAAGAAATATTGCCTAGCTTTAATCTTTGCATCCCAAAAGCTATGACATTACATGCTTTCTCATAAGGTGAACTTGATCTCTAGAATCAATCAATTATAATATCTCATGACATGACCAATGTTATCCGAACAGTTGGTGAATTGGTCCATGATTTTGTCACAGTTTGACGTCACTTTCATACCCCTATGTGTGGTGAAAGAATAAGAACTAGAAGATTTGTTAGCAGCACACTCACTTCTTGCTGACTCTCTGTTTAGTGATGACCTCCCCGATGAACAATTCATGAACTTAGAGGATACTAGCATTCATCGCTAGGAGATGTATTTTGATGGTGCGGCTTCCTCTCAAAGGGGAGTAGAGCCACGATCTTCTATCTCAGGAAAGACAAGGGTATGAATACTTCTCCTAACTCTGGGCTGCTATGTGATGACATTCTCATATCACTTGTCCAATCTATGCACCAACAACTAAGTCAATATGTACTTACCATCGGTGAGAGTCATTACTCTAAGCATCCGAATATTAATACAAGATTCTCGCTAGTCATCAACCAAATCATTGGGTCCTATAAGATTCTAAAGCTTAAGTTCCATCATTACCACAAGTACAATTTGGAGTTGTTGCCCCAATTCCTAGAGGTTACCATTTACAAGATTCCTCGAGGAGAAAATGTCGTAGTAGATGCTTTAGTCAAGCTCGCCAAAGAGTTGGTGTATCTAGAATTGAGTCCATACCAATAAGGGTCCAAAATAGACAAGTCTTATCCCTTATTCATCGCTAGGTGATGCCACCAATGTAAGGTGCACGATGTGGTCCTACATTAGCCACCAAACATTCTACACCCTACATTGGCCTCATGGCCATTTGAGTGTTGAGGGTACGACATAGTGGGTCTGATTGACTCTCCTTCTTTTAAGGGTCATCAATTTATCCTAGCTACTCGAATACTTTTCCAAGTGGATGGAGATAATCCCACTCAGAGAGGTCACAACTCAGCATGTGCTCCAATTTTTCAGGAACCATATCATATATAGGTTCGGGGTGCCTTGACAACTTATATCCGATAATGGTATTGCATTCAAGATCACCAAAATCAATAGCTTTGCTCGAAGAAACAACATAGATTAGAGATATTCTACCATCTTCTACTAGAGGGAAAATGGCTTAGTAGAAGCCTTCATCAAAACTCTCATCTATATATTAAAGAAGACACTCATCAACAACAAGTTATGGCAGCATGAAGTTAAGTTAAGTGGGCATACCACACCACATACAGAACTCCAACTCAATCTACCCCTTTCTCCTTAGTGTATGGGTTCAAAGCCATTCTACCATTAGAAGTACAACTCCCATCACTAAGGATAGCTGTGGGTAGAAAGATCACAACGGAGAAGAATGCCAAGTTACGGTTGGAAGAGCTCGAACGTTTGGAGGATAGATGCCTATGGGCATGCAGAACATCGAGTTGTACAAAGCCAAAATGATTCAAGCTCATAACAAGTTGGTTTGTCCTAGAGTTCTTCAAGTAGGAGAGCTTATTTAGTTTTAAGAAGACCAATTATTGCCCATCATAAGATGGGAGGTAAGTTTGAACCCACTTGGGAAGGCCTTTTTGCCATAGAGAAGGCCTACTAAGGAGGATCTTATTAGCTCATAAATCATAAAGGAGAGTTTTTACCTCACTTTTGGAGTGACTTCTCAACCTCCACTTCTTAGACTTAGGAGACTTCTAGACATTTGGACTTCCCTAGTCATAAGACACATCTAGTAATTAGGTGAACACATAACCTAAGCCTAGAGACTTAGAAGGGTTAATCGTAAAGGATTAGGCCATGCCTTAGGGACTTAAGAAAATAACCTACCCTATAGATTAAACCCAATCCTTATGCACCTTCTCAAATCCAATCCAAATCTCAAACCAAATCTTAAATCCCAATTCAAATCAATTCCAAATTAAATGATTGCAACGCATAATCATATCCAAAATCAAAATCTTCTTTAAAGCATTATGATTGAATTCTATGAGCTTAACCAAATCTTAACCCAAATCAACCCAAAATCAATTGATTTCTTTATAAATCAATTTTTCCTTCATTTATATTTACAAATATAAATGAAAACCCTATCCTAATGATAAAAGTAAATTGAACTAAATTGATTTCCTCTAGCCCTTTTGACCTACATCCATGAGCTTGGTTAAATTTGCTTCCAAATCACTCCAAACTCAAGTGATTTTCTCATGAATCATTTATATCTTCATTTATATTCCCAAATATAAATGAAATATAAATTCAAATAGCTAAAACCAAATCAAAATCAAACCAAATCCAATTTATATCCTTTAAGCTAATTCCTTGAACTTGGCTAAATCCTATCCAAATCAAATCAAAACTAATGAATTTTTTTCTTGAATCAATCATTCCTTTAATCATCTATCCAAATATAATTGAAATCTACAATCATCAAGCCAAATCAAAATCAACTCAAGTCAAATCCAACCTAGCCCATTTGACTTGAAATATTCAAATGAGCCAAAACTTATTTGAACCCAAATCAATTGTAATTGAATTTATACGTTAATCTCAAATCCATATATAAACTCAGTTAAATCAAACCCAACTCAAAATCAAGCCAACTAAGCTCAATTGGCTCACTTGACCCAAAGCGGCCAATTTATCCTACATGAACCAAAATTAAATTCAATACAAATTAAAGTGAATTAAGCCTAATCCAAACATCATGTCATGATTGTTGATCATCCTAGGTTAATCAATTATCATGAATTGGGTCAAGCCAAGTCAACCTAGCCCGTTGACCAAGTTAACACTTTAACCCTATGAACCCAAACTAACCAAATTATAACCTGAACAAAATTAATTGCAACCAATGACTCAAGTTCATTCCAAATTGATTATTGAACTTGACCAAAATCATAATTGAGCCCAATTTGACCAATCAGTCAACCTAACCCAACTTAGCCCAAATTGACCTAAAGGATCAAATAGGCCAAAATCCAAATTAAATCAAATTGATTGAAACCAATGCACTCCAAATAGCCATTTGAACTTGATCCAACCCTTAGTTTGACCCAATTTGACCAATTGGTCAACCTAACCTGATTTGACCTAATTTTACCTAAATGGGTAAAATTGGCCCAAATTAAACCAAATGAACTCCAAATGACATGAAATTTGGTCCAACTCACTTTTGACTCATTTCAAATCTGCCCAAATCAAATCTAATACCAAATTACCAATTTGCCCTTGGGTCAAGGGCATCCCATGAGAAAAGACACTTGCATAAATGGTCATTTCTCTTTCTTGGCCACTTGGCACTCATCCATTCTCCACATAGTCACCAAGGACACTGATCATCTGACCCAAGAGGTGGTTGGGGTAGCCATGCCTCATGGGGTGATGAATTCACCCCACCTCTCTCATTGGAACACTTGACATGAAGGACTTCCACCTCCCCTTACTAGGATATCCATTTGTCCTTCATGGTAACCACTTCCCATGCCTTAGCAAACTAAAATGAACCACTTAGGATGATTCCCTACCATTTTTAACCACCCCAAGCAAAAGGACACCCATCAAGAGCAAAAAAAAAAAAAATCAAAAAATAAGAAAATTTTTAGGCACATTGGAAACCAGAGAATTAGAGACACCAAAACTCCTCCCATTCTCATTCCATTCTCCTAGAGCTCCCAAAGTAACCAACAACCATTCCCACTTAGTTTTTGAGAAAAAGCAAACAAAATCAAGTGGATTCTGGCGAGGAAGTGGATGCAATTGGAGAACACACCATTCCAAAGTGAAGGCGAATGTCTAGGATCATTCCAACGCTTCTTCCCCTACTTAAGAGCATGCTCGGATCATCACCATTGCCAAAAATCATCCCCGGTGAGGTAATTTTCAAGAACCATAGCTAGCCTTAGGAGCTTTTGTTTGTGTCATTTTCTTCAGTGACTTTTAGGAATTTCCATAAAAAACCCTTGCATTTTTTCTTTTATTTCATCCCAATATAAAAATAGAAGTTTTTTGAGTGAATTGATGAAAATGAGCCTATTCGGATGAAATTTCACTTAGATTTTGCAAAAAAAAACCCAAAAGCCTTTGGTTTCCTGAGATTGGATGACTCCCGAGATTAGACGACTCCGTTCGCATGTTTCCATCCTTCTGATCCCACGAATCAGATCTGGACCGTCTGATCTTTGGATTTAATTCGTGCATTATTTTCTTATTCATCTGATTTTCGCCGCACTCGCAAGAACGCGTCAACCGCTTCGGTGCCTCATGCCCAGACCGCCATTCAATCGCACCTCATGGCACCATGTTGCCACGTTTGTGCCATGTGGCGCTAATTGTGTTAAGTGGGACATTCCAGATTTTTTTATTTTAAAAATTATTTAAATCACCTGAAACTTCAAAAAAGTCTAAAAAATAAAATAATTAACTAAAAATTGCAAATAAGGGCTTGTTGGATCTTTCTGAGAGGAATCCAAAAAATATAAAATCACCAAATTTCATTGAATATTTTCAGCTTAATTTGAGTTTTAGTGAAAAATCAAATTTCATTAATTAAGCCAAAAATATACATCAGATTATGTTGAAATTTTCAGGGATTGAAACTGAAGTTAAAATACACCCACTATAGAAATGTTAAGTCAAAAGGATTTCTGGATTGAAAGATATTGTATTCTAAAGTTCAAATAGTGAAAATAAATTAATAGACTTTATAAAATCATAAAAGTCATTTAAATCTGATGAAACTTTAAAAACTCATAACAAATCTTAGAAAAATCATAAAAATATAAATAAATACTCATTTTAAAGGAATTTCAGAGGAAAATTTAATAAAAATATTTCTAATTTTTTTTGAGTAGTAGTTAAGGCTTAATTAGAGTTTAACTAAAACTTAGTTAGTTTAATTACTCTCTAATTATTGAAGTAATTAATTCAAACTTTTTGAGATTAATCAATGGGATGACCCTTGCCTCCCATAATTTTCTGGGATTTATTGCTTGATTAATTAGGAAATTGGTTTTCTTAGCCTTAATTATTTTTTTAATTAATTAGATGATTAATTAACATTCTAAACAGCAAGGAAACCATTAATTAAGCTTGCTAATTATTTTGGAATAGTGAATGGGCATGGGGAATGAGATTGGGACCTCTTTCCCATTCTTTTCCCTAAGTTCATTTCACTTGACTTGAAACTAATTAATTTGGGACTAATTAATGGTTTAATTCATTAATTAAAATGGATTAATTAATCAAATTAAAATTATAATCATTCCATAACTCATCTAATTAAGTTTATTGAATAGATCTTTAGGTGTTTAATAATCTAAAGCTATTTAAGGAAATTATGGCTAACCTACATGTGTGGAGAAGCCATAAAAGTACATAATTAAGTTCCTTAACCTAATTAATTATTAATTATGAGCTAATCACATTAGACCCTTTTATTTCTTAGATCATTTCATGTTATTTTCCATGCATATCATGTTGGCTCATAATTATTTAATTAATTAGTTTAAGGTAACATATGCAAGGGTTAATTAATGCACTTAACTCATATTACAACCTAATTAATCTATAAAATCAACTTAATTTTTTTTTGTTGAAGCAATTTGATTAACCAATATGGGAATGGGTTATGAGTAGCAAATGATTGAATCTCCACTTTTCTCTAAATCAAATCAAACATCCAAAAATAACTTAATAAGAAGTTTTGGTTTACTTTAAATGATTGCATTTGATATGATTGTCCTTAGGAATTAGTTTGATTGAATGAAACATGTGTTTTATGTCTTATTATTCCTTTCCAATTAATTTAATGATGTGTGCCATGTGGTTCCATGCATTCATGCTTTCAAAATATTTAAATTTAAATGAATTTCCTTTATGTCAAGCTTGCATGTGTTGATTTAATTTAATATATGTGTGGCTATTATCACTATTAAATCCAAATGAGTTTTCAACAAGCTTATAAATGAGTAATAACATATGAAGTGATAGTAGTTATGTTTACATATAGGTTTGCATGTGCTTATAGCTTAAGTATGTGAAATAGAGCCTTCTTTTCTTTAATCTATATGTAGTTTTACATGTATTTGAATGCTAATAAGTATATAGTTTGGACATCCCAAGAATAAGAGGCTTTAGTTATCCCCAAGAAGGTCATTTGATTACCTCACTTTCCTGGATTAATAATGACACATACTTATTTGATTTTGTTTACATGTGTTTCTACATTAGAATTGGGATGAAATTCTATTTCACATACATAAATGTTCTAATCAAAAAAAAAAATATATAATTTTTGCATGATTTTCTTTCTCTTAATTACATATACATTCATGTGTAGTGAGATAGAAAAGTATATAGTTTGGACATCTTAGAATACGAGGCTTTAACTAGCCCCAAGGAGGTCATTTGATTACCTTACTTTCTTGGTTTAACAAAGGAAAGTATGTGCTTATTTCTCTTTACATGTGTATGTATGTGTGGCTAAAGGATGAAAATCCCTCTTTTCTACTAAGATTACATGCATTCATAATAGACTAAATGATTGAATTAATTAGCCATATGATTTAGGGTCTCTTTCCTTATGTTCTTACATACAAATTTACATATGTTTGAATGCAAATGGGTATATAGTTTGGACATCCTGAGAATATGAGACTTTAGTTAACCCCAATAAGGTCATTTGATTACCTCACTTCCCTGGTTTAATAATGACACATACCTATTTAATTTCATTCTTATGTCTATTTGTCTAAGAATTTGGATAAAGCTGTAAATTAACATGATTAAATAATTCAATCAAATAAGAAATATAAGCTTCAACTATGCACATCTACATTCAGCATTTAAGTGTTCTAAAATATATTGTATGTATAGATACACTTCGGATTAATTCATATGCATGCTACATGTGATGGAAATGAATAAATTGATGTATGTCATGTGTTAGTAGTTCACTCAAATTAATCATAAGAAGCCTTTCATGTTGAATGCAATCATTTAAGGTAAACCTAAACTTACGATTAATTTAAAATATTTAATAAGTCATTCTCTACAAGAGAACTAAACTAAATTAACATGCTTTAGAAAGTGGCTTAAGGTAGAGATGAAAGAGGGCAATCCTCTTTCTTCTCTTTATAACACTTAGAGATTAAGTGTAGGTCATATGAAACAAACCAAGTCAAAAATTAAAACTTTCCAATCAATTAATGCACTTGAAGTGAAACCACCTTTAAATTGAATATTTCTACACAAAAAATCTTAACTCTAAAGCCTAGGTATGACATACCACACAAGACTTAACACACATATTAGAATTAAGTCACCACATTTAGCTTTATGTTAAGGTGGTACATGATTTGATGTGTTTTTTATTATGATGTATTATTTTAGACTGGATGTTAGGGTGTATATTTCATAGACTGGATGTTAGGTCGTTATTAGCCTAATTATATTTTTTTATAGAAGATTGTGCTTTTGGGCCACTCAAAAATAAATATAAATGCTCTCTTTGTAGGTTGCTTAAGCCCCTAAGCATAATCCAAGTTAGGACATGTGGGCTTGGTTACTCATGTGCTAAGTCCAAATTATAAATATAATTGCTTGGGTGGAATGTATTTTTAGCTAACCTCTATTTTGCAGGTATAGTTAGATTTACATTTTTCATTTAAATGCAATTTTGCAATTATGAATTATGATTAGTGCTATGGGGGAATTAGGATGAGCATTGGCTAGAAGACTATGTCTTATTTGCCATGTGATACCTTGAAGTGAGTCAAATCAAAGAAGCAAAGAGGAGGAAAGAATATATGAAAATTTGAAGAAGATGAAAACCCCATAGCATGTATTCATTTTTAATTATAATTATTTTATAATCCAGGTTGTATAAAGGTAGAGCTCAGCATTTTGTTTTTGGGTTGTACGATAGTACGCGACCGTACCAGCCTTTTATTATATTACGCTAGCTATAAAATATTTGATGTTATGTTTAACTTGTGCATTTAAATGACATGCATTTTCATAGTTTATTTATGATTGGTGTTTGTTGTATGGCCTAGTTGCGATCAAGCTCTTAAGAAAAATAAATATTTTATCCAACTACAACTTATAATTAAATTTCTAAATAACTCATAACCTCACATAAAGCCTAGGCATTAAATCAAGATAATTAAAAAAATTTAGCAACCCCTTGGCTGTATAGTTGTATGTCTAATATCATGCATGCATCTTCTACCACTCTTGCAAAAATGAGGGCCTCTGTTCTTGCATGCATAGGAATCGCTTGACCTATGAGAGCAACTCTTACTGATGGAGCTTCACCCTTTTCTCTCTTGGTTTGGCCCATAACTCATTTCAACATGCATTTAGGTGTACAAAAATCCTACGACCTTTGTCAAAATGAAGTGTCAAATACAAATAAAATTTGAAAAGATTTGCATTAGACTAAGTCTTTACTATACCATTCATGCTCTAGTCTCTTTAGGGAGTGGGTTTAAGGACTTTAGTCTCTCTTTCTAAATGAAGAATAGCCTAACTATCTTGCAATTCATATGACTTGGCCACATGGATTTAAAGTATAGGAGGAGTTAGCTAGCTGCCACTCTAGGCAATTGTAAGCCCAGCAATCGGGTGGTTTATCCTCTCTTGTGGAGGTAAATATACCCATCTTCGCTTAGACTTAGGTCATGCTTTGGCTTATGCCAAAGCTCTTTAGATCTATGATCTAAGGTAGTTATTTCCTTCAGACTACTAGCATAAATCCTCATCTCTTAGGCATTTTCACAATCTTATGGGATTATAAGTTCTAACTTTCTTATAAAATGTTAACTTTAATAAAATAAATCTCTTCAATTTTATACATATAAAGCCCAACCATAGGATAGATTGGATTGCTCACTAGGCTTCTTAGTATCATGAGCATTTTCTACTTATCTCCTTTGGCTTCTAAAATAAGTCTTCTCCTTGAACAATCCCATTTGATTTTCCAAACATAACTAATTTATTGATAGTCTAACCTTAAAATATTTGTCTACTTTAATTGAGAGTATTCCTAAGTGATCCCATTCCTTAGGATGTAATTAACTATGGGGGCTTGCCTCCATAAGAAACTTAATGGACCTGGTTTAAAATAAACCCTGCTTTACTTTTTCATGAAAAGTAGGGGAAAAATATCTAGTATATTGTAGACCCAGCATGCCTTAGGAGTCCTTGTTAGGTGATTAGGTCCATTATAGGGTAATGACTTCTATCTTTCGAGATAGTACATCATTCCTCAATGTCATGCCTGATTACTTCAATAAGTTCCCCTTATGATCTACATGGTGTCCCACCATCTTGAAAATAAACACCATAGATTTTTCTGGTGACTCCACTGGGGATGGATCCTCTCTCCATCTTTAGTTGACAATTATTATCTCCAAGCATCGATAGTGGACTTATATTTTATATAAGCCCAAAACTATCTTTCTTTTCATTGGCACTTAGCTTATTGTATCCTTAAGCAAAGCTAGCCAACATCCTTTGGGTTTTAGGACCTCACTTCATGTAGGTCTTAAAATCCCCATTGGGTCTCCCAATAGGTAAAAATAAACTAACTAAATAAAGGAGAAGACAAAATACAAATTTTTGAACCTCTTTACCACTAGCTTGGTGAGGTAAGGTTATCCAAAATTTAAGAAAACTCAAGCTAAAACTAGTAAAGTCTTTTGCAAAATATTTTCAAAAGCACTTTTCTTAAACAAAATCATTTTTAAATTAACTCCACATGAAGTTTGCAAAAAACATAAAAAATTTTCAAATCTCTTTAAAATAAATGACAATCAAACCTCATTTAATATACCTACATTTCTTAAATGAGGGTCCTCTTTCAAAAATCAAAATCAAATTTACAATCATCAAAATCCCTTTCAAAGATTTTCAAAAAGCACATTTTTTAAATAAAATCAATTAACCAACTCCATTTAATATACCCAAATTTGTTAAATGGATTTCCATTTTTAAAATCAAAATAAAAATAAAATCAACATATAATTGAACCTCCCTTAACATAGCCAAATTTGTTAAGTAAGAGTTCCCCTCTTTTCAAAAGCAATATCACACACAAAGTTAAGATATATATTTTGATTCTCATTTGGCATACCCAAATTTGCCAAATAAGAGTTTTATTTTCAGAAGCAAGCACACACAAATAATTGAACTCCATTTAGTATACCTAAAATTGCTAAGTGGAGTTTTTTAAAAAAAAATTAAAACAAATTGGATCTTACTTAGCATACCCACATTTGCTAAGTAGAGTGCCTTCTTCCAAAATTATGAAAAATCAATGCACATTTGAATTCCATTTAACACACCCAAACTTGTCAAAAGAGAATTCTCCTCTTCTAAAAAATAAGAACAAATTGGACTTTGCTTAACATACCCACATTTGCTAAATAGAGTTCTCTTTTTCAAATCAAAAACAAATTAAACATAATTGAATTTGGCATACCCAAATTTGTCAAATGAGAATTTCCTTTTTATAATATCAAACCTCATCATGAAATCAAATTGAACTCCATTTAACATACCACATTTGTTAAATGAGAGTTCATCTCTTTCAAAATGAAATAAATACCAAGTCACACTTACTTAACATACCACATTTGTTAGGTAAGAATCCCACTTTTAAATGAAAATCAAACACATTTTTGGACCTTACTCAACATACCATATTTGTTAAGTAAGAGCCCTATTTTTAAATCAAAGCAACAAACACTCTTGAGCCTTGCTTAACATAACAAATTTGTTAAGGGTTTCACTTTTCAAATCAAAATAAAACATCAAATATTTTGGATCTTACTTAACATACCACATTTGTTAGGTAAGAATCTCACTTTCATAAATATTAAACACACTTAAGCCCTACTTAACATGCCAAATTTGTTAAGTAATGGTCTCATTTTTCAAAATCAAATCAAAATACATCAAACACATTGGGCTTCACTTAGCTTACTAAATTTTCTAAGTAAAGATCTCATTGCCAAATCAAAACAAATCAAATATATGATAAACAATCATCACAAACAACAAAGATATTTTCAAAAATATTTTCAAACATGCACTTGGATCTCTCTTAGCATACCCAAATTTGCTAAGTGAAAGCTCAAAATCAAAATCTCAAAACAAAGGATTAGAAAAACAAAATCATCTCCAAAAATCTCTCCAAATGGAGGAATCTCATTCAACATATCCTAATTTATTGAATGAAGGTTCCAAAATCAACAAACTAATTCTTATGGCAAAGTCTCTCTTTAAAATTCTAAATATCTCCAAATCAATGAACCCCACTTAGCATACTTAAATTTGTTGAGTGGGTTTAAATTCTAAATTCAAATAAAAAATTAGTGATTGAAGGCAAATATGAAGGTCAAAGTTTGATTCAGTTATATTTTGCATGCAGAGATATCAGAGCAGTCAGCTCAGTTCAGTCTCTAGTCAGTACAATTGCTATGGCTCCTAGAAAGTTTGATTTTATTCCTCTAAAAAGCTCTCCAAGTCTAGAAAATGATGACAGCTCTAATAATTCCAATCATTCTTCATCCGATATAGAAATGAATTGTCCAGTCCTAAATCTTACGGGTTCTCCCCTTAAGATTGACTTGGAGCCATCTAACTCTGAGGATCCCATAGGAGAAGCTGCAGGTATACCCGATGAGTAGGTAGAACTTTCTATCAACCCAACACATGAAGTCACCAAAGTTAACCATCATAAGGGCAAGGTTCTACCTCCTAGGGTAGCACCTCAAGATAAGGGTAAGCAAGTCATTAGTTCTGCTGATCAGACATCCCCTCCACCAGAGATTTCTCCTACATATACTTTGATGGATGGACAACTTATAGGAGAGGAGGCACATTACTTTAAGGAAGTCCTAGGAGTCACATTCACAGATGAAGACCTTCTCTTAGGGATAATCGAGCATAATCATCCCCTCTACATCACGATCGACTTGGAAGATTTAGATTATCTAGAGTATTGGTTGATCCAGGTGCATCTGCAAATATTATGAGTCTAAGAACCCTTGCCTAATTGAAGATTGACATTTCCAAACTTTCAAAAGAAAGGATGATGTTGAGAGAATTCAATGAACAAGGTGAGAGGGCCTTAGGTTCCATAGAGTTACCTTTGGAGATAATGATGAGAAGACTGTAGCCATGTTTCATATTATAGACTTAGATACATCTTTCAATGCTTTGCTAGGGAGACGTGGATACATAAAAATAATTTGGTTCCATCCTCTCTACACCAGTGCATCATGTTCATGAGAGGTGGGATTTTATATTGTGTCAAAGGAGATCTCAAGCCATTGACAATTCATGAGGTCAGAATATATGAGAATACAGCCTACTATCTCCCTCAAAATCAACAAGTCTATTCTTGAACTTGGCCAAAGTTCAAAAATAAAAGAAAAAGAAAAAGAAAAAGAAGAATAAAAAGAAAGAGAAAAAGAAAAAGAAAAGAAAAAAGAAAGTGAAAAAGAAAATAAAAGGGAGCGAGAAATAGACTTGGAGGATAAAGTAGAGACCAACATTGGATTCCACCCATAGTTTCTTACTCCATTCAAACATATGGGTAGGATGACTCGACCTCCACCAGGCAGAGGAAGAGGTAGATCTAGAGGTGTTCCTAGGGATGGAAGACCTCCTTATTGGCCACCGAATAGGATATACATCCCTGCTACCAGGAGTACACCTACTATCCATAAAGACTTAGAATTTAGTTTAGAGGATGAGTCCTATATGGTTAGCATGCCAGGTAGCACTTCCAAGCAGCAGATCCCCATGCAAGTGATAGTTGAGTCGGACAGTGATGAAGACCGAGCTTTAAAGCAAAGCATGAGTGTATCCAAGTCTATATGTGAAATAGTTAGAGATTAGTTGAGAACCTTAGCTCTAACCCCACTTTCATCATAAAAAGTTGAGGGTTTGGTAGTTAAGGAAGCCCTTAAGTCTTCCACAGATGTGAAGGTGTAGAGGTTCTTTCTTGGATCATCATCCTCAAGTCAATAAGTTGATATAGAACTTTAGGATGATTCATATAAAGATTTAATATATCTTTCTTTTGATTGGTACTCACCTTATATTCTTAATCTAGCAAAGAAGGGATTAATCCCACATACTTGGTCTAAATATAAGCCAAATTACTTCAAAAGGTTATGGGAAAACAAATACAAATATTCTCAATCATGACCGAGATTAGGATTCGGTATTGTGGGTCTAGTCGATGATGATGGTTACTGCTAGTCCTCATTAATCATTTGCAATTTGATAGGTTCTTTTCAAATCACATTAACTCATATGAGGAGGTGTGTTTAGAAACTTCAGATGCTCCAAATGATTTTGAAGATAAAGATGCACTGCCAAAATTTGAAGAAGAGATGAAGTCAACCATCGACGAGCTCAAGAAAATCAACCTAGGAATAGAAGAGAATCTACGCCCGACATACATTAGTTCTCTATTGAATGAAAAAGAAACCAATGACCTAGTTAGGCTATTTACTGAGTTTAAGGACTGCTTCGCATGGAGTTATGAAGAAATGTCTAGTTTATCTTCTGATGTGGCAGTCCACAAACTAGCAATTGAACCTAATGCTAATCCTATCAAACAAGCTCCTAGATGCATGCGATTAGACATTGAACAACAGGTCATTTTTGAAATCAAAAAATTGATCGACACTGGTTTTATTAGGGGAAAAAATATCTTACCTGGTTGGCTAGTGTCATCCCAGTCAAGAAGAAGACTGACCAAACATATGCATCAAATTTAGGGACTTAAATAAGGTATGTCCTGAAGATGAGTTTTCACTATTAATCCTAGAACAGGTGGTGGATATTGCCTCATCTCATGCAACCTTCTCTTTCATGGATGGTTCATTTGGCTACAACCAAATTAAGATGACCCCTGAAGATGAAAAAAAATACTACCTTTCGAATCTTGATCAAAATATTTTGCTATAAGATCATGCTTTTCGGCCTTAAAAATGCCGGTGCCACATACCAGTGAGCCATGACTCAAATCTTTGATGAACTCATTCATCAATAAGTCAAATGTTGCATCGACGATCTTGTTGTCAAAAGCAAAGAAAAAGAAGACCACCTCTTTTACTTTGGAGTAGTTTTTGAATGGTTAAGAAAATACAACCTCAAAATGAATCCCCTGAAATGTGCATTCAGAGTAGCTTTAGAGAAATTCCTTAGGTTTGTTGTCCAACACAGGGAAAAGAGATTGATCCAGAGAAGATCAAATTTATTTTAGAAATGCTACCCCGTAAAGTCTAACATAACTCAGATCATTCTAAGGGCGGTTGGCGCATCTAAGATGCTTGATATCCAACTTATCAGGAAGATGCCAGGCATTCTATGAACTTATCAAAAAGGATGCCAAGTTCAAGTGGGATGACATGCTTTTGAAGACATTAAGAAATACTTGACACCACTAGTTCTATCAATACCTATCCGGGCAAGCCACTCATCCTCTAGACTTCTGCATTAGATGACTCCCTTGGTGCTTTGTTGGCTCAAACCAATTATGAAGAGAAGGAGAAATTGCTCTACTATCTCAACCCATTTAATCCTTACTGAAGCCAATTAACCACCTATTAAGAAGCATTGCCTAGGTTTTAATCTTTGCATCCTAAAAAGTTATGACACTACATGCTTTCTCATTAGGTGAATTTGATCTCTAGGATCAATCCATAATAGTATCTCATGATACAGCCAACATTATCGGATGATTGGCACGTTGGTCCATGAATCTCTTGTAGTTTGACATTATATTATTACCCACCATGTAGTGAAAGGATAAGCACTAGAAAATTTCTTAGCAGCACATCCACTTCCTGCTGACTCCCCGCTTAGTGATGACCTCCCCGATGAGCAAAACATGAACTTAAGGGACATTAGCATTCACTGCTGGGAGATGTACTTTGATAGTGCGACTTCCTCTCAAAGAGGAGAAGAACCATAATTTACTATCCCAAGAAAGATAGGGGTGAATAGTTCTCCTAACTCTAGACTATAATATGATGAGATTCTCATACCATTTGTCCAATCCATGCACCAACAATGAAGCTGAGTATAAGGCTTTGATTGCCAATCTGGAGTTAGCAGTCATGCTAAGCATCCAGAGTATCAATACTTTTGGAGATTCTTAGTTAGTCATCAACCAATTCACTGGGTCCTACAAGGTTCTAAAGCCTAAGCTCCATCACAACCATAAGTACACCATGGAGTTATTGGCCCAAATCCCATAGGTTACCATTTATAAGATTCTCGAGGAGAGAAGAATGCAGTGGATGCCTCAGCTAAACTCCCCAAGGAATTGACATGTCTGGAAGATGAGTCCATATCGATAAGGGTCCAAAATAGACAAGTCTTATCCCTTATTGATGCTGAACTCATCGAGAGACTCTCTCTTGAAGGGGAGGTTGCCGTTGCCAAAAAAGATGATAAGTAAGATTGGAGGCAACCATTCATGGATTACCTAAATATAGGAAAACTACCTTAAGAGAAGTCGCTAACACATCAGGTGAAGTAGAGAGCCATTTCCTATGCTCTCATTGATGACACCTTATACCGTGGTCCTTCGATCATATGTGGTTAAGTTTAGATAAACATGAGGCCCGTATGATTGTTACCAAGGTATAGTCAGGTCTATGCGGAGCTCATCAATTTGGTCTAAAGATGAAAGAAAAAAAATTAGAAGATAAGGATACTATTGGCCGTTGATGATCACAGATTGTATGGACATAGCTAGATGATGCCACCAATGTCAGATGCACGGTGTGGTCTACATCAACCATCCAACATTCTACATCCAACATTGGCCTCATGGCCATTTGAGTATTGAGGATACCGACATAGTGGGTCCGATTGCTCCTCCTTCTTCTAAGAGTCATCGATTCATCATAGTTGCCACTGACTACTTTTTTAAGTGGGTAGAGGTGATTTCCCTCAGAGAGGTCATAGCTCAGCATGTTCTCTAATTTTTCAGGTACCATATCATATATAGGTTCGAGGTACTACATTCAAGAGCAGTCAGATCAACAATTTTTCCCAGAGACACATCATAGATTGGAGGTACTCTACCATCTACTACTCGAGGGCAAATGATTTGGCAGAAACCTTCAACAAAACTCTCATCCAAATATTGAAGAAAACACTTGACGATAATAAACGGCAGTAGCATGAGCAATTTGTTGAAGCTTTGTGGGTATATCACACCACATACAGAATTCCAACTCGGTATACTCTTTTTTCCTCGTGTATGGGTTTGAAGCCATTCTACCATTAGAAGTCCAACTCCCATCACTAAGGATAGATGTGGGTAGCAAGATCACAATGGAGCAGAATACCAAATTATGGTTAAAGGGCTCGAAGGTTTAGAGGAGAGATTTTTACAAGCATACCAAAACCTCAAGTTGTATAAAGAAAAAATTATTCAAGCTCACAACAAGTTGGTATGGCCTAGAGCTTTTCAAGTAGGAGAGCTTATTTTAGTTTTAAGGAGACTAATTGTTGCCATTGTAAGATGAGAGGCAAGTTTGAACCCACTTGGGAAGGCCCTTTTATCATAGAAAAGGCTTACCAAGAGGATCATATCAGTTGATCAACTATAAAGGAGAGCACCTGATGCTTCCAATCAACGGGCTTTACTTAAAGAAATATTATTCTTAAAGCAATGTTTGAAAATAATTATCATCAATAAAATTCTACCTTTCCATTCATTAAATCTTCTCTTCATTTGAAGCATTATTTGCTTGTTTGTGAATCCTCCATGATGCATTTAGGATTGGTACAAGAGAACCCAAGTGATATCTTATCCTCCATCAACACAGGCATAAACTACACATAATTCTCCAATGCTATTAAGATAGGTGTGAGAGAACCCAAGAGGCATCCTATTTCGACTAGCACAACTAAGTTAGGTGTAAGAGAAAGCGACATCCTTTCTTAGTGGAGTCACATTGCCCCTGTGGCACCATTTCATTCATTCTTTGATGTGTTTAGGGTAGGTGTAAGAGAACCCAAGCGGCATCCTATCCTTCATCAACATAATACACAAACACATAAAAAAATACACATCTTTTACCTCAAGCTATTTTGATGTGGGAAAATTCCCCCTGTGGCACTCACTCATTAGATGCTCTAGGTGAGGCGTGTTACCTCAGATCATCCTTGGTCTTCTTATTTGGGTGGTTATGCTTTCACTTTCCTACCTTACTTGATCTCAATTGATTGCCTTGTCCGATAGCCTTCTCGGTCGGTAAGCTATCATCTTGACTAGCTTCATTTAAGAGGATATAAGTCTACATGCCTTCATGTTAAACTAGCCATTGTGAACTGACTTGGTTGAGTTGAGGATTAAGGTAAGTCCTCTAGCGGATCCTTTCTTCTTGACTACTTCAAGTTTGGGTCTAGCCCTTCTTTATGGCTCCCTATTTAGTAATCACCCTTAGGTTGGGTTGATTTGTTGCACCCTCAATGGGTCACCCCAGTGGTTTATCCCTACTTTGAAAGATGTAAGTTTTCTACGCTTTCTTTCTAGGTACAACCATTGCAAATTGATGGGCAATCCTAGGTCAGATAGCACCTCTCGAGCCAAAGACACACTTTCTTGGCAATCAATTTCTCTTTAGGGAGATGTACGTATACAAGCCCTCTTTCTAAACTGATTATCGCAAATCGATGGATACTTTAGATTGGTTGGTGTTTGCTATGCTGATAATGACCCACCCTATGGATATACCACTCTTGGTAGATGTAAGACTACTACGCTTTCTCCTTGAGTTGGCCATCACATACCTACAAACATTATTTTCTTCATGGATCAGGATAAAGCCCTTAGTGGCTCATCCCCTGCCGGCACTCTACTTAGATCACATCCTTTGCGACCCCATTTAAACACTACCTGAGTTACTTTTGGATTGGAGTCCCCATTTCCTAGTGACCACCATTGTGGTTGGAGAGTTAGATAGCGGATGCATAGATTTTCCCTTGGTCCAGTAAATCTGAGATAGGTCAAGGCCCCATGGCTCATTCTTAGTGTGGTCTCTCACAAATCAACATGGTCCATGATAACAAACAAATAAAAATATAAATTCATTTGTGGATTAGGAATTAAAGCCCCAGTGGCACTTTTCCCAAGCAAACATTCTATTTTTAGGGTAGTGTCAGCAAAACTCCCTATAGAAATGTCAATACTCTTGAGTTGAGATATGTCCCCATGGTAGTCACCCTTAGGCCAGGTTCAATCTGTTCTGCCACCAACAGGTTACCCCGATGGTCATCCTTGCTTTGGAAGATGTAAGTATACTACACATTCTTTCCAGCACGATTGTTGCAAATTGACGGGCAACTTAGGTCGGGTTCAATTTGTTGCACATCTAACAAGTCACCCTAGTGGTTATTCTTTGCTTTGGAAATGTAAGCCTACTGCTACGCTTTCTCCAGCACAACCATTGCAAACTGAAAGGAACCCCTTAGTTTGGATAGTCCTACCCTTCGGCCGGTAGATTACCCCTTTGGATCGATAAATCTAAGATAGGCCTAGGATGATATAGCCCCTTCTCGGTGCGTCCATTGCAAATGGGATCCATCAAATGAAATTAAAAAAAATTAATCTTGACTACTTTTAAGTTGATATAAGTCCACTAGCAACATTCACTTAGTAGTCGCCCTTAGGTTGGGTTGATATGTTATGCCATCAATGGGTCGCCCCAATGGTTGATCCATGCTTTGGAAGATGTAAGTCTGCTACGCTTTCTTCCTAAGTATAGCTGTTGCACACCGAAGGGCAAACCCTTATGTTAGATAGTCCTACCATGTGGCTAGTAGACTACCCATTTGGATCGGTAAATCTGAGATAGGCCTAGGCTGACATAGTACCTTTTTAGTGCGGTCCATCGCAAATCGACACTCGGGTTTAGGTATAAGTCATTTTTATTAGTGTTTGCAATCTTTTGGATGTTGTTGATTGTTTCGGTTAACACCAATACATGCGGTATGCCTCATTAGTTACCACACCTATTGGGTGCCCTTTTGTTGACCTCATTTTTGGAGTGAGTTCTCAACCTCCTCTTCTTAGACTTAAGTGACTTCTAGACACTAAGACTTTCCTAGTCATAAGACATATCTAGTAATTAGGTGAACTTGGACAAATCCAAAATATAACCAAAATCTAATTTATACCCTTTAAGCCAATTACTTGAACTTGGAAAAATCCTATCCAAATCAAATCAAAACCAATGAATTTTTTCTTGAATCAATCATTCCTTCAATCATTTATCTAAATATAAATGAAATTTACAATCATCAAGCCAAATCAAAATCAACTCAAGTCAAACACAATCTAGCAGTTGACTTGAAATATTCAAATGAGCCAAAACTCAATTGAATCCCAAAATAATTGCAATTGAATTTATATGTCAATCTCAAATCCATATATATACTCAACTAAATCAAACCCAACTCAAAATCAAGCCGACTAAACCCAATTGGCTCACTTGACCCAAAGTGGCCAATTTAACCTACATGAACCAAAATCAAATTTAATCCAAATCAAAGTGAATTAAGCCAATCCAAACTTCATATCATGATTGTTGATCATCCTAGGTTAATCAATTGTCATGAATTGGGTCAAATCAAGTCAACCTAGCCCATTGACAAAGTAAACCTTTTAACCCATATGAACCTACACCAACCAAATTGCAACCTAAACCAAATTGATTGCAACCAATAGCTCAAGTTCAATTCCAAATTGATTATTGAACTTGACCAAAGCTATAATTGAGCCCAATTTGACCAATCGGTCAATCTAACCCAACTTAGCCCAAATTGACCTAAAGGATCAAATTGGACAAAATACAAATTAAATCCAAATTAAATCAAATTGATTGAAACTAATTGAACCAATGCACTCCAAATGGTCATTTGAACTTGATCCAACCTTTGGTTTGACCCAATTTGATAAATTGGCCAACCTAACCCGATTTGACCCAATTTGGCCTAAATGGGTCAAATTGACACAAATTAAACCAAATGAACTCCAAAATGACATGAAATTTGGTCCAACTCACTTTTGACTCATTTCAAATCTGCTCAAATCAAATCTAATGCCAAATGACCACTTTTCCCCTTGTCAAGGCATCCATGAAAAAGACACTTGCCCAAATGGTCATTTCTCTTCCTTGGCCACTTGACACTCATCCATTGGTCCACCTAGGCACCAAGGGCATTGATCATCTAATCCAAGAGGTGGTTGTGGCAGCCTTGACTCATGAGAAGGTGAATTCACCTCACCTCTCCCATTGGAACACTTGGCATGAAGGACTTCCACCTCCTCTTGCTAGGACACCCATTTGTTCTTCATGGCAGCCACTTCCCATGACTTAGTAAACCAAAATAAGCCACTTAAGATGATTCCATTCCCTTCCCAACCACCCCAAGCAAAATAACACCCATTAGGTGCTAAGAAAATCACAAAATAAGGGGATTTTTGGCTACATTGGAAACTAGAGAATTAGAGACACCAAAACTCCTCCTCCTCTCATTCCATTCTCCTAGGGCTCCCAAAGCAACCAACAACCATTTCCACTTATTTTTTTAGCAAAAGCAAACAAAATCAAGTGGATTTTAGTGAGGAAGTGGCAATAATTGGAGAACACACCATTCCAAAGTGAAGGTGGAGGTCTAGGCTCATTCCAAAGCTTCTTCCCCACTTCAGAGTGTGCTCGGGTCATCATCGCTGCCGAAAATCATCCCCGATAAGGAAATTTTGAAGAACCATTGCCGCCTTGGGGCTTTTATTTGTGATATGTTCTTATGTGATTTTAGGAATTTCCTTAGAAAACCCTTGCAAGTTTTATTTTATTTCATCCCAATATAAAAATAGAAGTTTTTCAGTCTGAATCGATGCAAAAAGGAGCTCATTTGTATGAAATTTCCCTTTGATTTTGCAAAAAAACCCCATAAGCCCTCACATCGCACCGACACGACACATTATTCGATCTTGCGATTCACGGGATCAGATGGCCTTGACGTGCATTTTCATCCTTCTAATCTCATGGATTAGAGATTGACGTCGGATCTGATATGCGTGACATTTTCTTGTTTATCTGCCTTTTCGCGCTCACGCTCCGCACCAGCGCCATGCGACCCAATCGCATGGCACCATGTGTTCCAATCACGCGACCGATGGTTACATTGCCACATCGACGTGTTGGAGTGGAAAATTCAAAAATTTATAATTTTAATAATTATTTAAATCACTTAAAACATCAAAATTGATAAAAAAATAAAATAACTAACTAAAAATTTCAAATAAGGGCTTATTGGATTTGACCTTCTGAGAGAAATCCAATAAACCTAAAATCCCAAATTTCATTGTATATTTTGAGCTTAGTTTGAATTTTAGTGAAAATTAAATTTCATTAATTAAATCAAAAATACACATTAGATTTAGTTGAAATTTTTAGAGATTGAAATTGAAGTTAAAATGCACCCACCATAAAAATGTCAAGTTAAAAGATTTCTAGATTGGAAGATATTGCATTCTAAAGTTCAAATAATGAAAATAAATTAATAGACTTCATAAAAATCATAAAAATCATTTAAATCAACTGAAGCTTTGAAAATCATAATAAAGTATAGAAAAATCATAAAATGTAAATAAATACTCATTTTAAAGGTATTTCAGGGAGAAATTAATAAAAATAGTTTCAATTAATTTTGAGCAGTAATTAAGGCTTGAGTTGAGTTTAATGGAAAGCTTAATTAGCTTAATTACTCCCTAATTAATCAAGTAATTAATAACAAACTTTCTAAGGTTGATTAATGGGATGATCCCTACATCTCATAATTTTCTTAGGATTTATTGCTCGTTTAATTAGGAAAATTGGTTATCTTAGCTTAGTTACTTTGTAATTAATTACATGATTAGTTAACATTTGAAACAAGAAGGAAATCATTAATTAAGCTTGCTAATCATTATGGAACAGTGAATGGGTATGGAATGAGATTGGGACCGCTTTCCCATTCTTTTCTTAAGTTCATTTCACTTGACTTGAAACTAATTAATGGTTTAATTTATTAATTAAAATGGCTTACTTAATTAAATTAAAATCATAATCATTCTAGAACTCATCTAATTAAGTTTCTTGGGTAGATCTTTAGGTGTTTAATAACCTAAAGCTACTTAAGAAATTTTGGCTAACCTACATATGTGGAGAAGCCATAAAAGTACTTAATTAAGTTCCTAAACTTAATTAATTATTAATCATGAGCTAATTGCATTAGGCCCTTTCATTTTTTAGGACCATTGCAAGTTCTTTTCCATGTATATCATATTGACTCATAATTATATAATTAATTAGTTTAAGGTAACATAGTAAAGGGTTAATTAATGACTTAACTCATATTGCAACCTAATTAATTTATAAAATCAACTTAATTTATTTTATTGAACCAAATTGATTAACCAATATGAGAATGGGTTAGGAGCAGCAAATGATTGAATCTCCTCTTTTCTTTAAATCAAATCAAACATCCAAAAATAACTTAATAAGAAGCTTTGGTTTACTTTAAATGATTGTATTTGATATGATTGTCCTTAAGAATTAGTTTGATTGAATGAAACATGTGTTTTATGTCTTATTATTCCTTTCCAATCATATCAAATGATGTGTGTCATGTGGTTCCATGCATTCATGTTTTCAAAATATTTAAACTTAAATGAATTTCCTTTATGCCAAGCTTGTATGTGTTGATTTAATTTAATATATGTGTGGTTATTATCACTATGAAAACCAAATATATTTTCAACAAGCTTATAAATGAGTAATAACATATGAATTCATAGTAGTTATGATTACATTTAGGTTTGCATGTGCTTATAGCTTAAGTATGTGAAATAAAGTTTTCTTTTCTTTAATCTATATGTAGTTTCACATGTATTTGAATGTTAATAAGTATATAGTTTAGACATCCCAGGAATACGAGGCTTTAGTTAGCACCAAGGAGGTCATTTAATGACCTCGCTTCCTTGGTTTAACAATGACATGTACTTATTTGATTTCATTTACATGTGTTCCTACATTAGAATTGGGATGAAATTATATTTCATATACATAAATGTTCTAATAAAATAAAAAAAATGTAATTTTTGCATGATTTTTTTCTCTTACTTAGATATACATTCATGTGTAGTGAGATAACAAAGTATATAGTCTGGACATCTCGAGAATATGAGGCTTTAACTAGCCCCAAGGAGGTCATTTGATTACCTCACTTCCCTTATTTAAAAAGGCACATACGTGCTTATTTCTCTTTATATGTGTATGTATGTGTGGCTAAAGGATAAAAATCCCTCTTGTATACTAAGAATACATGCATTCATAATAGAAATGATTGAATTAATTAGCCATATGAGTTGGGGTCTCTTTCCTTATGTTCTTACATACAAATTTACATATATTTGAATGCAAATGGGTATATAGTTTGGACATCCCGGGAATATGAGGCTTTATTTAGCCCCAAGGGGGTCATTTGATAACCTCACTTCCCTAGTTTAATAATGACATGTACCTATTTAATTTCTTTCTTACATTTTTTTTGTATAAGAATTTGGATAAAGCTCTAAATTAACATGATTAAATAATTCAGTCAAATAAGAAATATAAGCTTCAAATATGCATGTCTACATTCATCATTTGAGTGTGCTAAAATATATTGTATGTGAAGATACACTTAGGATAAGTCATATTCATGCTACATATGATGGAAAGGAATAAATTGATGTATGTCATGTGTTAGTAGTTCACTCAAATTAATCTTAAGAAGCCTTTCATGTTGAATGAAATCATTTAAGGTGAACCTAAACTTAAGATTAATTTAAAATATGTAATAATCCATCCACTAAATGGAACTAAATTAAATTAACATGCTTTAGAAAGTGGCTTAAGATAGGGATGAAAGAGGGCAATCCTCTTTCTTCTCTTTATAACACTTAGAGATTAAGTGTAGATCATATGAAATAAAATAAGTCACAAATTAAAACTTACCAATCAATTAATGCACTTGAAGTGAAACCGCCCTTTAAATTAAATCTTTCTACACATAGAAATCTTAACTCTAAAGCCTAGTTAGGACATACCACATAAGCCTTAACATACACATTGAAATTAAGTCACCACTTCTAACTTTATGTTAGGGCAGTGCATGGTTCGATGCATGTTATATTTTATTTTGTGATGTACTATTTTATACTGTATGTTAGGATGTATGTTTCATAGTTTGGATGTTAGGCCATTTTTAGCCTAATTATATCTTTTGCAGGGGATTGTGCTTAGGGGGCTGCTCAAAAATAAATATAAATGCTCTATTTGTAGGTTTCTTAAGCCTCTAAGCATAATAAAAGTTAGTACATGTGAGCTTGGTTACCCATTTGAATGGTGCTAAGTCCAAATTATAAATACAACTTCTTGGGTGGAATGTATGTTTAGCTAACCTCTATTTTGGAGGTGTAGTTAGACTTACTCTTTCATTTAAATATAATTTTGTAATTAAGAATTAGGATTAGTGCTATAGGGGAATTAGGATGAGCATTGGTTAGAAGACTATGTCTTATGTGCCATATGATGCCTTGAAGTGAGCCAAATCAAAGAAGCAAAGAGGAGGAAAGAAGACATGAAAATTTGAAGATGATGAAGACCCCCATAGCATATATTCATCCTTAATTATAATAATTATTTTGTAATCTGGGTTGTATAAGGGTAGAGCTCGACTACCCATTTTTTTTTTGTCGGATAATCAGCCTTTTTTATTCTTTTGCAGTAGCTATAAAATGTTTGATGTTATGTTTGGCTTATGCATTAGAAATAACATGCATTTTCATAGTTTATTTATGATTGGTGTTTGTTGTATGACTTGAATGCGATTAGGCTCTTAGAAAAAATAAATCTTTTACCCAACTTATAACTCATAATTAAATTTCTAAATAACTTATAATCTCACATAAAGCCTAGGCATTAAATCAAGATAATTAAAAGATTTAGCAACCCCTTAACTTATAGCGTCACATATCTTTTATTTCGGGATACTTTGATGTGGGATAATGCCCTCCATGGCATTCACTCATTAGCTACTCTAGGTCGGTGACATGTACCCTGCTAGTGTGTCACCCAGTGGTTCCTTATTTAGGATGATATAAGTCTATATACTTTCTTTCTAACTTGACCATTGCAAACTGACACACTCTTTGTTAGTTTGGTAGGCCTTACTACGTGGCCAGTTAGCTACCTCATGTTGACTTTATTTAAGAAGATGTAAGTCTACACTCTTTCTTCTTGAACTAGCCATCATGCACTAACTGGGTTGAGTATATTTTCCTTAGGATAAGTTTCCAGTGGCCTATTTCCTCCTGACTACTTCAAGTCTAGGTCTAGTCCTCTGGGACCCCAAGTAGTACTAGGTGGATAACATCCGATGATAGATTATCTCGATGATCATTTTCATCTGAGAAGATGTAATTCTACAAGCCTTTTTCTTTGATTGATCATCGTACACCGATGGGCACCTTAGGTTGGATGGTTCTCACTATGCTGACAGTGACCCACTCGATGGATACACCTCTCATGGTAGATGTAATTCTACATGCCTTCTCCTTGAGTTGGTCACCGTACACCTATAGGCTTTCTTTTAGAGGGTCTAGGATAATGCCCCTAGTGACATCTCCCCTGTGGGCACTCTATTTGGATCATGTCTTTTGTGACCCCATTTAGACACTACCAGGGTTACTCTTGGATTGGGCAGTTCCCCTTTCCTAGTAACCACCCTTGTGATTGGAGAACCTGTCTTGTAGATATGCAGGTTCTCCCTTGGTCTAATAAGTATGAGATAGGACAAGGTTGATATAATCCTTTTCTCAGTGTGGTCCCTTACACACCAACAGGTACACACAAACATATAAACAAAAAATATATATTTGCTTATGGATTAAGAGGACACCCATAATGGTACATTTTCCTAAGCAGACATCCTATCTTTAGGGAAGTGTCTACACACTTTCTTCCAAGATGACCGCACACCAAAGGCACCCCAGTTGGTTACCTTGCCTAGACTTTCCCTTTGGATTTGTAAATCTAAGATAAGATGAGGCTAATATAGCCCCTTCTCAGTGGATCCATTGCACACTGACATGATCCATGAATTAAATCCACCTCATCCCCAACAAATCCGAGCTCATATCTCCAGTAGATATGCCCTCAACCTTAAACCACATTAAACCAAATCATATCCTCTCCCTAGTAGAGCCCCAAATAAAAATAAATTGTGGTGTTTATTTTTGATGATGTGTATATGGGTGATACCATGAAGATCTAAGGGTGTACTTATTGAGGTGATCGGGTATGACATCAAGGAATGGTGTATTATCTCAAAAGATATCACCACCCTATAATGGACTTAATCACCTAATAAGGACTCCTAAGGCATGATGGGTCTTCAAATATACCAGTGATTTTTTTCTCTACTTTACATGGATGAATAAAGTAGGATTTAGTTAAATTGGGTTCTAAATTTTCTTATGGGGGCAAGCCCCCATAGTTAATTACATCCTAAGGAAGGTGAATTCCTTAGAAATACTCTCGATTAAAGTAGACAATTATTGTCTCCAAAGATTTCAATGATAAGACTATCAATAATTTTACTATGTTACAAAATCAAATGGGATAGATAAAAAGGGAGAGACTTATTTTTGAAGCCAAAAGGAGATGAGTAGGGAATGGTCATGATACTAGGAAACCTAGTGAGCATTCCAATCTATCATATTTTGGGCTTTATATGTTCGATACTGAGGAGAATTATATATTTCAGTTAAAATTTTATTAGAAAACTATGACTTATGATCTCACAACACAAGGTTGTAAAAATGCCTAAGAGGTGAGAATTTATGCTTGTAGCCTAAAGAAAACATCAACCTCATGTGAAATCTAGAGATCCTTAGCGGGAGCCAAAGCACATCTTGAATCTAAGTGAAGATGGGTATATGGTTTACCTCCACAAGAGAGGGCAAATCACTCGACTGTTGAACTTATAATCGCCTGGAGTGGTAGCCAGCTAATTCCTCCTACCTTTAAAATCATGTGGTCAAATCATATGATTTTGCAAAATGATTAGGTTGTTTTTATTTAGAAAGAGACTAAAGTCCTTAATCTCACTCTCTAAGAGGCTAGAGCATGAGTGGCATGAGTAATGACTTAGTCAAATGCAACTTTTATTAATTTTTATTTGATTTTTTGACTCTTTATTTTAATAAAGGCTATAGGATTTTTATATGTCTAAATGCATGAAATAGGGTTATTGGCTAAATCAGAAAGAAAGAGGTGATTTCACCATAAGGGAGAACCTCAAAGGTCATGTCTTCCCTATCGTGCAAGGATGGAAAACCTCTCTTTAGCAAAAGTTAAACAAGGTGACATGCATAATATTAAGCATACAATATCCAACTAAGGGGTTCCAAAATCTTTTAATTATCTTGATTTAATGCCTAGGCTTTATGTGAGGTTATGATTTATTTTAAAAAGTTAGTTATGAGTTATAGTTGGGTTAGAAAATTTATTTTTTTCTAAGAGCCTAACCGGATCTAGGCCACACATTAAATCACCATATGAATAAGAAACTAAGAAGAGACATGCCATTTTATTGCACAATTGTAAACAAACATCAACCAATTTATAAATCTAATGTGAAAGAATAAAAGGTCGGTGTAGTCAAGTACCACCGTACAACCTAAAAAGAAAAATGGGTAGCCGAGCTCTACCCTTATACAACTGATATATGAAAGAATGATTATAATTACAAATAAATAAATCCTATGAGGGTCTTCATTCATCATTCTTCATGTCTCCACTTCTTTTCTTGCTTTAAAGCCATCTTGAGGACAAAGCCTTCTTTGCTCATCCTAATCTCCCCATAACACTAATCTTAATTATTAATACAAAATTACATTAAAATAAGACACCTGCAAAACAAGTGTTAGTTGAACCACCATACAACCCAAGAAGTTATATGAATAATTTGGACTTAGCACCTACATGGGTAACCAAGTCCACTTAATTTAGGTGTGCTTAGGGGTTAAGCAAGAGAGCATTTATTTTTATTTTTAAGTACCCCTTAAGCAAAATCTCCTATAAAAAATATAATTAGGCTAACCACAGCCTAACATCCAATCTACAAGCATACACCATAACATCCAGTCTACAATAATACATCATAAAACTAAACATACATCAAACCATGCACTGCCCTAACTTAAGGCTAAAAGTTGTGACTTAATTCTAAGGTGTGTGTATTAAGGCTTGTGTGGTATGCCTTAACTAGGCTTTGTTATAATTTTCTAAGTAAGAAAGGATTTAATTTGAAGGATGGTTTCACTTTAAATGATTTAGTTAATTTATGAATTTTCACTTAATATTTTCTTTTGTTTCATTTGGCTTATACTTAATAACTAAGTGTTATGAAGAGAAGAAAAGAGAGGATCACTCTCTTTTATGCCTACCTTAAGTCACATCTAAAGCAAATTAATTAAATGAATTATCTTTAGTGAATGATTTACTACATATTTTAATTAATCCTAGATTTAGGTTCACTTTAAATCATCTCATTCAATAAGAAAGCATCTTAAGATTAATTAGAGTTAATTACTATCACATAACACATGTTTGTTCATTTCTCTCCATCATATGTAGCATGCATATGACTAAGTCTTAAACATATCTATATAAGTAATAAGTTTTTGGCACACTTAAATGTAGGATGCATAAATGAGTTTTATAGAAAAAGAGGATTATCATTCATTAGCTAAATACACATTCAAATGTATGAAAGTTCTAAGCAAGTACTTCTCCATTGTTTGACTAGGGAATGAGATAGGAACCTCCTTGGGGTTACTTAAAGTTATGCATCCCCGTGCTTTCTTATTCAAATGCATGAAAGTTCTAAGCAAGTAGGTACATGTAGGTCTATGCGGAGCTCATCAATCCGGTCTGAAGATGAAGAGGAATATCAAGAGACTAGGATATCACTGGCCTTTGATGATCACAGACTGCATGGATGTAGCTAGAAGATGCCATCGCTCAGTGCGGTGGTCTCCACCAACCACCCAACATTCTACACCCTACATGGCCTCATGGCCATTTAAGTGTTTGTACATTCTTAAGATCGATTCATTCTAGGCGCCATGATTACTTTCAAGTGGGTGGAAGCCATCCCACTCGAGAGGTCATAACTCATGTGCTTGCTTTTTTAGGAACCATATCGTATATAGGTTCAGGGTGCCTCGATGAATTACATCCAATAATGGTACTGCATTCAAAAGCATAAAGATCAACAGCTTTGCCAGAAGACACGGTATAAACATGGTATAGATTGGAGATACTCTACTATCTACTACCATAGAGCAAATGGCTTAGCAAAACATTCAACAAAAATCTCATCCAGATATTGAAAAACACTCTTAATGACAATAAATGATAGTGACATTAGCAGTGGTTGAAGCCTTGTGGGCCTACCACACCACATACCAGACTCTAACTCAATCTACTCTATTTTCTTAGTGTATAGGTATGAAGCCGTTCTACCTTTAGAAGTTCAACTCCCATCACTAAGGATAGCATTGGGTAACAAGATCAGTTCAGAGTAGAATGCAAAGTTGCTATTAGAAGAGCTCGAAGGTTTGGAGGAAAGTCACCTACGGACATACCAAAATCTTGAGTTATACAAGGCCAAAATGATTCAAGCTCACAACAAGCTGGTCCGCTCTAGGTCTTTCCAAGTAGGAGAATTTGTGTTAGTCCTAAGGTGACCAATTATTGCCCGTCGAAAGATGGGAGGCAAGTTTGATCCCACTTGGGAAGGCCCCTATGTCATAGAGAAGGCCTACAAAGGAGGATCTTATTAGCTTATTGATTGTAAAGGTGAACACTCGATGCTTCCAATTAATGGGCTCTATCTAAAAAAATACTACCCATAAAATAAATCATGTTTGAAAATAATTCTATCAATCAACGAAATCTAATTCCATTTAATCAAAATATTTTATTCATGTGAAGCATTTTTTGCTTATCTTGTGAATCTGCCATGACATGTTTAAAGTAGGTGTAAGAGTCTCCCAGCGGCATCCTATCCCTCTTTCACATCACAAACACAACCTCCTGGTGCTATTAGAATAAGTGTAAGAGTCTCCCAGAGGCATCCTACTTTTATTAACACATGCACAAAAATAAACACAAATCTTTTATCTCAGGCTACTTTGATGTGGGAGCAAGCCCCCTGTGGCACTCACTCATTAGCTGCTTTAGGTTGAGTCTACATGGTACATCACTAGTATGTCACCCCAATGATCATTTGTTGGAAAATGTGAGTCCCTATGCTTTCTTTCTAACTTGATCACTGCTAGCCAACAAGCCTTGTTAGTATGGTAGGTTTTACTGCCCAGCTAGTGTGCTACCTCATGTTGACTTTGCTTAAGAAGATGTGAGTCCCCGTGCTTTCTTCTTGAACTAGCCATCATGCATTAACGAGGTTGAGTATATTTGAGATTTAGAGTAAGTCCCCCAGAGGCTCCTTTCTATTGACTACTTTTGAGTCGGTATAACTCCGGCATTCACCAAGAGTCACCCAGTCGGGATGACACCTACCGTCAAGATACTATCCCAACAAACAATTTTGCTCATGGAGGAGGATGCTCCTCTAACTTTCTTCCAGATGATTACAAACAATGCAACCCCACTTGGATGTTCACTATGACAAGTGACTCACCCAAGGGCACACCACTTGGCGCATGTGAGTCCCTTTCTCTCCCTGAGTTGACACCAATACCATATTGATATATGACTAGCCATGTAATCCATGGTGTTGGATTAAGCCCTTTAGTAGCCCCATCCCCTATGGGTATTCTATTTGGATTACATCCTTTGCAACCCCATTTAGACATTACCTAGGTTACTTTTGGATTGGATAGTCCCCCTTTCCTAGTAGCCACCCCTGTGGTTGGAAAATTTATTTAGCGAATACGCAAATTCTCCCTTGGTTCAATAAATCTGAGATAGGTTTAGGCTGATATAAGCTCCTTCTTAGTTTGATCCCTTGCAAACAAACAGGGTTCACATTAAAATAAACTAAACAAACAAACAAAATTAATACACATGTGGATTAGGAATTCAAGCCCCCAAAGGGCTCCTTTTCCCAAGAGCATCCTATCTTGCAGCAACTCCCTATAGGAATTGCCGACTACTTGAGTTGAGATAAATCCACTGGGTCAGACTCACTCCATAGTCACCCTTAGTCGTTCAATCTATTTTAGCATGTGTTACCCCAGGTCATCCCGCTTTGGAGGATACAAGACTATGACACATTCTTTCTAGCATGACTATTGCAAATCGATGGGCAGCCGTAGGTCGAATTTGTTGCCCAAAGCAACTGATCATCCCAGTGATCTTTTATAGTAGAGGATGTGAGTCCCGGCTTTCTTCCTCTAAATTGATCATTGCAAATTGAAAGGCACTCCTTTGGTCAGATAGTTCTACCATTGGTTGGGAAGCTACTCCCTTTGGTTCAATAAATCTGAGATAGGTCTAGGTTGATATAAGCTCCTTCTCAGTTTGGCCCATCACTAAACCAATAGAATCCTTCAAAATAAATCTAAAAATGAAATCAATCTTTGATTATCCTTGAGCTGATTTAAGTCCCCTAGTGGTATTCACTCAATAGTGAGCCCTAGGTCGGGTTCAATTTGTTGCCCAAAGCAGCCAATCACCCTAGTGGTCCTTTATTTCTAGAAGATGTGAGTCCTCACACTTTTCTTCTTAAGACTTGACCATTGAAAATTGAAAGGCACCCCTTTGGTTGGATAGTCCTACCTTGTGGTTGGTATATTACTCCCTTTGAATTGGTAATTCTGAGTTAGGTCTAGGCCTCCATGGCCCTTACTTAGTGCTATTCATCATAAACTAATGGGATTCATCATAATAAAAAAAACTAAAAAATGAAATCAATCTTTGGCTATCCTTGAGTTGATTTAAGTCCCCTAGCAGAATTCACTCAATAGTCAGCCCTAGGTCGGGTTTGATTTATTACCCAAAGCAACCGATCACCCCAGTGGTTCGTTATCTTTTTAGAAGATGTGAGTCATTGCACTTTCTTCTTAAGACTTGGCCATTGCAAACCGAAAGGCACCCCTTTGGTTGGATAGTCCTACCTTGTGGTTGGTAGACTACTCCCTTTGAATTGGTAAATCTGAGTTAGGTCTAGGACTCCACGGCTCCAACTCAGTGCAGTTCATCGCAAACCAATAGGATCTAGCATAATCAAAATAATCTAAAAATGGAATCTACCAGTGACTATCTTTGAGTTGATTTAAGTCCCCTAGCGATATTCACTCAATAATTAGCCTTAGGTTGGGTTCAATCTGTTGCCCTGCCAATAGATTACCCCAGTAATTAGTCCTTACTTTGGAGGATGTAATTCTACTATGCTTTCTTTCTAGTACAGCTTTTGTATACTGAAAGGCATCCCTTTGGTTAGCTAGTCCTACTATGTGTTTAGTAGACTACCCCTTTGGATTGGTAAATGAGTCAGCCTTCATGGCTTACCTGCAATCCATCACAAACCAATAGGGCCCATCTCAAAACCCATGATCTAAAAATTTGAAACAAACAAATCCAATGAAATAAAGAAACAAATAATCAATCAATCTAAATCAAATCTTCTACTTCTCCAAAATCCAAAATCCAAAATCATGATCTAAACCAATTCAAATCCTTGAGATTTTCTCATAATTCATTTATATTCTCATTTATATTCACATATATAAATGAAATATAAGTTCAAACCAATCAAACTAAATTCAAAATTTAAAATCAATTCATAAATCCTTCTTAAGTCCTTAATTTTTTCTTTTAAGGAATTAACCTAATCATGATCAAATCAATTCAAATTTATGGGAACTTCTCACAACTCATTTATATTCTCATTTATATTCACATATATAAATGAAATATAAATATAAATCAATCAAACCAAATTCAAAAGTTCAAGCTTCAAACTCCAAAATTTTCTTAAGTCCTTTAAATTCCCTTTAATGGACTTAGCCTAAATCATGATCAAATAAATTCAAATTCATGAGATTTTCTCATAATCCATTTATATACTCATTTATATTCGCATATATAAATGAAATATAAATTCAAACAATCAAACCAATCCCAAAAATCAAACTCAAATCTACTCAAAATCCAACCTAAGCCTTTCAAGTCAAAATCATGAACTTAGCCAAATCAACTTCAAATCAAGCAAACTCTTAATTTTCCTTCATGATTCAATCAGACCTACAATTATGAATCCAAAAATAAATACAAACTTCAATCGCCAAATCAAAAATCAATTCAAAAATCAAACCCCAAATCTATTCATACTCTTCCTTTGAATATGAAATTATCAAATGATTCTAAACCCATTTGAATTCAAACCACTTCCAAATGGATTTATATTTCAATCATAAGTCCATATACAAGTTCAATCAAACTCAAATCAAGCTTTGACCAAGCCATTTGACCCCCTTAGGCTCACTTAACCCAAAGTGACCTAAAGTACCCTTATGAGCCAAATTCTAATCCTAACCAAATTGGATTGAATCAAACTCACCTATGCCTCTCATCATGATTAAAATCATCATGGGATGATCAATCAATCAAATTGGGTCAAATCAAGTCAAACCAAAGGGTAGACCAAGTCAACAATTAACCAAAAATAAAACCTAACATATCCAAATTCCACCATTGGCCAAATTGATTGAAACTAATGATCTAAGTTCATTCATGACCTATGTTTGAACTTAACCAAGTCAACATTTGATTCTAACCTAGCCCAATTGGCCACTTGACCCAAGTTGACCCAATTTGACCTCAAAAGTCAAAATGTGTCAAAACTTGATCTAAGCCAAATTGATTGAAACCAATGGGTCAAGTTCATTCCAAATCACTTGTTGAACTTGACCAAAGCCTCAATTGGCCAACTAGACCTAACCTAGCCCAATTGACCTTGAACCCAACTTGATCTAAATGGGTCATGTAGAGCAAAATTTAAACTTGTATATGGACTTGAAAACAAAGATACCAATCTACTCCATATGACTAAAAAAACCTAAAATTACCCTTGACTTAGCTCAAATAAGTAAAATGGGTCAAATTGGTCAACTTAACCCATTTGACCTAAATGAAGTCATATGAGACAAATCCAAAACTAAACCAAATTGAATCAAACCAAAGCCACCAAAACATTTCAAATGGTCATATGAACTTGACCCAACCTTTGGTTTGACTCAATTTGACCAATTGATCATTTTGACCCAAGTTCACCCATTTTGACCTAAATGGGTCAACATGAGCCAAACCTTATCAAATGAATTCCAATTCTCATGAAACTTGGCTAAACCTAGTTTCTCCACATACCCAACATATCCAAATTAAAAAAATCATCAAAATGACCATTCTACCTCTAGACCATAGAACAAATTTTAGTTTAATCCATGGTTATTTTGGTCATGCCATCTTCATATCAACTTGATGCCTTCCTAATAGCTCAAGTGGACCCAATGAAGAGTGTTGCACCCAACCCAATGGGTTTGGGTCAGCCCAAATTGACCCAAGGCCAAACCCCCTTGTTCAATTTGGCCAATTCAAAATCCTCCTTCCACTCAATTTGAAGCACATGAGAGGGTACATCCACTCAAGACCTCAAACTGACCATATGCCAACTTCAAACAGCCTAAACACCCCTTCCATTACGGTCAATTGGATGAAAACAATAAGCTAAGGCTCGACCATCTAATTTTCATAGGAGGATATATACTCCTCCTAATTCAATTTGAAATCATAATTCCCACATTCGATATAAGCCTAATGAGTGTTAGGAAACTACAGAGGGCCATCCTAAGCTTTCTAAGAAGGATTTGAATCTTAGCTTTCTCAGTTTTCTTCATTGAAAAATAGGGGATCTCTCTTCAATCCTCAAGTTCCTATATACTCAAATACATTCCAATTCCTCTTGCACATTCCCTCAGAGGATCAAACCGAGTGCACTCAAGCTCTCAATCGAGTTCCCAAGTAAGGAGAGTCTCAATTGGATCAAAGCTACAAGTAAGGTGAAGTGGTGTTGGTCCATAAGGAGATCCACTCAACCCAAGGGTTGAAACTTTCAACAGGGCTTCGTCTCCACTAGGAGAAGCTACCTCATTATTCTCGAGTGCCGCTGATCACCTCTGATGAGGTATGGAATTTTTTGACCACTTAACTTAGGGGGTGTTGGTCTTTTGTGAAAGCAATTTTCATGTCATGAGATATCCACCATTGGATAGGCTTCTCATTAGCTTTAGATGGTGTGGGAACAATCTCATTCCAATCTGAAGCTCAATCGAGCTCAGATCTTCCCTAAGATAATGGATGACCTCTATTGATCCTAAGGGAAGAACTCGAGAGATCCTGGTAGTCCATTCATGCATTTTTGATGGATGGCCAAGATTATTCCACATTTAGAAAATGTTTTATCCCTTTTAAAATCATGGGATGATCCCTGACCCATCGATCCTTGATCGAATGACAGGGATCAAAGCACATCTTGCCGCCGCACCGCCATTCGGATGTGACAGTTTAAGTAATTGGATCACTGTGTGATGCATGTAAAGTGTCTTCGACCGCCACCTGCATGTGAGCTAAGGGATTAGTTAGGGGATTTAATTAATTTTAATTAATCTTCTGATCTTGAAAAATTCATATATTCTTCAATAAAATTTAGAAAAATATGAAGTAAGATTCTATGGAAAGATAATTCAACATAGAATAGTTTTAATTTCAATGGATTTTGAATTATGTTTTTCTTTGATTTTTGATTTTATTAGAAACTTTATTTTGCTAATTATCCCTTAATTAGTCCTCTAATTAATCCCAAATTTCTTGGGTATGTTTTAGGAGATGACCTCTGCCTACCTTAATTTTCTTGGGATTTATTTAATGCGTAATTAGAAGAATTAAAAATATGTTTTCTACTCCCTTAACTCAATTAAGGATAATTAAGGTTGGATTAGTATTTTAATTTATTATTAAGGTTGATTAAGGTTAGATCCAGTGAATAGGAGGCTTAGGGAGTAATTTTGGGGTATTTCCCCTAAGCTATTCCCAAAATCCCCTTTTCTTTCCTTAATCCTCTCTTAATTAAGAGTTCATTAATTAATTATCCCCTTAATTAATTTTTAAAAATTCTAGAAAAACTTACAGAACTTAATTAATCTACTTTGGGCAGATGCTTAGGTGTTGAATAGCCTAAGTTCAATTAAGAAAATCAAAACCTAATTCATATGTGTGAAGGGGTGTTTTGAAATTACTTAAGTTAAACCCCTTAGTTTAATTAACCATTAATCATGAGCCAAATTACATTAGGCCCTTTCTTCCTAGGTGCATTGCAAATTTAAATTTCTTGTGAGGTTTTATGTCATCTCATTGGCTCATAATTACTTGGTTAATTATGCTAAGGAGGTGTAGGTAAGAGTTAATTAACTTGCTTAATTCATACCTTTAAGCTAATAAAATTCTAAAATGAATATAATCAAATAAAAATTGAACAAAAATGTCTAACACATGTGGGAATGGGTTAGGAATCACAAACTCAATCTGCATTTTTGAAATTAAATCAAACTCAAACTCAAATAAAAATCACATTAAACAAACTTTGGTTTACTTTAAGCTTTCTTATTTTCTTAAGATTGTATTTAGGATTTAATGAAGTGAATGTGTTTACATGCTTTCATTGCTTTAATTCTTTCCCAACATGCTAAATATGTATGTCATGTGGTTTCATGCATTCATACTTTTCAAAATTAAATTTAAAAATGAAAATGTTTACTTTATGTCAAATTTGCATGTGTTGGATAAAGTAGAAATATGAGTGGCTATTATCACTACTAAATTCAAATTATTTTCAAAAATATATGAATCAATTATCAAAATTGAAAGTGTGCTACTTATATTTTAATTATAAGCTTGTATGTGAGTAAGATATAAGGATGTGCTTAGTATAGGTTTTCCTTCTCTTCCCTTTTAGTGTAGTTTTGAATAGGATTTGGTAAGATGTATGGTTCATTTGAAAAGAACCTAACACTTACCTAATTCCATATCCTATCCATTCCTACACTATTACTATTACTTAAGAAGGATACTTATGCTTGCATATATAAATTACATAAACAAAACCAATCAACTAATACAAACTTTTGCATTCTTTCTTTTCCATTCATTTCTTTTGTACACATGTTTGTATTTAAGGAAAGTGGTATATTAGTCTAGACAACCCCGAGGTTGAGAGGCTTTAAGTAGCCCTAAGTAGGTTTTATATCTTACATCTCTGGTTAATAATGACGCTATACTCACTTATGCATTTCTTACTCTCATGTGTGCATGTGAAAATTGGATAAGAAAATCCCTTTTCTACTTAATGAAAATCATGCATCATAAGCATTCAAATTTTCTTAAGTAACTTACTTAGTATGCCTCATAAAGTGTGTTAAACATTCTCATTTGGTATGTATAGATATGCTTAGGACTCATTCATATGCATGTTCTATACATGTTGGGAAAGAAGTGAAGTCATGTGTGTTTTGTGAATTTGGTTCATTTTATTTAATCTTAAAATTCCTTTCTTTTTGAATGGGTTTGTTTAGAGTTCATCTAAATTTAGGATTAATTAAAACACTTAAACAAAACATTTACTAAACAAAATTGAAAATATGAATCCACTTAAAAAATTACTTAGTTAGAAGAAGTTCTCTCTTCCCTCTCTATAACTTAGTAATTATTTGTAGGATTCATTTGAACATAATCAAAACATGAAATAAAATCAACCCAAAATAATTAAATAACTTAAATGAAACCCTCCTCTAAGTCAAACGTGCTTCACACTTAGAAAATTTTAACTTAAATCCATAGCTAAGCATACCACACAAACCTTTAAAGCACACACATTAGGCTATGTCACTACTTCTAGCTTTAGGATAGGGCAGTGCATGGTTTGATGCTTGATTTTATTTTGTGATATATGTTTTAGATTGGATGTTAGGGTTCATGCTCATAGAATGAATGGCAGGGCAATCCTAGTTTAATCATTATTTTCTATAGGGGATTATGCTTAAGGGGTGCTATCACAAATAAAAATATAAAATGCTTTTGATTTCAAGTGCTTATACCCCTAAGCATAATCCAATAGGCTAGGTGGACTTAGTCACCCATGTGTGGGGTGATAAGTCCAATATACATTCTTGGGATTTATGTGAATTGTTCTAGCTAATCTCTATTTTACAGGTGTTAGTTAGATTTCCATTCTTTCCTTTTCATGTAAATTTTGCAATTAGGATTTTGGAATAATTGTTATGGGGATTAGAATGAGCATTGGTCATAAGATCCTATCTTATGTAGCATGTGAAGCCTTGGAGCATCCACCTTCCAACTTTTGAAAAGAAAGAACCAAAGAAAAAAGAAGAAAAGAAGAAGAAAGAAGAAAAGAAGAATGAAGAAATGAAGCTTGAAGACCCCCATAACAATGAGTTCCTTGCTTAATTATATGTAATTCATTTGTAATCCAGGTTGTATAAGGGTAGAGCTCGGCTACCCAATTTAGTTTCGGGTTTGTGCGGTGGTGCCTGACCACATTTAGTCTTACTTTTGCGCTTAGCTTTATAAATTGATTGATGATTTGTTTAGCTTGTGCATTAAGTGGCATCCTTTCCTAGTTTATTTCTTGCTTTATGTATGGCCTGGATGTGGATTAGGCTCTTAGAGAAAAATAAATCTTTTACCCAACTTAACAACTAAAAACTAAAATAAACAACTTATAATCTCACTTAAAGCTTAGGTTTAAAATCAACATAAAGAATTAGCAACCCCTTAGCTGGATGAGTATTTCTTTTATAACATCATGCACAAATATATCTTATTTCACTCTTGATTGGAGGGCTTCCACCTTCGCCAGAGAAACTTGGCTTGACCTGTGAGAGCCATGGTAGAAACACACCTCCTCCCTTCTCACTACTTTTAGCCAATAATTTTATTTCTCATGCATTAGGTAGATGAATTCTATTAGCCTGAGTCAAAATGATTGTCCAAAATGAAAATAAAATGAAATATGAATTGCATTAGATTTAGGTCATTTGAAGCACGCCTTTTACATGATCTAGTCTATTTAGAGAGTGAGTTTTAGGACTTGTTCTCTTTTTAAATAAATAATAGCCCAACCATCTTGCATAAAGCATATGACTTGCCTACATGAATTTAAAATCATAGGAGTTAATTGGCGGCCACCCCAAGCAGTTGTAACTTCAAGTAGTTGGGTGGTCTATCCTCTCTTGTGGAGATAAAATAAATACCCATTTTTGCCTTAGATTTAGGTTGTGCTTTTGGCCCTCGCCAAAGCTCCATAAATTTAGGTTCCGAGGTTGCCTCTCCCTTTCATGGACCCTAAGCATAAATCTTCACCTCTTAGGTATTTTCATAACAATGTATTATGGAATTATAAGCCCTGACATTCTAATGAAAAATCCAACTCAAACAAATTAAATCAATTTAAAAATATAAAGCCCAATCATAGGATAGTTTGAGATACTTGCTAGGTTTCCTAGCATTTTGGGCATCTCCTACTTATCTCCATTTGGCTTCGATAATAAATCTCTCTTTGATCAGTCCCATTTGATCTTCAAAAATGAACCAATCGATTGATAGTCCTTCCTATTGAAATATTTAGAGACAATGATCATTTACCTTAATCGAGAGTTTTCCTAAAGAATCCCCATTCCTTAGGATGTAATTAACTATGGGGTCTTGCCCTTCAGGAACTTAACGAACCCAATTTAAAATAAACCCTGCTTTACTTTTCCATGTAAAAGTAGGGAAGAATCTTTGGTACACTTGAAAGACCCAATGTCCTTAGGAGTCCTTTTTTTGGTGATTAGGTCCATTGTTGGGTGGTGACTTCTATCATTTGAGATAGTACACCTCTCCTTAATGTCGTACATGATCACCTCAATAAGCACATATACGGATTTGTGTGGTGTACCAAAAAAAATGAATTTCTATATTCTTGCTTCTTTCTTCCACCATCAGATTTGAAATGCAACTCTATAGAAATTTTTTCACCATAGGCTACTTAAAGTCGTGCGCCCCCAGGTGTCAAGACTAGATATACCCGCTATCCTTAAATACTTATGAGTGTACAAACAACTATAAGAATGTAAATCATGCTAGAATTGTATTTTGATTTATTTATACATGTGAGCTAAAATTCTATCTAAATTTTAACATGGATATACATAATAATAAATCCAAGGAAGTATTGTGTCCTTTTCAAATGAACTATACACTTGTTAATATTCATATCCTTCTGCAAATTCATGAAGATTAAAGAAAAGAGAACTTCATATCACATGTTCTAAATTGTAAGCACATATAAGCTTATAAATACTTAAATTATCATTACTCCATGTCTTATAGTTGATTTATATAATTTTAAAATAATTTTCTATTTAATAGTGATAATAATATATATTTTTAATTAAGTCAACACATGCAAATTTGACATAAAGGAAATCATTTATTTTAATTGATTTTTGAAAAAAAATGAATGCATGAATCAAGTGCCATGCAACATTTTAATATGATTGGAAAGAAATAAAAAAATACAAGCATATAATTTCATTCAATTCAACTAATTCCTAAGGACAATCATATAAATAAGCTTATTTATAATAAACCAAAGCTTCTTAAAGTCACTTTTGATTTTATGTTTAACTTGATTTAAGAGAGATGTGAAAAAGAGGTGTTTGCTAATCCTAATACCATTCCCCATATGTGTAAATTAAATTAATTTAATAAGAAGAAATTAAATGATTTTTATGGATTGATTAAATTAAGTATGGATTAAATTAATTAATTAACCCTTACCTATGTTACCTTAAGATAATTTATTAAATAATTATGAGCTAATATAATATGCAAATGAATTGAAAAATAAAATAGCAATGCATCTATGAAATGAAAGGGGCCTAATGCAATTAGCTCATGATTATTTAATAATTAAGTTTAAAGAACCATTTTAATTACTTTCATGATTTTCTCACACATGTGAGCTAATCATAATTTCATTAAGCCTCTTTAGGTTCTTGAACACCTAAAGCTCTACCCAAGATGGATTAAGGGAAAAATCAGATTTAGTTATACTTTTCAAATCAATTAAACCAATAATCCATTAATTCACTTCTTCTAAAAAGAGATTAACCAAAGTTAATAATTATCTTGAGATGAGATGGGCTTAAGGGAAAGAAGGAAAGAGGTCACAATCTAATTACATAAGCCATCCACTAGATTAAGCATGATTTAAAATGATTTGAATTCCATTTTAGCTAATTAAGTTTATAATTAGTTAATTAATTAATAATTAGGACTTTAGTTGAAAAGAGAGGGAAAATTAGAAAAAGGATTAGGATGGAGGCTCCAATTCACTTCCCAATAAAGTTAAGAGAGTAATTAGGGCTTAATCAATAAATCCTCCTAATTTAACAAGTAATAAACCCAGAAAATTAGAGGATGCAGAAGTCATCCTCTCTAGCAATCTCAAAAATTTTGGGATCAATCACTTGAGAGATTAGAGAGTAATTAAGCTAATTAAGCTTTTAATTAAATTCTTCTTTGAAATACCTTTAAAATGAGCTATTATTTGCATTTTTTGGATTTTTATACAATTAGTTATGAATTATGGAAGATTCAGCCTAAAAAATACATTAATTAATCTTAATTAAACAAAATCCCACCGGTGCCACATCACGTGCTGATGTGGTGCACTTTCCATGTGGCACAATGGGATTGGTTATTTAAGTTGTCACATTAGCGTGGAGTCATAGTAGATGCGCATTGATCTCCTCATTCGATCATCGAGCGGCTGATCAAACCGAGGTGTAAAGAGAAATCTCATTTGATATAATGTGATTTGATCAGAGCCATCCATTCCAATCATGCAGAATGGATGGCCCATGATCCTCCTTCCCACGAGTGATGAACGATAACATTTGTGTACCATGGATCATTAGATCTGAGCTCCCCTGAGATCAGATGAACATCAAGATCAACCTGCATCATCAAGGGAAGGAGACGAGCACATCCAACGGACAAGATTGCATGCAATAAAAATTTTCTTTGAAAATGACCAACCACACTTAAGCTAGAGATAAATTTTCATGGAAATACCTCACCGGAGCTAAGATCGGTGGTTCCCATAGTTGAGGAAGCTTCTCCTAGTTGAGGTAAAGTCTGTTGATTAGCATGGGCCTTGATTTGGTGTGAATTACTTTAGAGACCAAGATCCTCCTCCTTGGCATTCACTTTGATCGAACTCAAACTTGGAGTTGATTTGGAGCTTGGGAAATGATTTGGGTGGCCTTGACGAGGTGTAGTGAAGGTGTAGGAACAAGGAATTTGATTGAAGTGGGGTGTTGGTGAAGTTGGGGTCGAAGCTAGCCTCCCATATTTCGGTTCCTCATGGGAAGAGAGAATGCCAAGAGTGGGATGCTTAGAATCACGCTAGAACTCACAAGAAAGCTTGGAAATGTCTCTAGAAGCTCGCACGAGTGAATTTTCCAAGTTCTTATTGGAATTGAGGGAGTATACTCCTCAATTTTGTTGAGTAGGATGGATAGGATGGCATCCCATTTTTTGGTTGGCCAACTACCGTTAGAGCACTGAGTTGTCTCAATCGACTCCGCATGGCTCAATTGGGTTGGAGGAAGCCATGAGAGGTAGCTCAAGGTCTGATATGGGGGGATCTCTTGGCTTGGATGCATGGGGTACTTGGCTTGCATGGGAGGTGAGTAAACTCACCTCCCCATGGTCCAGGGCCAAGCTAGCTTGGGTTAAGTGGCCTAGGTGGGTTAGGTGCTCCCTCATTTGGTAGTTAGATGGCTGCCAAGGTGATGGGAGAGTGGATTTTGCTATTTATGGGGGGAATCCTATGTAAAGAAGGCTTAACCAATGGATTATGGCTTGGGTGGGGTCCACTTTTCTTTTGGGATGACTTTGGGTTGACCTAGGGTCAATTTGGGTTAGGTTTGGTCAGCCACCAAAGTCCCATGGATTGGTTTATGAGTTTTGGCTTCATTTGGTCAAATGAGTTCATGTTGGGTTAGGTTGACCAATTGGCCAAATTGGGTCAAACCAAGGCTTGGGTTAGGTTCAAATGATGATTTGAAGTGTTTTAGTTCAAGTGGTTTAAATCAAATTGGCTTAGGTTTGATTTTGGCTCACTTGGGTTCATATAGGTCAAATTGGCTAAGTTGACCAATTTGATCAATTTGACCAAATTGGGTTAGGTTAGGTGTTGGTTCAAGTTCAATTGGTCAATTGAAAATGATTGTAGGCTTTGGTTTCAATCAATTTAGATTTAATTTGGATTTTGGTCAATCTGACCTTTTAGGTCAATTTGGGCTAAGTTGGGTCAAGTTGACCAATTAGTCAAATTGAGCTCAATTGTGGCTTTGGTCAAGTTCAATAATCTAATTGGAATGAACTTGAGCCATTGGTTGCAATCAATTTTAGTTAGATCATGATTTGACCAATTTTTGCCTTTTAGGCCAATTTGGGCCAACTTGGGTCAAATAGCCAATTGGATTTGGTTTTGGCTTGATTCAAGTTTTTGAACTCATATATAAGCCTATGATTGAAATATAAATCCAACTGCAATCAATTTGGAGTCCAATGGGTTTTGGCTCATTTGAAGCTCTCAAGTCAAAAAGGCTAACTTGGGCTTGACTTGGGTAGACTTGAGTTTGGTTTAATAATTATAGTTTATGTTTATATTTGACTAAATGATTGATTCAAGAGAAAATCCATTGGGTTTGGCTTGATTTGGATAAGATTTGGCCAAGTCCAAGAAATTGGCTAAAAAGCTTAAATTGGGCTTTGGTTTATTTTTGGACTTGGTTTTGGAGTGATTTGGAAGTAAATTTGACCAAGCTTAAGGATGTAGGTCAAAAGGGCTATATAGGGGATTGATTTAGTTTGATTTATTTGTGATCATTGGAGGGTGGGTTTCATTTACATTTATGAATATAAATGAAGGGGTAATTGTTTTATAAAGAAACCAATTGATTTTGGGTTCATTTGTATGAGATTTAATTAAGCTTATGGAGATAGGCCAAGAAGGCTTAAGAGGGGATTTGATTTGATTTGGATTTAGTTTGATTTAGTTTTGGATATTTGAATGTATATATCATTTATATTTCTGAATATGAATGAAGATATAAATGATTCATGAAGAGATCAATCAATTTTGGGTTGAATTGGGTGAAGGTTTGGCTTAGTTTATGAGAATTAGTCATATGGCTTAGGAAGGAATTTTGATTTCAGATTTGATCTTGGGATTGAATTATTTGGTTTGGAATTTGGATTTGGATTTGGTAAATGATTGAAGGATTGAATTGATCTTTAAGAAAATTAGATGAATTGGGATTGATTTGAATTTGGTTGAGGCTAAGTCCATAGGATGAAATCAAAGGGCTTAGGAAGAATATTGATCTTGGATTTGATTATGGGTTTCAATGATTTGGCTTGGAATTTGGATTTAGATTTGGTATTTGAGTTGGATTTGAGATTTGGTTTGAGGAAGAAAGCATGGATTGGATTATGCTATAGGGTAGGCAAGTTTTCCTAAGTCCCTAAGGCATAACCTATTCTTATGGCTAACCCTTCTAAGTCTCTAGGCTTAGGTTATGTGCTCAACTAATCACTAGAAGTGTCTTAAGACTAAGGAACTCTTAGTGTCTACAAGAGTCCTAGATCTATGATGAGGAAGTTGACAACTCACTCCAAAAGTGAGATCAATAAAATCAAATCAAATTCTCATCCCCAGTGGATGCCTACCAAGCAAATCTAACGAAACCCTATCCCCTAGTGGATACATCAATGAAATCAAACTCATATAACCCGAACCTACTTCCCTAGTGGAAGGTTTATGAACCCATCCCCAGTGGATTATAGATTTTAATCCCAAGTGGATCTTCTTCCACCAAATCATATGATCAAATTCAAACTGTATCCCTAGCAGATAACTCGAACCTATTTCCTGTGGAAGGTTCACATACTTGATCCCTCATTGGATCCCTCCTTCCTCTCTTATGCCCTTAGAATAAGATGAGTTGCATTGCACTAAGATCATGATTATATCTACATCTTGGGTTTTAGGTATAGATCATCCAATAGCTCTTGTAATCCTTCGGACGTTGTCGATCATCTTAGTCAATGCTAATACATGCGGTGTGCCTTGTTTGTTATATCACACCTATTGGGTGTCCTTTTATTGATATCACTTTTTAGAGTGAGTTCTCAACCTCCTTAGAATAGATCTTGGACTCTTATAGACACTAAGAGATCCTTAATCTTAAGACACTTCTAGTGATTAGGTGAACACTTAACCTAAGCCTATAGATTTAGAAGGTCTAGTCATAGGAGTGGGTTATGCCTTAGGGACTTAGGGAGACTTGTCTATCCTATAGACTAAACTCAATCCATGCTTTCCTTCTCAAGCCAAACTACAAATTCAAATTCCTAATTTAAAATCAAAATTTCAAATTCACAATCAATCCCATGATCAAATCCAAAATCAAAATCCTTCCTAAGCCCTACGATTTTATCTTATGGACTTAGCCTTAGCCAAATTCAAATCAATCCAAATTCAATTAATTTTCTCTAAGATCAATTCAATCCCTCAATCATTTATTAAAATTAAATCCAAATACAAATTAATTGATTGGAACCCAAAATCAAATCGAGCTCCAGAATCCTTCCTAAGCCATATGATCCACTCTCATAAGCTTAGCCAAAATCCCCTTTAAACCAGATTAAAATTAATTGATTTCTTCATAAATCAATTATTCCTTCATTTTTATTCACAAATATAAATGAAATATAAATCTCCATGATCAAAACCAAATCAAACTAAATCAAATCAAACCAGGACCCCTCTTAAGCTACATGGACCCACCTCCATGAGCTTAACTAAATCTTAACCCAAATCAACCAAAATTAATTAATTTCCTTATAAATCAATTATTCCTTCATTTATATTCACAAATATAAATGAAACCCACATTCTCATAATTAAAATTAAATCAAACTAAATCAATTTCCTTCTAAGCTCTTTTTACCTACCTTCATGAGCTTAGTTAAATTTTCTTCCAAATCACTCCAAACGAAAATGATTTTCTCATAAGTCATTTATGTCTTCATTTATATTCATAAATGCACATGAAATATAAACTCAAATAGCCAAAACCAACTCAAAAATTAAATCAAAACCCAATTCAATCCCTTTAAGCCAATTCCTTGAACTTAGCCAAAACTCACCTAAATCAAGCCAAAATCAATGAATTTTCTCTTGAATCAATCATTTCTTCAATCATCTATCCAAATGTAAATGACACCTACAATCATGAAGCCAAATTGAAATCAACCAAAGTCAAGCTCAACTTAGCCCTTTTGACTTGAAAATTCTAAATGAACCAAAACCAATCATAGCCCAAATTGATTGTAGTTGGATTTATATTTCAATCCTAGGCTCATATATAAATCCAACCAAACTTAAATCAAGTGAAAACCAAGCCAATTGACCCATTTAGGTCCACTTGACCCAAAGTGGCCTAAAGAACCCATTTGAACTAAGTTCTAATCCAACCCAAATTGGATTGAACCAAGCCCATCCAAACCTCATATCATGACAAACAATCACCCTAGAGTGATGAATTACCATGGATTGGGTCAAGCCAAGTCAACTTGGCCATTGACCAAGTCAACCCTTAGCCCATATGAAACCCAAATTAGCCAAAACTCACCATACACCAAATTGATTGAAACCATTGATTCACACCAACTCATAATCAATGATTGAACATGTCTTGACCATTAATTGAGCCAAACCAAACCTAATTATTTGACCAAGTTGACCCAAATTGACCTAAAGGACAAAATGGGTCAAATCATGATCCAACCCAAATTAATTGCAACCAATGGCTCAAGTTCATTCCAAATTCATTGTTGAACTTGAATAAAGCTCCAATTTGACCAATTGGACCTGACCTAGCTTAATTGACCAACCTAGCCCAAATTGACCTAAAGGGTCAAATCGGCCAAAATCCAAATTAATTAAAACCAAAGCCTACAATCATTTTCAATTAATCAATTGAACTTGAACCAACACCCAACCCAAGCCAATTTAGCCAATTTTGTCAAATTGGTCAACTTGCCCCATTTGACCTATATGAATCCAAATGAGCCAAAATCAATCCTAGGCCAAATTGATTGAAACCACTTGAACTAAAATAACCTAGCCCAAGTCTTAGTTTGACCCAATTTGTCCAATTGGTCAACCTAACCCAACATGACCCAAATTAACCCATTTGACCAAATTGAGCCAAAACCCATGAAACCAACCCATGAGACCTTCCAAGCTGACCTAACCAGACCCAAACCCATCTAAAGTCATCCCAAAATTAACCCAAACCCATTTGGTGCCAAACCCAAGGTATATCCCCCTTAAATATGCCTCCCAATGTGGGATTTTACCAAAATTGGCAAAATCTACTTTCTATCTCCTTTGATAGCCATCAAGCACCCAAATGGGCATCACCTAAGCCACTTAGGCCACCCTAAGTGGGCTAGGCTTGCCATGGACCAAAGGGAGGTGAGCCAACTCACCTCCCTCCCAAATCGAGAACCCATGGACAAAGGAAGAAGCCATCAGCCCACATCAAGCCTTGAGCCACCTCCCATCCCTTCCTCCACTTATGGTGTGCCACATGGACTGACAGACCCTCAGCACTTTGATGCAAGCCATGGGAAGCAATCTTGTCCATCCACCTCAGCCAATTAAGGGGTATACCCCCTCAATTCTCATATAAAATAAACTTATTCACTTCATTGGAGCTCCCAAGAGAGAAACAAAACTCCCTAGCATGCTCTCGAGCAATTCAAATCCTTCCCCACTTCAGATTTCCTCTTCCTGTGTGAAACTAAAATAGGGGAGCTCATCCTTGATTCTAACTTCCTCATTTCTCAACCAAAACTCAATTCTCTTACACACACCTTCCACGCATGTCGTCAAAGCTACCCAAGTCAATTCCCACCATCTAAAGCCACCAGAAGATGGACTTCGGGTCAAATGTCCAAAGCTCAATCCTTGGCCTTCCGAGCAATCCAAGTAGAACCAATCCAATTGCCATTCAATAGGACTTCATCTCAACTAGACGATGCTTCCTCATGCATGTAAAACATCGGTTTTAGCTCCAGTGAGGTATTTTCCATGAAATCAAGCTTCAGCTTAAAATGGGTTGGAGCTTTTTGAAGAAAAGTTGCATGTGAGCAGATATTAGCCGTTGGATCTTTGTGGTTCCCTCGTGTGAAGGTGTGTGGTTATTTTGGAGTGAATCTCTGCTCAAGTGAGCTTAGATCAAGCGATCCATGGCGGACGGGCTACTTTGTTCATCACTCATAGGAAGAGAGATGATGGGCCATACATCTATGTGATTAGAATGGACAACTATGATCAAATCATGCTTGATCCATTGATTCAAACCATTATTAATCACGGGTTTGATCTACGCCATCTGATCTGAGATCAATAGTGGAGATCAATACAGCATCCCACCGCCAACTGAGTCAGCCGAGGATGTGACTACTTAAATAGCCAATCCCGTGGTGCCATATGGAAAGCGCGCCACATCAGCACGCCATGTGGCACCGAAGGGATTAAGGCTTAATTAGGTTAATTAATTAGTTTTTAAGGTTGAAACTTCTATAATTCATAAGTAATTGTAGAAAAATCCAAAAAATATAAAACAAAGTGGCTCATTTAAAGATATTTTTGGATGGGAATCCATTAAAATTATCCTTAATTGATTTTGAACAATAATTTGGGCTTAATTAAGGTTTAATTAAAAAGTTAATTACTTTAATTATTCTTTAATTAATTAACCAATTAACTTCAAACTTTTGAGATTGTTTAGGGGGATGACCTCTGCCTTCCCTATTTTTGTTGGAATTTATTGGTAAATTAATTGGTGAAATTAATTGATTAAGCCATAATTATCTTCTTAACTTAATAAAGTGATAATTAAGCATAGGAACAATACTTGCTTAATTAATTTGGTAACTTATCGTTGTATAATAGTGAGGAGGCTTAGGGAATTATATTGGAGCTTCTTTCCAATTTTTTCTCTAAGTTTCCTTCCATTTTTCAAGAGAAACTAACTAAGGTTTAATGGATTAATTAATTACTTAATTAGTTTAATTAATGCTTAAATACATTTGAACCTAATTAATTCATGGGCAGTTCTTTAGGTGCTTAATAAGCCTAAAGAGATTTAATGAAATTATGCTTTGCCCACATGTGTGGAAAAATCATAAAAGTAATTAAGTTCCTTAAGCTTAATTAACTATTAATTATGAGCCAATTGCATTAGACCTTTCATTTCATAAGACCATTGCTAATTTACTTTTAAATTCATTTGTATATTACATTGGCTCATAATTATTTAGTTCATTACTTTAAGATAAAATAGGTAAGGGTTAATTAATTGATTTAATTCATATCTTAACTTTATTAATCCATAAAATCAATCTAACTACCTTTTCATTAAATCAAATTAACTTACAAACATGGGATGAGATTAGGACTAACAAACCTCTTTCTATCTTTCTCTATTTCTCTCTCTTTCCTTAAATCAATTCAAACATGAAATTAAAAGTGACATTAAAAGCTTTGGTTTGTTTTAAATAATTTTATTTGATTTGATGGTCCTTAGGAATTAGTTTGCTTGAATAAAACATGTGTTTTATGTCTTATTATTCTTTTCCAATCATATTAAATGATGTGTGTCATGTGATTTCATGCATTCATGTTTTCAAAATGTTTAAATTTAAATTATTTCCTTATGTTAAGCTTACATGTGTTGATTTAATCTAATATATGCGTGGCTATTATCATTATTAAATCAAAGTTATTTTAAAAAAGTTTATAAGTCAACTATAATATTTGAGTGATAATAGTTATAGATATCTATAAGCTTGCATGTGTCTATGACTTAGAACATGTGATATGGAGTTCTCCTTCCTTAATCTATATGGATTTACATAAAGTTTGAATGTTAATAAGTGTATAGCCCATCTGAAAATGACACAACATTTGTTTGAATTTATTCCTATATATTTCTATGTTAAAATTAAGATAGAACTTTAGCTCACATGTATAAATAATTCAATTGAAAGAAATACAACTTTTGCATGATTTTTCATTCTTGTAGTCATTTGTACATTCATGTATATTCAAGGATAGTGGGTATATCTAGTATGGACTTTCCAGGGATGCAAGGCTTTAAGTAGCCCTAAGGAGGTCTTTACCTCGCTCCCTTGGTCAACAATGACAAAGTACTTGCTTAAAACTTTTATACACTTGTATGTGCATTTAGCTAATGAATGAAAATCTCCTTTTCAACTTTAGCTCACATTTATAAAGAATTCAATTGAAAGAAATACAACTTTTGCATAATTTCCCATTATTGCAGTCACTTGTACATTCATGTGTATTCAAGAATAGTGAGTATACTTAGTCTGGACATTTGGGATGCAAGGCTTTTGTATCCCCAAGGAGGCCTTTACCTCATTCCCTAGTTTAATAATGGCTAAGTACCTGCTTAAAACCTTTATACACTTGAATGTGCATTTAACTAGTGAATGAGAATCCCATTTTCTATAAAATACACTTATGCATCTTTCATTTAAAGTGTGCTAAAAGAAATATGTTATATGTATAGGTATACTTAGGATCTAATCATATGCATGTGACATATGATGGAAAGGAATGGTTGGACATGTGTCATGTGATAATAATTCAATCAAATTAATCTTAAGATGCCTTTCATGTTGAATATGATTATTTAAAGTGGACCTAAACTTAGGATTAATTTAAAATGTGTAATAAGCCATTTATTAAAGAGAAATTGTTAATTAATATGCTTTAGAAATGACTTAAGGTAGGGATGAAAGAGAGTAATCCACTCTTTTCATTCTCTTTATAATACTTAGTTGCTAAGTGTAAGTCAAATGAAATAAAAAAAATATTAAGTAAAATTCCCAAATCAATTAAACCACTTAAAGTGAAACCAATCTCTTAAATTAAATCTTTTCACACTTAGAAATCATAACCTTGATGCTTAGTTAGAATATGCCACACAAGCCTTAATACACACACATTAGAAATAAGTCACCATTTCTTGCTTTATGTTAGGGTGGTGCATGGTATGATATATGTTTGGTTTTGTGATGTATTATTTTAGACTGGATGTTTGGGTGTATGTTTCATAGACTAGATGGTAGGCCGTGATTCGCTTAATCATATTTTCTGCAAGGGATTATGCTTAAAGGGTGCGTAAAATAAATATAAATGCTCTCTTTTGTAGGTTGCTTAAACCCCTAAGCATAATCCAAGCTAGGGCTGGTGGGCTTGGTTACCCATGTGTAGGGTACTAAGTCTAAATTATATATATAAATGCTTGGGATTGAATGTGTGTTTAGCTAACTCTTGTTTTGTGGGTCTAGTTAGATTTACTTTTCCTATTTTTAATATTTTGTATTATGAATTAGGATTAGTATTATTGGGGATTAGGATGAGCAATGGCTAGAAGGCTTTATCCTAGGAGGCCCTATGATACCTTTGAAGTAAGCATATCCAAATCAAAGAAGGAAAGCAGTGATGTTAAGAAGAATTAAGACAAGAAGAAAGTCATAGCATTTATTCATTTGTAAATTATATTTATTCTTTCATATTTCGGGTTGTATAAGAGTAGAGCTCAGCTACCCATTTTCTCTTTTTGTTGTACGATAGTGCTCGACTACACTGCCATTTTATTCTTTTAAGTTAGAGTTATAAAATGTTTGATGTTATGTTTGTGCATTAGAAATAGCATGCCTCTTCATAGTTCGTTTATAAATGGTGTTTGTTGTATGACCTGGATACCATTAAGCTCTTAAGGACAAAATAATTTTTTTACCCTAACCACAACTCATAACTAAAGTTTTTAATAACTCATTATCTCACATAAAGCCTAAGAATTAAATCAAGATAATTAAAATATTTAGCAACCCCTTAGCTGAATATTGTATGTTTAATATCATGCATTCATATTGCTTCAATCTTCCTAAGAGAGGGTTTCCATCCTTGCATGATAGTGGAAGACTTGACCTTTGAGGGTCTACTCTATGGTGGAAAACACCTCTTTCCCGTTGATTTAGCCCATAATCCATTTTCATTATGCATTTAAACAATGAAAATTCTATGGCCTTTCTCAAAATGAAGTGTCAAAAGTCAAATAAAATTTGAAAATATTTGCATTTATAGATTAAGTCATTGCTCATACCACTCTTGCTCTAGTTTTTTAAGGAGTGGATTTAAGGACTTTAGTTTCTTTCTAAATAATAATAACCTAACAATCTTGCAAAATCATATGACTTGCCTACATAGTTTTAAAGCGTGTGATGAGTTAGCTTTATCGGCTTACGCTAAGCCTCCCTAGATTTAGGATCTAAGGTAGTTTTTTCCTTCAGGTCACAAGTATAAATTCCTCACCTCTTAGGCATTTCTATAATCTTGTATTATTAGATTATAAGGTCTAGCAATCTAATAAATTTAAACTCTAACAAAATAATCCTCTTCACTTTCAAAATTAAAAAGCCCAACCATATGATAGATTGGAGTGCTCACTAGGTTTTAGTATCATGAGCATTCCCTACTCATTTCCTTTGGCTTCAATACTAAGTCATCTCCATGATCTTTCTCATTTGATTTTTCAAACATAACCAATTTATTGATAGTCTTATGCTTAAAATATTTGGAGATAATAATTTCCTATTTTAATCGAGAGTAATCCTAAAGAATTCACCTTCCTTAAGATGTAATTAACTATGTGGGTTTTCCCCATAGAAACTATAGAATCCAATTTAATATAAACCCTACTTTACTCATCCATATAAAGTAGGAAAAAATCTCTAGTATATTTGAAGACCCATCATGTCTTAGGAGTCCTTTATTAAGTGATTAGGTCCATTATAGGGTGATAATTTTCATCTTTCAAGATGGTGCATCATTCCTTAATGTCATACTAGATCACTTCAATAAGTACCCCCTTAGATCTGCGTGATGTCCCCCATATACATCTCAAAAATAAACACCACAATAACCTACTTTTTGTAGACTATAAATTAGATGTTTATATGTACAAGAGTGGTTGAGGATGAGATGTCATAGTTAAATAATAAGGATGCTATAGTTGATATATTCTAACAATACAAGTGTCATAATGTGTGATATGTGTACCTTATAAATATAAAGGTTGTGGATCACCATTCCATCATGACATGAGTATAACAAATGATATCTCTTGGTACACTAGAGATCTTGATTCATATACAAAAAATGTGTGGTGTACTATTTACTTTTTTTATTTAAAGACTATGTGCCTCTTCCCAAAATGGCTAGAATTAATGACAATAAATGTTGGTGAAATCTAATAGATTTTTGGAGCAAACCAAAATAGGTATAAGTAAGAGAACCATAAATACATGCCAAAAGTTAATCATATTTGTGTTCTTGATGATATGCCCAACCTTGGCCTAAAAGGAATTGAATATGAAATCTTTTGGTAGTCAAATGTTAAAGAAGATTCATACTCCGTCCAATACTTTAGAAATATCATGGCTTAGTGCTTGGCAAACCACTTTTTTAGTTAGGTTCTAAATCTAGTAGCTAGGACTAACATATTAATTGTGCCATATTTTAAATTTCTCTTGAATGAAGCATGAAATAAGACATTACATTTATGTTTCTTATTTTTGTTAGTTGTCTTAAAAAGGGGCCTCAAATGATCAATAAATTAGCCATGCATCATATCCTAGCTAATTAAAATGTTTATTCTATTATATTAGGAATGAATTTATTAACCATTCATTCTTAGATTTTTTATTTTTAACATATCTAATGAAACATTATCTTATTTTTGATGCACTTTTCTATTTAGTCAAAAAGGGCATCAACTAATAAATTAGACTAAAAGAAATATGTGGGAGGTAATCCATCATCATTTTTATCTTATTACTATATATTATCTTATATGTAATATTTAGCAAGATCATAATGACGAATTTTATAGTAATATCATATATAACAACTCTATTATCTTATGTAAGTTTTAATTGAGAAGTAAACTTAGATATTATACTTTTAGCTATCTTTAATGACTTTACAATTATAATAGTTAATCTTCTACTCGATAGTCTATATTGGATCTTTTGATTTTTGTGCTTCTTATGCTTCTACGTTACTCTCTACTTTGTATTCCTTTAGTGACTAAGTAGAGGTTTGACTTTAAAATTTTATCTTATTTTAGTTTTTACTAATTATTTTTTATGATTGTTGATATCCCTATTAGTAGGGCCCTCTAAGACCTCTTCTTATGGTTGTGAGTATCTAATGATAGCCTCTAATCTTGCTTGTTTATTTACCTTATGGGAGTATTTCAAATATTTTGGATGGTTATATTTCAATTGCTTTTAAATTCCCTATCGAGAGGATTTTAAAATCCTCTTGGTTGTTATGCATTCATCTCCTTTCTCCTTTGTTACTCTTTTTATCATGATTTTTGTTAGAATTAGACAAAAATGAATAGCCAGTGGTTTCATATTTCGCTCAATTGGATGCACTCTCCTCAGTGTTGACTTACTCTAAATTTTAAGCTACTTCATTTTCTTAAATCTTACTTTTTAATTATTTCATAAATCTTACTTTTTAATTATTAATCATGTTATGCCCAACTACTTCTTTGTATATTGAAGGAGTGCTCTATCAACAATAATTAGGAATAATTATTTCATGGTGAGGTGATTTCTGATAATTCCTTTCTTTCTCTCTATAATCTATGTAATTAACTCTCATATTGAAAAGAGACACTTTGGGGATGATGCTATTTATCATATTTCCTTGTCCTTCATTAACGATTGGATTATAATATTATAATATGGGATTTAAATTTTAGTAGAATTTTATTAGATAAAGTTAATGAAAACTCACCTCGTTAATAAATTTATTGATTTCAATGCCACTTTCAACTATGGACCATTTGATTTCTTATTCATTGGGCACTCCCATACTCGATTGAATAATCATCTTGATTTTAATCAAGCACAAGCATGATGCAGTTATCACCAATGTTTTATGGTTGGACATATTTTATATTAGCACTTGTTAATGTTCTTTGTTCTCTATGCTCCCACCACTCTCTTATAGTTACTTTGATTTGGAATCATAATTCTACTAAGCATATATTCACATTCAAGGAATTGTTGTTGGTCGCTTCACTCACAATTTAGAGATCTTGTTACTAATATTTAGAACATGCACATCTTTGGGATTTTCATTTAGGTGTTTTACTTAAAGGCTTAAAATGCTTAAAGGATCATGCAAAATTAAGTGTTCTTACAAAGTTCTCAGAATATCTTCATTAGTTTAAATAATGATATTTCTAGATTCATCTTTTCCTTAATGAAGCCAATATACATTTCTAGATTCTTCTTTTCTTATGCTTCTACATGTTACTCTCTGCTTTGTATTCCTTTAGTGACTAAGTAGAAGTTTGTCTTTAAAATTTTATCTTATTTTAGTTTTTACTAATTTTTTTATGATTGTTGATATCCATTAGTGGGCCCTGAGACCTCTTCTTATGGTTGTGAGTATCTAATGATAGCCTCTAATCTTGCTTGTTTATTTACCTTATGGGAGTATTTCAAATATTTTGGATGGTTATATTTCAATTGCTTTAAATTCTATAAGAGATTTTAAAATCCTCTTGGTTGTTATGCATTCATCGCCTTTCTCCTTTGTTACTCTTTTTTATCATGATTTTTTGTTAGAATTAGACAAAAATGAATAGCCAGTGGTTTCATATTTCGCTCAATTGGATGCACTCTCCTCAGTGTTGACTTACTCTAAATTTTAAGCTACTTCATTTTTTTATGCTGTGCCATCATATCATTTCATAAATCTTACTTTTTAATTATTAATCATGTTATGCCCAACTACTTCTTCGTATATTGAAGGAGTGCTCTATCAACAATAATTAGGAATAATTATTTCATGGTGAGGTGATTTCTGATAATTCATTTCTTTCTCTCTATAATCTATGTAATTAACTCTCATATTGAAAAGAGACACTTTGGGATGATGCTATTTATCATATTTCCTTGTCCTTCATTAACGATTGGATTATAATATTATAATATGGATTTAAATTTTAGTAGAATTTTATTAGATAAAGTTAATGAAAACTCACCTTTAATAAATTTATTGATTTCAATGCCACTTTCAACTATGGACCATTTGATTTCTTATTCATTGGGCACTCCCTCATTGAATAATCATCTTGATTTTTAATCAAGCACAAGCATGATCATTATCACCAATTTTTTATGGTTGGACATATTTTTATATTAGCACTTGTTAATGTTCTTTGTTCTATGCTCACCACTCTCTTATAGTTACTTTGATTTGGAATCATAATTCTACTAAGCATATATTCACATTCAAGGAATTGTTGTTGGTATTCACTCACAATTTAGAGATCTTGTTACTAATATTTAGAACATGCATCTTTGGGATTTTCATTTAGGTGTTTTACTTAAAGGCTTAAAATGCTTAAAGGATCATGCAAAATTAAGTGTTCTTACAAAGTTCTCAGAATATCTTCATTAGTTTAAATAACAACATTTCTAGATTCATCTTTTCCTTAATGAAGCCAATATACAAACCCCAAAAAAAAACATATACTATTATGTAAATTATGAAGCTAAGCTTATTAATGACCAATTGGCATATTTGATTGATCTACCAGTATATTGGGTTACTGAAAAAGCTAATACTAGATTGCTATCCAAGGGATGGGTGACCTTCAATTTGTTTATTCTAAATAGAAAAGAGGAGCCATTGCAATTTCATTAAAGAGCTCAACATTCCTTCATGTGTCTTACCCACTTTTAATATTGCCACAATAATCATCTATTACTTTTAAAATGTTCTTAACTCCCTATTTCTCTTACATAGACACTCTACCACAAGTCCTATTGACATTTATTTCTTTGTTGTTCAATAAACTTGTTTGTTTTGTCCCATTCAAGCAAACCTTGATGCTTCAAGATTTTACCCTAGACCTATATGATTACATTATTAAATTCTTTGTTTATAGATATAATATCCTTTAGGATAAAGTTTTTAATGCTATTAGATATTTTCCCCACCAAAAGGCTACTAATGATCTAAAATAAATTGATATAATCCTATCCTTTAAATAGCCATTCTATTTACATAAATGACTTCAACCTTGTATGTTTGTGCAATAGCTTCGCTAAATTCATTGCTAAGATTTTGGTTGACTATCTCATATGCTTTATACCTAATATTATTCATTAATTTCAAGTTGGTTTCATTAAGAAAAATTAATTTTTTTGATTGCATTATCCTTTCTAATAACTATTGAAAGATTTTAATAAAAATTATTGTAAATAGTTTTTATGATGCAAGCTAAATATTAAGAAGTTCTTAGACAAATGTAGAGGCTTACTCCTTCATATAGATTCTAGCAAATGCCATTTCTTTGTAATTGATTTTCTAAATCAAATATTGTATTTACTGATGCACATAATTCTATCATTATTAAAAAGAATCTTGATCTTCTTTTGATTCTTCTAATGGCATAAGGCAAGTCCACTTTTCTCATATATTTTTTACTTTGATGATTGACTCTTTATCAATCTTCATTGATAATTTATTTTTTATTTGATTTATTTTTTGGAGGCTTAGTTATGATACAAGCAACCTCATTTTGTATATGCTAATAGTTTTTTTTTTTTTTTGATAAAATAATTTGAGAGATTTTTATTTCCTTCACTTTTTAACTCTCATAATTTTCACTACCTAAGAGGCCTTAGTTAACCCTCATAAAAGCATTATTTGTTCTTCTAAGAGTACAATAATGGTGTTTCTCTTATTATCATTATTGGGTATATAATAATCACTTAGTCATCTATTTTGGAATTTTATGCTTTGCTCTAGACCTATTCCAACTTCCAAAGTCTTATTGACAACAAGAATAAACATCTTAATTATTAGCAAGCAAATGCTATTTATTTTACTCGCATAATTTAATTGATAATATTCTCAATATAAAATTTGATTGTATATTAGGTTTGATCATTACTCCACAAAACATCATTAAAAAGGTTGAAAGTCTATATTTGAGTTTTTTCTATAGAGTTAAAATTGGCTCAAAAAAGTATGCTACTTGCTCACCCAAGGTCAAAAAGTGAACTTGGGATTTCCCACTTACATATTTTAAATTAACATGGATATGGTTTTCATAGTCCTTGGTTGAGAAACACTTACTTTAATGTTTGGCATCATACCATTGACTGCTATTCTTGCTGCTAAAAAGATTTTATTAAACTTGTGTACAAATTTAAATCTCACTTCTTCTCTATTGGTCATTATTTATCTCTCTGATAATGCTGTTAAAGATTTTCAAATTTATGACACACCAAAGAGGTAGGGGATGAATTATCATATTAAAATTTTGAATTAATTATTATTATCATAAACTAAGGGGCCGTTTGGGATCACTTTTGCTTTTTATTTTATTTTTTATATTTTTATTTTATTTTATTTTGCTTTGCTTAAAAATAACACTTGTTTGATTGTACTTGTTATTTTTAAAAATATTTAAAATATCTATTAGATGTTTTGAGCATTTTTAATAATAATGTTATTTATTTTTAAAAATAAAAATATTATAAATAAACATATTTTTTAAAATAACATAAAATAAAACTAAAAAATAGAAAATAAAAGTGATCCTAATTAGCCCTTAAATTATGATATAATAAAAATTGCATAATAAAATGTAAAGCACATATGTCAATTTTTATATGATTTCACATCTTGCCTACATCCATATGTATAGTTAAAATATTTCCTTTATACTACCAAATATGGGTAGAGAAATTCTCTCAACTTAAATATAAAAATCTAAAAGTACAATAATTTTATAAAACATTTCCAACATAAAAAATAATTTGTATATACAAGATCTAACAACATAGTAAATCAAAATTTGAGGAAAAAAAATTTAAAACAATCATATAGATACTTTATTGCTTCTCAAGGATCTTGTTATATCTTTGATCCTTAAACAAAACTTAATCAGAGCATAAAATTTTTCTCTTGATGAGACTTTGAAAGAGAGGGAGAGTTACAAGGGAATTTTTAAAATTGTTATTAGCATTTGTTCTCACAACAATTCACTTGTTATAGATATAAAAGATTTCTTTAAAAATTTTTTTTTAAAGCAATCTAGATTTAAATTCAAATTTAAATAAATTATATGCATATTTATTATAGCATATCATCATAATCAAATAAATGAGAATAACTTTAAGATATTAGAGCTATAGCCATTGGAATCAAATTAATGAAAATAAATTTAATATATTTAAATCATATCAATTTGAATCATATGAATATCAATTTAATATCTATTATATAATGGTCAGAAAAAAGAATTCATCCTTTAGTTTAGGCATGATACAAGTTGATAAAAAAAGAAGGTGGTTGTTTGAAGGAAATATAACCTTTGCTGCTACTTAGCATTCCATTTATTCCAAATGCTTTGAATGTGATGTTATTAATGATGCAACAAAGTTTTGCAACCATAAAAATTTAAGGGCCGCTATAAAGCTTTTACTTTATTATTGAAGTTGATAAAGTGCTTTATGGAGTTCCTTAGTCTCTTGTAATGGTTTAACATGGATGCCTAGACTTGAATGTAGTTGCTCTTTTAGAATATCTAAAAAAGGGAGGAGTTGATCACATGGTCAATAAGTGATGGAAAGAGGGCTACTCTATAGGTCACTTTTCTTATCATTCAATAACTGAGCATGGTGATGGCTTGAGTACTCAACTTATTCATATTATAGGTAAATATCTGGAATAACATTTTAAAATAGATTTGAGGGAACAATATAATTAATATTACTAACTATTGTGGATATCAACACTAAGCTACTTGGATTAAGAGGCTTATCTTCTTAGAGAGCCCAGAGAATTATGACATTAACACATAAGTTTCAATGGGTGATGAAGAACCTTCACCTCCATTGAGTTTTGGGCCTTATTTGATAAGTCTTAATGAGGGTGCTTATGATATGAATAGTGAAAATAACCAAGAAGATCAACTGTCAAATTAAGATCAAAGTTTATCTAGTTCATTGATGAAGAGAGAAAATTAAGAACTATAAAGCATGATGGTTATGTTCTTGAGTTGGCTTACTTCTTGATAGAAGATTAATTAAGTGATGAATGTAGAGTAGATAATACATATAAGAGAAGAGGGGAAGAGAGAGGGATTGAGATAGAGTACATCACACATTTTTAAGTCATTTGATGAAGTTACCTATACATTCAATAGGAGCGAATTAAAAAAAAACATGGCTTTAGTTTTTGTTTAAATTGTATAACTGTTGACCTCACTTTTAGAGTGAGTTCTCAACCTCCTCAACATAGATCTAGGACTCTTAAAGACACTAAGAGCTCCTTAGTCTTAAGACACTTCTAGTGATTAGGTGAACACTTAACCTAAGCTTAGAGACTTAGAAGGTCTAGTCATAATAGTGGGTTATGGCTTAGGGACTTAGGGAGGCTTTCCTACCCTATAGCCTAAACTTAATCCATGATTTTATTCTCAAGTCAAACTCCAAATTCAAATTCTAAATTCAAAATCAAATTTCCAAAATTCACAATCAATCCCATGATCAAATCCAAAATCAAAATCTTAAGCCTTATGATTTTATCTTATAGACTTAGCTTTAGCCAAATTCAAATCAATCTAAATTTAGTTGATTTTCTTTAAGATCAATTCAATCCCTCAATCATTTATTAAAATTAGATCCAAATCCAAATCCTAAATCAAATGATTGGAGCCCAAAATCAAATCCAAGCTCCAAAATCCTTCTTAAGCCACATGATCCACTCTCATAACCTTAGCCAAAATCCCCTTTAAACAAAATCAAAATCAATTGATTTCTTTATAAATCAATTATTCCTTCATTTATATTCACAAATATAAATGAAATATAAACCCCCCATGATCAAAACCAATCAAAACTAAATCAAATCAAACCAAGACCCCTCTTAAGCTATGTGGACCCACCTCCATGAGCTTATCCAAATCTTAACTCAAATCAATCCAAAATCAATTGATTTCTTTATAAATTAATTATTCCTTCATTTATATTCATAAATATAAATGAAACCCACATTCCATAATCAAAATTAAATCAAACTAAATTAATTTTCTTCTAAGCTCTTTTGACCTACCTCCATGAGCTTAGTTAAATTTGCTTCCAAATCACTCCAATCTCAAGTGATTTTCTCACAAGTCATTTATATCTTCATTTATATTCATAAATATAAATGAAATATAAACTCAAATAGCCAAAACCAACTCCAAAATCAAATCAAACCAATTCAAGCCCTTTAAGTCAATTCCTTGAACTTGGCCAAAACCCACCTAAATCAAGCCAAAATCAATGGATTTTCTCTTGAATTAATCATTCCTTCAATCATCTATCCAAATATAAATGAAATCTACAATCATCAAGTCAAACTGAAATCAACCCAAGTCCAGCCAAACTTAGTTCTTTTGACTTGAAAATTCCAAATGAACCAAAACCATTCATAGCCCAAATTGATTGTAGTTGGATTTATATTTCAAACCTAAGCTCATATATAAATGCAACCAAACTTAAATCAAGCAAAAACCAAGTGAATTGACCCATTTAGGTTCACCTAACCCAAAGTGGCTTAAAGAACCCATTTGAACCAAGCTCTAATCCAACCCAAATTGGATTGAACCAAGCCCATCCAAACCTCATATCATGACCAACAATCACTCTAGAGTGATCAATTATCATGGATTGGCTCAAACTAAGTCAACTTGGTCCTTTGACCAAGTCAACCCTTAGCCCATATGAAACTTAAATTAGCCAAAACTCACGATACACCAAATTGATTAAAATCATTGATTCACACTAACTCATAATCAATGATTGAATATGACATGATCATCAATTGAGCCAAATCAAACCTAATTGGCCATTTGACCCAAGTTGACCCAAATTGACCTAAAAGGCCAAAATGGGTCAAATCATGATCCAACACAAATTGATTACAACCAATGATGCAAGTTCATTCCAAATTCATTGTTGAACTTGACCAAAGCTCCAACTTGACCAATTGGACTCGACCTAGCTCAATTAACCAACCTAGCCCAAATTGACCTAAAGGGTCAAATCAGCCAAAATTCAAATTAAATCCAAATTGATTCAAAACAAAGCCTACAATCATTTTCAATTAACCAATTGAACTTGAACCAACAACCAACCAAAGCCAATTTGGCTAATTTCGTCAAATTGGTCAACTTGGCCCATTTGACCTATATGAATCCAAATGAGCCAAAATTAAACCTAGGCCAAATTGATTAAAACCATTTGAACTAAAACACTTCAAATCATCATTTGAACCTAACCCAAACCTTGGTTTGACTCAATTTGACCAAATTGGTCAACCTAACACAACATGACCCAAATTAACCCATTTGACCAAATTGAGCAAAAACCCTTGAAACCAACCCATGGGACCTTGCAAGCTAACCTAACTCGACCCAAACCAATCCTAGTCAGCCCAAAATTAGCCCAAACCCAATGGGAGCCAAACCCAAGGAAAATCCCCCTTGGATTTGTCTCCCCATGTGGGATTTTGCCAAAATTGGCAAAGTCCACTTTTCTATCTCCTTTGGCAGCCATCAAGCACCCAAATGGGGCATCACTTAAGCCACCTAGCCCAACCTAAGTGGGCTAGGCTTTCCATGGACCAAAGATAGGTGAGCTAACTCACCTGCCTCCCAAACTAAGAACTCATGGACAAAGGAAGAAGCCATCAGCCCACATCAAGCCTTGAGCCACCTCCCATGCCTTCCTCCACTTATGGTGTGCCATGTGGACTCGATCGACCCTCTAGCACTTTGGATCTGGTAGACCAAAATTGAGGAAGCAATCCCGTCTATCCACCTCATCCAATTGAGGGGTATACCCCCTCAATTCTCATAGAAAATCAACCCATTCACTTGTTTGAGCTCCCAATAGAGGAATGAAACTCCCTAGTAGGCTCTCGAGCGATTCCAAGCCTTCCCCACTTTAAATTTCCTCTTCTTGTGCTAAACCAAAATAAGGGAGCTCATCCTTGATTCCAACTTCTTTATTGCTCAACCAAAACTCAATTGCTCTTACACACACCTTCCACGACATCGTCGAAGCCACCAAGTCATTTCCCAATCTCCAAAGCCACCGGAGGATGGAGTTCGACCAAATCCGAACATCCAAAGCACCATCCTTGGCCTTTCAAGCAATTCGAGTGGAACCAATCTAATTGTCGTTCAACAGGGCTTTGTCTCAACTAGACAAAGCTTCCTCAAGCGTGAGAACTGTTGGTCTTAGCTCTGGTGAGGTATTTTCCATGAAACTGAGCTTCAGGTTCAAATGGGTTGAAACTTTTTGAAGAAAAGTTGCATGTGAGCCGATCATAGCCGTTGGATCTTCATGGATCCCTTGTACGAAGGCGTGGGCTTGTTTTGGAGTGAATCTAAGCTCAGGTGAACTCAAATCGAGCGATCCATTGTGGGCGGGCTCCGTCGTTCATCGCTTGTAGGAAGAGAGATTATGGGTCATCCATTTCACATGATTAGAATGGTTGGCTCCGATCAGATCATGCTAGATCCATTGATTTGAGCCATTATTAACCACATGTTTGATCTGGGCCATCTGATCCAAGATCGGATGGTGGAGATCAATACCACATCCCATTGTCAGTTGAGTCAACCGCGGATATGCCGACTTAAATAGCCAATCCTGTGGCACCATGTGAAAGCGCGCCACATGGCGTCGATGAGATTAAGGCTTAACTAGTTAATTAACTAATTGTTAAAGCTAAAACTTCCATAATTGATAACTAAACAATTCAAAAAAAATCAATAAGGGCTCATTTTAAAGATATTTCAGAGGAGAATCCATTAAAATTATACTAAATTGATTTTGATCAGTAATTTGGGCTTAATTAAAGTTTAATTAAAAAGTTAATTACTTTAATTACTAATTAATTAACCAATTAACTTCAAACTTTTTGAGATTATTTATGGGGATGACTTGTACCTCCCCTATTTTTTTTGAGATTTATTGGTTAATTAATTGGAGAAATTGAATTAAACTAATTACCTTCTTAACTTAATTAAGTGATAATTAAGCATATGAACAGTAACTTGCTTAATTAACTGGGTCATTTTTCACTGTTTAATAGTGAGGAGGCTTAGGGATTGGATTGGTGCTTCTTTCCTAATCTTTTCCCTAAGTTTCCTACACTTTTTTCAAGAGAAACTAATTAAGGTTTATTGATTACTTAACTAGTTTAATTAATGCTTAAAATACATATGAACCTAATTAATTCATGGGTAAATATTTAGGTGTTTAATAACCTAAAGAGATTTAATGAAATTATGCTTTGCCCACATGTGTGAGAAAATCATTAAAGTAATTAAGTAAGTTTCTTAAGCTTAATTAACTATTAATTATGAGCCAATTGCATTAGGCTCTTTCATTTCATAAGACCATTGCTAATTTACTTTTCAATTCATTTGCATATTACATTATCTCATAATTATTTAGTTAATTACTTTAAGATAACATAGGTAAGGGTGAATTAATTGATTTAATTCATATCTTAACTTAATTAATCCATAAAATTAACCTAACTACCTTTTCATTAAATCAAATTAACTTACAAACATGGGATGGGATTAGGATTAGCAAACCTCTTTCTCTCTTTCTCTCTCTTTCTTAAATCAATTCAAGCATGAAATTAAAAGTAACATTAAAAAGCTTTGGTTTTTTTAAATAATTTTATTTGATGTGATTGTCCATAGAATTATTCGGTTGAATGAAACATGTATTTTATGTCTTATTATTTCTTTTCAATCATATTAATTGATGTGTCATGATTTCATGCATTCATGCTTTCAAAATGTTTAAATTTAAATGATTTTTCTTATTTTAATCTTGCATGTGTTGATTTAATCTAATATATGTGTGGCTATTATCATTATTAAATCAAAGTTATTTTAAAAAAAATTATAAGTCAACTATAATATTTGGTGTGATAATAGTTATAAATATCTGTAAGCTTGCATGTGTCTATGACTTAAAACATGTGATATGGAGTTCTCCTTCCTTAATTTATATGGATTTACATAAAGTTTGAATGTTAATAAGTATATAGCCCATTTAAAAAGGACACAATATTTGTTTGAATTCATTTTTATGTATTTCTATGTTAGAATTTAGATAGAACTTTATCTCACATGTATAAATAATTCATTGGAAAGAAATACAACTTTAGCATGATTTTCCATACTTGTAGTCATTTGTACATTCATGTGCATTCAAGAATAGTGGGTATATCTAGTCTAGATATCTGGGACACAAAGCTTTAAGTAGCCCAAGGAGGTCTTTACCTCACTCCCTTGGTTAACAATGATGAAGTGCTTGCTTAAAAATTTTATACACTTGTATGTGCATTTAGCTAATGAATGAAAATCTCCTTTTCAAATTTAGCTCACATGTATAAATAATTCAATTAAAAGAAATACAACTTTTGCATGATTTTTTATTCTTATAGTCACTTGTACATTCATGTGTGTTCAAGAATAGTGGATATATCTAATATGGACATTCTGGGGATGTAAGACTTTAAGTATCCCCAAGGAGGTCTTTACCTCACTACCTCTAGTTTAATAATGGCGAAGTACTTCTTAAAACTTTTATACACCTGAATGTGCATTTAGCAAGTGAATGAGAACGCCATTTTCTACAAAAAAAAACACTTATGCATCTTTCATTTAAAGCGTGCTAAAAAAACATGTTATATGTATATGTATGCTTAACATCTAATCATATGAATGTTACATATGATGGAAGGTAATGGTTGGACATATGTCATGTGATAGTAATTCAATCAAACTAATCTTAATATGCCTTTCATATTGAATATGATTATTTAAACTGAACCTAAACTTAGGATTAATTTAAAATGTGTAATAAGCTATTTACTAAAGAGAATTTGCTAATTAATATGCCTTAGAAATGACTTAAAGTAGGGATGAAAGAGAGTAATCCTCTCTTTTCCTTCTCTTTATAACACTTAGTTGCTACGTGTAAGTCAAATGAAACAAAAAAAATATTAAGTAAAATTCTTCAAATCAATTAAACCACTTAAAGTGAAAATGACCTCTTAAATTAAATCCTTTCACACTTAGAAAATTATAACCTTGATGCTTAGTTAGGATATACCACACAAACCTTAATACACACACATTATAACTAAGTCATCATTTCTAGCCATATGTTAGGGTGGTGCATGGTTTGATGTATATTTGGTTTTGTGATGTATTATTTTAGACTGGATGTTAGGGTGTATGCTTTGTAAACTGGATGGTAGGCCATGATTAGCCAAATCATATTTTTTGCAAGGGATTATGCTTAAAGGGTGCTTAAAATAAATATAAATGCTCTCTTTTATAGGTTGCTTAAACCCTTAAGCATAATCTAAGCTAGGATAGGTGGGCTTGGTTACCCATGTGCAGGGTGTTAAGTCCAAATTATATATACAACTGCTTGGGATTGTATGTGTGTTTGGCTAACACTTATTTTACAGGTGTAGTTAGATTTACTTTTCTTATTTTTAATATAATTTTGTATTAGAAATTAGGATTAGTGTTATATGAGATTAGGATGAGCAGTAGTTAGAAGGTTTTGTCCTAGGAGGCCCTATGATGCCTTTGAAGCAAGCATATCCAAATCAAAGGAGGAAAGAAGTGAAGTCAAGAAGAATTAAGATAAGAAGACTCTCATAGCATTTATTTATTTGTAAATTGTAATTATTCTTTCATATTTTGGGTTGTAAAAGGGTAGAGCTCGACCACATCGGCCTTTTATTCTTTTGTGTTAGAGTTATAAAATGTTTGATGTTATGTTTAGTTTCTGCATTAGAAACAACGTGCCTCTTCATAGTTCTTTTATGATTGGTGTTTATTGTATGGCATGGATATGATTAGACTCTAGGAAAAAAATTAATTTTATACCCCAACCACAACTCATAACAAAAGTTTTTAATAACTCATAACCTCATAGAAAGTCTAAGAATTAAATCAAGATAATTAAAAGATTTAGCAACCCCTTAGCTGAATGTTGTATGTCAAATATCATGCATTCATATTGCTTCACTCTTGCTAAGAGAGGGTTTCCATCCTTGCACGATAGGGAAAGACTTGACCTTTGCGGGTCTCCTCTGGGGAGAAAAACACCTCATTCTTGCTAATTTAGCCCATAATCCATTTTCATCATGTATTTAGACATGAAAATCCTATGGCCTTTATCAAAATGAAGTGTCAAAAATCAAATAAAATTTGAAAAGATTTGCATTTATAAATTAAGTTCATTGCTCATACCACTCATGCTCTAGTCTGTTAGGGAGTGTGTTTAAGGACTTTAGTTTCTTTCTAAATAATAATAGTCCAACTATCTTGCAAAAGTATATGAATTGACTACATAGTTTTAAAGCATAGGAGGAGTTAACTTGCTGCCACTCCGGATGGTTATAAGTCCAGCAGTCGGGTGGTTTCTTCTCTCTTGTGGAGGTAAATCATATACCCACTTTCGCTTAGATTTAGGTAGTGCTTTGGCTTACACCAAGGCTACCTAGATTTAGGATCCGAGGTAGTTATTTTCCTTCGGGCTACAAGCATAAATCCTCACCTCTTAGGTAATTTTCACAATCTTGTATTGTTAAATTATAAGCCCAGCAATCTAATAAAATTTTAACTCTAACAAAATAATCCTCTTCACTTTCAAAATTATACAGCTCAACCATAGGATAGATTGGAGTGCTCACTAGGTTTTCTAATATCATGAGTATTCCCTACACATTTTCTTTGGCTTCGATAATAAGTCTTCTCCTTGATCTTTCCTATTTGATTTTCCAAACATAATCAATTTATTGATAATCTTATCCTTGAAATCTTTGGAGATAACAATTGCTTACTTTAATCGAGAGTATTCCTAAATAATTCACCTTCCTTAGGATGTAATTTACTATGGGGGCTTGCTCCCATAGAACTTTAGAACCAGGTTTAATATAAACCCTACTTCACTCATCCATGTAAAGTAGAGGAAAAAATGTTTGGTATATTCGAAGACCCATCATGCCTTAGGAGTCCTTATTAGATGATTAGGTCTATTGAAAAGTGATGATTTCTCTCTTTCGAGATGGTGCATCATTCCTTAGTGTTGTACTCAATCACTTCAATAAGTACCCCCTCAGATCTGTGTAGTGTCCCATAAATACATCTCAAAAATAAACACCACAGATTTTTTGGACTTCACTGGGGATGGTTACTCTCTCCATCTATAGTAGACAATTGTTGTCTCTAAGCATCGATAGTGGACTTATATTTTATATAAGGCCAAGACTATCTTTCTTTCTATTGGCACTTCACTTATTTCATCCTTAAGTAGAGCTAGCCAACATCATTTAGGTTTTAGGACCTCACTCCATGTCTTGAAACCCCTATTAGGACCCCCAATAGGTAAATATAAAATTAACTAAAGAAAGGAGATGACTAAAAATTTAGAACCTCTTTACCACTAGCTTGGTGAGGCAAGGTTCATTCTATACTTAAGAAAAATAAACCCCTTTTGCAAAATGGCATTTCTTTCAAATGTACTTTTCAAAATTCACATGATAAAAGATTTGCACAAAATTCATAAAAAGTTTTCAAAAAGCATAAAACAACCAAACCTCATTTAACCATTCCTACAATTGTTGCATGGAGGTTCTTTTCAAAATCAAAATCAAAATTTTGAAATCCCTTTTTCAAAAGCACATTTTTGAAAATAGTTTATCTCCATTTAACATACTTAAATTTATTGAATGCAGATTCTATTTTCAAATGAAACATGACATAAAATTGAAACTCTACTTAGCATATTTCATATATGCTAGAGTTGGAGTTCCCTCTTTTCAAAAGAAAATATACACATGAAATCAAGACATATTTGAACCCTCATTTGACATACCCAAATTTGTCAAATGAGAGTTCCCTTTCTTTTTGGAAAACCAAATCAAATTGAATTCTAATTAACATACCCACATTTGTTAAATAGAATTCCTCCTTTCTAAAGTCTTGAAAATCAAAACTCAATTGGATTCCATTTGACATAACCAAATTTGTGAAATGAGTGTCCCATTTTTAAAAATCAAAAATAAATTGAACTCTATTTAACATACCTAAATTTGTTAAATAGATTCCCCCTTTCTAAACCATGACACATTTGAACTCTATTTGACATACCATATTTGTCAAATAAGAGTTCCCCTCTTTTTCAAAAAGAGAAATCAAATCAACACATATCAAACATGCTTGGATCCTACTTAACATACCATATTTGTTAAGTAAAGGTCTCATTTTCAAACCAAATCAACACATATCAAACATACTTGGCTCCTACTTAACATACCAAATTTGAAGAATCTCATTTTCAAACCAAATCAACACATATCAAACACACTTGGCTCCTACTTAACATACCAAATTTGTTAAGTAAGAGCCTCATTTTCAAATCAAATCAATACATATCAAACATACTTGGCTCCTACTTAATATACCAAATTTGTTAAGTAAGAGCCTCATTTTCAAATCAACATATATTGCAAGCACATTTGGCCCCTACTTAACATACCAAATTTGTTAAGTAAGGGCCTCACTTTCAAATCAAATCAACATACATCCCCACTATCATCATAAACAAAGATGTTCTCACAAAAACTTTCCAAACATATAATTGAAAACCTTTTAGCATACCAAAATTTGCTAAGAAAGGTTTTCCAAATGAAATTTCAAACAAGACATACAACATATAAATATCTCCAATGTCTCCCCAAATATTTGAACCCCACTCAACATACTTAAATTTGCTGAGTATGGGTTCTAAATGAAAATGATAACATCAAAAATCTCTCCAAAATTCAATGAACCCCACTTAGTTAAGTGTGGGTTCAAATTTAATTCAAATTTATAAGTCAATGGTTGAAGACAATATTAAAGCAAGGGACTGACTTAGTTATGTTTTAATAAATGCAGTGATTTCAGCACAGTAAGTCTTTTCAGCCTTCGATCAGTTAGTTATTATGATTTCCAACAAGTTTATTTTCTCCTTCCCTTCTAGTATAGATCTGGCCTTGGATCAGGCCAATCTCACCATCATCGCCGCCACACATATGATTTACTTTGGTCATGGTTTTGAGAGAGTTTGAGTTACTTGTGAGGGGATAGCCCTCACAACTATTAGCAGGGAGGAGGTGGCAGGATAGACACCACTTATCCGCTTCGATCTTCCACCTAAGTTTGAGTTCCCTTCACTGAAGAGGAAGGCTATCGTGGTTTCCACATCTTGATCGATTGTCGCCGTGCCAAAGACGAAGTTCGCTTACCCCGCCATAGCTCTAGTGAGGATACTACCTACTCTTTGATCACCCTAAAGGGGAAGGCTATCTTGGCTTCTGAGATGGTCTCCTCTACCTTTGAGGTACGTTACAGCTCTCACTCTACTTTGCTCAATGGCACCCAGTGCCACAACAAAAATTGAAAAGTCAAGCGGCATCATGAGTGAGCAGCTAGGGAGATCGATGCTGCCTCCCACATCACTGAGGAGGGTTCTCTCCATGAGACCTCTCCACTCTTGAGCGGTAGTAGGTTTTACCCCCTCTCAGCCTTAGATGGAGAGGAGGACTATAGGAGGATCGTCGCATCACCTCCACCACCATCACACTTTGAGGTATTGGCTAGGGAGCGTAGGAGGCCCTATGCTGGTCTTAGGATTATTCTTCGCTAGGTGGGCAGAGCCTATGAGCAGATTGACTTTGAGGTCGATTCCCGTGGAGTGATAGTGACCATCCATAGGAGAGTCACCGAGGCTCTACCCAAGCAAGAGAAAGAGAGAGGTATGCTGTGCCAGCCTCCACCCCGATGGATTTCGATTGTTGCTCTCGTGGCTGATCATTCGCAGACAACATTATTCTCGGGTATAGTTTATGCGGAGGAGATCTCCAATTAGAGGTAGTTGATGTATCACACCGCTCCAATCACGCCCACCAGACTCAAACTTACAAAGATCTACCACCCCCGCCAAGATTTAGAAGCCCCCATCTAAGGAAATACCATTCCCACTTGTGATTTGGATATGGCCTAAGGATCCCACTATATGTTCCACCTCTTGAGGTGAGATCGAGCTCCCCTGCTCGATCCCCTACCTTAGTTGCTGTTAGGAAGGAGTGGTGACCCAAGAGTGTCATGGTCGCACCACCTCCACCGCAGATATAGGGAGAGAGGAGAGGGGACACAGACATAGTTCCCATGATAGTTGATCCTCCTAATGAGGAAGTCCTATCAGTAGGTAGCATCCACTGCATAGAGTTAGATGAGCACATCCCTACAATTAGCCATCAATGGGTGTTTGTGCTGATCCAGCTAGGCATAATAGATCGATCACTAGATGATATCTTACAAACTACTTTATCGAGAAGAGACAAATTCTTGGGAGTGATCATTCAAATCAGAAGGAGAGTGTAGTCAACTTTGATTTTGATGAGGATGACATGTTGGATGACACAATTGAGATCCACATGGTTGATACACGTGAAACCTTACAATGGATCAGCATAGTCAAGAAGGTGATGTGCTCAAGGAAGGTGATACTTCTCACTCAACTCAACACCTCCTCTACTAGCTCAAAAGGATGATATGATATGGAGAAGAAGAGAGTTGATGGGTGGTTTCAGCCCTAATTTCATAGCCTTCTCCAATGGTAGATGACCGACCATAGTTGGTACATACCTTAGACCGTCCTAGTGCACTCCCGTGGATGATGATGCTAGTAGCATGCATAGGAAGCTCACAGATGGCACCTCCATGCATGAAAATGATATTAATCATATGGTAAAGCAGCAAGTGAAGGAAGTGATGGCGCAAGCCAGGGAGAGCTCATCCATTTCAAAGGGTAGACCATACCCAGAGGAATTTGATGTAGTTCAATACCCCATGGGTTTTATGCCACTTTCCTTCAAGATATTTGATGGCAGTGGGAACCCACATCAGAATATTCCACACTTTAAAGCCAACCATTGCAATGTCAGTGATGGCAGTGATGCACTCCTGTTCAGACTCTTTATCGCTTAGCAAGGGTTACATTTGATTGGTACACTGAACTGCCCAATAGTTCAGAGAGGACTTTTATTGAGTTGGAGCACCTCTTCATTAAGAGGTTTATTGGAACTCAGCAAAGAGTGACTGTAGGTGACCTCATTGTAGTGAAGATGAATCCCAATGAGTCCATTGCTGATTGAATTCTCTGGTGGCACAACCTGAGCATGAAATATGATCCACAGCTGTCCGAACAACATGCCATCGAGATTCTTCTTAAGAATATCCAAGGCATGGTCACCTTCATGCTTAAGGGCTTTACCATCAAGATCTTTGAGAGACTAATCAATATGGCGGCTAGCCTATAAGAGGAAGCCAAATAGCCCATTCTCGACCAATCATCTCAAACCAGAAAAGTGTTTAGAAGATCAAACAGTGTTAGTGGATAGAGGGAAGCAGCTAGCCAGAGTCCAGTATGAAGACCTCAATCTCAACATCCTCTTGTGCCACCTCCTCTGCCACCACCTCGGCCATCATACCAGCTGCCACAATGGCCATTTCCACCACCTCAACAGTCTAGCTAGCAGCGGTACTCCAGCCCACCGCCAGATAGCTATTATCCACCTACTCTTATCGATAGATTGAATAAGCCATATTCATTCAAGATGGAGGTAGTTAGGAAAATCTTTAATAATCTCTTAAAGAAACCTGAATTTAAGTTGTCAGAGCCCAAGAGGGTGGTGGAAGTGGGCAAGAGAGATGATCCTAACTATTGCCCCTACCATTGCATGATTAGTCATATCTTAAAGGATTGCATCACTTTTAAAGACATGCTTGAGCATAGCTACAAGTCAGGTGCTATAGTTATCTCTAAGGAATACTTATTAGAACAACCATCCAGTTCTATTAGGGTAATTCTTGGGGATACTTGATCCTCTTAAGATAAAAGAAGGTTGGGATATTTCCTTATCCCAAACCTCTAAAAAAGTTATTACTAAGATCAAAAAACTCTCTCTATAGGTGCCTGAGGTAGCTCAAACCTCCAACATCAAGGAAGGTTTACAAGTTGCCAACAAGAAGAAGGTGATCCAACAAAGAAGCTCAAAGATACGTGCTCGAGATAGTCCAATAGCGTAACCACCATCCGAGTCCAGCACTCCATCCACCGTTGTAGCTACTTCTTCTGTTAGCTTCTCTTATCCAATAGAGGCGTTGTATTAGCAGATAAGAGCATTGAATCCATTAATCCACTTACATTAGATTTCTATTATGTACCTTCACCCAAAAAGAAATCAATATAGAAAGTAGATTTTACTTACATCCCGTCCACTTCTAATACTCTTTATTTTATTTTTGTTGAGAACTCTCCCAAGTCTAGAAAATAATAATAGCTCTAGTCATTCTGGTCCTCTCTCTTTTGATTTAGAATCAAACATTCCTTTTCTGAATCAATCGGGTTCACCTCTTGAGCTTGACTTGGAGTCAACCAACTCCGAGGATACCATAAGAGAAGCTATAGGTATACCTGATGAGAAGGTAGAACTTTTCACAAGTTCATCATTCCAAGAAGTCACTGAAGTCAACCTGTGTAGTGGTAAAGTTCTACCTCCTATGGTAACACCTTAAAATAAAGGTAAACAAGCCATTTTCAACCCCACCGCTACCAAGAGGAGAAAACCCAAAGGGCATCCTAGAAGTTACATTCAGTGATGAAGACCTACATCTAGGAATGATCGAGCACAACTGCCCTCTTTATATTACAGTGGATGTTGGCAGATATAGGTTATCAAGAGTTCTGGTTGACCAAAGTGCATCAGTCAATATTATGAGTCACCCTTGCCTACTTGAGTATCGACATCTCCAAACTCCAAAAGAAAAGGATGATGTTGAGAGGATTCAATGAATAATGCAAGAGGGCCTAGGCTTCATAGCGTTTCCATTAGAGATAAATGATTGGAAGACTGAAGCTAAGTTTCACATCATATACTAGAATACATCTTTCAATGCTTTGCTTGGGAGACTGTGCATACATGAAAATAACATAATTCCATCCTCTTTACATCAGTGCATGAAGTTCATGAGAGGTGGCATTGAGTACTGCATCAAAGGAGATATCAAACTATTCACAGTTCATGAGGTCGAGATATATGATGATGCAGCCTATTTCCTTCCCCAAAACTAACAAGTCCATTATCATGAACTTAGTCAAGATCCCCATGAGGGACAAAAAGAAAGAAAAGAAAAAGAAAAGAAAAAAGAGAAAGAAAAAGAAAAGAAAAAAGAGAAAGAAAAAGAAATGAAACAAGAGAAAGAAAAAGAAATAAAAGGGAGAGAGAAATGGACTCAGAGGAAGATGTAGGGCTTGACATTAGATTCCACCCATAGTTCATTACTCCATTCGAACATATTGGTAGGATGACCCAACCTCCACTAGGTAGAGGAAGAGGACAGTTCAAAGGCGGCCCCTGAGGTAGAAAGCCTCCTTTTTGGCCACCCAATAGAAGGTATGTCCCAACCACTAGAGTACATATGCTATCCACATAGACTTAGAATTTAATTCGTAGGATGAGTCTTATGTGATTAGCACACCAACCAGCTCTTCTCATCAGTAGATCCCTTTTGAGGTGACACTTGAGTAGGATAGCGATGAAGATTGGGCTCCGAAGTGAAGCATAAATGTATCCAAGTCTATATGTGAAATAATCAGACATTAGTTGGGAACCTTAGCTCTAACCTGACTTTCTTTATAGAAAGTTGAGTGTTTGGTAGTTAAGGAAGCCCTTAAGTCATCCACAGATGTGAAGACTCAGAGGTCCTTTCTGGGAGCATCATCCTCAAGTCAAGAAGTTGATGTAGAACTTGAGGATGGTTTAAATAAAGATTTAATAGAATTACCTTTTCATTGGTATTCACCATGTGTTTTAAACTTAGCAAAGAAAGGGTTAATCCCACATACTTGGTCAAAGCACAGGTCAGACAATTTTGAAAGAATATGGAAGAATGAATGCAAAAGCTCTCATTCAAGACCAGACTATGATTCGGTACAGTGGGTCCAGTCGATGGTGATGATTATTGCTTAGTCATCACCAATCATTTGGAATATGATAGGTTCTTTTCAAATCATGCTAAATCATATGAGGAGGTGTGTTTAGAAACTTTAGATGCTCTAGATGATTTTGAAGTTAAAGATGCACCACCAGAGTTTGAAGAGGAGATCAGATCAACCATCAACAAGCTCAAAGAAATCAACTTAAGAATTGAAGACAATCCATGTTGACATACATTAGTTCTTTATTGAATGACATTGAAACTAATGACTTAGTTAGGCTATTGACTGAGTTTAAGGACTATTTCACATGGAGTTATAAATAGATGCCTGGTTTATCTCCTGACGTATTATTCCACAAACTAGCAATAGAGCCTATTACTAAACCTATCAAGAAAGCTCTAGACGCATGTGATTAGATATTAAATAACATATCATTTTTTAAGTCAAGAAATTGATCGATTTGCTTTATCAGGGAAGAAAGATGCCCTACCTAGTTGGCTAGTGTCATCCCAATTGAGAAGAAGAATGGCCAAATTTGCATATGAATCGATTTTAGGGATTTAAACAAGGCATATCCAAAAGATGAATATCTACTACTAATATCAAAATTGGTGGTGTACATTGCCTCATATCATGTAGTCTTCTCTTTCATGGATGGCTCATCTGTATAAAACCAAATAAAGATAAAGATAAAAGAAACATTACTTTTTGAACCCCGATCAGAATCTTTTTCTATAGGCTCATGCCTTGGGCCTTAAAAATTTCGGTGCTACCTACTAGTGGGCCATGACTCAAATCTTCAATGAACTCATTCATCATTAAGTCGAATGTTATGTCGATCTCGCAGTCAAAAGTAAAAAAAAGGAAGACCATCCCTTTGACTTGAGAGTAGTTTTTGAATGAGTAAGCTAATCTAATCTCAAAATGAATCGCCTGAAGTGTGCATTCAGAGTAGCTTTAAAAAAATTCATTGGGTTTCTTGTCCGATATTAGGGAATTGAAATTAACCCGAAGAAGATGAAGGCGATATTAAAAATACCACCCCTAAAGTCTAACTGAACTTAGATCATTCCAAGAGTGATTGGCATATCTAAGATGCTTCATATCCAACATATTAGGAAGATGCAAGCCATTTTCAACACTTGTTAAAAAGGATGCCAAGTTTAAGTGGGATGATAAGTGCTAGCATGCCTTCGAATACATCAAGCACAACTTGATGACGTGCCAGTTCTAGCAGCCCCTATCCCAACAAACCATTGATCCTCTATACTACTGTATTGAATGTCTCCATTAGTGCTTTGTTAGTCCAAGCTAATGCTGAGGGGAAAGAGAATTCACTCTACTATCTCACCCATCATCTAATCCCTGCTGAGGCAAACTATCCACCTATCAAGAAACATTTCCTAGCTTTAATCTTTGCATCCAAAAGCTACGGCATTACATGCTTTCCCATAAGGTGAACTTGATCTCTAGAATCAATCTATTGTAATATCTCATGACACGATCGACGCTATCCAGATAGTGGGCGCATCTGGTCCATGATTTTATCACAGTTTGACATCACTTTCGTACCCCTCCATGTGGTGAAAGGACAAGCACTAGAAAATTTCTTAGTAGCACACCCACTTCCTACTGACTCTCCTCTTAATGATGACCTCCTCGATAAATAAATCATGAACTTAGGGGATACTAGCATTCACTACTGGGAGATGTATTTTGATGGGGTAGCTTCCTCTTAAAGTGGAAAAGAATAATGATTTACTATTTCAAGAAAGGCAGGGGTAGGAATAGTTCTCCTAACTCCGGACCGTGATGTGATGAGATTCTCATACCACCTATACAATCCATACACCAATAATGAAGTCAAATATGAGGCTCTGATTACCGGTCTAGAGTAAACGATTACTCTAAGCATCCAGAATATCAACATCTTCAGGGATTTTCGTTAGTCATCAACTAAATCGCTGGGTCATATAAGGTTCTAAAGCTTAAGTTCCATCATTACTAGAAGTACACTTTGGAGTTGTTGCCCCAAATTCTAGAGTTTACCATTTACAAGATTCCTCGAGTAGAAAATTCCATAGCATATGCTTTAGCCAAGCTCACCAAATAGTTAGCATGTCTGGAAAATGGGTTCATACCAATAAGGGTCCAAAATAGACATGTTTTATCCCTTATTGACACTGAACTCGTCATGAGACTCTCTCTTGGAGGGGAGGTTGCCATTGTTAAAAAGGATGATGAGTTAGATTGGAGGTAACCATTCATGGATTATCTAAATATAGGCATATTACCTCAAGAGAAGTCACTAGCACATCAGGTGAAGTAGAGAATATTTTCTTATGCTCTCATGGATGACATCTTATATCGGCGGTCTTTTGATCATATGTGGTTAAGTTTTTTGGATAAACACGAAGCCCGTAAGATCATGATCGAGGTACACTCAGGTTTATGCGGAGCGCATCAATCTAGTCTGAAGATGAAAGCCAAGAATAAAAGACTAGGATACTATTGGCCATCGATGATTATAGATTGCATGGATGTAGCTAGGTGATTCCACCAATGTCAAGTGCACGTTGTGGTCCTACAGCAGCCACCCAACATTCTACACCCTACATTGGCCTCATGGCCATTTGAGTGTTGGGGGTACCAACATAGTGGGTTCGATTGACCCTCATTCTTCTAAGAGTCATTTATCCTAGCTACTACCGACAACTTTTCTAAGTGAGTAGAGGCGATCCCACTTAGAGAGGTCACAACTCAGCATGTGCTCCAATTTTTTAAGAATCATATCGTATATAGGTTCGGGATGCCTCGAAGAATTATATTCGATAATGGTACTACATTCAAGAGCCAAAATCAACAGGTTTTCCCGGAGACATAGCATAGATTGGAGATATTCTACCATCTTCTACCTGAGAAAAAATTTCTTGGCAGAAGCCTTCAAGTAAACTCTCATCTATATTTTAAAGAAGGCACTGAATGACATAATAAGCGTAGTGGCATGAGCAGTTAGTTGAAGCCTTGTGGGCTTACCGCACCACATATAGAACTCCAACTCAATCTACCCCTTTCTCCTTAGTGTATGGGTCTGAAGCCATTCTACCATTAGAAGTCCAACTCCCATCACTAAGGATAGCTATGGGTAGCAAGATCCCAATAGTAGAATGCCAAGTTGCGGTTAGAAGAGCTTGATGGTTTGGAGGAGAGATGCCTATGGGCATGCCAGAACCTCGAATTGTATAAAGCCAAAATGATTCAAGCTCACAACAAGTTGGTACATCCTAGAGTTTTTCAAGTAGGAGAGCTTGTTTTAGTCTTAAGAAGACCAATTGTTGCCCATTGCAAGATGGGAGGCAAGTTTGAACCCACTTGGGAAGGCCCTTTTACCATAGAGAATGCCTACCAAGGAGGATCTTATCAGCTCATGAATCATAAAGGAGAGTGTTGACCTCACTTTTGGAGTGAGTTCTCAACCTCCTCTTTTTAGATTTAGGAGTATTCTAGACACTAAGACTTTCCTAGCCATAATACACATCCAGTAATTATGTGAACACCTAAGCCAAACTTAGAGACATAGAAGGGTTAATCATAGGATTATGCCATGCCTTAGGGACTTAGGAAAATCACCTACCCTATAGCTTAAACCAAATCCATTTGCACCTTGTCAAATCCAATCCAAATTTAAATCTCAAACCAAACCATCAATCCCAATTCAAATCTAAATTCTAAATCAAATGATTACAACCCATAATCAAATCCAAAATCAAAATCCTCCTTAAAACCTTATGATTGAATTCTATGAGCTTAACAAATAACCCAAATGAACCCAAAATTAATTTACTTTTTTATAAATCAATTATTCCTTCATTTATATTTACAAATATAAATGAAAACCCTATCCCAAAGATAAAAAATAAACCAAACTAAATTGATTTCCTCCCTAGCCTTTTTGACTTACATCCATGAGCTTGGTCAAATTTTCTTCCAAATCACTCCAAACTCAAGTGATTTTCTCATGAATCATTTATATCTTCATTTATATTCCCAAATATAAATAAAATATAAATTCTAATAGCCAAAACCAAATCCAAAATCAAACCAAAATCCAATTTATACCCCTTTAAGCCAATTCCTTGAAATTTGACCAAATCCTATCCAAATCAAATCAAAACCAATAAATTTTTTTATTGAATCAATCATTCCTTCAATCATATCCAAATACAAATGAAATCTATAATTATCAGGCCAGATTAAAATAAACTCAAGTCAAACCCAACCTAGCCCATTTAACTTAAAATATTCAAATGATCCAAAAACTCATTTGAACCCAAACCAATTACAATTGAATTTATATTTCAATCTCAAATCCATATATAAACTCAGTTAAATTAAACCCAACTCAAAATTAGGCCAACTAAACCCAATTGGCCTACTTTACCCAAAGTGGCCAATTTAACCTACACCATCCAAAATCAAATTCAATCCAAGTCAAAGTGAATTAAGCCAATTCAAACTTTAGGTCATGATTGTTGATCATCTTAAGTTAATCAATTATCATGAATTAGGTCAAGCCAAGTTAACCTAGCCCGTTGACCAATTTAAACCTTTAACCCATATGAACCTAAGCTAGCCAAATTATAACCTAAACCAAACTAATTGCAACCAATGGCTCAAGTTCATTCCAAATTGATTATTGAACTTGACCAAAGTCATAATTAAGCTCAATTAGACCAATCGGTCAACCTAACCCAACTTAGCCCAAATTGACCTAAAGGATCAAATTGGCCAAAATCCAATTTAAATCTAAATTAAACCAAATTGATTGAAATAAATTAAACAAATGCACTCCAAATAGTCAATTGAACTTGATCCAACCCTTGGTTTGACCCAATTTCACCAATTGGTCAACCTAACCCGATTTGACCTAATTTGGCCCAAATGGGTCAAATTGATCCAAATTAAACCAAATGAACTGCAAATAACATGAAATTTGGTCCAACTCATTTTTAACTCATTTCAAATCTACTCAAATCAAATTCAATATCAAATGACCACTTTTCACTTGGGTGAAGGGCATCCCATGAGAAAAGACACTTGCCTAAATTATCATTTCTCTTCCTTGGCCACTTGATCATCTATTGGTCCACTTAGGCACCAAGAACACTAATCATCTGACCCAAGAGGTGGTTGGGGAAGCCATGACTCATGGGGAGGTGAATTCACCTCACCTCTCCCATTTGAACACTTGGCATGAAGGACTTCCACTTCCCCTTGCTAGGATACCTATTTGTCCTTCATGCCAGCCACTTCCCATACCTTAGCCAACCAAAATGAGCCACCTAGATGATTCCTTTCATTCCCAACCACCCCAAGCAAAAGGACACCCATCATACATTCCACCCAAGCAATTATATTTATTATTTGGACTTAGCACCTTGCACATGGGTAACCAAGCCCACCTATCTTAACTTGGATTATGCTTGGGAGCTTAAGCAACCTGCAAAAAGAGCATTTATATTTATTTTTGAGCACCCCCTTAAGAACAATTCCCTGCAAAAGATATAATTAGGCTAATAAAGGCCTAACATCCAGTTTATAAAACATACACCCTAACATCCAGTCTAAAATAATACATCACAACAAAAAATACATCAAACCATGCACCTTAACATAAAGCTAGAAGTGGTGACTTAATTCTAATATGTGTGTTAAGGCTTGTGTGGTATGTCTTAACTAGGTTTTAGAGTTAAGATTTTCTATGTGTAGAAAGATTCAATTTAAAGGGTGGTTTCACTTCAAGTGCTTTAATTGAATGGCAAGTTTTAATTTATGACTTGTTTTGTTTCATATGACCAACACTTAATCTCTAAGTGTTATAAAGAGAAGAAAGAGGATTGCCATCTTTCATCCCTACCTTAAGCCACTTTCTAAAGCATATTAATTTAATTTAATTCTCTTTAGTGAATGTCTTATTATATATTTTAAATTAATCCTAAGTTTTGGTTCACCTTAAATGATTGCATTCAACATGAAAGGCTTCTTAAGATTAATTTGAGTGAACTACTAACACATAACATACATCAATTTCTTCCTTTTCATCAAATGTAGTATGAATATGACTTAATCCTAAGTGTATCTATACATATAACATGTTTTAGCACACTCAAATGATGAATGTAGATGTGCATATTTGAAGCTTATATTTCTTATTTGACTAAATTATTTAATCATGTTAATTTAGAGCTTTATCCAAATTCTTATACAAAAAGACATAATAGTGAAATTAAATAAGTACGTGTCATTATTAAAATAGGGAAGTGAGGAACTCAAATGAACTCCTTAGGGCCAACTAAAGTCTCATATTCCTGAGATGTCCAAACTATATACACATTTGCATTAAAACATATGTAAATTTGTATGTAAGAACATAAGGAAAGAGACCCCAAATCACATGGCTAATTAATTCAATCATTTAGTCTATTATGAATGCATATATTCTTAGAAGAAAAGAGGGATTTTCATCCTTTAGCCACACATACATATACATGTAAAGAGAAATAAGCACGTACGTGCCTTTGTTAAACCAGGGAAGTAAGGTAATCAAATGACCTCCTAAAGCTAGTTATTCTGGATGTCCAATATACTTTGCTAACTCCACATGAATGTATATGTAAGTAAGAGAAAGAAAATCATGCAAATATTACATTTTTTTTAATTTGATTAGAACATTGATGTATGTGAAATAAAATTTCATCCCAATTCTAATGTAGGAACACATGTAAATGAAATCAAATAAGTATGTGTCATTGTTAAACCGGGGAAGTGAGATAATTAAATGACCTCCTTAGGGCTAACTAAAGCCTTGTATTCCTGAGATGTCTGAACTATATACTTATTAACATTCAAATACATGTGAAACTACATATAGTTTAAAGAAAAAAAGCTCTATTTCACATACTCTAGCTATAAGCACATGCAAACCTATATGTAATCATAACTACTATCACTTCATATGTTATTATTCATTTATAGGATTGTTGAAAATACATTTGGCTTTATAGTGATAATAGCCACACATATATTAAATTAAATCAACGCTGCATAAAGGAAATTCATTTAAGAAATTCATTTTAAGTTTAAATATTTTGGAAAGCATGAATACATGGCACATCATTTAATATGATTGGAAAGGAATAATAAGACATAAAACACAATTTTATTTAATCAAACTAACTCTGGACAATCATATCAAATACAATCATTTAAAGTAAATCAAAGCTTCCTTATAAGTTATTTTTAGATGTTTGATTTGATTTAGAGAAAAGAAGAGATTCAATCATTTGCTGCTCCTAACCCATTCTTATATTGGTTAATCAATTTGGTTCAATGAAAAGAAATTAAGTTGATTTTATAGATTAATTAGGTTGTAATATGAGTTAAGTCCATTAATTAACCCTTACCTATGTTACCTTAAACTAATTAATTAAATAATTATGAGCAAACATGATATGCATGGAAATAACTTGCAATGATCCTAAAAAATGAAAGGGCCTAATGCAATTAGCTCATAATTAATAATTAGTTAGGTTAAAGAACTTAATTATGTACTTTTATGGCTTCTCCACACATGTAGGTTAGCCATAATTTTTTTAAATAGTTTTAGGTTTTTAAACACCTAAAGATCTACCCAAGAAACTTAATTAGATGAGTTTTGGAATGATTATGATTTTAATTTGATTAATTAAGCCATTTTAATTATAGAATTAAACCATTAATTAGTCCCAAATTAATTAGTTCAAGTCAAGTAAAATAAACTTAGGGAAAAGAATGGGAAAGAAGTCTCAATCTCATTCCCCATGCCCATTCACTATTCCACAATGATTGGCAAGCTTAATTAATGGTTTCTTTGTTGGTTAGAATATTAATTAATCATCTAATTAATTAAGAAAGTAATTAAGGCTAAGACAACTAAATTCCCTAATTACCAAGAAATAAATCCCAAGAAAATTATGAGAGGTTGGGTCATTCCATTAATTAACCTCAAAAAGTTTGGAATTAATTACTTGAGTAATTAAGGAGTAATTAAGCTAATTAAATTTTTAGTTAAACTCTAATTAAGCCTTAATTACTACTCAAAATAAACTTAAAATATTTTTATTAAATTTTACTCTAAAATATCTTTAAAATGAGTATTTATTTATTTTTTTATGATTTTTCTAAGATTTGTTATAAGTTTTCAAAATTTCAACTGATTTAAATGATTTTTATGATTTTTATAAAGTCTATTAATTTATTTTCACCATTTGAACCTTAGAATGTAATATCTTCTAATCTAGAAATTCTTTTGACTTAAAATTTTTTATGGTGGGTGCATTTTAACCTTAGTTTTAAATCCTGGAAATTTCAACTTAATCTGATGTGTAATTTTTAGTTAAATTACTAAAATTTGATTTTCACTAAAACTCAAATGTAGCTTAAAATATTATGTAAATTTTGGATATTTTAGGTTTATTGGATTCCTCTCAAAGAGACAAATCCAACAAGCCTAATTTACAATTTTAAGTTAATTATTTTATTTTCTATAAATTTTTAAAATTTCAGGTGATGTTAATAATTTTTAAAATCAAATATCTGGAATTTCCCACTTAACTCAATCAGCGTCGCGCAATGCTGATGTGGCACCATGCAGCGCTGCATGATTAGAACGTACGGTGCCATGTGGCACGCAATGTTATGCGTCGGTTGCCGCATGGCGATGGGCGAACGATAAGGTGGATGAAAAAAAATGATGCACCATCACCATCCGATCATAGATCAACCGATCCAGATTAGATCCGCGGATCAGAAAGATAAAAATGCGTGATTGATGTGTGATCAGCCGATCTGAATCACAGATCGGACGACCGCATGCGAAACAAGAAACCGAGGGCTTTTGGGGTTTTTTGTGAAATGGGGAAATTTCATCTGAATAGGCTCATTTTCATGTCAATTCACACCAAAAAACTTCTATTTTATATATTGAGATGAAATAAAATGAAAAATGCAAGGATTTTCTAAGAAAATTTCTAAAAGTAGAAGAAAATATCATAAACAAAAGATCCTAAGGCTATTCTTGAAAATTACCTCATCGGGGATAATTTTCGGTGGCACTGATGATTCGAGCATGCTCTTAAGTGGGGCAAGAAGCCTTGAAATGAGCCTAAACCTTTGCCTTCACTTTGGAATGGTGTGTTCTCCACTTGCAACCACTTCCTCATCGTAATCCACTTGATTTTATTTGCTTTTGCTCAAAAAGCAAGAGGGAATGGTTGCTGGTTGCTTTGGGAGCTCTAAGAGAATGGAATGAGAGGTGAGGAGGAGTTTTGGTGTCTCTAATTATCTGATTTCCAATGTAGGCAAAAATCCTCTTATTTTGTGAATTTTTTTCTGCTCCTAATGGATGTCCTTTTGCTTAGGGTGGTTGGGAATGGAAGGGAATCATCATAGGTGGCTCATTTTGGTTGACTAAGGCATGTACCCACTATACCTAATTCTAGTCCTAGTTTTGATTGAGAATGTTTTCATTTGTTATCTCGTAACCTTTCAAAGTAATTAGACTTGTGTTTAGACCAAGTATGTGGGATTAATCCCTCTTTGCTAGATTAAGAAGGCAAGTACCAATCAAAAGGAAATTCTATTAAATCTTTATATGAATCATCCTCAAGTTCTATATCAACTTCTTGACTTGAGGATGATGCTTCAAGAAAGAACCTATACACTTTCACATCTATGTTAGACTTAGGGGCTTCCTTAACTACCAAACCCTTAACTTTTTGTGAGAAAAGTGGGGTTAGTGCTAATGTTCCCAACTAATCCCTGACTGCTTCATATATAAACTTGGATACACTCATGCTTTGCTTTGGAACCCAGTCTTCATCACTGTCTGGCTCAACTATCACTTGCATGGGGATCTATTGTCTGGAAGTGCTAGCTTGCATACTAACCATATAGGACTCATCCTCTAAACTAGATTCTAAGTCTATATGGATAGTAGGTGTACTCCTAGTAGCAGGAACATATCTCTTGTTGGGTGCCCAAAAAGGAGGTCTTCCATCCCTGGGAATTCCTCTAGATCTGCCTCTTCCTCTACCTGGTGGAGGTTTGGTCATCCTACCCATATGTTTGAATGGAGTAATAAACTGTGGGTGGAATCCAATGTCAAGCTATACTTTCTCCTCCAAGTCTATTTTTCGCTCCCTTTTACTTTTCTTTTTCACTTTCTTTTTTATTTTCTTTTTCTTTTTCTCTTTCTTTTTCTTCTTCTTTTTTCCTTTTCTTTTTCTTTTTCTTTTATTTTGAACTTTGGTAGTTTGCAAGAATAGACTTATTGATTTTTAGGGAGATAGTAGACCACATCCTCATATATTTTGACCTATGAACTATGAATGGCTTGAGATCTCCTTTGACATAATATGAAATCTCACCACTCATGAACTTGATGCACTGGTGTAGAGAGGTTGGAACCAAATTATTTTTATTTATCCAAAGTCTTCCTAGCAAAGCATTAAAAGATGTATCTAAGTCTATAATATGAAACTTGGATACAATCTTCTAATCATCTATCTCCAAAGGTAACACTATGGAACCTAAGACCCTCTCACCTTGTTCATTGAATCCTCTCAACATCATCCTTTCTTTCAAAAGTTTGGAGATGCCAATGTTCAAGTAGGCAAGGGTTCTTAGGCTCATAATATTCATCAATGCACTTGGATCAACCAATAACGATGCAGAGGGGATGATTATGCTCGATCATCCCTAAGAGAAGGTCTTAGTCTATGAATGTGACTCTTAAGACTTCCTTAGAGTAATGTGCCACCTCTCTTATAGCAGTCAACTGAGGTAAATATATTTCAGGATGAAGTAAAGCTTTGATCAATGACTCCTTCATCTCTTTGGATAAGACAAGGGTGTCATATATGCTTAGCTTAGCTGAAAACTTCCTAAGGTGAGTGAGGACAATGTAATCGACTCTAGGTTATCTATCCACCAAAGTATCTACAGGAAGAATCTCTAGTGGAGGGGATGTCTGATTAGTAGAACTAATGACTTGCTTACCCTTATCTTGAGGTGCTACCCTAGGAGATAGAACCTTGCCACAACGAAGGTTAACTTCGATGACTTAGAGAAGTTCTACACGCTCATCGTATACCTACTTCTCCTATGGGATTCTTGGAGTAGGATGACTCCAAGTTAATCTTAAGGGGAGAACCTATAAGATTTAGGAATGGATAATCCATTTCTAAATCGGATGAAGAATGATCAAAATTATTAGAGCTATTATCATTTTCTAAACTTGGAGAGTTTTCTAAAAGAATAAAATCAAACTTACTTGGAGCCATAGCAACTGTACTAATTGGAGACTGAACTGAACTAACTGCTCTGATATCTCTGCATGTGAAAATATAACTGAATCAACTTTGACCTTCACATTTTCCTTCAATCACTGATTTTTGATTTGAATTTGGAATTTGAAACCACACTCAACAAGTTGAAGTATGCTAAGTGGGGTTCATTGATTTGGAGAGATTTAGAATTTTGAAGAGAGACATTGCCATAAGAATTGGTTTATTGATTTTGGAACCTTCATCTAATAAATTAGGATATGTTGAATGAGGTTCCTCCATTTGGAGAGATTTTGGAGATGATTTTTTTTTGCTAATCCTTTATTTTGAGATTTTGATTTTGGAGCTTTCACTTAGAAAATTTTGGTATGCTAAGAGAGATCCAAGTGCATGTTTGAAAATATTTTTGAAAATATCTTTATTATTTGTGATGATTGTTTATCACTTATTTGATTTATTTTGATTTGATAATGAGATCTTTACTTAGCAAATTTAGTCATGTTAAGTGAAGCTCAATGTGTTTGATGTATTTTGATTTGATTTTGAAAAATGAGACCCTTACTTAACAATTTTGGTATGTTAAGTAGGGCTTAAGTGTGTTTAATATTTTTGAAAGTGATATTCTTACCTAATAAATGTGGCATGTAAGTAAGATCCAAAATATTGATGTCTTATTTTGATTTGAAAAGTGAAACCCTTACTTAAAAAATTTGTTATATTAAGTAGGGCTCAAGTCTGCTTGTTGCTTTGATTTAAAGATAGGGCTCTTACTTAACAAATGTGGTATGTTGGGTAAGGTCCAAAAATGTGTTTGATTTTAATTCGAAGGTGGGAATCTTACCTAACAAATGTGGTATGTTAAGTAAGTGTGACTTGGTATTTGTTTTATTTTAAAAGAGGTGCACTCTCATTTAACAAATGTGATATGCTAAATAGAGTTCAATTTGATTTTCATGATGATGTTTCATTTTATAAAAAAGAAAATTTTCATTTAACAAATTTGGGTATGTCAAATGGAATTCAATTGTGTTTACTTTATTTGTGATTTAAAAAAGAGAACTCTACTTAGCAAATGTGGGTATGTAAAGTAGAGTCCAATTTGTTTTGATTTTTTAAAAAGAGAGGAATTCTCATTTGACAAGTTTGGGTGTGCCAAATGGAACCCAAATGTGCATTGATTTCTCATAATTTTGAAAGAAGGCACTCTACTTAGCAAATGTGGGTATGCTAAGTAGGATCCAATTTAATTTGATTTTTTTTAAAAAAGGGGAACTCCACTTAGCAATTTTAGGTATACTAAATAGAGTTCAATTATTTGTGTGTGATTTCTTTTGAAAATAGAACTCTCATTTGGCAAATTTGGGTATGCCAAATGAGATTCAAAATATATATCTTAACTTTGTGTGTGCTATTGCTTTTGAAAAGAGGGGAGCTCTTACTTAACAAATTTGGGTATATTAAGTGAGGTTTAATTATATGTTGATTTTAATTTTAATTTTTATTTTAAAAATGGAACTCCATTTAACAAATTTAGGTATGTTAAATGGAGTAGGTTAATTTATTTTATTTTAAGAAATGTGCTTTTTGAAAATCTTTGAAAGGGATTTTGATGATTGTAAATTTGATTTTTGATTTTTGAAAGAAGACCCTCATTTAAGAAATTTAGGTATATTAAATAGGGTTTGATTGTATTTTATTTTAAAGAGATTTGAAATTTTTTATGTTTTTGCAAACTTCATGTGGAGTAAATTTAAAAATGATTTTGTTTAGGAAAAGTGCTTTTGAAAATATTTTGCAAAAGACTTTTCTTGTTTCAACTTGAGTTTTCTATAATGTGGGATAAACCTTACCTCACCAAGCTAGTAGTAAAGAGGTTCAAAAGGTTATATTTTGTCATCTTCTTTATTTAGTTAGTTTATTTTTACCTATTGGAGGACCCAATAGGGATTTTAAGACATACACGGAGTAAGGTCCTGAAATCTAAAGGATGTTGAGTAGCTTTGCTTAAGGATAAAATAAGCTAAGTGCCAACGGAAAGAAAGATAATCTTGGTCTTATATAAAATATAAGTCCACTATCAATGCTTGGGGACAATAATTGTCTACTAAAGATGGAGTGAGGAACCATCCCCAGTGGAGTCACTAGAAAAATTTGCGGTGTTTATTTTCAGGATGGTGGGACACCATGTGGATCATAGGGGAAACTTATTAAAGTGGTCGGGTATGACATTGAGGAATGATGAACTATCTCAAAGCATAGAAGTCATCACCCTACAATGGGCCTAATCACCTAACAAGGATTCCTAAGGCTTGATGGGTCTTCGAATGTACCAAAATTTTTCCCCAACTTTACATGAAAAAGTAAAGCATGGTTTATTTTAAATATGATACGTTAAGTTCGTTATGGAAGCCAGCCCCCATAGTTAATTACATCTTAAGGAATGGGATCCTTTAGGAATACTCTCAATTAAAGTACACAATTAGGGTCTTCGAAGATTTTAAGGCTAGACTATCAATAAATTAGTTATGTTTAGAAAATCAAATGGGATTGTTCAAGGAAACTTATTTTAGAAGCCAAAGGGAATAAGTAGAAAATGCTCATGATACTAGGAAGCCTAATGACCATTCTAATCCATCCTATGGTTGGGCTTTATATGTTTGAAATTGAAGAATTGATTTTATTAAAGTTGATATTTTATTAGAAAGCTAGGACTTATAATCCCACAACACAAGATTATGGAAATGCCTAAGAGGTGAGGATTTATGCTAGTAGCCTAAAGGAAACAGATACCTCAGATGCTAGATCTAGGAAGCTTTGGCATAAGCCAAAGCACAACCTTAGTCTAAGCGAAGATGGGTATATAATTTACCTCCACAAGAGAAGATAAATCACCCGACTACTGGGCTTATAACTGCTTGGAGTGGTAGCCAACTAACTCCTACTATGCTTTAAATCCATATGGCCAATTCATATAAATTGCAAGATAATTAGGTTGTTATTTATTTAGAAATAGAGACTAAAGTCCTTAAACTCACTCCCTAATGAGACTAGAGCATGTGTGGTTTGAGTAATGACTTAGTCTAATGTAAATCATTTCAAATTTTATTTGTATTTGACACTTCATTTTGACAAAGGCTGTAGAATTTTGTATGCCTACATGCATGTTGAAATGAGTTATGGACCAAATCAAGAGAGAAGAGGGTGAAGCTCCATCAATAGGAGTTGCTCTCATAGGTCAAGTAGTTCCCATGCGTGTAAGAATAGAGGCCCTCATTTTTGCAAGAGTGGTAGAAGATGCATGATATTAGACATACAACCATATAATTAAGGGGTTGCTAAATCTTTTAATTATCTTGATTTAATTCCTAGGGTTTATGTGAGGCTATAAGTTATTTAGAAATAAAATTATGAGTAGTAGTTGGGTAAAAGATTTATTTTTCTCTAAGAGCCTGATCATAACCAGGCCATACAACAAACACCAATCATAAAGAAATTAAGAAAATGCATGACATTTCTAATGCACAAGCTAAATATAACATCAAACATTTTATAGCTACCACAACAAAATAAAGGCCGCTATGGTCAGATACAACCGTACAATCCGAAAAGAAAAATGGATAGGCGAGCTCTACCCTTATACAACTCGGATTATAAAAGAATAATTACAATTAAGGATGAATACATGCTATGGGGGTTTTCATCTTCTTTAAATTTTCATTTCTTCTTTCCTCCTCTTTGCTTCTTTGATTTGGCTCACTTTAAGGCATCACATGGCACATAAGACATAGTCTTCTAGCCAATGCTCATCCTAATTCCCTCATAGCACTAATCATAATTCTTAATTATAAAATTACATTTAAATGGAGAGAGAAAATCTAACTACACCTGCAAAATAGAGGTTAGCTAAATGATTTTGAAGTCAAAGATGCACCGCTAGAATTTGAAGAAGAGATCAAGTCAACCATCGATGAGCTCAAGGAAATCAATTTAGGAATAGAAGAGAATCCACGCCCAATATACATCAGTTCGCTATTGAATGAAAAAGAAACTAATGACCTAGTTAGGCTATTGACTAAATTTAAGGACTGCTTCACATGGAGTTATGAAGAAATGCTCGGTTAATCTTTTAACGTGACAGTCCACAAACTAGCAATAGAACCTAATGCTAACCCTATCAAGAAAGCACCTAGACGTTATGCGGTAGACATTGAACAATATGTCATTTCTGAAGTCAAAAAATTGATCGATATTGATTTTATCAAGGAAGAAAAATATCATACCTAGTTGGCTAGTGTCATCCCAATTAAGAAGAAGACTGGCCAAATTCACATATGCATCAATTTTAGGGACTTAAATAAGGCATGTCTAGAATACAAGTTTCCACTACAAATCTTGAAACTGATGGTGGATATTGCCTCATCTCATGTAGTCTTCTTCTTCATGGATGGTTCATCTGGCTACAACCAAATTAAGATGGCCCCTGAAGATGAAAGAAATATTACATTTTGAATGCCGATCAGAATATTTTGCTATAAGGTCATGCCTTTCGACCTTACAAATGTCGGTGCCACATGCCAGTGTGCCATGACTCGAATCTTCGATGAACTCATTCATCACTAAGCTGAATGTTGTGTTGACGATCTCATTGTCAAATCCAAATAAAAGGAAGACCACCTCTTTGACTTGACTGTAGTTTTTGAATGGTTAAGACAATACAACCCCAAAATGAATCCCCTGAAGGGTGCATTCGGAGTAGCTTCAGAAAAATTCCTTGGATTTGTTCTCTGACACTGGGGAATAGAGATCGATCTAGAGAAGATCAAAGCTATCTTAGAAATGCTACCCCCTAAAGTCTAACACAACTTAGATCATTTCAAGGGTGGTTGGCATATCTAAGATGCTTCATATCCAACTTATCAGGGAGATGTCAGCCATTCTCAGCACTTGTTAAAATGGATGCCAAGTTCAAGTGGGATGACAAGTGTCAACATACTTTTGAAGACATCAAGCAATACCTGATGACACCGCCAGTTAGCAGCCCCTATCTTGGGCAAGCCACACATCCTACACTACTGCATTAGATGACTTCCTTGATGCTTTGTTGGCTCAAACCAATGATGAAGGGAAGGTGAATGCCCTCTATTATCTCAGCCATCATCTAATCCCTGCTGAAGCTAATTAACCGCCTATTGAGAAGCATTGCTTAGCTTTAATCTTTACATCCCAAAAGCTATGGAACTACATGCTTTCTAATAAGGTGAACTTAATCTCCAGAATCAATCCACTACAGTACCTCATGATATGGCTAATATTATATGGACGGTTAGCACATTAGTCCATGATTCTCTTATAGTTTGACATTACATTTGTACCCCTCCATGTGGTGAAAGGATAAGCACTAACAAATTTCTTAACAACACACCCTTCTTGTTGACTCCCCACTTAGTGATGACCTCCTCGATGAACAAATCACGAACTTAGGGGACACTGTATTCACTGCTGGGAGATGTACTTTTATAGTGCGGCTTCCTCTTAAAGAGGAGAAGAACCACAATCTACTATCCCTAGAAAGGTAGGGGTAGGAAAAGTTTTCCTAATTCTAGATCACAATGTGATGAGATTCTCATACCATCTATCCAATCCATGCACTAATAATGAAGCCAAAATGAGGCTATGATTACCATTCTAGAGTTAGTAGTCACGCTAAGCATCCAGAGTTTTAATATTTTTGGAGATTCTCAGTTAGTCATCAACCAAATTGCTAGGTCCTATAAGGTTCTAAAACCTAAGCTCCATCACTACCACAAGTACACCATGAAGTTAATGGCTTAAATCCCAAAGCTTACCATTTACAAGATTCCTCGAGGAGAGAACACAGTAGCTGATGCCTTAGCTAACTCACCAAGGAATTGGCATGTCCAGAAGATTAGTCCATATCGATAAGGGTCCAAAATAGATAAGTCTTATCCTTTATTGAACTCATCTAGAGATTGTCTCTTAAAGGGGAAGTTACCATTGCCAAAAAGGATGACGAGTCAGATTGGAGGCAACCATTCATGGATTACTTAAATATAGGAAAACTATCTTAAGAGAAGTCACTAGCACATCAGGTGAAGCAGAGAGCCCTTTCCTACACTCTCGTGGATGACACCTTGTACCAGCGATCCTTCGATCATATGTAGTTACATTGTTTAGACAAACACAAAGCTCGTAAGATCGTGATCGAGGTACACTCAAGTCTATGCAAAGCTTATCAATCTGATTTGAAGATGAAAGACAAAAAAGACTAGGATACTACTGGCCATCGATGATCACATATTGCATGGACTTAGCTAGATGATGCCATAAATGTTAGATGCACGGTGTGGTCCTACATCAACCACCCAACATTCTACATCCAATATTGGCCTCATGGCCATTCAAGTGTTGAGGCTATCAACATAGTGGGTCTGATTGATCCTCTTTCTCCTAAGGGTCATCGGTTCATCCTAGCTGCCACTGACTATTTTTTTGAGTAGGCACAGGTGATTCCACTCAAAAAGGTCATAGCTCAGCATGTGCTCTAGTTTTTAAGGAACCATATCGTATATATGTTTAGGGTACCTCGATGAATTATATATGATAATGGTATTGCATTCAAGAGCACCAAGATCAACAGTTTTTCCTAGAGACACAACATAGATTGAAGGTACTCTACCATCTACTACCAGAGGGCAAATGGCTTGGCAGAAGCCTTCAATAAAACTCTCATCTAAATATTGAAGAAAACACTCGATGATAATAAATAATAGTGACATGAGCAAAGTTGAAGCTTTATGGGCATACCACACCATATACAGAACTCCAACTCAGTCTACTCATTTTCCTTAGTGTATGGGTGTGAAGCCATTCTACTATTAGATGTCCAACTCCCATCACTAAGGACAGCTGTGGGTAGCAAGATCACAATAGAGCAGAATGCCAAGTTTCGGTTAGAAGAGCTCAAAGGTTTGGAGGAGAGATGCCTACAAGCATGCCAAAATCTTGAGTTGTATAAAGCCAAAATGATTCAAGCTCACAACAAGTTGGTCTGTCCTAGATTTTTTCAAGTAGGAGAGTTTATTTTAGTTCTAAGGAGACCAATTGTTGCCCATCATAAAATGAGAGGCAAGTTTGAACCCACTTGGGAAGGCAATTTTGTCATAGAAAAGGCCTTCCAAGGATGATCAAATCAGTTGATCAACCATAAAGGAGAGCGCTCGATGCTTCCAATCAATGGGTTTTACTTAAAGAAATATTATCCTTAAAGCAATGTTTGAAAATAATTTTCACCTATAAAATTCTATCTTTCCATTCATCAAATCTTCTCTTCATTTGAAGCATTATTTGCTTGTTTGTGAATCTTCCATGATGCATTTTGGATAAGTATAAAAGAACCCAAGCAGCGTCTTATGCTCCATCAACACAAACACAAACTACACACAATTCTCTAATGCTATTAGGATAGGTGTGAGAGAACCCAAGAGGCATCTTATTTTGACTAGCACAACTAAGCTAGGTGTAAGAGAACCTGAGCAGCATCCTTTCTTAGTGGAGTCACATTGCCCCTGTGGCACCATTTCATCCAATCTTCAACGTGTTTAGGGTAAGTGTAAGAGAACCCAAGTGACATTCTATCCTTCATCAACACAACACAAACACATAAATAAATACACATCTTTTGTTTCAAGCTATTTTAATGTGGAAAAATGTCCCTTGTGGCACTCACTCATTAGCTGCTCTAGGTCGGGCTGACATGTTACCCTGCTAGTGCATCACCACCCCCTGCGGGACCTTAACTTGGATCACATCCTTTGCGACCCCATTTAGACACTACCCAAGTTACTTTTGAATTAGGCAGGTCCCCTTTCCTAATGACTACCCTGTGGTTGAAGAGTTTGTTTAGCAGATGCATAGATTCTCTCTTGGTCCAATAAATCTAAGATAGGACAAGGCCTCCATGGCCCCTTCTCAGTGTAGTCCCTCACAAACTAATAGGGTCCACTATAATAAGCTAACAAAATATAAATTGCTTGTGGATTAGGAATTAAAGCCTCCAATAGCACTTTTCCAAAGTAGGCATCCTATCTTTAGGGCAGTGTCAGCAAAACTCCCTATAAGAATTTCCTGACTACTCTCACATTGCGATAAGTCCCCACCTTTCAATTAGGTGTTCAATCTTACGCCACCATAGGTTACCCGTGATCATCCTTGCTTTGAAAGATGTAAGTCTACTACGCATTCTTTCTAGCGTGACTATTGCAAATTCATGGGCATCCCTAGGTCGGGTTCGGCTTGTTGCACATCCAACATATCACCCCAGCGATTGTTCTTTACTTTGGAAATGTAATTATGGTAGTCCTTAGGTCAGATAGTCCTACCCTTCGGTTGGTAGACTACCCAATTGGATCAATAAATCTGAGATAAGCCTAGCGATAGCCTTCGAGGCGGTCCATATGGCAGATCTATCAAATAAAATTAAAAGAAATTAATTTTGACTACTTTTGAGTTGATATAATTTCCCCAGCAGCATTCACTCAATAGCCGCCCTTAGGTTGGGTTGATCTATTGTGCTATTAATGGTTCACCCCAGTGATTGATCCCTGCTTTGGAGGATGTAAGTCTGCTACGCTTGCTTCCTAAGTATAGCCATTGCACACTGAAAGGCAATACCTTAGGTTCGATAGTCCTACCATGTGGCTGGTAGACTACTCCTTTGGATTGATAAATCTGAGATAGGCCTACATTGACATAGCCCCTTTTCAGTGCAGTCCATCACAAATCAACAGGGTCCATCTCAAAAATCTAAATTTAAAATTTAAAATAAATCAAACCAACCTCCCCAGTGGAGTCAAATTAAACATATTGAATAAACTAAACTTCTCCCTAGTGGAGCCATAAGAGATCTCATTAAGCTCTCATCTCTAGCAAATTCCTCCTTATGCCTTTAGGATAAACCTCTCACATGTCATACAATGCATGTGTGATCCCTTACTGGATCTCCCTCCATATCCTTGATATGGAGTTCTTCTCAAATTCTTTCTTTACTCTCTTATACCCTTGGCATAAGTTGAGTTGCATTGCTAAGATCATGATTCTATCTACTTCTCGGGTTTAGGTATAGGTCATTTTCATTAGTGTTTACAATCTTTTGGATGTCATTGATCATTTCCGTCAACACCAATATGTGTGGTGTGCCTCGTAGTTACACCACACCTATTGGACGCCCTTTTATTGACCTCACTTTTGGAGTGAGTTCTCAACCTCCTCTTCTTAGACTTAGGAGTCTTCTAGATACTAAGACTTCCCTAGTCATAAGACACATCTAGTAATTAGGTGAACACCTAACCTAAGCCTAGAGACTTAGAAGGATTAATCATAGGATTAAGCCATGCCTAAAGAACTTAGGAAAATCACCTACCCTATAACTTAAACCCAATCCATATGCACCTTCTCAAATCAAATCCAAATTCAAATCTCAAACCAAATCTCAAATCCCAATTCATGTTCCAAATCCAAATTTGAAATCCAAATCAAATGATTGCAACCCATAATCAAATCCAAAATCAAAATCCTCTTTAAAGCCATATAATTGAATTCCATGAGCTTAACCAAATCTTAACCCAAATCAACTCAAAATCAATTGATTTCTTTATAAATCAATTATTCCTTCATTTATATTCACAAATATAAATGAAAACCCCATCCCAATGATACAAAATAAATCAAAGTAAATTGATTTCTTCCCTAGCCCTTTTGACCTACATCCATGAGCTTGGTAAAATTTGCTTCCAAATCACTCCAAACTCAAGTGATTTTCTCATGAATCATTTATATCTTCATTTATAGTCCCAAATATAAATTAAATATAAATTCAAATAGCTAAAACCAAATCCAAAATCAAACCAAAATCAAATTTATACCATTTAAGCCAATTCCTTGAACTTGGCCAAATCTTATCCGAATCAAATCAAATCTAATGAATTTTTTCTTGAATCAATCATTCATTCAATCATCTATCCAAATATAAATGAAATCTACAATCATCAAGCCAAATCAAAATCAACTCGTCAAACCCAACTAGCCCATTTGACTTGAAATATTCAAATGAGCCAAAGATCATTTGAACCCTAACCAATTGCGATTGAATTTATATGTCAATCTCAAATCCATATATAAACTCAGTTAAATCAAACCCAACTCAAAATCATACCAACTAAACTCAATTGGCTCACTTGACCCAAAGTGGCCAATTAAACCTACATGAACCAAAATCAAATTAAATCCAAATCAAAGTGAATTAAGCTAATCCAAACTTCATGTCATGATTGTTGATCATCCTAGGTTAATAATTGTCATGAATTAGGTCAAACCAAGTCAACCTAGCCCATTGACCAAGTCAATACTTTAACCCATATGAACCTAAACTAGCTAAATTGTAACCTAAACCAAATTGACTGCAACCAACAGCTTAAGTTCATTCCAAATTAATTATTGAACTTGACTAAAGCCATAATTGAGCCCAATTTGACCAATCGGTCAACCTAACCCAACTTAGCCCAAATTGACTTAAAGGATCAAATTGGCCAAAATCAAAATTAAACTAAATTGATTAAAACTAATTGAACCAATGCACTCCAAATGGTCACTTGAATTTGATCCAATGCTTGGTTTGACCCATTTTGATCAATTGATCAACTTAGCCCAAATTGACTTAAAGGATCAAATTGGCCAAAATCAAAATTAAACTAAATTTATTAAAACTAATTGAACCAATGCACTCCAAATGGTCACTTGAATTTGATCCAATGCTTGGTTTGACCCATTTTGATCAATTGATCAACTTAACCTGATTTGACGCAATTTGGTCCAAATGGGTCAAATTGACCCAAATTAAACCAAATGAACTCCAAATGACATGAAATTTGGTCCAACACACTTTTGACTTATTTTAAATATGCTAAAATCAAATCCAATACCAAATGAACACTTTGCCCTTGGGTCCAAGGCATGCCATGAGAAAAGACACTTGCCTAAATGGTCATTTCTTATCCTTGGCCACTTGTTACTCATCCATTGGTCCACCTAGGCACCAAGAACACTGATCATCTGACCCAATAGGTGGTTGGGGCAGCCATGACTCATGAGGAGGTGAATTCACCTCACCTCTCCCATTAGAACACTTGGCATGAAGGACTTCTACCTCTCCTTGCTAGAACACCCATTTATCCTTCATGGCAGCCACTTCCCATACCTTTTCCAACAAAAGTAAGCCACCTAGGATGATTCCCTTCCATTCCCAACCACCCCAAGCAAAAGGACACCCATTAGGAGCCAAAAAAATCACAAAATAAGTGGATTTTAGGCCACATTGGAAACTAGAGAATTAGAGACACCAAAATTCCTCCTCTCACTCTCATTCCATTCACCTAGAGCTCCCAAAGCAACCAGCAACCATTCCCACTTAGTTTTTTAGCAAAAGCAAATTAAATCAAGTGGATTCTAGCGAAGAAGTGGTGGCAATTGGAGAACATGCCATTCCGAAGTGAAGGCGAAGGTCTAGATCTTTAGGTGTTTAATAACCTAAAGCTTTTTGAGGACATTATGGCTAACCTACATGTGTGGAGAAGCCATAAAAGTACAAATTAAGTTCCTTGACCTAATTAATTATTAATTATGAGCTAATTGCATTACGCCTTTCATTTCTTAGGATCATTGCAAGTTATTTTTCATGCATATCATTTTGGCTCATAGTTATTTAATTAATTAGTTTAAGGTAATATAGACAAGGGTTAATTAATGGACTTAACTCATATTGCAACCTAATTAATCTATAAAATCAACCTAATTTTTTTTATTGAACCAAATTTTTTAACCAATATGGGAATGGGTTAGGAGCAGCAAACGATTGAATCTCCTCTTTTCTCTAAATCAAATCAAACATCCAAAAATAACTTAATAAGAAGCTTTGGCTTCCTTTAAATGATTGTATTTGATATGATTGTCCTTAGGAATTAGTTTGATTGAGTGAAACATGTGTTTTATATCTTATTATTCCTTTCTAATCAAATTAAATGATGTGTGTCAAATGGTTCCATGCATTCATGCTTTGAAAATATTTAATCTTAAATGAATTTTCTTTATGTCAAGCTTGCATGTGTTGATTTAATTTAATATATGTGTGGCTATTATCATTAGTAAATCTAAATGTATTTTTAACAATTTTATAAATGAGTAATAACATATGAACTGATAGTAGTTATGATTACATATATGTTAGCATGTGCTTATAGCTTAAGTATTTGAAATAGAGCTTTCTTTTTTTTAATCTATATGTAGTTTCACATGTATTTGAATGTCAATAACTGTATAGTTTGGACATCCTAAGAATATGAGGCTTTAGTTAGCCCCAAGGTGGTCATTTGATTACCTCACTTTCTTGGTTTAACAATGACACGTACTTATTTTATTTCATTTACATGTGTTCTATATTAGAATTGGGATGAAATTCTATTTCACATACATAAATATTCTAATCAAATTAAAAAATATAATCTTTGCATGATTTTATTTCTCTTACTTTCATATAATTCATCTATAGTGAGATTGCAAAGTATAGAGTCTAGACATCCTAAAAATATGAGACTTTAACTAGCCCCAAGGAGGTCATTTGATTACCTCACATCCCTGGTTTAACAAAGGCATGTATGCGCTTATTTCTCTTTACATGTGCATGTATGTGTGGCTAAAGGATGAAAATCTCTCTTTTGCTAAGAATGCATGCATTCATAATAGACTAAATGATTGAATTAATTAGCCATATGTCTCTTTCCTTATTTTCTTACATACAAATTTACATATGTTTGAATGCAAATGGGTATATAGGTTGAACATTTTGAGAATATGAGATTTTAGTTAGCCCCAAAAAGATCATTTGATTACCTCACTTCCCTGGTCTAACAATGATACATACCTATTTTCTTTCATTCCCATGTCTTTTTACAAGAATTTGGATAAAGCTCTAAATTAACATGATTAAATAATTTACTCAAATAAAAACTATAAGCTTCAAATATGCACGTCACATTCATCATTTAATTGTGCTAAAATATATTGTATGTATAGATACACTTAGGATTAAGTCATATGCATGCTACATGTGATGGAAAGGAATAAATTGATGTATATCATTAGTTAGTAGTTCACTAAAATTAATCTTAGGAAGCCTTTCATATTGAATGCAATCATTTAAGGTGAACCGAAAGTTAAGATTAATTTAAAATATGTAATAATCTTTCCACTAAAGAGAACTAAATTAAATTAACATTCTTTAGAAACTGGCTTAAGTTAGGGGTGAAAGAGGGCAATCCTCTTTCTTTTTTTTCTTTTTTTTTGTAACACTTAGAGATTAAGTGTAGGTCATATGAAACAAAACAACTCACAAATTAAAATTTATTAATAAATTAAAGCACTTGAAGTGAAACCACCCTTTAAATTAAATCTTTCTACACATAAAAAATTTTAACTCTAAAGCCTAGTTAGGACATACCACATAAGCCTTAATACACACATTAGAATTAAGTCACCACTTCTAGCTTTATGTTAGGGTGGTGCATGGTTTGATGTATATTTTGTTTTGTGATGTATTATTTTAGACTGGATGTTAGGGCGTATGTTTTATAGACTGGATGTTAGGCTTTTATTAGCCTAATTATATTTTTTATAGTGGGTTGTGCTATAAATGCCAAAAGATAAATATAAATGCTCTTTGTGTGGTTTCTTAAGACTCAAGCATAATTCAAGTTAGGACAGGTGAGCTTGGTTACCCATGAGCAAGGTACTAAGTCCAAATTATAATTATAATTGCTTTGGTGGAATGTATGTTTAGTTAACTTCTATTTTACAGGTGTAGTTAGATTTACTCTTTCAACTAAAATGTTATTTTACAATTAGGAATTAGGATTAATGCTATGGGGGAATTAGGATGAGCATTGACTAGAAGACTGTGTCTTATGTGCCATGTGATTCCTTGAAGTGAGCTAAATCAAAGAAGCAAAGAGGATGAAAGAAGACATGCAAATTTAAAGAAGATGAAGGCCCCCATAGCATGTATTATCCTTAATTGTAATTATTCTTTTGTAATCAATTGTATAAGCACATTTTTTAGTCAACTATGATTTAATGACCACTTCTTCTTTATGATATCTATAAAATGTTTGATGTTATGTTTAGCTTTTGCATTAGAAATGATAAGCCTTTTCATAGTTTCTTTATGATTGGTGTTTGTTGTATAGCCTAGATGCAATTAAGCTCTTAGGGAAAAATAAATCTTTTACCCAACTACAACTCATAATTAAATTTCTAAATAACTTATAACCTCACATAAAGCCTAGGCATTAAATCAAGACAATTAAAAGATTTAACAACTCTTTAACTTATAACCTCATATATCTATTATCTCGAGCTACTTTGATGTGGGATAACGCCCCCCGTGACACTCACTCATTAGATGCTCTGGGTCAGGCTGACATGGTACTTACTAATGTGTCACTGTGGTGTTTATTTTTGAGATGTGGGACACCACGTAGATCTTAGGGGTTACTTATTTGAAGTGATCGGGTATGACATTATGGAATGATGTATTATCTTGAAAGATAGAAATCACCACCATATAATGGACCTAATCATCTAATAAGGACTCCTAAGGCATGATGGGTCTTTGAATATACCAGAGATCTTTCCCCTACTTTACATGGAAAAAGTAAAGTAAGGTTTATTTTAAGTTGGGTTCGTTAAGTTCCTTATGGAGTCAAGCCCCCATAGTTTATCACTTCCTAAGGAATGAGAATTCCTTAAGAATACTTTTGATTAAAGTAGACAATTAGGATCTCCAAAGATTTTAAGGTTAAGACTGTCAAAGGATTAGCTATTTTAGAAAATTAAATGGGATAGATCAAATAGAAGACTTATTTTTGGAATCCAAAGGGAGAAAGTAGTAAATGCTCATGACACTAGGAAGCCTAGTGAGCATTCCAATCTACCTTATAATTGGGCTTTATATTTTTGAAATTGAAGAGAGTTAATTATTTGAGTTGACATTTTATTAGATTGCTAGGGCTTATAATTCCACAACATAAGATTATGGAAATGCCTAAGAGGTGAGGATTTTAGCTTGTAGCCTGATGAAAACAACTACCTCGGATCCTAAGCTAGGGAGCCTTGGCGAGGGCTGAAGCATGACCTAAATCTAAGGCAAAAATGGGTATATGGTTTACCTCCATAAGAGAGAATACCACCCACCACTACTTATTACTCTGAGTGGCGTGCCTAACTCTTCCTACGCTTTAAATCCATGTAAGAAAGTCTTATGCTTGACAAGATGGCTAGGTAGTTGTGCATTTAGAAAGGAGACTAAGTCCTTAAACTCACTCCCTAAGAGACTAGAGTGTAAGTGGTATGAATCCATGACTTAATCTAATGCAAATTTTCTCAAAATTATTCGATTCTTTTGGACTCTTTATTTTGACACATGTTATGGATTTTGTATACCTAAATGCATGAGAATTTGATTATGGAAAAAAATCAAGAGAGAAAGGGGTGTTCTTCCATCAAAGGCTCTTATAGGTTAAGCCTTCATTATCTGGCAAAGATGGAAGCCCTCTCTTAACAAGAGTGGAATAATATGACATTCATAATATTATACATTCATTCATTCATCTAAGGGGTTGCTAAAAATTTTATTATCTTGATTTAATTTCTAGGCTTTTATGTAAGATTATGAGTTATTTTAAAATTTTAGTTATGAGTTGTTAATTGGGGTAGAAAAAATTAATTTCATCCTAAGAGCCTACCGCATCCAGGCCACACAAACAAGCAGCAATCATAAGAAACTATGAAAAGCATGACGTTCTAATGTGTAATCTAAACACAACATCAAATAATTTTATAAACTACCATAAAAGAATAAAAATCTAGTGTGATCGGGTTCCACCATACACCCCAAAAGAAAAAAAGATGGGTAGCCGAGCTCTACCCTTATACAACTGATTATAAAAAAATAATAAATGCTATGGGGGTCTTCTTTCTTCATTTCTTCATTCTCTTTCTTTTGATTTGATTTACTAAAGGCATCTGGGCACCCTGGACTAAGCCTTCTGGACCGCTCATCTTAATCTCCCATAACACTAATCCTAATTCTAATGCAAAATTACATCAAAAATAGAAAAGTAAATCTAGTACACAAATAAATGTTTGCTAAACACCATACAACCCAAGCAGTTATATGAATAATTTGGACTTAGCACCCCACACATGGGTAACCAAGCCCACCTGTCCTAACATGAGTTATTCTTAAGGGCTACAACCGCATAAAAAGATTTATATTTTTATTACTGGCCCCTTAAGCATAACCCCTAAAATATGATTAGTAATGCCTTAACATCCATAAAAACATACACCCTAACATCCGCCTAAAATATTGCCATCACAAACAAAATACAACATCATACATACAACACCCTAACTTAGAACTAGAAGTCGTGACTTAGCATTCTAATGATTGTGTTTAAGGCTTATGTGGCAAGACTTTACTAAGCATTTTTAGTTTAAGTTTCAATTTAGAGTTTGAATTTGTTTAAATTTTATTTTTGGGTGATTTCAATTTAAATAATTTAATGATTTATTTTTCATTTTTATTTCACTCTTATTTGGTTAAAATGATGTTTAAGTTTTCAAGATTGAAGAGTAGAATGAATTTCATTGTAGATGGAACTCACCCTATCTATATCTAATCCTAAAGAATCTAAGGTCCTTAAGTATCTTAATTATCCCATTTGAATTTGTAATTTATTTGATTTGATTTAGAGCTTAGAATTTGAGTTGGTTTAAGTATTTGATTGATTGATTTTTATTTAGATATTTTGGTTTCATCACATCTTGATAATTCAATGTCCTTGATATCTAATGAAGTTTAAGTTTGTTTAAATTCATGTGTTTTTATTGATTAATTTTAGATTAGATGTTTTGGCTTAATTAAATCTTGATAATTCAATATCCTTTTAAATTAATATTTAATTCTTTTCTTCGATTATGGTTATGTGACTTAACTTTATGTTTGATTTGATTATGGTTCATTTCATTTGTAGTTTGATCATATTAGATTAATTGAGATTTTATTTTGATTTTAATTGAGTTTGATTTCTTGTAATTAGGATTTTATCTTTTAATCTCATCCATTTGTCATGTTTATCAAAGTTTGGTTTGCATTTTGATTTCATACATTGGATAGTTAATTAGTTTATCTTATTTAAGTAGGTTGAATGAGATTTGATTTGATTAAATATTAAATTGATGAGAGTCTTTTAATTTAATTTAATTTAATTTGATTTGATTAGCTTTATTAGTCTATGGGTTTTGCTTAGGTTCAATGTAATTATGTGATTAGCTTAATTAAGAAGTGTATTTATGTTAATTCTAAAGGTTTGTTTAATTTTCAATTTGGTTTAATATTTGTTTAGATTAATGATGTAATTAATGACTTAATAATTTAAGTTTAATTTAGGTTTTGATTTCTATTTAATTGCATTTATGTTTGATTAAGCTTAGGTTTAATATGATTGATTTGATTAACTTAATTAGTTTGTTTAAGATATGTGATCCAATAAATTAGTAGATTAATTAAGTGTTTGATTTGAATATATTTTAATTGATTTATAAAGTTAATTTGGTTTTATTAAGATGGTGGATTAATTTTATTAAGTTTGCATTAATTAAGTGTTTATTAATTGGATTATCTTAAGGGTAATTAGTTAATTAAGAGTGTATTTAAGTTAATTATTAAATTAAATAAAGATTTATTTAATTAATGATGTAAATTAATGACTTAATGATTTAGGTTTAATTTAGGTTTGATTAGTATTTGGTGTTTTGATTATGTTTGATTAAGCTTAGGTTTAATATGATTAATTTGATTAACTTATTTATTTACTTGAGGTGTGATTAATTATTAATTTAATTGTTTGATTTAAGCTTAATTTTAGAGTTAGCTTTAATGTAACTTATTTAAATTAATTTGATTAATTAAGATGATGGATTAATTCATTAAGTTTGCATTAATTAGATGTTTGATTAATTAAGTTTGATTAAGGGTAATTAAATTTTAAATCATTAGATTAATTAAGGTTTGTTTAATTAGAGATTAATGACTTAATTTCTCACATGTGAGTGATTTGATTTAGTTAAGTGTTTTTCCTTAAGTTTGATTTGATTGAAGGATTATTGTTATTACTATCATTGTTATTAAGTGAATTAATTGTTTATTTCATTTCAATTAAGTTTGATTATTTATGATTAGAGTTTTATTTGATTTGATTCATTTATTATGTTTGTTTGATTTCATTAACATGTTTGATTTAGTTATTAGGTTGAAATATTTAATGGTTAATTAATTATCTTATTCCAAATGGATGTGATTTAATCATATGTTAATTAAGTTTACTTTAATTTTATTTGGTTTAATTTGATTAATATCAAATGATTATGTTGAATTGGTTTATTAATCAATTTGATTTTAGTTTATTTAATGATTAATTAGTTTTAGTTTATTTATATTCATTAAGGAGTTTCATATGATTAAGATTCCATGCTTAGTGTAGGTTTAGTTATATTAGTTTGATTTATTTCTAAATTTGTTAATTTTAAGTTTGATTTAAGATTTAATCATTTAATTGAGTTTTATTAACTTAAATAGGTTTAATCATATTTAATTTAATTTTAGGATGATTAATGATTGATTAAAGTGTTATTTCATTTGATTTTGATTTGATATTTAAATTACTTTTAGATTATGAATTAACTTTTAATTGATTAAACTTTAATCTTAAGTGTTTGTTTGGGGTTCATTAGGATTCAAAAAAATCACATTATTTTCTTAAGAGTCCTAGATGTCAATTGAAGTGATTTAAGCCATTTTGAAGATTTTTTAAATTTTTTGAATTTTTATTTGATTTATTTTATTAAAATGGATAATATAAACTTCAAAATTTAATTTCTCAATCAGAAGTCCTTTTCACTTGAAATTTTTATGGTAGGGTGTTTTAACTTTAGTTTCAATCCGAAAATTTCAACTTAATCGACATATATTTTGGTTTAATTAATGAAATTTATTTTTACTAAAACTCAAATTAAGCTCAAAATACTTATTGAATTTTGGGTTTGTTGGATTCTCTCGAAGAACAAATCCAATGAGTTATTGTTTGCAATTTTTGGTTAAGTATTTTATTTTTATGAATTTTGAAGTTTTAGTGATTTAAATTAATTTTTAAATAAAAAAAAAAATACATCGCCATCGGGTGAAAGCGGATAACGGTCAGAGAATGACCAGCGGTTTTATGGGCCGCGATCATAGGTGGATAGTGTCTAGATTAGATCGCGAGATCAGGCGATCCGATCGACGTCGCGGTCAAAACGATCGTCGCCGACGTATCGATCGGATTGAAACTCGATCAAGCAATCCGAACGTCGATCCAGTGAACGCAAGGACTACATTAGCCCGTGGTGAATAGTAAAAATAGCTTTTTTTTGGAAAAAAATGAGAGTTTCTAAGCCAAAACTTGTCCAAATAGACTCATTTTTGTGTCGATTTATACCAAAAAATTCTATTTTCTAATTGAGATGATTTAAAGTAAAAATGCATGATTATCTAGGAAATTCTAAAATTCAGAAAATTAACACAAAATGCGAAATCTAAGGGCGGTATGGTTTGGAAATTTACCTCGGGATGGTTTTGTGGTGGTGAAGATCGAAGCAAACTCAGGTATGTGAGGAAGCTTTGGAATGATCTTTAACCCTTGCCTCCTTTGAAGTCATCTTCTCCATGTTTACCGTCTCACCCAAAAAGTAACTATTTGTATTTTTGAGCTCAAAATGGCTCAAAGGGGGGATGGGTTCCTTTTTTTCTTTGGGGAGCTTTTGGGGGTTGAATGGTGGTGGGCGGAAGAGGGATGAAGCCTCATTTCTCCCTCCTTTTATAATGGCCAAAAATTCATTCTTTTTTGAATTTTTTTGGCTCCAAATTGATTGTCATCTTGCTTGGGGTGGTTGGGATGGATGATGGATTGATTGAGGACTTTGGATTTTTGCTCCAAAGTCCTCTCTTGCATATGATGATCAATTCAATGCAAATGTTGGGAGGAGTTAAGTGCATGTGATGGGGGAGAATTAAATGAGGTTGGGTGGAATCTATGTGGGGAGGATCCATGAGATTTAAATGGGTTGGGTTGATTTTGGGCTGATCCCAAATGGGTTTGGGTGGGTTTGATCAGACCCCAATGGGTTGGCTTGGTTTTGAGATTTGGCCCAATTTGGGTCATATGGTCATATTGTTGAGTCAAATTTGACCAAAATTATTAAAGGCTTATGGGTTGATTCATGTTCAATTGGCTAATTGAAGATGAATGTGGTCTTTGGTTTGAATTAATTTGGATTTAATTTGGATTTAGGCCAAATTGACCCTTTAGGCCAATTTGGGCTAGGTTGGTCAAGTTGATTGGGATTGATCAAATTATTTATTATGGCTTTGGTCAAGTTCAATAATCAATTTGGAATGAACTTGAGCCATTGGTTGCAATCAATTTGGGTTAGATCATGATTTGACCGATTTGGTCCTTTAGGCCAATTTGGGTCAATTTGGATCAAATGGCCAATTGGGCTTGGTTTTATTGATTGCAATTGATCATCCTAGGGTGATCAAATCATGGTGGAAATATTTTGGTGAGCTTGGTTCAATCCAATTTGGGTTGGATCAAGTTGGCTCAAATGGGTCCTTTAAGTCACTTTTGGGTCAAGTGGACCTAAGTGGGTCAATTGGTTTGTTTTATTTGATTGAGTTTAGTTGAACTTATATATGAGCCTATATTGAAATATAAATTCAACTAATCAATTTGGAGTCTAAGATTTTGGCTCATTTGAAATTTTCAAGTCAAAAGGTTGGGGTGGGTTTGGGTTGACTTGATTTGGTTTGATGATTGTAGGTTTTATTTATATTTGGTAGATAATTGAATGAATGATTGATTCAGAAAATTCATTAGTTTTGATTTGATGGATAGAATTTGGCTAAGTCCAAAGAATTGGCTTAAAGGGTTTAGATTGAGTTTGGATTTGATTTTTGATATAGTTTTGGTCATTTGAATTTGGATTTCATTTATATTTGTGAATATAAATGAAGAATAATTGATTTATAAAGAGATCAATTGAGTTTGATTTGATCTAAGGGGAGTTTTGGCTAAGCTTATGAATGTGGTTCATATGGCTTAGGAAGGGTCTTAGGATTTGAATTTGATTTTGGGTTTCAATCATTTGGAGTCAAATTTGAAATTAGATTTGAATTTGAATTTGAATTTGAGATTTGGTTTGAGAATTGAATCTAGGTTTGATTTGAGAAAGTGTATCTAGATTGGGTTTAGGCTATGGGATAGGTAATTTCCTTAAGCCCTAAGGCATAGCCTAATCTTATGATTAACACTTCTAAGTCTCTAGGCTTAGGTTAAGTGTTCACCTAATCACTAGAAGTGTCTTATGACTAAGGAGTTCTTAGTGTCTAAGAGTCCTAAGTCTAAGAAGAGGAGGTTAAGAGCTCACTCCAAAGTGAGGTCAACAAAGGACCCCAATAGGTGTGGTGTAAAGCAAGGCACATACCACGTGTATTGGCGAAATGATCAACAACATCAGAAGATTGCAACAAACTGAAGTGATCTATACCTAGACCCGAAGGTAGATAGAATCATGATCTTAGTGTAATACTCTCTTTATGCAAGGGCATAAGAGAACAAGAAAAGAATCGGGATTGAGTACATGAACTTCTCTAGGAAAGCAGGTTCAAGCTATCCAGGGATATGGATGAGTTTGATTATGAGTATGATTTTTTTTTGGGTGTGTATCCACGGATAATGAATTTGATTCAAGATTTATATGATTTATTTGATTATGAGTATTTGTTTGGGTTTATTTGATTGTATGAACCTTCCACTTGAGAGGTTATTGGATAAGAATTTGATTGATTTTGATTAGACTCACTAGGAGGTTGGTTTAATTGTTATGACTCCACTGGGATGGTTCTAGATTGAGGGAATATCCATGGATGTACACTGATTTATTTGATTTAGATCCCAAGCTCTAGGGGTGGCCAATTTGATTTGCACCTCACTTGAGGGAAATTTGATTTGTTTGGTATGTTTAATTTGACTCCTCTGGGGAGGTTAGTTTTGAATTTATTTCATTATGGACCACTTTTGTGCGATGGACTATACTAGAAGGGACAGGGCCTTGGCCTCTTAGATTTATAAGTCCAAAGGGGTAGTCTACTACCATGGGTAGGACTATCGACCTAAGGGGTTGCCTGTGCAACTATCTAGGAAGAAGGCATTGACTTACATCTTCAAAGTAGGGATTGGGGTGATATGTTGGATGGACAACACGAACCTACTGGGACTTGAGTGGCGTTGGGTCTTACCTCAACTCAAGTAGTCGATGATTAATTTGATTTATATTGATTTTGATTTGATTTAATTTAATTTGGTGTGTTATGTGGACCTGGTGTGCTGGACCCAGAAGAAGCTATGTCGCCTTGACCTATCTCGATTTACAAGTCCAAAGGGGTAGTCTACCGACCACAAGGTAGGACTATCGCTAAGGTTGCCTTTTTTTGGCATGTACTAGAAGAAAGCGTAGCAAACTTACATCTTCAAAGTAGGGATCAACCATTTGGGGTGATCTATCGATGGCGATCAATCCCGACTAGGTGACTATTTGAGTGAATGTGGTTGTGGACTCTCATATCGACTCAAGAATAGTTAATTAATTTAATTTTAGATGGACCGTGTGTGATGGATCTACTAAGAAGGAGCTAATATCACTAGACTATCTTAGGTTTACAAATCCAAAGGGATAGTCTACCTTTAGTAACCAACCTAGGGGTGCCTTTTGATTTGTAATGTTCAAGTTAGGAAGAAAGCGTGGGGACACACATCTTCTTAAACAAGAAATCATTGGGGTGATTGGTACTGCGCAACAAATTGACTAACCTAAGGCTCGTCCATTTCGATGATTGTGGAAAGAATGTGTAATAGACTTATATCTTTCAAAAGTAAAGGATCGTGGTAACTTGTTGGCAACAAGTTGAACGACTAAGGGGCAACTGTGTATCTTACCTCAACTCAAGTAATCGATGATTAATTTGATTTATATTAATTTGTTTGATTTTAATTTTTGTGTATATGTGGCTTGGCGATGATGGATCCGAGAAGGCTATGTACCTTGAGTCTATTTATAAGTCCAAAGAGGTAGTCTACCAGCTACAAGGTAGGACTATCCAACCTAAGGGTTTCCTTTCAATGTGCAATGATAGTACTAGGAAGAAAGCATAGTAGACTTACATCTTCCAAAGTAGGGATCAACCATTGGGTGATCGATGGCTAATAGATCAATCCCGACCCAGGGGACTATTTGAGTGAATGCGTGTGACTCATATTGACTCAAAAATAATTATTATTTAATTTTAGATGGACACAGTGATTGTGATGGATCTACTAGAAGGAGAATATGCCTAGACTTCTTAGGTTTACAAATCCAAGGGATAGTCTACCACCCTAGGTAACCAACTAAGGGGTGCTTTTATTTGCAATGTAAGTTAGGAAGAAAGCGCACATCTTCTAAAGGAACCATTTGGGTGGGTGTGCTTGCACAATATGACCGACTTAAGCATCAATTTTGATGATCATGCTGGAAAGAATGTGTAAGACTTATATCTTTCAAAATAAAGATGATCTGGAATTCATGGTGTGACAAGTTGAACCCACAAGGGGCTATTGAGAGTGACAGGGACTTATCTCAACTCAAGTAGTGGTGATTCTATAGGAGGCTAACACCTTAAAGATAGGATGCCCAGGGGTTGAATTCTAATCCACAAAATGAATTAATTTTATTTATTTGTTTAGTTTATTTAACATGGACCTATTAGTTTGAGATCAAGCGAAGGAGCTTATGTCATGAACCTATCTGATTTAGTGAACCAAGGAATCACATCAGTGAATAAATTCTCAACCATGGGGTGGTTACTATGAGAGGATTGTCAATCAAAGTAACCGGTAGTCTAAATGGGGTCAAGGACATGATCCAAATAGAATGCACAGGGGATGGGGCGCTAAAGGCTTATCAACACCACAGAAGATGACATGGCTAGTCATATATCCAATAGGGGTGTCCAACTCAAGAAGAAAGCTCGGGGACTCATTTGCCAGAGTGGGTATCCACTGGGTCACCGTCATGGCGAAATCAACCAACCTAAGGTTCTCATTTGCATAATCTCTAGAAAGAAGGTGTGTGGCTTGTCTCTAAAAGGATTGATCACGGATAGTCATCTTACAGCCATCCAACCTGGGTGACTCGAGTGAATGCCACTGAGGACTTAGACTCAAATATAGTCAAGAAAGGAGCCTTGGGACTTACCTAAACCTCAAATATACTCAACCTAGTTGGTGCATGATGGTAGTTCAAGAAGAAAGCAGGGACTCACATCTCTTAAGCAAAGTCAACATGAGGTAGCTCACATTGAACATACTACAAAGTACTCATTGGTTTTACAATGGCCAAGTTAGAATAAGCGTGGGACTCACATCCTCAATAAGTGACCCAGAACATACTAGCAGGTAGCATGTAGAGACCTAGGCTAATGAGTGAGTGCCACAAGGGGCTTGCTCCACATCAAAGTAACAAAATATATATGTTTATTTATGTTATGAAGAGGGAATAGGATGCTTGGGTTCTCTTATACTACACATAAGAATGGATGAAATGGTGTTATAACTCCACCAAGAAAGGATATTGGGTTCTCTTACACTAACTTGGTTGTACTAATAAGTCTTACATATCAATAATGAGGATCATTTAGTTTATGTTTGATGGAGGGATAGATGCCTCTTGGGTTCTCTTATACCTACCCTAAATACATTGTGTGATTAAAGCAAAAGATATTTTAACAGAAGAAATGAAATTTGAGATGAAAAGAAGTTTTATTGATAATTATTTTCAAACAAGATTTATGGATAGTATTTCTTTAAGTAGAGCCCATTGATTGGAAGCATCGAGCACTCTCATATATAATTTATGATTTGATATGGCCCTCTTCGGTAAGCCTTCTCTATGGAATAAGGGCCTTCCCAAGTGGGTTCAAACTTGCCTCCTATCTTTCGACAAACAATAATTGGCCTCCTTAGAACTAAAAAAAAGCTCTCTCTTACTTGAAAAGCTCTAGGACCAACTTGTTATGAGCTTGAATCATCTTGGCTTTATAACTCGAGGTTTTGGCATGCGTGGATCTCTCCTCAAACCTTCAAGCTCTTCCAATGAACTTGGCATTCTGTTCTATTGTGATTTTGCTACCCATGGCTATCCTTAGTGATGGGAATTGGACTTCTGATGATATAACAGCTTCAGACCCATACACTAAGGAGAAAGGAGTAGATTGAGTTGGAGTTATGTATGAGGTATGGTAAGCCCAGAGGGCTTCAACCAACTATTCATACCATCATCATTTATTGTCATCTAGTGTCTTCTTCAGTATTTGAATGAGGGTTTTGTTGAAGGCTTTTGCTAACCCATTTGCTCTTAGGTAGTAGATCGTAGAATATCTACAATCTATGTTGTGGTTTCGAGAAAAGTTGTTGATTTTAGTGCTCTTGAATGCAGTATAATTATCAGATATAATTCATCAGGGCACCCTGAACTTATATATGATATGGTTCCTAAAAAATTAGAGCATGTGTTGAGCTATGACCTCTCTAAGTGGGATTGCCTCTGCCCAGTTGGAAAAGTAGTCAGTAGTAGCTAGAATGAATCGATGACCTTTAGAAGAAGGAGGATCGATCAAACCCACAATGTCAGTACCCTAACACTCAAATGGCCATGAGGCTAATGTAGGATGTAGAATGTTGGGTGGTTGATGTAGGACCACACCGTGTACCTGACATTGGTGGCATCTCCTAGCTATGTCCATGTAGTCTGTGATCATATAAGGCTAGTAGTATCATAGCCTCTTAATCTTGGCTTTCATCTTTGGACCAAATTGGTGTGCTCGCATAAACCAAAGTGTACCTCAGTCATGATCCTACGATTATGTTTGTCCGGACAAGTAACACATATGATGAGAAGGTGCAATATAAGGTGCCACCTACAAGAGCATAGGAAAGGGCTCTCTCACTTCACCGGTGCAATGATTTCTCTTGAGGTAGTTTGCCTATATTTAAATAATCTATGAATGGTTGCCTCAATCACTCCTCATCCTTTTTGGCAGCAACCTCCCCTTGAGAGAATCTCTCGATGAGTTCCATCAATAAGGATAAAACTTTTTTTTGGACCCTTATTGGAATGGACTCATCTTTTGGACATGATTTGGCAAGCTTGGGTGCATTTGCTTTCGCATTCTCTCATCGAGAATCTTGTACATGGTAACTTTGGGATTTGGGCCATAATTCCATGGTATACTTGTGGTAATGATGGAGCTTAGGTTTAGAACTTTTAGGACCCATGATTTGGTTGATGACTAGCGAGAATCCCCAAAGATGTTGATACTGAATGCTTAGTGTAATGACTAACTTCATCGGCAATCAGAGCCTCATATTGACTTCATTGTTGGTGCATGGATTGGAGATGATATGAGAATCTCATCACATCGGTAGAGTTAGAGAACTATTCCTACCTGCCTTCTCTGATAGTAAATTATGGTTCTTCTCCTCTTTGAGAGGAAGTCCATCAAAGTACATCTCCCGGCACTAGTACCCCTAAGTTTATGATTTGTTCATCAGTGAGATCATCATTAAGCGGAGAGTTAGCAGGGAGTGGATGCGCTACTATAAAATCTACAAGTGCTTGTCCTTGTACAGCATGGAGGGGTATGAATGTTATGTCAAACTGAGATAAAATCATGGACCAATGCGCCAACCGTCTAGATAGAATTGGCCGTGTCATGAGATATTATAGTGGATTGACTCTAGAGATCAAGTTCACCTTATGAGAAAGCATGTGTCATAGCTTTTGGGATGCAAAGATTAAAGCTAGTATGCTTTTCAATAGGTGGATAGTTTGCCTCAGGGATTAGATGAACGAGATAATAGAGCATTCTCCTTCCTTTCATCATTGGTTTGAGCCAACAAAGCACCAAGGGATTCATCTAATGCAGCAGTATATAATATGAGTAGCTTGTGATTGGAAAGGGTGGCGCATCAAATATTGCTTAATGTCTTTGAATGCATGCTAGCACTTGTCATCCTATTTGAACCTCGCATCCTTTTTGACAAGTTTTGAGAGTGGTTGGCATCTTCCTGATAAGTTGGAAATGAAGCATCTTAGATATGCCAACCACCCTTGGATGTGTTAGGCCTTTAGGGGGTGGAATTTCTAAGATAGATTTGATCTTCTCCAGATCAATTTCTATTCCACGATGTTGAACAACAAACCAAGGAATTTTCTCAAAGTTACTCTGAATGCACACTTTAGGGGGTTTATTTTGAGGTTGTATTATCTTAACCGTTCGAAAACTACTCTCAAGTCCAAGAGATGGTCTTCCTTTTCTTTACTTTTGACAATGAGATCATCGACATAACATTCAACTTGATGATGAATGAGTTCATCCAAGATTAGAGTCGTGGCCCGCTAGTGGCATCGGCATTTTTAAGGCCAAAAGGCATGACCTTATAATAATAAATTTTGATCGAGGTTTGAAAGGCAGTGTTTCTTTCATCCTCTAGGGCCATCTTAATTTGGTTGTAGCTAGATGACCCATCCATAAAGAGAATCGCATGAGATGATGTCCAATTAATTCGTATAGGAAGTGGAAATTCATCCTTAGGACATGCCTTATTTAGATCCCGAAAATCAATGCATATGTGAATTTGGCCATTCTTTTTCTTAATTGGGATGACACTGGCCAACCATGTAGGATATTTTTCTTTCCTAATAAAGCCAGCATTGATTAGTTTCTTGATTTGAAGTGACCTTGTTTTGTGTCTAATCGCGTAGAGTGCTTGATAGGTTAGCATTAGGTTCTTGCTAATTTATGGGCTGTATGTCGAGAGATCGGCATCTCTTCATCCATGCAAAACAATCCTTAAACTCAGTCAATAGCTTCACTAAATCATTGGTTTCTTTTTCATTCAATAGAGATATATATTTTGGATCTTCTCTTCTAGGTTGATTTCTTTGAGCTCTCGATAGTTGATCTAATCTCCTCTTGAACTCTAGCGGTGCATCCCGACTTCAAAGTCATTTGGATCATCTAAAGTTTTTAAGCACCTCCTCATATGAGTTATGATTTGAAAAGAACCTATCGATTCCAAATGATTGGTGATGACTAGCTAATTATCATCATTTGACCCATTTGCTAGTCCTCTTGATTGTGAATTTCATTTGTTGTCCCATAACCTTTCAAAGTAATCCGACCTATGTTTAGACTAAGCATGTGGAATTAATCCTTTCTTTGCTAAATTAAGAACACAAGGCAAGTACCAATCAAAAGGTAATTCTATTAAATCTTTGTATGAATCATCCTCAAGTTCATCCTTCTTGACTTGAGATGATGCTCCAAGAAAGAACTTACACCTTTACATTTGTGGAAGACTTGGGGGCTTCCTACTAAACCCTCAACATTTTTTGTGAGGAAAGTGGGGTTAGAGCTAAAGTTCCCAAGCGCCTCATTATTTCACATATAGACTTGGATACACTTATGCTTTGCTTAGGAGCCCAATGTTCATCGCTGCCTAGCTCAACTGTCACTTGCATGGAGATTTGCTATCTCGAAGTGCTAGCTAGTGTACTAATCATATATGACTTATCCTCTGAACAAGATTCTAAGTCTATATAGATAGTAGGTGTAGTCCTGGTAGTAGGGACATAACTCTTATTGGGGCCAATAAAGGTCTTCCATCCTAGGAATGTCTGATCTTCTTCCACTGGTGAGGTCAGTCATCTACCCATATGTTCAATGGAGTACAACTGGGTGGAATCTATCACTCTACTTTCTCCTCCAAGTCTATTTCTCACTCCCTTTTATTTTCTTTCTCATTTCTTTTTTTTCTTTTCTTTTTCTTTTCTTTTTTTCTTTTTCTTTTCCTTTTCTTTTATTTTATTTTTGAACTTTACCAAGTTCAGAATAGACTTGTTGATTTTGAGGGAGATAGTAGGTGCATCCTCATATATTGACCTCATGATGAATGGCTTAAGATCTCCTTTGATGTATTCAATCCCACCTCATGAACTTCATGCACCGTGTAGAGAGGATGGAACACATTGTTCTCATGTATCCACGGTCTCCCAAACAAAGCATTGAAAGATGTATCGAATCTATAATATAAAACTTGGCAGTAATCTTTCAATCATCTACTTCTAATGGCAACACTATATAGCCTAAAGCCCTCTCACCTTGTTCATGGAATCCTCTCAACATCATCCTCTCTTTTGAAAGTTTTGAGATGTCAATCCTCAAGTAAGTGAGGCTTTTAGACTCATAATATTTACTGATGCACCTTGGTCAACAAGAACTTTGGATATCCTGTATCTTCCAATATCCATTGTAATGTAAAGAGAGCGGTTGTGCTTGGTCATTCCTAGAAGCAAGTCTTCATCACAATGTAACTCTAGAGTGTCCTCTGTGAGCTCCTCTTGATGGTCAATGGGCTAAGCATATCTCGGATCAAGAAGAGCCTTGATTAGAGATTCCTCATCTCTTTGGATAAGATAAGGGCATCATATATGCTTAACTTGGCGCGACTTTCTAAGATGTGCTAGGACATTATAGTCAACCTTGGCGATCCTCCACAAGCATATCCATGGGTGGAGCATCTTGTGGAGGGCTATCTACTCTTTAGAACCAATGATTTGCTTACCCTTATCACGAGGTGCCACCAGAGGTAGAACTTTGCCCTTTGTGAAGGTTAACTTTGACCTCTTGGAATGATGAATTTATAGAAGTTCTACCTTCTCATTGTCACTTACCACTTCTCTATGGGATCATGAGTTGATGACTCCAAATCAATCTCAAGATGGTGGGTGTGATTTAGAAATGGGAAATCTATTTCTAAATCAGAAGAAGAATGAACGAAACTAGAGTTATCATTATTATTTTGTAGACTTGGAGGGTTTTTGAGAGGAATAAAATCTAGAGTATCAGAAGTGGGCAAGATATAAGTGAAAGCTTTCTTCGTTGATTTCTTCTTAGATGGAGGTACATGATAGAAATCTAATAAAGCGAGGAAAGGGGTATAGTGCCCTTCTCCGCTGATATAATGCTCCTACTGGTGAAAGAAAAGTTAGCGGAGGAAGAAGTAGTAGCTAAAACGATGGATGGAGTGCTAGACTCAGATGGTGGTTGTGTTGCTATGCTATCCCAAGCAAGTAAGGTAGGCTGCTGCTGGGTTGACACCTTCTTCAAGTTGTCTTTAGAAACTTGCAAACCTTCCTTAGTGTTGGAGGTTTAAGTTTCTTCGGGCACCTGTAAAGAAAGCTTCTTGATCTTAGAGATCACTTTTTTAGAGATTTGAGATAAGGCAATATCCCAACCTTCTTTTATCTTAAGAGGATCACAAGTATCCCCAAGAATTACTCTGATATAACTGGAGGGTTGTTCTAACAAGTATTCTTTGGGGATAGCAATAGTTTCTGACTTGTAGTTGCGCTCAAGCCCGTCCTTAAAGGTGACACAATCCTCCAAGACACTAACCATGCGGTAGTAGGGGCAATAGTTAGGATCATTACTCTTGCCCATCTTTTTGTCCTCTTGGCTCAGTGGAAGGAGTTTCTTTAAGAGATTCTTAAAGATCTTCTAACTACCTCCCTCTTGAATGAATATGGCTTATTTAATCTATCGAGTAGGTGGTAATAAGATGATGGATATGAGTAATCTTGAGTATACTGTGGAGGAGGTGGTGGCCACCACCATGGCAGCTGTGGTGGTCGGTATGCTGGACATGGTGGTGGTAGAGGAGGTGGATGCATGAGGTCTCTCATATTGAATTCTAGCTGGCTGCTTCCCTTTGTCTACTAACACTACTACCCCTGACTTCTTCTTTAATGCTTTCTGGCTTGGGCTGAATGATTGGTCTTGAAAAGGTAACTATTTGGCTTCCCCTTCTAGGCTATCCACCTCGTTGATTAATTTCTCAAAGGTTTTGATTGTAAATCCCTTGAGCATGAAAGCAATCGGGCCATGAATATTCTTGAGAAGAATTTCTATAGCATGCTGTTTAGACAGCTGTGTTTCGCATTTCATACTCATGTTTTGCCATCTGAGAATATGACTCATTGGGATTTTGTTGCACCACAATGAGGTCACCCACAGTTACTCTTTATTGGGCTCCAATAAATCTCTTGATGAAGAGGTGCTCCAACTCAGCAAAAGCCTTCACTGAACCATTGAGCAATTCAGCATATCAATCAAATGCAATCCCTGGCAGACTGCTAGCAAAGACTCAGAAGAGAAGTGCATTACTACCTCTAGCATTACAACAGCCAGCTCTAAAGTGTGTCATATGCTTCCGAGGGTTTCCACCATCAAAGATCTTGAAGGATGGTTGCACAAAACCCTTGGGATATTGTACTACATCAAATTCCTTTGGGTAGGGTCTACCCTTTAGAACAGATGAGCCACCTCAACTTGCACTCCTTCACTTATTGTTCCACCATGCTTTATATCTCTTGCATGGGTATCACCTTCCTATGTACGCACCATCTGGTCCAGAGATGTACTCTTGGCGATCAACATGTAACAACCGGTGGTCGCCTCTAAGGGGTAGGTATCGATGGAGCTTGGCCTTGAAGTGCTAGGACTACTACTAACAAGTCTTCAACTCTTTTCTCCATCTTACTTATATGCTCATCTCTCTACCTCAGCTGTTGACGAAGGTGTTGGGTTGAATGAGCTGTGTCTTCTTCCTCAACTACAATACCCTCCTAGCTATGTTGATCCCTAAGGAGGGAACTCCTAGTGTCGACCATATGGACTTTCATTGAGTCCTCCAAGTGATCATCCTCAACTGGATCAAAATTGACCCTTACATCCTCTTCATCAGAGCAATCACTCTCGAAGAGTTCCCTCTTCTGGAAGTCGGCGATGATCTCATCGAGGCAATCATGTGGACAAACACTCTAAGGATGGGGCTATGCTCCGATAGAAATACATGCATTGTGTTTGTCTCTAAGATTATGCTTCTTAGGAGATGCACTTAACAGTATCACTAGTCGCTAGGAGGGTCATGACTGCTGGAAGAGACATGCTCGTGGCTACTCATGGGTGGAGTGGTGTCCCTGGGGAGATCCACTGCCATGGGGATTGCAGAACTGTCCCCTTCCCCTTCTACGACTGCTGCAGTCACTACCTTTGATGGTGGTGGTTGTGGTGGTGCGCCCATCTTCTTGGGTTGCCACTCCTTCTTCACCAAGACAAGTAGGAGGTTGGGGAACTCACCCACTCAATGGTGGAGTAGATGAAGTGGGACCCTTTATCCATGGTTGGATCACCAATGGGGCTTTCTTCTCCGGATGTTGTCTTATGCCTTTGGAGGCATGGTGATGGAGGAGAATAGTGATGGTGGGAGGTGGTGTGGTGGAGGCACACCAACTTTCTTTCAGAGCTTCTCTATGGTGGGTACCATAGAATGCTATCATATGATGATGCGGGTGCATGATCGAAAGTCCACGAGGGGTGAGGCCATGTCACCCATGTCTCTCTACTAGTAATCTATATGATGCGAGCCTCCGGCCCTCTCCTCTGATGTGTTTGCCCTCTGCTGGGATGAGACATAAATCAAATTGAGCCACTCGATCGTGTAAGCTCGAACTCGGCATAGAATCCCAAGTGCATACAACCTTCTCCCACGATAGAGCCTCAAAATGAACTATGGGGTGAAATGAGATCCTCCTAATATCTTCCTCCATAAGGAGAGGGGTGAAACTATCACACTCAAATGTGGAGAGGTCTCATAGGGATATCCCTCCTCAACTACATGGGAAGCAGCGTTCATCTCTCTCTCTGCCCTCTTTGATGTCGCTTGACCTTGCGGTTCTTGTTGTGGCACTGTGTACGTGTAGGTATGGTAGAGCGAGAGCTAGCACCCACCTCAAACGTGGAGGATACTATCTCAGAAACCAAGATAGTCTTCCCCTTTGGGGTGTCTAAGGAGGGGGTAGTAGCCCTTGCTAGAGCTGTAGCAGGAGTAATTGAGTGACCTTGGGCTGGAACAATTGGCATAGAAACTGATATTGGTGGGGTAGCTAGAATAACAATGGCCTTCCTCTTTAATGGAGAAAACTCGATCGGATGGCATATCAATCGATAAGTGCTCTGCCACCACCTCCTTGCTAACTATGGTGTGTCCCTCAGAAATCCTCACCCCTGAAACCATGGCCAAAGTAGATGCTGAGTGGTGGTAAGACTAGCGATCCAAAGTTTACCATGGGAAGGAAAACATGAACTTGTTGGGAGCCATGATGATGTACTAGCGAGGACTAGAATAACCAGAAATCTGCATTATTGAAATATAGCAGTCGACACTTGATATTCACCTTCAATCATTGATCTTAAGATTTGATTGATTTAAACCCAATAATCTTAAGGATGTTAAGTGGGGTTCATTGAAATTTTGGAGAGATTTTGGATATTGAGGAGAGTCTTTGCCATTTGATTTGATTTAGAACCCATACTCAACCGATTTAGGTAGGTTGTGGGGTTCTAAAATTTGAGAGATTTTCTTGGAGATATTTGTGTTTAGTGCATCTTATTTTAAAATATTGATAGTTTGAAAGACCTATACCTAGCAAATTTGGGTATGTTACGAAGAGGTTTTGATTATGTGTTTGAAATATTTTTGCTTGTGAAGATTTTGATGTGTGATATTTTGATTTGAAAATGGGCTTCTTACTTAACAAATTTGGTATGTTAAGTAAAGGCTACATGTGTTTGATTTGTGTTTGATGATGAGGCTTTCACTTAACAAATTTGGTAAGTTAAGTGAAAGTTAAATGTGATTGTGAGATAAATTTGCTTCTCTTTGAAGATGGGAGTTCCACTTAACAAATTTGGTATGTTAAATGAAAGTCCCAAATGTGTTTGAGATATGTTTGTTTTTCTTTGAGAATGAGACTCTCACTTAACAAATTTGGTATGTTAAGTGAAAGCTCAAGTGTGGTTTGACATGAAAAATTGGTTCCTTATTTAACAAATTTGGTATGTTAAAATAGGGATCAAATGTGTGTTGAAAAGAGACCCTCACTTAACAAATTTGGTATGTTAAGTGAAAGTCAAATGTGTTTATGATTTTGAAAATGAAACTCTCACTTAACAAATTTGGTATGTTAAGAAAGTCAAATGTGTTTATGATTTTGAAAATGAAACTCTCACTTAACAAATTTGGTATGTTAAGTGAAAGTCAAATGTGTTTATGATTTTGAAAATGAAACTCACTTAACAAATTTGGTATGTTAAGTGAAAGTCAAATGTGTTTATGATTTTTTAAAATGAAACTCTCACTTAACAAATTGGTATGTTAAGTGAAAGTCAAATGTGTTTATGATTTTGAAAATGAAACTCTCTTAACAAATTTGATATGTTAAGTGAAAGTCAAATGTGTTTATGATTTTAAAAAATGAAACTCTCACTTAACAAATTTGGTATGTTAAGTGAAAGTCAAATGTGTTTATGATATTTGAAAATGAAACTCTCATTTAACAAATTTGGTATGTTAAGTGAAAGTCAAATGTGTATATGACTTTTGAAAGAAAAGAACTTATTTAACAAACTTAGGTATGTTAAATGGAGTTCTTGTTTATGATTTGAAATTCTCATTTGACATACTTGTACATGTCAAATGAGCTCCCAATGTGTTTTGAATTCCAAGACTTTGGCAAGAAGGAGTTTTATCAAACAAATGCAAATAGAGTCAAATGGAATTCAATTTGCTTTACCTTCTCCAAGGGAAGGGGAACTTTCATTTGACAAATTTGTGTATGTCAAGTGGGGGTTCAAATATGTCTTGACTTCTTGTTTGTGTTTGTATGATTTATTGCTTTTTAAAAAGGGGAAAAACTTCAATTCTAGCACATGTGAAGTATGCTAAGTGGAGTTTCAATTTTATATCATGATTTTATTCAAAAATAGAACCTCCACCCAACAAATTTGAGTGTGTGGGATGAGGATAGCTATTTCAAAGAAAATGCTTTTGAAAAATACATTAAAATGGTTAATTTTGATTTTGAAAAAGAACCTCCATGTAACAATCATAGATTTGTTAAATGAGGTTTGGTTATATGTGTTTTGTGCCTTTTGAAATTTCTTACAAATTTTTTGTGTAAAGATCTCTTATTATGTGGATTTTGAAAAGTGCTTTTGGAAAGACATGTTATTTTTAAGAGTTTTATTTTCTTGTTCATGGGATGAACCTTGCCTCACCATCAAAATGGTGAAGAGGTTCTTAATTTTGGCCATCTCCTTTATTTGATTAATTAATTTTCACCTTTTGGGAACCAATAGGGATTTTAAGACCTACATGGGGTGAGGTCCTAAAAGGATGTTGAAGAGCTTTGCTTAAGGATGAAATAAGCTAAGTGCTGGAAAGAATGATAGTCTCTGCCTATATAAATATAAGTCCACTATCGATATTTGGAGACAATGATTGTCTACTAAAGATGGAGAGAAGAACCATCCCCAGAGGAGTCACCAGAAAAAGTTGTGGTGTTTATTTTTGAGATGTGGGACACCACATAGATCTTAGGGGGTACTTATTGAAGTGATTGTGTATGACATTAAGGAATGATGTATTATCTCAAAAGATAGAAATCACCACCCTATAATGGACCTAATCACATAATAAGGACTCCTAAGGCATGATGGGTCTTCAAATATACCAGAGATCTTTCCCCTACTTTATATGGAAAAGTAAAGTAAGGTTTATTTTAAGTCGAGTTTGTTAAGTTCTCTATGGAGGCAAGCCCCCATAGTTAATTACATCTTAAGGAATGGGAATTCCTTAAGAATACTCTCAATTAAAGTAGATAATTAGGGTCTCCAAAGATTTTAAGGTTAAGACTATCAAAGGATTGGTTATTTTAGAAAATCAAATGGGATAGATCAAGGAGAAGACTTATTTTTGGAATCCAAAGGAGAAAGTAGGAAATGCTCATGATACTAGGAAGCCTAGTGAGCATTCCAATCTACCCTATAATTGGGCTTTATATTTTTAAAATTGAAGAGAGTTAATTATTTGAGTTGACATTTTATTAGATTGTTTGGGCTTATAATTCCACAACATAAGATTGTGAAAAATACCTAAGAGGTGAGAATTTATGCTTGTAGCCCGGAGAAAATAGCTACCTCGATCCTAACTAGAGCTTTGGGACCAAAGCAAGACCTAAATCTAAAGCAATAATGGGTATATGGTTTACCTCCACAAGAGAGAATAAACCACCCGACTACTGAACTTATTACCACCTAGAGTAGTAGCTAGCTAACTCTTCCTACGCTTTAAATCCATGTAGGCAAGTCTTATGCTTTGCAAGATGGCTAGGTAGTTTCTCATTTAGAAAGGAAACTAAGTCCGAAACTCACTCCCTAAGAGACTAGAGCATGAGTGGTATGAATCCATAACTTAATCTAATGAAAATTTTATCAAAATTATTTGATTCTTTTGGACTCTTTGTTTTGACACAAGCTATGAATTTTGTATGCCTAAATGCATGAGAATTTGATTATGGGCCAAATCAAGGGAGAAAGGGGTGTTCTTCCATCAAAGGCTCACGCCTTCATTCTCTCTAGCAAAGATGGAAGCCCCTCTTAACAAGAGTGGAATAATATGATATGCATGATATTATACATTCATTCATCCAGCTAAGGGGTTGGTAAAAATTTTATTATCTTGATTTAATTCCTAGGCTTTTATGTGAGGTTATGAGTTATTTTAAAATTTTAGTTATAAGTTATTAATTGGGATAGAAAAATTAATTTCATCCTAAGAGCCTACCGCAATCAGGCCACATATTCAAGCATCAATCATAAAAAACTATGAAAAGCATGGAATTCTAATGCTCAATCTAAACACAACATCAAATAATTTTATAGACTACCATAAAAGAATAAAAGGCTAGTGTAGTTGGGTTTCACCGTACACCCCGAAAAGAGAAAAAAAAGATGGGTAGCCAAGCTCTACCCTTATACAACCTGATTATAAAAAATAATACATGCTATGGGGGTCTTCTTTTCTTCATTTCTTCCTTCTCTTTCTTTTGATTTGATTTACTCCAAAGGCATCACAGGGCACCCCAGGGACTAAGCCTTCTGGACACTACACATCTTAATCCCCCATAACACTAATCCTAATTCCTAATACAAAATTACATCAAAAATAGGAAAAGTAAATCTGGCTACACCTGCAAAACAAATGTTTGCTAAACATACCATACAACCCAAGCAGTTATATGAATAATTTGAACTTAGCACCCACATATGGGTAACCAAGCCCACCTATCCTAACATGAGTTATTCTCAGGGGCTAAGCAACCGCAAAAGAAACATTTATATTTTTATTACAAAGATCCCCTTAAGCATAACCCCTAGAAAATATGATTAAGCTAATAGTCTACAAAACATACACCCTAACATCCAATTTAAAATATTACATCATAAAACAAAATACAACATCATACATACAATGCCCTAACTTAGAACTAGAAGTGGTGACTTAGTATTCTAATGTGTGTGCTTAAGGCTTGTGTGGCAAGACTTTACTAGGCTTCTTTAGTTTAAGTTTCAATTTGCAATTTGAATTTGTTTAAATTTTACCTTTGGGTGATTTCAATTTAAATGATTTAATGATTTATTTTTCATTTTTATTTCACTTTTATTTTGTTAAAATGATGTTTAGGTATCAAGAATGAAGAGTATAATGAATTCCATTTGTATATGGAACTCACCCTATTCTACACCCTAATTCCTAATGAATCTAACTAAGGTCCTTAAGTATCTTAATTAGCCCATTTGAATTTGTGTACTTTATTTGATTTGATTTAGAGCTTAGAATTTGAGTTGGTTTAAGTATTTGATTGATTGATTTTTATTTAGATATTTTGGTTTAATTATATCTTGATAATTCAATATCCTTGATATCTATTGAAGTTTAAGTTTGTTTAAATTCATGTGTTTTTTTATTAATTAATTTCATATTAGATGTTTTGGTTTAATTAAATCTTGATAATTCAATATCCTTTTAAATTAATATTTAATTCTTTTCTTTGATTATGGTTATGTGACTTGACTTTATGTTTATTTGATTTGATTATGGTTCATTCATTTGTAGTTTGATTAGATTAGATTATTCAAATTTTATTTTGATTTTAATTGAGTTTGATTCCTTATAATCAGGATTTTATCTTTAATCTCATCCATTTGTCATGTTTATCAAAGTTTGGTTTGCATTATGATTTCATACATTGGATAGTTAATTATTTTATCTTATTTAAGTAGATTGAATGAGATTTGATTTAATTACATACTAAATTGATGAGAGCGTTTCTTAATTTAATTTAATTTGATTTGATTAGCTTTATTGGTCTATGGGTTTGCTTAGGTTCAATTTGATTATGTGATTAGTTTAATTAAGAAGTGTATTTATGTTAATTCTAAAGGTTTGTTTAATTTTCAATTTGGTTTCATATTTGTTTAGACTAATGATGTAATTAATGACTTAATAATTTAAGTTTAATTTATGTTTTGATTAGTATTTAATTGCATTTATGTTTGATTAAGCTTAAGTTTAATATCATTAATTTGAATAACTTAATTAGTTTGTTTAAGATATGTGATTCAATTAATTAGTAGATTAATTAAGTGTTTGATTTGAATTAATTTTAATTTGATTTATATAGTTAATTTGGTTTATTAAGATGGTGAATTAATTTATTAAGTTTGCATTAATTAGGTGTTTATTCAATTAGATTATCTTAAGGGTAATTAATTTAATTAAGGAGTGTGTTTAAGTTAATTATTAAATTGAATAAAGATCGGACGATCCAGGTAATCGAAGGCGGATCATGATCCGCAGATCCAAGCCGTAATCCTGTGAAGCAGGGGATTGGTGGTTGTAGTCACGGGTCAACGTAAAATAGTTTTTTTTTTGGAAAAATGAGAGTTTCTAAGCTAAAACATATCTCAAGGATTATCTAGGGGAAATTCCTAAAATCACAAGAAAATTAACACAAAATGCACGAAATCCTAAGGTTAGTTATGGTTTGGAAAAATTTAACTCATCGGGGATGATTTTCGACGGCGATGAAGATCCGAGTGAAGTCTTAGGTATGTGAGGAAGCTTTGGAATGATCTTTAACCCTTGCCTCTCTTCAGAATGTTGTCTACTCCGATGTTTACCATCGCCTCGCCAGAAAAGCAACTATTTATATTTTTGAGCTCAAAAATAGCTCAAAGAGGTGGGGGATGGGTTCCTTTTTACTTTTGGGAGCTATTGGGGGTTGAATGATGGTGGGAGGAAGAGGGGTGAAATCTCATTTCCCCCTTCTTTTATAATGGTGGAAAAATACATTCTTTTTTGAATTTTTGGCTCAAAATTAACCATCTAGCTTGAGGTGGTTGGGATGGATGATGAATTGATTGAGGGCTTTAGATTTTTTTTCCAAAGTACTCCCTTGCTATCATATGATCAGCTCAATTCGGTGCAAATATTGAGGAGGAATTAAGTTCATGTGATGGGAGTGAATTAAATGAGGTTGGGTGGAATCCTATGTGGGGGAGGATCCATGAGAGATTTAAATGGGTTGGGTTGATTTCGGGTTGATCCAAAATGGGTTCGGGTCAAGTTTGATCAACCCCTAATGGTCATGACTTGGCTTAAATTTGTTTAATTTTAATCATATGGGCCATATTGGACCAAATTGACCAATTTGACCAAAATTTGCCAAATTAGCTTGGGTCATGGGTTGATTCATGTTCAATTGACCAATTGAAGATGAATGTGATCTTTAGTTTGAATTAAATTGGATTTAATTTGGATTTAGGCCAAATTGACCCTTTAGGCCAATTTTGGGCTAGGTTTAAGTTGACCAATTGGATCAAATTAGGTTTAATTATGGCTTTGGTCAAGTTCAATAATCAATTTGGAATAAACTTGAGCTAGCAATCAATTTGGGTAAGATCATGATCTTGATCGATTTAGGCCAATTTGGGTCAAAATGGCCAATTGGGATTGGTTTGGCCCAATTGATTGCAATTGATCATCCTAAGGTGATCAACAATCATGGTGGAAGGTTTTTGTGAGCTTGGTTCAATCCAATTTGGGTTGGATCAAAAGTTGGTTCAAATGGGTCCTTTAGGTTACTTTGGGTCAAGTGGACCTAAGTGAGTCAAGTAGTTTGGTTTTGGTTTGATTCGAGTTTAGTTGAACTTATATATGAGCCCTAAATATAAATTCATATAAATTCAACAAGAATCAATTGGGGTCTAAAATTTTAATTTTTTTTTAATTCAAAAGGGCTAGGTTGGGTTGGACTTGGGTTGGCTTGATTTGGTTTGATGATTCTAGATTTTATTTATATTTGGATAGATAATTGAATGAATTATTGATTTAAGAGAAAATTCATTAGTTTTGATTTGATCTGGATAGAATTTTACTAAGCCCAAAGAATTTATTAATTGAGTTTAGATTTGATTTTCAATATAGTTTTGGTCATTTGAATTTGGATTTCATTTATATTTATGAATATAAATGAAGGAATAATTGATTTATAAAGAGATCAATTAAGTTTTATTTGATATAAGGGTAGTTTTGACTAAGCTTATGAATGTGGTTCATATGACTTAGGAAGGGTCTTAAGATTTGAATTCAATTTTGGGTTTCAATCATTTGGAGTCAAATTTGAAATTATATTTGAAATTTGAATTTGAATTTGAGATTTAGTTTGAGAATTGAATCTAGATTTAATTTGAGAAAGTGTATCTTGATTAGGTTTAGGCTATGGGATAAGTAATTTCCTTAAGCCCTAAGGCATAGCCTAATCTTATGATTAACACTTCTAAGTCTCTAGGCTTAGGTTAAGTGTTCACCCTAGAGTGTCTTATAAGGAGTTCTTAGTATCTAGAAGAGTTCTAAAAAAGGTTAAGAGCTCACCTCAATGGTTCCTTATTTAGGGATGATGTAACGCTTTCTTTTGACCCTTGACCATTGGCCGACTAGCTTTTGGTAGGCCTTACTCATAAGCTACCTCATGTTGACTTTGTTTAAGAAGATATAAGTCTACACTCTTTCTTCTTGAACTAGCCATCATGCACTGACTGGGTCGAGTATATTTGAGGCTTAGGATAAGTCCCCTAGTGGCTCCTTTCCTCTTGACTACTTCATGTCTAAGTCTAGTCCTCACATGGGACTCCTCGCATAGTAGTCTCCCTAGGTCGAAAAACATCTATCACGCCAATGACAGATTATCCTGATGATCATTTTTGTCTGAGAAGATGTAAGTCTACAAGCTTTTTTCTTAGATTGATCATCGCACATCGATGGGCACTTTAGGTTGGTTGGTTCTCACTATGTTGACAGCGACCTACCCAGTGGATACACCACTCATGGCAGATGTAAGTCTACACACCCTCTCCTTGAGTTGGCCACCCACCTATAGGCTTTCTTTTATAGGGTCCAGGATAATTCCCCTTATGGCACCTCCCCTGTGGGCACTCTATTTAGATCACGTCCTTTGCGATCCCATTTAGACACTACCTTAGTTACTCTTGGATTAGACAGTCCCCCTTTCCTAGTAGCCACCCCAATGATTGGAGAACCTATCTTGTGGATATGCAGATTCTCCCTTAGTCTAATAAGTCTGAGATAGGACAAGATTGATATAATCCTTTTCTCAGTGTGGTCCCTCGCACACCAACATGGTACATGCAAATATATAAATAAAAAATATATATTCGCTTGTGGATTAGGAGGACACCCCTAGAGATACCTTTTCCCAAGCATACATCCTATCTTTAGGCGGTGTAAGCAAAACTCCCTATAGAATTGCTACCTCAGTTGAGATAAGACCCCGACCCACTCTCTCCGAGTCACTCTTAGGTCGGGTTCAACTTGTTGTGCCACCGATAGGTCACCCCATTGGTTGTCCTTGCTTTGGAAGATGTAAGTGTACTACGCATTCTTTCTAGCGACTGTTGCACACCAATGGGTAGCCTTAGGTTGGGTTCATTTTTTATGCTACCAATAGATCACTCTAGTGGTTACTCCTTACTTTAGAAGATGTAAGTCTACATGCTTTATTCCCAGTGTAAGCTGCTTACTTAAGGGGTTAGTTAGCTCTACCCCAGGTGAACTTTCCTTTGGATTTATAAATCTAAGATGGGATGCTAATATAGCCTTCTCGGTGATTCATTGCACATGAATTAAATCCACCTCATCCCTAGTAGATTCGAGCTCATATCTCTAGTAGATATGCCCTCAACCTCAAACCACATTAAACCAAATCATATACTCTCCCCAGTGGAGCACTAAATCAAAACAAATATGTGGTGTTTATTTTTGATGATGAGTATATGGGGGACACCACGCAGATCTGAGGGTGTACTTACTGAGGTGATCAGGTATGACATCAAGGAATGGTGCACTATCTCAAAAGATAAAAATCACCACCCTATAAAGGTCCTAATCACCTAATAAGGACTCCTATGGTATGATGGGTCTTCAAATATACTATAGATTTTTCCTCTACTTTACATGGATGAATAAAGCGGGGATTATTTAAATCAGGTTCTAAAGTTCCCAATGGGGGCAAAATCCATAGTTAATTACATCCTAAGAAAGGGGAATTTCTTAGGAATATTCTCGATTAAAGTAGGCAATTATTATCTCCAAAGATTTCAACGATAAGAATATCAATAATTTGGCCATGTTAGAAAGTCAAATGGGATAGATCAAAATGAGAGACTTATTATTAAAGTAAAAGGAGAAGAGTAGGGAATGCTCAACTCGAAAACCTAGTGAGCATTCCAATTCATTCTATGGTTGGGTTTTATATGTTCAATATTGAGGAGAATTATATGTTTGAGTTGAAATTTTATTAGAAAACTAAGACTTATAATCTCACAACACAAGGTTATAAAAATGCCTAAGAGGTGAGGATTTATGCTTGCAGCCCAAGGAAACAGCAACCTCAGATCCTACATCTAGAGAGCCTTATTGGGAACCAAAGCACGTCCTAAATCTAAGCGAAGATGGGTATATGGTTTACCTCCATAAGAGAGGGTAAGTGTAAATCACTGCGCTGCTATAACCGCGTACAACTCCTCCTCCTTTAAAATCATGTGGTCAAGTCATATGATTTTTTAAAATGGTTAGGTTATTTTTATTTAGAAAGAGACTAAAGTCCTTAAACCCACTCTAAGAGACTAGAGCATGAGTTGTATGAGTAATGACTTTGTCTAATGCAAATTTTATCAATTTTTATTTGATTTTTGACTCTTTATTTTGACAAAGCCTATAGGATTTTTATATGTCTAAATGCATGATGAGCTGGGGTTATTGGCTAAATCAAAAAGAAAGAGGTGTTTTCTACCACATGAGAGACCCTAAAAGGTCAAGTCTTCCCCTATCGTGCAAGGATGGAAACCCTCTCTTTAGCAAAAGTGAAATAATATGACATGCATGATATTAAGCATACAACATTCAACTAATGGGTTGCTAAATCTTTTTATTATCTTGATTTAATGCATAGGCTTTATGTGAGGTTATGAGTTATTTTAAAAAGTTATTTATGAGTTGTAGTTGGGGTAGAAAATTTATTTTTTCCTAATAGCCTACTCAGATCTAGGCCACACATTAAATCGCCATATGAATAAGAAATTAACAAGAGACATGCCATTTCTATTGGCAATTTGAAACAAAACATCAAATAATTTATAAATCTAAAGTGAAAGAATAAAAGGTCGTGGGTGTCACAACTCGAAAAAAAAAAAAGGGTAGTCGAGCCTTATACAACTTAGTATATGAAAAATAATTACAATTATAAAGAAATAAATTCAATGAGGGTCTTCATTCTTCATTCTTCATGTCTCCGCGGTTCTTTTCTTCATTTGGATTTCTTTGCTTCAAAGCCATCACAGGAGCTTCCTAGGGCAAAGCCTTCTAGTCACTACTCATCCTATCCCCCATAACATTGATCCTATTTCCTAATGCAAAATTATATTAAAAATAGGAAAAATAAATCTAACTATACCTGCAAAATAAGTGTTAGCTAAACACACCATACAACCCAAGTAGTTATATGAATAATTTGGACTTAGCACCCTACACAAAGGTAACCAAGTCTACCTGTCCTAATTTAGATTATGCTTAGGGGTTAAGAAACAGCAAAAGAGAGTATTTATATTTATTTTTAAGCACCCCTTAAGCACAATCTCCTACAGAAAATATGATTAGGCTAATCATGGCCTAACATCCAATCTAAGCATAACATACATCTACAATAATACATCATAAAAAATATAAACCACATGCACCAACCTAACATAAGGCTAAAAGTGGTGACTTAATTCTAAGGTGTGTGTATTAAGGCTTGTGTGGTATGCCTTAACTAGGCTTTGTTATAATTTTCTAAGATAAATGATTTAATTTGAAGAATGGTTTCACTATAAATGATTTAGTTAATTTAGAAATTTTCACTTAATGTTTTCTTTTGTTTTATTTGGCTTATACTTAACAACTAAGTGTTATGAAGAAGAAAGAGAGGATCACCCTCTTTTATCTCTACCTTAAGTCACATCTAAAGCAAATTAATTAAATGAATTCTCTTTAGTTAATGTCTTATTACATATTTTAATTAATCCTAGGTTTAGGTTCACTTTAAATAGTCTCATTCAATAAAAAAGGCATCTTAAGATTAATTGGAGTTAATTACTATCACATAACACATGTTTGTTCATTTCTCTCCATCATATGTAGCATAACATATCTATACATGCAATATGTTTTGGCACTTAAATGCAGGATGCATAAATGAGATTTATAGAAAAAGAGGATTCTCATTCATTAGCTAAATATGCATCCAAATGTATGAAATTTTTAAGCAAGTACTTCGCCATTATTTGACCAGGGGAACGAGGTAGGAACCTCCTTGGTGCTACTTAAAGTCGTGCATCCCCGGGTGTCTAGACTAGTTATACCTGCTATTCTTTAATACATATGGATGTATAAACAACCATAAGAATAGAAAATCATGCAAAAAAATTATATTTTTGTTTTGGATTATACATATGGAATAAGGTGATATTTTCATTTATTATCCAAATGCACACACAAGTGTATAAAAGTTATAAGCAAGTACTTCGCCATTGTTTGACAAGGGGAATGAGGTAGAAACCTCCTTGGGGCTACTTAAAGTCGTGCATCCCCAGGTGTCCAGACTAGATATACCCATTATACTTAAATACTCATGAGTATACAAACAACTATAAGAATGTAAACCATACAAGAATTGTATTTTGATTTATTTATACATGTGAGCTAAAATTGTATCTAAATTCTAACATGGATATACATAAGAATAAACCCAAGCAAGTATTGTGCCCCTTTCAAATGAACTATACACTTTTTCATATTCATATCCTTATACAAATTCATGAAGATTAAAGAAAAGAGAACTTCATATCACATGCTCTAAATTGTAAGTACATACAAGCTTATAAATACTTAGAATTATCATTCTTCCATGTCTTATAGTTGATTTATATAGTTTTAAAATAATTTCTATTTAATAGTGATAATAGCCACACATATTTTTAATTAAGTCAACACATGCAAATTTGACATAAAGGAAATCATTTATTTTAATTGATTTTTGAAAAAAAATGAATGCATGAATCAAGTGGCATGCAACATTTTAATATGATTAGAAAGAAATAAAGAAATACAAGCATGTAATTTCATTCAATCCAACTAATTTCTAAGGACAATCACATTAAATAAGCTAATTTAAAATAAACCAAAGTTTCTTAAAGTCACTTTTAATTTTATGTTTAACTTGATTTAAGAGAGATGTGAAAAAGAGGTGTTTGCTAATCCTAATCTCATTCCCTATATGTGTAAATTAAATTGATTTAATAAGAAGCAATTAAATTTTTTTTATGGATTGATTAAATATAGTATGGATTAAATCAATTAATTAACCCTTACCTATGTTACCTTAAGATAATTGATTAAATAATTATGAGCTAATATAATATGCAAATGAATTGAAAAATAAAATAGCGATGCTCCTATGAAATGAAAGGGGCCTAATGCAATTAGCTCATGATTAGTTAATAATTAAGCTTAAGGAACCTTTTTAATTTTTCATGATTTTCTCACACATATGAGCTAATCATAATTTCATTAAGCCTCTTTAGGTTCTTAAACACCTAAAGCTCTACCCAAGATGGATTAAGAGAAAATCAGATTTAATTAGATTTTTTAAATCAATTAAACCAATAATCCATTAATTCACCTCTCTAAAAAGAGATTAACCAAAGTAAATAATTATCTTGAAATGAGATGGGCTTAAGGGAAAAGGTAGGGAAAGAGGTCACAACCTAATTCCATAAGCCATCCACTAGATTAAGCATGATTTAATATAATTTAAATTCCAATTTAGCTAATTAAGTTTATAATTAGTTAATTAATTAATAAGTAGAACTTTAGTTGAAAAGAGAGGAAAAATTAAAGAAAGGATTAGGAGGGAGGCTCCAATCCACTTCCTTGAGTCTCCTTACTATTCAACAGTGATTAGGGAGTTCAAATAATTAATTAATCATTATTCCTATGATTAATCATAATGAAGTTAAGAGGTAATTAGAACTTACTCAATCAGTCCTCCTAATTTAACAAGTAATAAATTTCTACAAAATTAGAGGAGGCGAAGTCATCCACTCAAACAATCTCAAAAATTTTAGGATCAATCACTTGAGAGATTAGAGAATAATTAAGCTAATTAAATTTTTAACTAAATTCAAATTAAGCTCTATTTAATATTCAAAATTCATTGAAATAATTTTTATTAAAATCTTCTTTGAAATACCTTTAAAATGAGCCATTATTTATATTTTTTGGATTTTTATATAATTAGTTATGAATTATGGAAGATTCAGCCTAAAAAACACATTAATTAAGCATAATTAAACCAAATCCTACTAGCACCGCATGGCACGTTGACGCGGCGCACTTTCCACATGGCACCATGGGATAGGTTATTTAAGTTGTCACGTCCAAGCGTGAAGTCAGTTAGTGGTAGACGCTACATTGATCCCCGCCATCTGATCTCGGATTGGATGGTGCATACCAAACCCAAGCTGTAAAGGGAGAAATCTCATTTAATATAGCATGATTTGATCAAAGCCGTCCTTTTCAATCAAGTAAAATGGATGACCCATGATCCTCCTTTCTGCGAGCGATGAACGATAATGTCCATCCACCATGGATCATTCGATTTAAGCTCACCCGAGCTTGGATGAACTTCAAAATCAACTTACACCATCAATGGAAGGAGACGAGCACATCCAATGGTCAAGATCGCATGCAATGAAATTTTTTTTCAAGAAGGTCCAACCACACTTAAGCTAGAGATCAATTTTCTTGAAATACCTAACTAGAGCTAAGATTGATGGTTCGCACACTTGAGGAAGCTTCACCTGTCGAGAAGCCCTATTGATCAACACGAGCCTTGATTTGGTGTGAATTGCTTTAGAGACCAAGATCCTCCTCCTTGGCATTCAACTTTGATCGAACTCAAACATGGAGTTGATTTAGAGCTTGAGAAATGATTTGGGTGGCCTCGATGAGGTGTAGTGATGGTGTAGGAATGAGGAATTTGATTACAGTGGGGTGTTGTGAAGTTGGGATCGAAGCAAGCCTCCCCTATTTCAGTTCCTCATGGGAAGAGAGAATGCCGAGAGTGGGATGCTTGGAATCACTCTAGAACTCATAGGGAAGCATGGAAATGTCTAGAAGCTCGCACGAAGTGAATTCATCAAGTTCTCATTCAAATTGGGGGAATATACCCCCTGATTTTGCTAAGTTGGATGGGCGGGATGGCCTCTCATTTTTCAGTTGGCCAGCCACCGTTAGAGCATAGGAGGTGTCTCAATCTGACTCCATGTGGCTTGATTGGGTTGGAGGAAGCCATGGGAGGTGGATCAAGGTCTGATATGAGGAGATCTCTTGGTTTGGATTCATGGGGTGCTTGGCTTGCATGGGAGGTGAGTAAACTCACCTCCCCTTTGTCCATGGCCAAGCTAGCTTGGGTTAGGTGGCTTAGGTGGGTTAGGTGCACCCTCATTTAGAAGTTGGATGGTTGTTAAGGTGATGGGAGAGTTGATTTTGCTATTTATGGGGGGAATCCTATGTAAAGAGGGCTTAACCAATAGATTAAGGCTTGGGTGGGGTCCACTTTACTTTTGGGATGATTTTAGGCTGACCTAGGGTCAATTTGGTCAGATTTTGGTCAACCACCAAAGTCCCATGGGTTGGTTTTATGGGTTTTGGCTTCATTTTGGTCAAATGGGCTCATATGGGTTCATGTTAGTTTTGGTTGACAACTGGTCAAATTGGGTCAAACTAAGGCTTAGGTTAGGTTCAAATGATGATTTGAAGTATTTTAGTTCAAGTGGTTTCAATCAATTTGACTTTGGTTTAATTTTGGCTCACTTGGGTTCATATAGGTCAAATGGGCTAAGTTGACCAATTTGATCAATTTGACCAAATTGGGTTGGGTTAGGTGTTAGTTCAAGTTCAATTGCCCAATTGAAAATGATTGTAGGCTTTGGTTTGAAATCAATTTGAATTTAATTTATATTTTGGCCATTTTGACCTTTTATGTCAATTTGGGCTAACTTGGGTCAAGTTGACCAATTGGTCAAATTGGGCTCATTGTGGCTTTGGACAAGTTCAATAATCAATTTGAAATAAACTTGAGCCATTGGTTGCAATCAATTTGGGTTAGATCATGATTTGACCAATTTTTCCTTTAAACCAATTTGGGTCAACTTGGGTCAAATGGCCAATTGAATTTGGTTTTGACTTGATTCAAATTTAGTTGAACTCATATATGAGCTTGGGTTAGGTGGCTTAAGTGGGTTAGGTGCACCCTCATTTGGAAGTTGGATAGTTGTTAAGGTGATGGGAGAGTTGATTTTGCTATTTATGGGGGGAATCCTATGTAAAGAGGGCTTAACCAACAGATTAAGGCTTGGGTGGGGTCCACTTTACTTTTGGGATGACTTTAGGCTGACCTAGGGTCAATTTGGTGGTTTTGGTCAACCACCAAAGTCCCATGGGTTGGTTTTATGGGTTTTGGCTTCATTTTGGTCAAATGGGCTCATATGGGTTCATGTTAGGTTTGGTTGACCAACTGGTCAAATTGGGTCAAACTAAGGCTTAAGTTAGGTTCAAATGATGATTTGAAGTATTTTAGTTCAAATGGTTTCAATCAATTTGGCTTTGGTTTAATTTTGGCTCACTCATATAGGTCAAATAAGAGTTGACCAATTTGATCAATTTGACCAAATTGGGTTGGGTTAGGTGTTAGTTCAAGTTCAATTGCCCAATTGAAAATGATTGTAGGCTTTGATTTGAATCAATTTAGATTTAATTTAGATTTTGGCCATTTTAACCTTTTAGGTCAATTTGGGCTAGCTTAGGTCAAGTTGACCAATTGTCAAATTGGGCTCATTGTGGCTTTGGGCAAGTTTAATAATCAATTTGGAATGAATTTGAGCCATTGGTTGCAATCAATTTGGGTTAGATCATGATTTGACCAATTTTTGCCTTTAGGCCAATTTGGGTCAACTTGGGTCAAATGCCAATTGAATTTAGTTTTGACTTGATTCAAGTTTAGTTGAACTCATATATGAGCCTAGGATTGAAATATAAATCCAACTGCAATCAATTTGGAGTCCAATGGGTTTTGGCTCATTTGAAGCTCTCAAGTCAAAAAGGCTAACTTGGGATTGACTTGAGTTTGGTTTGATAATTATAGTTTATGTTTATATTTGGCTAAAATATTGAAGGAATGATTGATTCAAGAGAAAATCCATTAATTTTGGCTTGATTTGGATAGGATTTGGTCAAGTTGAGGAAATTGGCTAAAAAGGCTTAAATTGGACTTTGGTTTAATTTTGGACTTGGTTTTGGTCATGTGAATTTATATTTCATTTATATTTGGGAGTATAAATAAACATATAAAAGATTCATAAGAAAATCACTTGAGTTTGGAGTGATTTGGAAGTAAATTTGACCAAGCTTAAGGATGTAGGTCAAAAGGGCTTAAGTAGGGGACTGATTTAGTTTGATTTATTTTATTTCATTGAAGGTGGGTTTCATTTATACTTATGAATATAAATGAAAGAGTAATTGGTTTATAAATAAACCAACTAATTTTGGGTTGATTTGTATGAGATTTGATTAAGCTTATGGAGATAGGTCCATAGAGCTTAAGAGGGGATTTGATTGGATTTAGATTTAGTTTGATTTATTTTTGGTTATTTGAGTTTATATCTCATTTATATTTGTGAATATGAATGAAGATATAAATGATTCACGAAGAGATCAATCAAGTTTGGGTTAGATTGGGTGGAGGTTTGGCTTAGTTTATGAGAAAGGGTTATATAGTTTAGGAAGGAATTTTGATTTCAGATTTGATCTTGGGATTGAATTATTTAGTATGGAAATTGGATTTGGATTTGGTAAATGATTGAGGGATTGAATTGATCTTTTAGAAAATCATATGAATTGAGATTGATTTGAATTTGGTTGAGGCTAAGTCCATAGGATGAAATCAAAGGGCTTCGGAAGAATGTTGATCTTGGATTTGATTACTAGTTTCAATAATTTGGTTTGGAATTTGGATTTATATTTGGTATTTGAGTTGGACTTGAGGTTTGGTTTATGGAAGAAATCATGGATTAGATTTAGGCTATAGGGTAGGCAAGTTTTTCTAAGTCCCTAAGGCATAACCTATTCTTATGGCTAACCCTTCTAAGTTTATAGGCTTAGGTTAAGTGCTCACCTAATCACTAGAAGTGTCTTAAGACTAAGGAGCTCTTAGTGTCTACAAGAGTAGCTCTTAGTGTCTACAAGAGTCCTAGATCTATGATGAGAAAGTTGAGAATTCACTCTAAAAGTGAGTTCAGTAAAATCAAATCAAATTCTCATCCCCAGTGGATGCCTACCAAGCAAATCTAACCAAACCCCAATCCCATATTGGATACCTCCATGAAATCAAACTCATATAACCCAAGCATGCTACCCTAGTGAAAGGTTCATGCACCCATCCCCGGTGGATTATAGAGTATAATCCCCAGTGGAACTTCTTCCCCAAATCATATGATCAAATTCAAACCCTTATCCCTGGATAACCCGAACCTACTTCCTCTGCGGAAGGTTCACATACCCGATCCCTCATTGGATCCCTCTTCCTCTCATATACCCTTGGCATAAGTTGAGTTGCATTGCACTAAGATCGTGATTATATCTACATCTCAGGTTTAGGTATAGATCATCTTCAATAGCTTTTGTAATCCTTCGAACATTGTTGATCATCTCGGTCAACGCCAATGCATGTGTTGTGCCTTGTCAGTTACACCACACCTATTGGGGTCCTTTTGTTGACCACTTTTAGAGTGAGTTCTCAATCTCCTCAGCATAGATCTAGGACTCTTATAGATACTAAGAGCTCTTTATTCTTAAGACACTTCTAGTGATTAGGTGACACTTAACCTAAGCCTAAAGACTTAAAAGGTCTAGTCATAGGAGTGGGTTATGCCTTAGGGACTTAAGGAGACTTTCCTACCATATAGCCTAAACTCAATCCATGCTTTCCTTCTCAAGTCAAACTATAAATTCAAATTCCTAATTCAAAATCAAATTTCCAAATTCATAATCAATCTCATGATCAAATCCAAAATCAAAATCCTTCCTAAGCCCTATGATTTTATCTTATAGACTTAGCCTTAGCCAAATTCAAATCAATCAAATTCAATTAATTTTCTCCAAAATCAATTCAATCCCTCAATCATTTATTAAAATTAGATCCAAATCTAAATCCCAAATCAATTGATTGGAACCCAAAATCAAATCCAAGCTCCAAAATCTTTCCTGAGCCATATGATCCACTTTCATAAGCTTAGCCAAAATTCCCTTTAAACTAAATCAAAATCAATTTATTTCTTTCTAAATAATTTATTCCTTTATTTATATTCACAAATATACATGAAATATAAACTCATGATCAAAACCAAATCAAACTAAATCAAATCAAGCCAGGACCCCTCTAAAGCTATATGGACCTACCTCTATGAGCTTATCCAAATCTTAACCCAAATCAACCCATAATCAATTTATTTCCATATAAATCAATTATTATTTCATTTATATTCACAAATATAAATGAAACTCACATTCCCATAATCAAAATTAAATCAAACTAAATTAATTTCCTTCTAAACCCTTTCGACCTTCCTCCATGAACCTAGTCAAATTTGCTCCCAAATCACTCCAAACTCAAGTGATTTTCTCATAAGACATTTATATCTTCATTTACATTCATAAATATAAATAAAATATAAACTCAAATAGCCGAAACCAACTCCAAAATCAAATTAAAACCCAATTCAAGCCCTTTAAGCCAATTCCTTGAACTTAGCCAAAACCCACCTAAATCAAGCCAAAATCAATGGATTTTCTCTTAAATCAATCATTCCTTCAATCATCTATCCAAATATAAAAACCTACAATCATCAAGCCAAATTAAAATCAACTCAAGTCAAGCCCAACTTAGCCCTTTTGACTTGAAAATTCCAAATGAACCAAAACCAGCCATATCCCAAATTGATTGTAGTTGGATTTATATTTAATCCTAGGCTCATATATAAATCCAACCAAACTTAAATCAAACTAAAACCAAGCCAATTGACCCATTTAGGTCCATTTGACCCAAAGTGGCTTAAAGAACCCATTTGAACCAAGTTCTAATCTAACCCAAATTGGATTGAACCAAGCCCATCCGAACCTCATATCATGATGAACAATCACCCTAAAGTGATCAATTGCCATGGATTGGGTTAAACCAAGTCAACTTGGTCATTTAACCAAGTTAATCGTTAGCCCACATGAAACCCAAATTAGCCAAAACTCACCATACACCAAATTGATTGAAACCATTGATTCACACCAACTCATAATCAATGATTGAACATGACTTGACCATCATTTGAGCCAAACCAAACCCAATTGGTCATTTGACCCAAGTTGACCCAAATTGACCTAAAAGGCCAAAATGGGTCAAATCATGATCCAACCCAAATTGATTGCAACCAATAGCTCAAATTCATTCCAAATTCATTATTGAACTTGAACAAAGCTCCAATTTGACCAATTGGACCCGACCTGGCACAATTGACCAGCCAAATTGACCTAAAGGATCAAATTGGCCAAAAATCTAAAGTAAATCCAAATTGATTCAAACCAAAGCTTATAATCATTTTTAAATTAACCAATTGAACTTGAACCAACAACCCAAGAATTTTTTGGTCAATTGATCAACTTGACCCAATTGACCTATATGAATCCAAATGAGCCAAAATCAAACCTAGGCTAAATTGATTGAAACCACTTAAATTAAAATACTTCAAATCAATATTTGAACCTAACCCAAGCCTTGGTTTGACCCAATTTGACTAATTGGTAAACCTAACCCAACATGACCCAAATTAATCCATTTGACCAAATTTAGCCAAAACTCATGAAACCAACCGATAGGACCTTGCAAGATGACCTAACCTAACCCAAACCCATCCTAAGTCAGTCCCAAAATTAGCCCAAACCCAATTAGAGGCAAACCCCCCTTGAATATTCCTCATCATGTGGAATTTTGCCAAAATTAGAAAAATCCACTTTCATATCTCCTTTGGCAGCTATCAAACAAATGGGGCATCACCTAAGCCGCCTAGCCCACCCATAGTGGGCTAGGCTTTTCATTGACCAAAAGGAGGTGAGCTAACTCACCTCCCTCCCAAATCGAGAACCTATGGACAAAGGAAGAAGCCATCAGTCCACATCATGCCTTGATGCACCTCCCATGCTTTCCTCCACTTATGGCATGCCATGTGGACTCGATTGTGCCCCTCCGGCACTCTAAAGTCAATGGCCAAATTAGGAAAGCAATCAGGGTGTATATACCCCTCAATTCTCATAGAAAATGAACTCATTCATTTTGTTGGAGCTCCCAAAGAGAGAAACAAAACTCCTTAGCAAGCTCTCGAGCGATTCCAAGCCTTCCCCACTTTAATTTCCTCTTCCCATGCAGAACCAAAATAGGGGAGCTCATCCTTGATTCCAACTTCCTCATTTCTCAACCAAAACTCAATTGCTCTTACACACACCACATCATCAAAGCCACCCAAGTCATTTCCCAAGCTCCAAAGCCACTAGAGGATGGACTTAGACATCCAAAGCTCGATCCTTGGCATTCGAGCAATCTAAGTTGAACCAATCCAATTATCATTCAATAGGGCTTCTTCTCAACAAGATGAAGCTTCCTCAAGCATGCAAACTGTCGGTCTTAGCTTCGGTGAGGTATTTTCCATGAAACTGAGCTTCAACTTAAAATGGGTTGGAGCTTTTAAAGAAAAGTTGCATGTGAGCCGATCTAGTTGGATCTTGTGATCTCTGCGAAGATGTGGGTTTTTGAGTGAATAGCTCGGTGAGCTATGATCGGCGATCCATGGCGGGCAGTCTCATTTATCGCCTAGAAGAGAGATCACAAGATGTCCATTCCACATGATTGGAATGGACGTCTCATATCATATCATGCTAGATCCTGATTCAAAATTTTAACCGAGTTTGATCGCATCATGATGTGAGAGATCGGATGGTGGAGATCAATACCACATCTCGCCGCCAGTTGAGTCAGCCAACGGATGTGACTACTTAATTAGCCAATCCCTCGATGCCACATGAAAAGCATGTCACATCAGTACGCCATGTCGCGCCAATTAGATTAAGGCTTAATTAGGTTAATTAATTGATTTTAAGGTAGAAACTTCCATAATTCATAATTAATTATAGAAAAATCTAAAAAATATAAACAATGGCTCATTTTAAAGATATTTCATAGGGAATCCATTAAAATTATCTTTAATTAATTTTGAGTAGTAATTTGGGCTTACTTAAAGTTTAATTAAAAAGTTAATTACCTTAATTACTCTTTAATTAATTAACCAATTAACTTCAAACTTTTTGAGATTGTTTAGGGGATGACCTCTGCCTCTCCTATTTTCCTTAGGATTTATTATTTAATTAATTGGGAAAATTAATTGATTAAGACATAATTACCTTTTTTAACTTAATTAAGTGATAATTAAGAATATGAATAGTAACTTACTTAATTAATTGGATCATTTCTCACTGTTTAATAGTGAGGAGGCTTAGGGAATTGGATTGGGGCTTCTTTCCTAATCTTTTTGCTAAGTTTCCTTCCCTTTTACAAGATAAACTAATTAAGGATTAATGGATTAATTAATTACTTAATTAGTTTAATTAATGCTTAAAATACATATGAACTAATTAATTCATGGGTAGATCTTTAGGTGGTTAATAGCCTAAAGAGATTTAATAAAATTATGCTTTGCCCACATGTGTGAGAAAATCATAAAAGTAATTAAGTAAGTTTCTTAAGCTTAATTAACTATTAATGTGAGTCAATTGTATTAGGCCCTTTCATTTTATAGGACCATTGCTAATTTACTTTTAAATTCATTTGTATATTACATTGGATCATAATTATTTAGTTAATTACTTTAAGATAACATATGTAATGGTTAATTAGTTGATTTAATTCATATCTTAACTTAATTAATCCATAAAATCAACCTAACTACCATTTCTTTAAATCAAATTAACTTACAAACATGGGATGGGATTAGGATTAGCAAACTTCTTTCTATCTTTCTCTCTCTTTCCTTAAATCAATTCAAACATGAAATTAAAAGTGATATTAAAAAGCTTTAGTTTATTTTAAATAATTTTATTTGATGTGATTGTCTTTATGAATTAGTTTGTTTGAATGAAACATGTGTTTTATGTCTTCTTATTCTTTTTCAATCATATTAAATGATGTGTGTCATGTGATTTCATGCATTCATGTTTTCAAAATGTTTAAATTTAAATGACTTTTCTTATGTTAAGCTTGCATGTGTTGATTTAATCTAATATGTATGTGGCTATTATCATTATTAAATCAAAGTTATTTTAAAAAAGTTTACAAGTCAACTATAATATTTGGAGTGATAATAGTTATAGATATCTATATGCTTGCATATGTCTATGACTTAGAACATGTGATATGGAGTTCTCCTTCCATAATCTATATGGATTTATATAAAGTTTGAATGTTAATAAGTGTATTGCCCATTTGAAAAGGACACAACATTTGTTTGAATTCATTCATATATATTTCTATGTTAGAATTTAGATAGAACTTTAGCTCACATGTATAAATAATTCAATTGAGAGAAATACAACTTTTGCATGAATTTTTTATTCTTGTAGTCATTTGTACATTCATGTATATTCAAGAATAGTGGGCATATCTAATATGGACATTCCAGGGATGCAAGGCTTTAAGTAGCCCCAATGAGGTCTTTACCTGACTCCCTTGGTTAACAATGGTGAAGTTCTTGCTTAAAACTTTTATACACTTGTATGTGCATTTAGCTAATGAATAAAAATATCCTTTTTCAACTTTAGCTCACATGTATAAATAATTCAATTGAAAGAAATACAACTTTTGCATAATTTTTCATCATTGTAGTCACTTGTACATTCATGTGTATTCAAGAATAGTGGGTATATCTAGTCTGGATATTCTGGGGATGCAAGGCTTTAAGTAGCCCCAAGGAGGCCTTTACCTCACTCCCCTAGTTTAATAATGGTGAAGTACCCGCTTAAAACTTTTATACACTTGAATGTGCATTTAGCTAGTGAATGAGAATCCTAATTTCTATAAAATATAGTTATGCATCTTTCATTTAAAGTGTGCTAAAAGAAATATGTTGTATGTATAGTTATACTTAGGATCTAATCATATGCATGTCACATATGATGGAAAGGAATAGTTGGACATGTGTCATGTGATAGTAATTCAATCAAATTAATCTTAAGATGCCTTTCATATTAAATATGATTATTTAAAGTGAACCTAAACTTAGGATTAATTTAAAATATGTAATAAGCCATTTACTAAAGAGAATTTGTTAATTAATATGCTTTAGAAATGACTTAAGGTAGGGATGAAAGAGAGTAATCCTCTCTTTTCCTTCTCTTTATGACACTTACTTGCTAAGTGTAACTCAAATGAAATAAAAGAAAATACTAAGTAAAATTTTCAAATCAATTAAACCACTTAAAGTGAAACCAACCTCTTAAATTAAATTCTTTCACACTTAGAAAATCATAACCTTGATGCTTAGTTAAGATATACCACATAAGCCTTAATATACACACATTATAACTAAGTCACCATTTCTAGCCTTATGTTAGGGTGGTGCATGGTATGATATATGTTTGGTTTAATGATGTATTATTTTAGACTCGATGTTAGGGTGTATATTTTATAGACTGGATAGTGGACCGTGATTAGCCTAATCATATTTTTGTATGGGATTATGCTTAAGGGGTGCTTAAAATAAATATAAATGATATCTTTTGTAGGTTGCTTAAACCCCTAAACATAATCCAAGATAGACAGGTGGGCTTAATTACCCATGTGTAGAGTGCTAAGTCCAAATTATATATATAGCTACTTGGGATTGTATGTGTATTTAGCTAACACTTATTTTGCAAGTGTAGTTAGATTTACTTTTCCTATTTTTAATATAATTTTGTATTAGGAATTAGGATTAGTGTTATGGGGGGATTAGGATGAGAAGTGACTAGAAGGCTTTATCCTGGGAGGCCCTATGATGCCTTTGAAGCAAGCATATCCAAATCAAAGGAGGAAAGAAGTGAAGTCAAGAAGAATGGAGACAAGAAGACAGTCATAGAATTTATTCATTTGTAAATTGTAATTATTTTTTCATATTTCAGGTTGTATAAGGGAAGAGCTTGGCTGCCCATTTCCTCTTTTCATGTTGTACGGCGGTGCCCGACTGCACTGACCTTTTATTCTTTTACTTTAGAGTTATAAAATGTTTGATGTTATGTTTAGTTTATGCATTAGAAATAGCATGCCTCTTCATAGTTTATTTATGATTGGTGTTTGTTGTATGGCTGGATACAATTAGGCTCTTAGGAAAAAATTAATTTTTTGCCTCAACCATAACTCATAACTAAAGTTTTTAATAACTCATAATCTCACATTTAGGTATTAAATCAAGATAATTAAAATATTTAGCAACCCATTAGCTGAATGTTGTATGTTTAATATCATGCATTCATATTGCTTCACTCTTGCTAAGAGAGGGTTTCCATCCTTGCATGATAGAGAAAGACTTGACCTTTGAGGGTCTCCTTTGTGGGGAAAACATCTCTTTTCCACTAATTTAGCCCATAATCCATTTTCATCATGCATTTAGATAATGAAAATTCTATGGCCTTTGTCAAAATGAAGTGTCAAAAGTCAAATAAAATTGGAAAAGATTTGCATTTATAGATTAAGTCATTGCTCATACCACTCACTCTAATCTCTTAGAGAGTGGGTTTAAGGACTTTAGTTTCTTTCTAAATAATAACAACCTAACTATGTTGCAAAATCATATGACTTACCTACATGATTTTAAAGCATATGAGGAGTTAGCTGGCTGTCAATCCATATAATTATAAGTCCAACAGCTGGGTAATTTATTCTCTCTTATGGAGGTAAACTATATACCCACTTTCGCTTAGATTTAGGTCATTCTTTGGCTTATGCCAAGGCTCCCTAGATTTAGAATATAAGATAGTTATTTTCCTTCGGGCTACAAGTATAAATACTCACCTCTTAGGTATTTTCATAATCTTGTATTATTGGATTATAAGCCCTAATAATCTAATAAAATTTAAACTCTAATAAAATAATCCTCTTCACTTTCAAAATTATAAAGTCCAACCATAGGATAGATTAGAGTGCTCACTAGGTTCTAGTATCATGAGGATTTCTTACTTATTTCCTTTGGCTTCAATAATAAGTCTTCTCCTTGATCTTTCCCATTTTATTTTTCAAACATAACTAATTTATTGATAGTTTTATCCTTAAAATTTTTGGAGATAATAATTACCTACTTTAATCGAGAGTATTCCTAAGGAATTCACCTTCCTTAAGATGTAATTAACTATGTGGGCTTCCCCCTATAGGGAACTTTAGAATCCGATTTAATATAAACCATACTTTACTCATCCATATAAAGTAGGAGAAAAATATCTGGTATATTTGAAGACCCATGATGCCTTTGGAGTCCTTATTAGGTGATTAGTTCCATTGTAGGGTGATGATTTTCATCTTTTGAGATGGTACATCATTCCTTAATGCCGTACTAGATCACTTCAATCAGTACCTCCTCAGATGCATGGTGCCTCCCATATACATCTAAAAAATAAACACCACAATAACCTACTTTTTGTAGACTATAAATTAGATGTTTATATGTACAAGAGTGGTTGAGGATAAGGTGTCATAGTTAAATAATGAGGGATGCTACAGTTGACATATTCTAACAATACAAGTGTCATAATGTGTGATATGTGTACCCTATAAATATAAAGGTTGTGGATCAGCATTCCATCATGACATGGGCGTAACAAATGATATCTCTTGGTACACTGGAGATCTTGATTCATATACAAAAAATGTGTGGTGTACTATTTACTTTTTTTATTTAAAGAGGCTATGTGGCTCTTCCCAAAATGGCTAGAATTAATGACAATGAATGTTGATGAAATCTTATAGATTTGAGGAGCAAACCAAATTAGGTATAAGTAAGAGAACCATAAATACATGCCGGAAGTTAATCATATTAGTGTCCTTGATGATCTGGTCAACCTTGGCCTAAAAGGAATTGAATATTAAGTCTTTTGGTATTCAAATGTTAAAGAAGATTCATACTCCATCCAATACTTTAGAAATATCATGGCTTAGTGCTTTTTTACTTTTTAGGTTCTAAATCTAGTAGCTAGGACTAATATATTAATTGTGCCATATTTTAAATTTCTCTTGAATGAAGCATGAAATAAGACATTACATTTATGTTTCTTATTTTTGTTAGTTGACTTAAAAAGGGGCCTCAAATGATTCATAAACTAGCCATGCATCATATCCTAGCTAAATAAAATGTTTATTCTATTATATTGGGAATGAAATTATTAACCATTCATTCTTAGATTTTCATTTTTAACATATCTAATGAAACATTATCTTATTTTTGACACACTTTTCTATTTAGTCAAATAGGGCTTCAACTAATAAATTAGACTAAAAGAAATGTGTGGGAGGCAATCCATCATCATTTTTATCTTATTACTATATATTATCTTATATGTAATATTTAGAAAGATCATAATGATAAATTTTATAGTAATACCATTTATAACAACTCTATTATCTTATGTAAAGTTTCAATTGAGAAGTAAACTTAAATATTATACTTTTCCAACTAGCTTTAATGATTTTACAATTACAATAGTTAATCCTCTACTCGATAGTCTATATTGGATATTTTTATTTTTGTGCTTCTTATGCTTCTACACATTACTCTCTACTTTGTATTCCTTTAGTGACTAACTAGAAGTTTGACTTTAAAATTTTATCTTATTTTAATTTCTACTAATTATTTTTTATGATTATTGACATCCCTATTAGTGGGGTCCTTTGAGACCTCTTCTTATGGTTGTGAGAGTATTCAATGACAGCCTCTAATCTTGCTTCTTTATTTACCTTATGGTTCCATTTAAAGGCCTATTGGTCATTATGCATTCATCAACTTTCTCCTTTGTTACTCTTTTTTATCAAGATTTTTATTAGAATTTGACAAAAATAAATATCCAGTGGTCTCATATTTCGCTCAGTTGGATGCACACTCCTCAACGTTGACTTACTCTAAATTTAATCTACTTCATTTTCTTATGATGTCCCATCATATCATATCATATCATAAATATTATTTATTATTTTTAGTCATCTTATGCATGACTTCTTCGTATATTGAATGAATGCTCTATCAACAATATTTAGAGTTCAAATTTCCTATTTTTTTAATCTCCAATCTTCTCTAATTTTATTGACATGCTAGATCCCAACACTCCAACAAGTTTATTCTTGACCCTTTTAACTGACCCCTTCCATCTCTATTTTAATTATTTTAATTCAATTTAAATCCCTTATCTCAATTTTTTTTTTTTTAAAAAAAAACCTTGAGAAATGCCACAATTCCCATTTTCTCACAACCAAATCAAAGAAATCTCACGTGCTTCTCCCACGCCATCGCGTTGCCTCTATTATACGGTGCTTTCATTTTAAACTGACCCTTTTATACCGCAACGCTTTCATACGGGTGGCCGCAGCGTCATGGCATGGCCACTGAGATCGATGTCGCTGCCCTGTGGCCTACGGTGCTTTAATTTTTAATTCTTTGAGACTTTATTAGCTGTACTGTGCCATCGTCCAACCTATATATATATATATATATATATATTAGCTGTACTAAACGTATGACCATAAATTTCCCATTTATAATAGTCGTTATCTTCTACAACAGTGTTTCAACCGCTGGACCATTTTATTTTGTTTTATTATAGATTTTGTATAAACTTAAAATTGAAAATATCTTCTCAAATCTTATTAGGCAATATAATATGGTTATAGAATTGACCCTAATACACATTTTATACGCTCACGGATCATCTTATTGAGAGCGAGGCTCTCAATCTACGGGCCCGCAAATCTCGCGTCATTAAAATGATCCTAACGAAGATAAATTTCTATAATATAAGGGACTGTTTGGGATGTATCTTTTATCTATGATATATTTATATTATCTTTAAGAAAATTCCTATTTATGATACATTTTTAGTATATTTTTAAAAGTAAATTGCATTATTTTTAAAGTTAGTCAAAATAATTTTTATATTTTCAGTTTTTTTTAAATTAATTATCAATGATAAATGTATTTTATTTTAAATTAAAATATAAATAAAATTTAATTGATCACAAATGGACCACAAATATTTATATGAGGATTTAATAATTAAATTTTTAATATTAATTGCAATTACATATTTTTCCAAATTTAAAATAAATGATGGTCACTCTAGCATATTCAAGAATTTTAATAGTGAGGGCATAAATTAATATTTTTTAAAAAATATTATTAACTTTTTCATATTATTTTAATTTTATTTTCTTAGAATTTTAATATTAATGATATAATATATATTGATACAAATATTACAAATAAGTGTGTCATCTATAATTTCTCTCTTCGAGTCTTTATTTGAAAGCGTTATATAATCATTTTATTATCAACATTATTACATTTTTTAATACATATAATTATGCAATTATTCAACCAAATATCTCCCATATAATTGTACAAGTAATTCATTATAATCTTCATATCAAATAATATTTGTTCAACTATTATTGGAACAATTTGTAATATAATAGCAAGCTTTTAAGTTCACTAAATGATAAAATCACTTTTTTTAGTCTCCACTAATGTTTATGTGAGCTTTCCAAACCATTTGAATGTCGAAAATGTATTATTCGATGTTGTATAAATGATAAAATTCTCAAGTTGACTATCAAACATAATGAGATATATATTTGAGAAATCTGCAGTATAAATTTCAAATATGTCAGTTATTTCTTATAAAAAATTGGCAATGCATTACATTGATTGAAATATGCCACATTATTTCTTTAATCAAAGTTTTCAATCAGTTTAACTTATTACGAATTAACTTTATTATATTATGATCATTTACTGATCATCTTTGCTTCAAAAGTTTTTTTAAGAATGCGATTTTATTGCTCAAATGTTGATGCGAATATCTCATTAACAGCTAAAATCCTAAGAAAGCGCCTTCATAAAATTGCAATCATCCAAAAATAATAAGAGTAACAAGATCAATAGTGCTTTCATAAAATAGTCTCATGCACTTAATCTATTTTCAAATGGAAGATAAAAAAGCCATGTCATCTATTTGGATTATTCATAGAATAGTCAAAGTCAACAAAATTGCTTTATTTTAAAGTTTTAGTTAAAAAAAAAACAATCTATTTTTGTGAGCTAAGTTAATAATATGAGCCATCTTACGTTTGTCTTATGCCATTAAAGAATTGACTTGGCCTTTATATTGGACAAGCATACAACTCTTCCACTGTATGTGAAGTCGATGTCATGCTTGAAAAGTAGTATGCATGAATCTTCTTTCTCATAAAGAGGGATGATCACAGCACTTACAGTATTTCTAATTGGCCACACAAAGATAACCATTGGCTTTGAATAGACCTTACGATTTCTGATGATCTGGTTTATGTTACTTAGATGAGAAATTTTTTTTAAAATATTATGTATTACACTTATCTCAAAGTAGATTCGAAAATATTAAGATATATATTAACTAAAATATTGATCAGAATATTCATAGTTTTTCCAAATCAAAAGAATTTGTATCAGATTATCCTGACCAAAAATGATCATAAAACTTAAATTCTTATGCCATTAAAGAATTTCCATCGCCCCTAGGGTTTCCATCTACTAATATAATTTAATAATTATTAATTTAAATAATTAATAATTAATATTAATATATTACTTTAAATTAATATTAATATTAATACTACTAATTGATTTATTAATATATTTTAAAGTTAATTTTAATTGAGTATTACTAATAATTTATTAATATATCATTAAAATTTAATTATAATTTGATAATTAATTGATTTTAACTAATATAATAATTAATATTATTTTTAATCTAATTTAAATTAATTTTAACTATTTTAATTTAATAGTACTAATAATTAATTGATATATTATTATAAATTAAGTATCATGGATAGATTAGAATTTTGTATAGATCGAATATCATGAATATAATTATTATTTTAATATATTAAAAATTAAAATTTAATATGATAATGAGTTATTTTTATATTTTTTCAAAAATAAAAAATTTTAAATCTAACAGACTTAAATTCTCAAATAACTTATCAAATATCTCTTTGAATTTAACAGAATTTAACTAATCTGTTATCAGATACTTTTCAAAATTTACTAAATTCTGAAATAAATCTAATCTATCACCAAACACTCCCTTAGATTTATTTGGAGGTTAGTGTAATATTATTCCTAACTACAAAATAAACCGAGGGGACTATAAAACATAATATGAATTGAGAGATTTGGAGGATAAAAACAAGCATTTCATTGCATTATATTTTATAGTATTTGTACAAACAACCACAAAAATGCACAATAGAAATCAATATAAGGCTATACAAACTTATAAAGTCGATCCCATATGGGTAGAATATAGCTAACTAGCAACCCTAAAACCTAATATAATTATCAGATACCGCTCAAACTTGCTCATGAAAGACTCTCTCTCTCTCTCTCTCTCTCTCTCTCTCTCTCTATATATATATATATATAATATAAATTTACTTCTGGGATTGTAATTGACTGAATAATGATCATGATCTGAAAGTTCATCATAATATATACATTTTAACAACAGAGTTCAATGAGCTGTTCCAATCTCCAGTGTAGAAGACGATGGTGTTCGGCTTACTCGCGAGACACAAAAGCATATATATAAGAAGAGTAAAAATGATCTCCACCTATCACCGTTATTTTTTGCCTTTCTCAATCTTTATATCAGAACATAAAGAGTGTCGGAGCAAAAGCAGGAAACACGGCCGATGCGTCATAATGCCTGCATAAATAAATAAAATATTAATTAATAAGAGTTTTAATCAAGGCAGCAATTAAATAATACGGTTTATTTCGTAAATTAAAGTTTATAATATTTAATAAAAATAATAATTGAGACGACAGTCAAAATTGAATTCCAAAATTAAAAAAATTATCGAAATTAATTTTTTTTTCCATTTGATAAAAATTAAAATTCAAATCAGTGTTTTTAAACCGTAAAAGCAGTCCTCGCGACCGAAGGCAAGTGGTATGACAGCTCAGCCGTGATTATTAAAGGGGGTCCCACCTTTTTTTCCTCTTCCGCCAATGTTTTTTTTTTTAAATCGGAAAAAAAAGTACGAGATAAAAAAGGGTGGCATTCTCGTAATTATATGAAAGTGAGTGAACAATTTCAACAATCACCTGTAGGAATCCCTCTCGCCCAGGCGAGCAGCGGCCGTTCTCAGTGCTCTGCCCTTATCCAGATTCTTCCCTATCTTCGCCTGCGACGGCGGAGACTTCGCCTGCGACGGCGGAGACTTCGCCTGCGACGGCGGAGACTTCGCCGGCGATAGAGTAGACTTTACCTGGGGGAGAAGAAACACGCCGTCCTCCGAGATCGCGCCTAGCGAAGGCTGCCATGTCAAATCTGCTCTACCACGAGATCTTTGCCGTTGCCGTTGCCGCCGCCGCTTCTCCGGCGCTTCAGGTGAAGTAAAAGGCGACGGCGACTCCTCCACCATCGCCGGCCGGCCGCAGCGGACCAACTCAAGAAGCCTCATCAATCTCTCCTATTTACAGTTTGCACCACTTGCGATTCGCTGAATGATTTCGGTGGGTGTGCCGTCTTTATAAACAGAGGGCGAGCTAACCAAATGACGATAATGCCCTGATATCAGTAGAATAAGAGAGAATTATATTATGTAATTTAATATGTGGTTGCTCGTGGGTGGCCAATGATTTATTTATGCAATTATTTTAATTGAATGGAACTAACTTTTCATTAAAATTATGCAATGATTTATTTATGCAATTATATTTTTAATGTTTATCTCCTTAAAAAAATTTTTATAATAAAAAATAATGATAGTAAAAGCCTTAAGATTTTATGAAACCGGTTTGGCTCAGAAAGAGTATAGTAAATAATATTAAGAATTAGGTCTTCTTAATTATTAAAAGAGATAAGAAGATAATCTTATTCTTAATTGATAATCTTTCTTTTCAACTAAGAAATTAAAATATGAATTGAAGAAGTTTATTTTGATATAGTCATAAATCTAAGTTCCTCTAATATTAAACTAAGTTTAAGTGTAGGTTTAGATCTCTAATTTAAAGAGAAATATTCAAATTATTGAATAAAATTATGAAGAATTATATATATAGCACTTAATTTTTATGCATTTATATATTTAGCATCTAAAATTTCAAATTTATAAACTATATAGAAAAAGTACATTTCATTTTTAAAAGTTAATAATTAAGCTATTTTTATATAATATTATATATATATATATATATATATATATATATATATATATATATATATATATATATATATATATATATATATATATATATATATATATATATATATATATATATTAAAATTTAGTTATTCGATAAGTAAAAATATAAGAATTTGATAAGTAAAAATATAAGAATTTTTTTAATTCATATAGGAATAATATTTTACGTATTATATATTATTTATTTATCATATGACTTGCACTAGTCGTTAAATGGCGTACAAGTGTAAAATCTGATTTCTTTTCTAGTAAAAACTAAGCTTATATTTGGGGTAGTTTTTTTGCCTATAGTGCGGTTAAGGCCGCACCATAGGTGGCATTTAGGAAACTATATTTTCACTATGTTTTGAAAAAATAATAATAATAATACTGTATTTCTTAATCTGATCTGCTAGAGTGCGGTGGCTGTTAGAAAGCTACGATCTGAATTTTTTTAAATAAGAAAAAAATTATATTACTAATTGTAGCTTTATAGTTAGCAACTTTTTTTTACAATAGCTTATTATTATTTTTTGAGACAACTATACCTGCCCCAAAGAGATCCTAAGAATCAAAGTTATGACATTCTTAAAAAGCTTTTGATGACATCTCCAATCAGATAAAGAATTAAAATTTATAAATAACTCTTAGTTTTTCATGCTGAAATGTCTAGTTGTAGTTAAAACTATGACAAAATGTTAGAGAAAAAAATTATTTTTAATATTTAAATCATTGATATGACCCTGAAAATTCCTCTAATGAAGCGAATCTTGATGCAGTATCAATTAAACCGGGTTCACTTAAAATATCATTGAAACTTTGAGACATCGCTAAATTCTAAAACTCTCAAATATGAAGTGTTTATAGTCAAATCGAGCATCTCGAAGCCTATTCCAACAAGAGATCTTACAATTGACTTTGAGCATTCAAATACACAAAATACATCATATGATCGAGGAAATCATCATGAGCCGTCCGATTAGAGTGGTTCGGATTTTGCATGTATTATTCTGAGACGCCTCCTCCATCTATAAATAGCCTCTCATTCTTTCAGAGGGAGCAAGAGAGGAGAGCTAAAGATCCTCCAAGCACATCGTGCCACTCGGCCGTCGTCACCGCCACCGCCGCCTCCGTGTTGATCCTTGTGTAAATTGATCTGTCGATCTTCATGATGACTTCTACCAATTGTTCCTGCGTTTCGCTGATTGTTCGCATTTGCAGATTTCAGCATTTCTCGATGATTGCTCCACAGTTCACCATCATCCATTACTTACTATTACAACCTGATCGTTGTCACATAGCTGTTGTTCCTTTCTCATATATAATTTTGTAATCTCGGTATCGGAAAGATCTTGTACTCCAAAACAAATATATAGTGGAAGCTTTTTACTGGGCTAGGCCCCGTGATTTTTTTCCCTCTTTTCGAGATTTTTCACGTAAAAATTCTTGAGTTTTATTGTTCACTATTTAAATACCTGTGTCTTTGGATTTCATGATGAAATGAAGATACTTTTTTACTCTGATTTTTCAGCATTTGCGTCGTCATGGAATTGATTCCCATTATTTCATCTTATGGCAGACAAGTTTCCCAACAAATTCAAAACTATCATCGAGGTGGAGCATTTCAAGCTTTTAAAGAGTGCAAGTGAAGAATGAAGATTCATCAAAATTTGTTCCTTTTTTGAGGGCAACTCTTAATCTCAGAAGATCACTCATGTCAAGCATCTAATCGATTTCCATCCCAAAAAACAAGTCAAAGTTATTTCAACATTGAGAAGAGATATAGCTTTGCAAATTATGTTTTTCCACTCATACTCATGGAAAAAAATGTTAAGGAGCAACTTACTTTACAACCACAGATGTTTTTTTTTTCTTCCATCTAATGTCATCACACTCGACAAACAACCTAGGATAGGTCAAAGGTCCTTGGTGGACTTCCCACGACCTCTTCCATACATGTTAACGTCATTGGGTAACACTCTGACAAACAACCTCGGATGGGTCAAAATCCTCAGCGGATTTAATTCAACCTCTTTCATACAAGTTAACGTCATCGAGCAAAAACTCTGACAAACAACCTAGGATGGGTCAAAAGGTCCTTGGTGGACTTCTTACGACCTCTTCCACACAGGTTAACGTCATCGAGCAAAGACTCTGACAAATAACCTAGGATAGGTCAAAAGGTCCTTGGTGGACTTCCTACGACCCCTTCCACAGCGCCATCGTGTAACACTCGACAAATAACCGGATGGGTCAAAAAATCCTCGGATTCAATTAACCTCTTCCACATTAACGCCATCGGGTAACACTCGACAAACAACCTGGGTCAAAAATCCTCAATAGATTCAATTCAACCTCTTCCATACAGTTAACGCCATCTGATAACACTCGACAAACAACGAATGTCAAAATCGCCATTCAATTCAACCTCTTCCATAGTTGCGTCGGGTAACCACAAACAACCTCGAGATAGGTCAAAATCTCAATGATTCAATTCGACCTCTTCCATAAGTTAACGCGTCGTGTAACACTCCGAACAACTTGGATGGGTCAAAATTCTCGATTCAATTCAACCTCTTCCACATGTTAACGCTATCGGTAACACTCACAAACAACCTCGGATGGGTTAAAATCTCAACGGATTCAATTCAACCTCTTCCATACATCATTGAGCAAACACTCGACAAACAACCAGATAGGTCAAAGGTCATTGAGGACTTTTCACCTCTTCCATATATAACACCTAACAAACAAATATAGGATAGGTCAAAATCTCATCGTGCGGCCGTCCCCGCCACTGACGTCGGCCCATTATGTCAGGTTGCCATGCCACCCACATGACCCTATTACCGGTGGCCATGCTATCTATGGATTGCCCGGGAATTTTTATTTACCACGTCGCTGTCATCCGCCAATCTGGTTATTACTATCTGGGTTCTTTCGCCGACCACCCCATCGACCGCCAACCACGTCGGCCACCGCATCATCATCGGCCGTGGCCTGTGGCTTGATCCGTCGGTCACGAGGTTAGTTAACACCTCTTTCGAGGGAAAACTGGAGCCTTGCGGTATGAACTACGGGTCTTGATCGCCTCCGAACCCGGTCGGTCCGACGATGTCAGCTAACACCTATTTCAAGAAAAAACTGGAACCTTGCCGTATGAACTACGAGTCTTGATCTCCTCCGATCCCGGTCGGTCCGACGAGATTTGTTAACACCTCTTTCGAGGAAAACTGAGCTTGCCTATCTACTTAGATCGCCGATCCCGGTCGGTCCGACAGGTTAGTTAACACCTCTTTCGAGGAAAACTGAGCTTCTTTTACTACTCTTGATCCTCGACCTTCTCTCAAGAAGAAGAGAGGTGCCTTCTCCCGGCCTGGGGGCTTTTATAGACAAGGGGCAAAAGGGTAAAAATCTTCCAAAACCGTCAAAACCATCCAAACGGTTCAAACCGCTCAAAAGGCCAAAAATGGGAAAGCGACGTTTTGCTGACGCCGAGTCAGCATGAGCCCGCCTCAGCGCCCAGGCGTGCCGTCTTAGATCCGGCGTCAGCATCCATTCCGGCCCAACCCGCTTTTTTCTGCCAGCACGCTCCGTTTGCGACCAGCGCGAAGAACCACACCGACGTTGCTCATCTGCCAGCTCCTGATCCAGCCGCTTCAGCTCACGGCTATCTACCACGCCACCCGTTCAACCCAGGTTCATGCATTGCTCAGCGACTGTTTTTGCGACAGTTCATTTGTTTTCAAACGCCTCTGCTCGCTTCTTTATTCACTTATAAGATCGCGAGACTTTCTTATATCTAGCTCATACTTCGATCATTCTCAGAATTCAACCCAAACATCAGGCTCTCAAACACTCAAATGTCCAGATGGGCCCGTGAACCTCGAATTTTGTGCTCAGACATGCCTACACATATTTGTGCAAAGACCGCTTCAGAAGTCATAATTCAAGGCTTACATGAAAATCTGCTCTCAAAATACGTTATGGACGCATTTCAAAGAATTTACTATTTTAAATATTTAAGACATATATTACGACAGATAATATCATCCAAAAATAACCGATATGATCCCCAAAATTCCTCAATAAGCACTAATCATGACAAAACAAGCTAATCAAATTGAAACCGGTCGAGATCAAGACTTAAAATATCATTGGAAACTTTGAGACATCTAAATTCTTAAAAGCTCTCAAATATAAAGTATTTATAAATAAATCGAAGCGCCTCGACGATTTGCAACAAGCTAAAGATCTTACAATTGACTTCATTTGAGCATTCAAATACACAAAATACATCATATGATCAGGGAATCATCATGAGCCGTCCGATTGGAGGAGGATGGTTGATTTTGCATGATTTGAGACGCCACTCCTCCTCTATAAATAGCCTCATTCCTCATGAGAGCAAGAGAGGAGAGCTCTAAAGATCCTCCAAGCACAATAATTACCACTGACTATGCCAACCGCCACGCCGCCGCCACGCCGCCATGATCCTACTCGCCAATCTTCACACCTTTCATCATGATGATTCTACCGTGATTGTTCCTCGCGCTGATTGTTTCGCATTGCCAAGAATTGTTCCTGAAGATTTCTACCGATGATTTCTCCGCACAGTTCACCATCATCCGCTACTACTAGCAACTGTTACAACTTAATCGTTGTCACACATACTGCTATTCCTTTCATATATTGTAATTTTGGGATCGATCTTGACAAAATAAATATATAAAGCTTTTACGAAGCAGATTCTCGTGATTTTTTCCTCTTTGAGATTTTTCACTTAAAAATTCAGTTTTATTATTCACTATTTCAATACCGTGTCTTTGGATTTCACAAGTTTGGAATACTTTTACTCTACCGCAACTGATTTTCTAGCACGCAACAATCATATGTAATGATTAAATATATAAGTTGATTATCAATAAAAGATGTGCTATGAATGTTATTTAAACACATTTCCCAATTAAAATTAGGGGCATAATCAATTTAAGAAAGGATAAATTATATGTTAAAATAAAAATGAAGATAAAAAATAACTCTTTGAGTGGACAAATAATTAATTTATACACTTATAATAGAAATTATAAAATTCAGATGAACGGACTTTATCTTATAATATTTTTATGTCAGTTTGATAAATCATATTTCTCCTTCATAATCATTCAATATACAGTTGCCATCAAAATGGGAGGCCGTTAATATCAAATTGTGTGACGTTCTTCCCACATATATCACCTGTAGCTTTCCAACGTTAGTATAATCTTGCTCTGACGATCAGTTAAGAATTTTATTGGGGTCAAAAGTTACTATAATTTAGCCACTTTTTACATGATTTCTTCTTGCTTTTTTTTCGTACTTAGGAGCTGTTTAGTTACTTGTAAAAGAGAATACTGTATAAAAAAAATATAATATATTTTGATTATTTTAAAATTATTTGATTGAAAATTTTATAAATATATAAATTTTTTTATTTTTTTTATTTGATAAAATAAATATAATGTAAAATATTCTTAAGATTGTGACGGAGAGAGCAAGATTTGGTGGCATACGGCATGATCGGTAGGAAAGACGGCAACGTAATGCGGCCGGCGTTGGGTGATGGATAATATTTTATACTGACCGATATATTTAAAATTTATTCAAATCAAATCAAGTAATTTTTAAATACATCAAAATAATTTTATAATATATTCTAAATATATTATATTATCTTAAAATTTTTATTTTGTATTATGTCAAAGAAGTTGAAAATATCTATAAATTGAATGCTCCAAGAAATATAATAAATACGCATCTATTTCTGTCACCGTATTAAAAATAATGATCTTATTTTTGTATGTTGTGATATTAATTTGATATTATTTTATGTTTTTTCTATCTGGCAATATGCATAAGGACAACTACCACCCACACGCTTAAAATAAAAATCTTATTAAGTTAGTTAAACTCCGTAACCTAACCATGGTTTATGGCTGTCTCTTGATTTTTTTAAAATTTTTTTGGAAGGAAGGAGGACTTTGCTGAGATTTTTTATCCGCGCACGAGCAAAAAGATAATGCACCTTGCAAGTTGCAACTCGCAACTTGCAGTGAACAATAATTGCTCGTCGAGCAAGGAATTGTCAATTGTAGCTTACTAATGAAGTCAATTTAATGGCTGAAAGCTTAGTCTACAAATATAGATATTTTAATGTATTATGTTTGAATAATGCATAAGTGAGAGCCTACTTTAATGGCCTTAATGGTTTTCATTAATTAACAAGGAACTAATGGGATTACTTTTATTTTTTATTTTTTATTTTTATTTTATTTTATTTTATTTATATTCTGCTTTAAAAAAAATTATTTGATTGTATTTAATATTTTTAAAAATACTAAAAATATTTTTTAAATATTTTAAGTATTTTTAAAAATAAGCGCTATTTGTTTTTGAAAACAAAAAATAAAATCACATAAAACATCCCTAAGAAATTAGAGAAAGGGATAATCTTTTATAATAAAAATTCCTTAAAGGAGAGAAAAAAATTTCTAATGATTAAGGGACTATTTTGTTGGATGTATTTTGGGTGTAAAGTAAATCAAATGCAATGATTTTAATTTTTTGAGTGTTTGGTATGGTACAAAGTAAAATTACAAGATATTTAGTGTATTTAAAATATATTAGAAAAGCTATTCATGATGCATTTAGAATTTATCTAATTTTGGTGAATTTTAAATACATTGAAGTCAAAACAACTCAAATCGGCCCACTATCGTCGCTTGCTCACGTCAGCTAATTGCACCGTAGGCACCGTCAATCTCGCGACGATAACCTCTATTACTGGCCGTTGCCACTACCACCACCCTTAACATGGACAAATAATTTACATTACATTCATTCTACCAACCTAGATAAAACAAACCCATGTATTTGTAAAATTTATAACCAAATAACTTTAATGTAATTCAAATACATTACATTTACTTTACATTGTATTTCTTCTATATTGCACTCCTCTTTCAGGCAACCAAAGTCAATTATAAAGTTTTCATTATTTATAAAATATTAGTATTAATAGTTTGAATTACATATAAATCTCGATTAATTTTAAAATTAAAATCATAATAGTTTGAATTCTGATTTAAGCAAACTAATAGTCAAATTAAAAGTCTTGATAAGATGAACTCAATGATGCAAAAAATGATTTGAACATAATCTAAATGAGCTCAGATCAAATACTCAAAATATAATAAATATATATATATATATATATTAATTATAAGATGAGATAGTCTCTAAATTATGTGTGTTTATTTTTAAATCAAGCTTCTTAATGAGACTAATCAAATGAGCTAAGAACACATAATTTTGATATCATTAAGGCACCCAAATATTCAACAAACACCTTGTGAACTAGATGGTCACTTCAACCTGCTTGACAGAGTACTTCAAATCTTGACTATTCTTGCAAAGAATATTACTCTCAAAATTTATAAATAGACCCTCACTTTATATTAAAGAGGACCTAAGCTAGCAAAAAGAGAACTCAAATGTTGACGGATCCCTTGAGCTCTATATGAGCACAATTGTCAAATTATCACCTAACCACCATTATCAAATTGTCATTAGTTGATTGACATTATTGAATAATTGTCCGGCCTCCACTGTTACTAGATCTCTACAATCAGTTTGTTACCACCTAATTGATACCATCAAACCATTATCACTCTCCATTTCTTTTCCAAACATTGTCTTCTAACTAAGGTTGTCTGACTACTATCAATAAACCACCATTAATTAATTATGATCATGAAATCATTGTACTCAACTAGCTCTTCTCAACCACTTTTACCCCAACTAGTTATCTCAACCAATATTGCTTAATTATACTTTATTAATTGTTGTCATCTATGGTTGCTCAATTTCATCGCATGATATTACAAATATTGTTAATACACATCATTGCCTATATGACTAATGCACACCATTGACACCAACATTAACGTATGTTAACTTTGTCACCTATCATTGCTAATAATATAACACATACTATTGCATATAAATTTGATGCACATCATTGGCACCAATATCGATACATACTGACTTCATTGTCTATCATCAAGAATAAAGTTAACGCATCATCATTTATAAGATAGATATATACTGTCAATAGCAATGTTGACACATGCTTACCTTGTCACCAATATTGTTGATACACTTTATTGCATATAAGTCTGATGCATGCCATAGCATATATAATTGATGTAAGCTATCAATATATGTCATTGGCTATAGGTTGATACACATCATCGATACTAATATTAATATCGGTTAACTTTATCATCTCCATTTCTCACAATATTAATACACATCATTGTGAATGAGATTAGTGCTTGATGTTAATACTAACTCTAATTCTTAAAGTCAATAACAAGATTTTAATGAACTTTTTATTTCATGGCTTCTTTTTCTCCTCAATGGAAAATGACCAAATATACTAAAATAAAATCTTTCGATGATAACTCTAACTTTCACTATAGATCCATTCTACACACTTCATGTCTATTACATTTTATGATTACCTTACCCAATTATGGAAAAAGAATATAATTTATAATCTAAGATATATAATAATGGAATCATTCAATTTAGCTAGGCTCTATGATTGTCTTTCTATTTTCCCACATAAAAATTATTATATTTCTTGCAAATCTATTTTTTTTATATGTGTATGAGCATCTCCATATAAAGTTGAGAGGTTAAATAATTTCTCGGTATTACTGTAATATTCTTATATGTAAGTAGAATAAATATATTCATTTCTTAATAATTAGGCTGGGGGGTTGGTGGATTGTTATAAATGTGAGAGAGGATACTAAGACATACTTAATATTTGAAAATCAAACGAGATATTGCATTGAAAGAAGAAGAGGTTTAACATTTGAAGGCTCCATCAAGGTTGAACTAAATGATATAATAAATACTTCAAATAGTTAAACATAACTTAAATGATACAATAATGAAGTAATATTTTATTTATTGAGCAACTATTTTAAAAAAACTAGAGAAAATGAAAAATGTAATCCACAAAAAAATTTCTATGTTTTTCCCCATTTATTAAATCTGTTGCAAGATATAATATAAAAAATTGTTAGATGCTAATATTTTATTTTAAAATATTATGGTATATTGGTACACAATAATACATTAACAACCAAAATATAAAAGAAAGACCTTCTTGATATGCAAAAAAACAAAATAAAAAATAATAAAAATACTAATTTAAAATTATTAGATAAGCTTAATCATTTCATTAGTTCTTCTAAATGAGGGGAAATTTTAGGGTGAAGAAGAGGTAGTTCTCTCAAGAAGTTTATGATCATATTTTATTATGAACTTGATAATTCAATTTGAACTCTAAAGAATAATTCTTATCATAAACTAAAATAAAATGAGGTGATGCAAACATTCTTTCCTCTTAGATTAAAATTGCTAGGATTTTTATAGCAAATGGTGTGAGTATAAATCATTACAACAAACCTTATTCAACATAGAAATAATACCAAAAGATTGAAAAAATTAGAGCTAAAATAGAAATAGTAATGTTATCGAGTTAAAAAACATGTACTAAAATTGGTTGGGGAAAAGGAAGAGGTCACTTATGAGTGGGAGACGAAAGGGCAAACCAAAAAGGGCAAAGTAAAGGGACAAATACCAATTGAGAAGAGAGAAAAATATTGTAGTGAAGGTGATCAAAAGGCAAGCTAGGAAAGGGCAAAATGGCAAAGCTAAGTAGGATTGGGGTGAGATCCCCAATTTAGATCTTACAGAAATTAGAGATGTAGGGTTACTTAATTTTAAGTACATTTTTAATATAAACTTATTACTGATTATAATCAATTTATTAAAAAAATAATTATCTTAGAATCAACTAGTTCTTTAAAACCTTATACGATTAACTAGTTTGATTGAACAACTAATTTTAGTTTGGTCTAACTAATTCATTGTGATTGTGGTTTTGGTGATTATTCGGATTGGCTAAAGGATCAATTCACGATCTAATTAGTTGAACATGTTGGTTTGATTTGATTTTTAAAATTTAGGACATACTCTTTTAAGCATCAATTATAAATGTTAACAAACTTTAGGATAGCAATAACTATGGAGTACTTAGAGGTATTTGTGATGTAGGACCAAAACATTGGCCTATTATGATGACAAATTTGTAAGTAATGACTATGCTATTGATTTTGATGCATGTCTAGCTACATTGCATTTCTAGCTACTACAAAAGTCTTGTATGAGATAACAACTACACATAAAAATTTTGTATTACAGTCAATGTGTGCAAGATTTGTGTTAGGTTGACCCAACTTAATTGACTTTAAAACTTGGATCATATTTAGGTCTACCAAAAACTCATGACTTAGCCATTTGATCTTTTTTTCATAAAAATTTAATTAAAAGTAATTTTTAGTATTTAGGATAGTTGTTAGGTCTAAAATAATCATGTCAATTTTAGGTTGGAGTTGACACAAAACACAATTTAAATGTTTCTTGTGATGTGTTTGGTTAGATTTGAGTTTGATTAAGTTGGATTGGAAATGAGATTTTTGACACATTTAATAAATAGGTTAAATTCAAGTTGATTATATTCATGTTGAGATATTTTAGGTCAGATTACACCAACTATGAGCCCAAATTAATATAACTAATTAAAACCCTATTAAGAGATATTATCACCATCTATTATATAAGAGTTGCTAATGAGCGCATAAAAAATTCCTATTGTAATTATGAAACTCAATTTGTTGGCCTAAAATCACAATTAGAAAGTCAGTCAAATTATAAATTAATTTTTTATTAGTAATTTCACTCCAATACTACAAAATTATTATCTTGATATTAAATTGAGTGTTTTTTTTTTGAAAAGTTAAGCTCTAATAGCAATTATGTTTGAAATTAGCGATTAGTGATTAGACGTGTGATTTGAACCCAAGTCTCCTAATTAGAAAAAAAAAATGCACTATACCAACTCTTTCAAAAGCTAATTACAAATTGAGGAATTAATAAAACTATATTGTATCATATTAGTGTTGAACTAATATCTAATCTTTCTTATATTTTTGGCACATAACTTCTTTAGTATACTTCTATCTCAAACTTAAGAGTCAAACTTTATAGCAATATCCATATTTCCATATTCATAATTTTTATAAAATCCTTATTTTTAATGTTTAATCAACTCATTGCACAAAAATAAATAAACAAATTATACATATATGTGGCATTTATTACTCATTATATATTTTTTTTTTCTAGCTAAGATTACAACTTAGATTATGTACTCCCTAAATGTTTATTTTTGGCAATGTAAACACTAATCAAAATTTAAATAAAAAAAGGCTAATCATTGTTTTAGATTCATATTTAATAAAATAATAATTAGCAACTGATGTTTAATTACATTATTTAAAATATAAAATCATACCTCAACATTTTGATAGGAACTCTTAATAATATATTCATTTTTATTAAAATTTAAATTAACATCAATTTTATTTTGAAAGATTACATACAAATCACACAATTCTTATGCATTTACATATCTATCACCTAAAATTACATATTTACTTATCTAACACTTTCTTATATTTAAGAATGTGCATTTTACTTTTAAAAAGTAATTGATGTTTATATTTTTGATATGATATTGAAGATTAGGGTGTTATATATATATATATATATATATATATATATATATATATATATATATATATATATTGCATTGAAAGAAGAAGAGGTTTAACATTTGAAGGCTCCATCAAGGTTGAACTAAATGATATAATAAATACTTCAAATAGTTAAACATAACTTAAATGATACAATAATGAAGTAATATTTTATTTATTGAGCAACTTTTTTAAAAAAACTAGAGAAAATGAAAAATGTAATCCACAAAAAAATTTCTATGTTTTGCCCCATTTATTAAATCTGTTGCAAGATATAGTATAAAAAATTGTTAGATGCTAATATTTTATTTAAAAATATTATGGTATCTTGGTACACAATAATACATTAACAACCAAAATATAAAAGAAAGACCTTCTTGATATACAAAAAAACAAAATAAAAAATAATAAAAAACACTAATTTAAAATTATTAGATAAGCTTAATCATTTCATTAGTTCTTCTAAATGAGGGGAAATTTTAGGGTGAAGAAGAGGTAGTTCTCTCAAGAAGTTTATGATCATATTTTATTATGAACTTGATAATTCAATTTGAACTCTAAAGAATAATTCTTGTCATAAACTACAATAAAATGAGGTGATGCAAACATTCTTTCCTCTTAGATTAAAAA